>JALIGW010000001.1:281381346-282581346 GCA_023053685.1 Diadophis punctatus similis | reverse complement strand
CTCTTCACAGTACTTTCACAGACACAAAGTCAATTACTCAATGAATCAGCAGTGAATCAGCAGAGACAATCAGCAGAAAGAGTCAGCAGGGAAAACGAGCCTGTTCTCTAGCTCCCTTTTATAGTAATCAGAAAGCTTACAATGCATTTAAAGCACTATTACCTATATTCACACAAACATTGATTTATGGCTTGTTTATATATTAGCAAACCCAACCATTTGGACAGAGTCCTAACACTTATTTCTGCAGAAATAAACAAGACTCTTGAAAGAGATGCTCCCTTGTTTCTTTTCACCTGGATTTATCTTTCCTCAGTCATTAAAATACGAGGCTGTGTGAAAATAGTAAATTCCACAGGCTTCTTGTCTTAATCCAACACTTCTACCTCTAGTTTTAAACCCCCAAACTGCAAGTTTTCCCCCTCCAGTTGAAAGAGTGGGTGGGGGGACAGATCACCCTGTTTCTAAATGCCCAAATCCAGGTCTTGTCCTAATAAGAATATGTATTTAGAAAGAAATGCTATCTAAGTGGCTGGGAGGCTACTTTATAATATCACTAGATTTCCCTTCTAGTTCTCCAACCTAAACCTTTGCCTATGGGGCAAAGAAAGAGGGGGAAGTGTATGGGCATTACTGTAGAAGCCTCAGTAGCTTGTATCCCTGAACTCAATATAAGGCCCTATTCAACCAGCAAAAGAATAATATCGGTCTACCCAACATGACACAAACAACATAAATTCCCCAAGCTATGATGACAGTGATTAGATCCAGTGCTATCCTTGGAGTGAAAACTTGGTTTGCCAGAGTGTCTCTGTAGTGTTTTTTTTTTCAAGTTACGGTAAGTAACTAGATCTAGTGGATAGAAGGAGGGGAGATAATGGCCATACTTTCCTGGATCTCATTTGAACAGGGTCACTTCCTTTCTTAAATGGTGTACTTGATTGTTCATGACATCCCTAGTTGCTCAGATACACAATACAATCTCTCAGGCAGCTGTGAGACTCAGGCAGTTAGATTTGGTAATGTGAACACTTCTCTTAAATGGTTTAGCAGAACAAGCCATTCTTGCTATTAGTTCAGCTAGGGATGAACGAATCTGTCAGATTCAATTTTTCTCAGGTTCTTATTTTTATACTCTTAAATTCAGTTTGTTCTGTTTCCAGGTCAGTCTGAGTTTCTCAAAAAGACACCATTGAAAACCTGAACATGCTTTGTCCATATTTCTATTAATACAGTATCTGCATGGATATTTATTTTATTTTATTTATTTGTTTGTCAAACATGTACAAGATAGTAGGTGTTTGTATAAACATAACATAAGTAAAGAAGTATAGATAAATGAGGACAATAGGACAGTAAGACAGGGATGATAGGCACAGTGGTGCGCTTAGGCAAGCCCCTTTCAGACCTCTTAGGAATGGGGTGAGGTCAACTGTAGACAGTCTAAGGTTAAAGTTTTTGGGGTTTGGGGAAGAAACCATAGAGTCAGGTAGTGCATTCCAGGCATTGATCACTCTGTTGCTGAAGTCGTACTTTCTGCAGTCGAGTTTGGAGCGGTTTACATTAAGTTTGTATCTATTGCGTGCTTGTGTATTGTTGCGGTTGAAGCTGAAGTAATCATTGACAGGAAGGACTTTTTGATATATGATTTTATGAACTACATTTAGATCAGATCGAAGGCGACGTAGTTCTAAATTGTCTAATCCCAATATTTCAAGTCTGGTGGAATAAAATATTCTATATAGACACAGATTTGGCTAACATGTATTCATTTATGGTAGTTTCCCCCTTCCTTGGTGCAATTTGAATGTTATTTTCACAATATATCCATTTCTTTCTGCATATCTTTCCTCGCATTGCTTTCCTATATGCATTTTTAATGGGAAAATTGCACTGAGGCTTAAAGCTTGAACGATTGTTGTTGCTGCTGTTCATCTATTTAGTCACTTCCTACTCTTTGTAATGCAGACCTTGTAAGCTTTGCAAGCTGCTGTGGCCTAGAGGAAAGAGCTCTTGCCTCACAATCAGGAGCTTGTGAGTTCTATCCTAGGTAGAGGCAGATTCTGTTACTTTGTTAAATGTAGAGTGTTCAAATTATTAGACTTATGGAACCGAGGTTGCGCAGTGGTTAAATGCAGCTACTTCAGGCTACTCCAGCTGACTGCTAGTTCAGCAGTTCAGCTGTTCAAATCTCACTAGGCTCAAGGTTGACTCAGCCTTCCATCCTTCCGAGGTGGGTAAAATGAGGACCCAGATTGTTGGGGGCAATATGTTGAACTCTGTAAACCGCTTAGAGAGGGCTGTAAAGCACTATGAAGTGGTATATAAGTCTAAGTGCTATTGTAAAAGACACTGTGCGTGTTTCTGAAAGAAGCCTGGCAATAACAGGACAATGATGCCAGCAGGACTGAATCTGACCCAGAAGATGGCTCAGGATTAGACTTGATGCCCACTTCATCAGACAGGGTACCCTTTTTTTAAATCAATTTCCTCACTCAGACATGACTGGTCATATGGGTGTCATAACTCAAGATCATTCTTGGGCAGGGACAAGCAATTGAGGTTATTGTAGACACACAGATATATGACATGCTAATCAAACTACTTGCCCTTTTTCATAGCCAAACATCAGCTATGTGGATAATTTACTGCAAAAATATTTGAGACTGTTAATTATGAAACTTATGAGGCTATTTGGAATACTGAATCTCGTTCATGACATTTTTATTTTTTGCCACAAATCAGATTGAACATGATGACCTGCTCTTCTATGTTTTAAATCATTAGCAACAGTACATCACACACCCTGACAAATGTGAATAAAAGTTAACCATTAGAATTCTTTAGTTATATCTTTCAACTGCTCATATTTCACTGGTTACAGGGAAGTTGATGGCATAAAAAATGCAGCAAACTCTAAAATTTGTATTTGTCTGAAATGGTACAGGATCTCCTGCTTCAGCAGGGGACTGGAGTAGAAGACCTCCAAGGTCTTTCCAACTCTGTTATTCTATGTTCTATGACCTATTAAAGTCTCTGTGATTTACCTACTCTTGTCTTGCTTCATTCTAGAACTGATGATCATGACACAGCCTCTTCAAGAATTTAGCAGCAAAACAAAGTTGTGAGAAGGAACACAAAATCACAAAATGATTTGTTATGTTTAAAGGCTTCTATCATTAGCAACAATGCCATTACAAAAATTGACCCTTAAAGTTTAGATTTTAGATTACAGATTATTAGAGTTGGAAGGGACCTTGTAGGTCATCTAGTCCAACCCCCTGCTCAAGCAGGAGTTCCTACACTTTGAGACAGATGGCAGTCCAGTCTCCCCTTGAAGGTCGCAAGTGTTGGGGCTCTCACAACCTCTGCTGGCAAGCTGTTCCACTGGTTGATCACTCTCACCGTCAGAAAGTTTCTCCTCACTTCCAGGTTGAATCTCTCCTTGGTCAGCTTCCATCCATTATTCCTTGTTTGGCTTTCTGGTGCCATAGAGAACAGCCTGACCACCTCCTCTCTGTGGCATCCCCTCAAGTATTAGAACATTGCTATCATGTCACCCCTGGTCCTTCTCTTCGCCAGACTGGCCAAGCTCAGTTCCTGCAACCGCTCTTTGTATGTTTTATTTTCCAGACCCTTTATCATCCTGGTTGCTCTCTTCTGCACTTTCTCAATGTCTTTTTTGTAGTGTGGTGACCAGAACTGGATGCAGTACTCTAGGTGTGGTCTGACCAAGGCTTTATAGAGTGGTACTAGTACCTCTCTGCAATTTTCCTATTAATTTTTTCTAACATAGATTAGATTTGATGGTCATATTTCTACTCTTGTTTCTATAGTATCAGTACATATGATGCAGTAATCTAAATTAAAAAAAAACACTGAAGGAGTTGATGAATAGTTTAGTGCTAATGTTGGCCCAGGCAGTTTTGTGGGAGATCAATAAAAGAAAAAAAAAACTACAATAAGCTATCAGTTTCGCGATAACTGTATAAGTATCTGTGACTAAGCCAAGCCTAGAAAATAATGTAGAACTTAGTCACCATACTTTAACAAGCATAAAGCTGAAAGGGGTACTGAAAATTGAAATGAAAATAATTAAGAGCCATTCTCCTAAGAGGAAAGATGCCACCTTATGCTCCTCCAGACTGCAGCAGCTGGAGCTTATTAGCACAGTAGGAAAAGCTGGATAAGGACATGATATAAGTATATATGAAGGAAGGAAGTGTTTACCTAACATGGCTCTCTCCTCCTCCTCCTCCTCCTCCTCCTCCTCCTCCTCCTCTCTCTGTCTCTGTCTCTGTCTCTGTCTCTGTCTCCCTCCCTCCCTCCCTCCTCCTCCTCCTCTCTCTCTCTCTCTCTCTCTCTCTCTCTCTCTCTCTCTCTCTCTCTCTCTCTCTCTCTCTCTCTCTCTCTCTCTCTCTCTCTCTCTCATATCTTGTTCCTGGTTCCTGTCTTTCATTCCATAAATGATGAGAGCTTTTATTCACAAAAAGTATAGATACACTATAAAGTGTACAACTAAAAATATACTAAAAAAATATTTAGAAGCCACAAAAACATGGCTGTGCAGACAGTTATGTATGCTCCATAATGTGTGCAAGTTATATCTCTGCTCATAACCTGCTTTGGAGTTTTCCATTAGCATTTGATTGGTCACTACAGGAAGTACATGTTGGGATCTAATTGTTACTTGCTAATAAATTACTTCTAATGTTCTTAGGATTCCCAGAAGTGACCCCAAAAGAAGCAAAGGAAACTGAATTATGAGTATGTACCACAAAGGCATAATTGATATATTGGCATCATGTATCATGACATCTGATGCAAGTTACATATATGCTAAGCCTGCATTCAACCACTTCTTCCTGCTGGTCAGGATCCAAGCTTCCATGCAAAACCCCAAAATATTTGTGCTGATTTGTGCTTGCTTTGCTGGTAAGGAGAAGATTTGTTGTCGTAGGAAAGCTTCTTCCAAGACATAGGAGGTTTTACAGTTTTTGACCAAAAGACATGATCTTAAATTCATCCAAGACAACTTTGGGAAGAAAGCTGAAAAAGAAATAAGAATGAAGGCAATGGTTGGCAATGAAATGGATCTAAGAAACCTTGACTATTGATGATGAATTGTTGGTTTGAGGACAAAATAACATGGGTTATGATCCTAAAATAGATTGGGCAATGTTTATACCCTTGAAGGCTTGCTAGTTCTACAAAGTGAAGCTGGGTACCTTGAAGAAGAAGAGCACAGAAACATGGGAATCACCATGGCATAAAATCTACCCAATGTATTCAAGACTCTGATGGGGATGAAGGGGAAGAAAATGAAAGGTTTCACTAGCTGCCAGCAGAGGTGTCTACATGAACAACAAGGAAATGTTGAAAAAGTCATGAATATACATTCAAATTGTGGGAAGCCCCCCTCCTAGACAATGAAATATTTTGGGGAATATTAAAATAGGCAGAATATTATATTTCCCCCAAAGGAGAAAGGGAGAAACATGTTTTTAAAGGCAGAAAGCAGCCCCAGTCTTCCTGCCATAGGAAAACAGCCTCAAGCAGAAAAGCCTGGTCTTTTGGAACAGAGATTTTGTATCCATTTGGAAAGACTGGGCCAATCTATTCATAAACAAAATACCTTCAGCCACAAGCTCCCACAGAAGGCTGGAGCTGATGGGATTTAAAAAAAGTACAAAAACCAAACAAACAAAGATTCCTAAAATCTACATTCCCCCACCCAAATTCTAAGGACAGGACATGATCTTTAGGACATAATTGGATTTACCCACCACTATTAGAATAGCAAAAGACACAAGGCTCACTACATTGCACAATCCCCTGGAGCATCTCAATCACAAAACCCCAGAACCCTGTAAAAAAATCCATCCACTCACCCAGCTAATTGGTCAGCCACCCCAGAAACATGCTGCTGTCACTGAAGTTTCTGGAAAACCAAATAAACAGAGACCTTCTTTCCATGCGGTCTGTCTCCATTTTATTTCCAGCATCTTTCTCCGGGCTTGGAACTGGACCACATTTTTCTTCCAACAAAATCCCTCAAGACCATAAGTCTGGAGAATTCCATGGCCAATCCATAGATGGCCTCTAGCAGCTCAGGCAGGGAGATTGTTACATAGCAGGGAGGCTGGTACAGTAACAACAATCTCAGCTGTTCCTGCAAGCCTATCTTCAAAGACAGGGGTCTCACAATCAGCTAACTGTGGAGCAGCACCCCTGAAGGCCAACAGAGATTCCCAGATGACAACTACTACCCCAAATCCCCTGTCCTGGGGCCTTGGCTGGTGGGATACCCTAAACCAGGGGTGGGTTCTAACTTACCACGCTGCCAGTTTGCTCTCTCCCGTGCTGCAGGGGCGCGTCTCATGGGCACGCGCGTGCTTTGTGCACTTTGCACATGTGCACATGCGCAGTGCTAAAAAAATTAAAAAGCCAAAAAAAGCCAAAAACAAGATGGCGACACATGTGCAGTGTCAGAAATTTGTTTTCTGTGCATGCGCAGAAGAAAAAACCCCAGAAAAAAATTCCCCCCCAAAATAAATAAAATTCCCCCAAAAAAATTCAAAAAAAAAGATGGCGGCGTCCACGGACCGGCACCGACCGAACCGGTTCCATGACATCGTTGTGACATCACCAGCTGTTTGCTACTGGTTTGGGTGAACCGGTCCGAACCGGTCCGAACCCACCTCTGCCTTAAACCCATTCAGACACATTTCAGATAGGGAGACTCCCTCTTTGAATCCTAGTCAGCTCTTGGTAATACATGCCAGGTCAGTAATGAGGTCATGAATAAGAAGAGCTATATTATTAACTGACCTGGCATTAAACAACATCAGCTGAAAACCCTGGCCTTTGTTGGTCTGCTTGAAGTTAAAGTCACATCAGAAGCTCCAAAAATGTACAGAGTTGTTTTAGGCGGTCTTGAGTACCGGGGGGGGGGGGGATGTTCTTGCCTTGCAGTTTAAATAGCCCAGTAGGAGGGAGTAATTAGTGAGGAAATGCATTGCATTTAGTTTGCTTGTTAGGTCAGGCTAAGAAATGAAACTGCTTCCTATTTTAATATGCTGCTTAATAAAAGGATTTTAAAAATTCAAAAGGCATGCGTTTGCACTGTGTCATAACATCAGTTCCTATGCACTCAGAAAATGCTGTGGTCACAGCATAACTGCATCATTTTTGTGAAGGTACTTATTATGATGCATCTATTATATTTTTAATATCACATTAGGTTGTTATCAAGGCCAATGAGGTTTCTTGCTAGCTTATTTAATTTTGTTGAGTGAGGGTTTTTTTAGTGTCTACATTTCATTAATGCATTTTCAGTTGTTATCAATTCATTGTATGTGATATATTTTTCCCTCACAAGCCCATCTGAGATTAGCAGACTTCATAACTGCCCTGAAGCCTAGCAGTCAGTAGCAAGTGCTCAAAGCTGCAGATTTGATTACAATAGACTTGTAAACCCTTGCACCAAGTTATATCTGAAGACAATCCCATATTATTTCAATGTGGGAAGTGAAATCAGAGCCCCACTCCAGTAATGAAAATATATACTTATTCAGTACCCATTCATGTTTAATGGGTTGATTATAGACTTATTGATGACAATTGCACAAAATCAGATCTGCAGTAATATACTTAATATACAATATTACTTGGATGTATGTTTCTGTTCATTTATCTTTGGAGTCAGTAAAGAATTAGCATGAAAAAAACTTGTTTAATTGTCTTCCAAGGTCTTTGTCTCAAGAATTCCAAGAATATAAGCTTTCCTTTTATGAATATTAATTTTGAAAACTTCAACAACTTTTATTATTGACTAGGACCAGTGAGAATTCCCACAATATCAAATATTGATACGATATCAACACCAATAAGATAATATTGAATAATGTTGATAAGATATATAACAGAGACAGTTTGGTCTAGTGGTTAAGGCACCAAGCTAGAAAGCAAGAACTGTGAGTTTTAGTTCTGCCTTAGGCATGACAAACAGTTGAGTGACCTTGGGCCAGTCACTCTCTCTCAGCCCAATTCACCACACAGGGTTGTTGTTGTTGTTGTTGTTGTTGTTGTTGTTGTTGTTGTTGTTGTTGTAGGGAAAATAGGCCAGTATTTTTCCAATCCATGTCCATTTCATAGATGTTATTTCATAAATATTTTTCATTCGTTTTCTGCTTTAATGTCAGCTTGTTTTCTAAAAATGTAGGGAAACTTGTATTTAAATAAAGATCTTTTATGTGTACCATGCATTTATCTCAAAGTATGGATTTTTAGATGCATTACAAGTCAACATTGCTGGCACATAATAAAAAAAATTAAATCCTAAAATACACATTTTAAAGTGAACTTTGAGAATATATAGCTGAGGATTGCATTATGAAAATCGAAAGAAGTGCAAAATCTGAAGACTATTTTAGTCTAGGAGGAGTAAATCAGTTCAGCCACACATGGGTTCCTCCCGGTTCGCACCAGGTGATGTCATGGAGCTGGTTCTGTTGGTGCCGGTCCGTGGACACCGCCATCTTTTTTTTGGATTTTTTGGGGGGATTTTTTTTTTAAATGCTGTTTTTTGCTTCTGCGCCGAAGCTGAGTTTTCAGTACTGCGCATGCGCCGCCATCTTGTTTTTGGCTTTTTTTGCTTTTTTTGCTTGTTTTTACTTCTGCACATGTGCAGAAGCCAAGTTTTTGTCACTGCACCTGCGTGCATGCCAGCACAATGCGTGTCCGTGTGGTGCAATGCGCGTGCAGCCATGCATCGTGGGAGGAAGCAAACCAGTGGCAAGCTAAGTTAGAACCCACCCCTGAGTTCAGCTTGGACTGCATCAGAAATTTTTAAAAAGGTTTTTTAATGCATCTGGATCTTTGCATTTCGATTTAGTAATGGAGCTTTTAAAGTAATCCCCTTTAAATAATACTTCCGCGCATAGCAACTAAGTCTTTAACAAGTCTTCCTTCTGCAGGAGTGATATTGTGCATTAGCACAAAGCAAAAAGGTTGCATCTGATCTCACAGTGAGGTGAGGATAAAATATAGGCACTGTTTTCTCAAGTTAAAAAAAGAAGCAACAGATCAGAACAGCAAAAAGCAGGGAAAAACATGCAAAAAGTGTAGAAGATGCAAACTCTTCACAGACCTACTCGCACTCTTCAAAATTTCATTTTTTCCATCAACCACTTAATACCCCCCAAAATGAATGTGGCAGCACTGAGAATTTCACAGGACACCATCAGGATTCTGGTGGTGGATACCGCTGCAAGCTGCATCATTTAACAGAAGAGCTTCTTCCTTTAAAAAAAAAAGCAAACAACTCTATCAGCATTTTTTCTTTAAGTTAGCAACAGGTATGTTGCTGTTTTTATTTGTAGATCAGCTGAGAGAAACCATCTCTTTATTCTGATCATTCATTGCATCTAGAGACAGGAATTGACTATAAAATATTCAAAAGATTAGGAAAAGTGCTAGCATTACAATATTTGAAAAAAACAGCTAAAAGCAACAGGAGGTAATGGAATGAAGAGATAAATGTGATTCTTATCTCAGTGGCTGTTTTCTGGAAAGAATACATGGAAGGAGCACAATTCAAAACTTGCTAAGTAAAGGTATAAATACAGTTGGCATTATGGAAAAAAATACATTCCTAAGGGATTAAAAATCATGCGAAGAACTGCAACAATTTTATTTTTGTGTTCAAGTCCATTCCTCTCCATCCCCAACTTCTTACAATAAAAAGTAAGAACAAATAAGCAACAACTACACATACATTTCACCACTCATGATCAGAATTTGAGACATCACGTTTTTTATTTTTACATTTAACAGGGCAAATTTCTGAAAAGTGGGAAGACTTTTTATTTAAAAAATGTGCTGTGGGAAATAATTTTTTTTAAAAAAATCTGTCACTTCTGTGTCTTCTTTTAAAGTCAATTATTCAGTCATAACTGTGTTACACTTCCCTTGTGATGGTTCTCTATATGTAAGTGAAAGAGGAATGTGCTATTTTTGTCAATCTGAACAAAATCTAAATACAGTAACTATCTGACTGCACAAATGTGGATAACCACTGGATGGCAGCAAAGAGATATAGATTTGTTTTTTTTTACTGCCCTAATAAGCCATGATAATGCTTTAATAAGTCTTTGATTAAAGAAGAATATGAATGGTCTTTTACAATAGAGAAATGCCCTCACAGGATAACTTCTTGTCATTTATTTTCCTTGTATGATTTTTTTTTTGTAATAGATACTCCAACAATAGAAATCGATATTTAACCATATTCTAGAAAATGTTATATTGATTTTACTGCAGAGAATGATGGAGAAAAATCGTCCCATGCTCTGAATGATTATATACAGTAACCTTTTAGTGTGTAGTTGCTGAAATATAATCAAGGATTTTGATACTCTGGAATGATTTAATTTATGGTAATATGAGATTCTGCACACTGCTTTCACCATTTTCAGTGGTGCTACATTCAGAAAATGAGCTCGGGAAATAAGAGGGTTATATTTGTTGAGTATGCAGAAAAATAAAATAATAGAACTGATGAGGTGAGTACTAAGATATACTGTATGTGTTACTAATGCCAGAAATCATATAATTATTGTCCCTGATAGTCATACAGTTCATCTAGTTTCTATTGCTTTCTAAATGTTGAAGCTCATTTTCAGTCATGAATAATAAGTAGTATGTTGTCTATTGCAAGGAATAGATGTTTGTTGAAAGAAGCAAAAATGCCCATATATCATATATTGTACATCTTATCTCCATTTTGTTATATGGAATTAATTGGTGTTTGGGTAGGACAAAAGAAACAGAGAAGTAAGTTGAAGGCAATTAGATTGAGGTACTTAAGTATTATGTGTGTAAAACATGAAGAAAAAGGATCAAGAACGAATGGGTGATAAATAAGTGTGGATTGGATTTAAAAAATAAACAACCTTTGTGAATGAAACGTATTGAGGCAGTTACATCATACACAGAAATGAATGAAGTTTGAACTGCAGAAAAATTATCTGAGGACAGAATGAAATGATCAAGATGAAGGTAATGTTCCATAAAGTTATGGTTGATGAAGTTGATGAGAACCTCAAAAGTACATAGTTGATAAGTTTAAATAACAAACTGACAATGAATTGAAGACAGTGGAAACAAGGACTGTTGGCAAGAATAAAAATGAAGAAGTGTAATGAATTTTGTTGGTCTAAATTACTTTTAATTTTGTTTCTTTTTTCATACTTTTAATTTCTTTGGAATATAAATTGTAAAATAATAAAATTAACAGCTAAAATATATCCAAAAATGAATTCAGTTTGCTGGAAATGTAAAAAAGATGTAGGTACCTTCTTTCATGCATGGTGGTTGTGTCCTGAAGCAAAGGGATACTGGAAAAAAGTGCATACTTGGTTGCAAGAAATTATGGAAAGAACAATGGAATACACTCCAGAATTCTTCTTGTTGGGGATAATGAGAAAACAACATCCAAAAAATGTACAATACTTAATATTACATATTATAACTGCGGCGAGAATAGTATACCCACAATATTGGAAAAATAATCAAACCCCACCGGAAAATGTACTAATCGATAAAATATATAGATGTGCTGAAATGGACATACTGACTATCCAACTTAGAGGACAATGTAACTCAGAATACTATGAAACATGGACTAAATGGTACAACTGGACTAAGAAAAAGAGGAAAGACTGTGCGACAACGTGAGATGAAAATGAAAATGAAGATATGAGACTTTGTTAATATATGATTTATTGTGCATAAACGAAAAATAATAATGTCTTAAAAACAGGTGTAGATCTGTATTAAAATATTAGGATGATTTAATGAAGAAAAACAATAAACAAAATAAACAAAAAAAATGAATGAAGAAGTGTAATGAATTTTGTTGGTCTAAATAGTTTTAATTTTGTTTCTTTTTTCATACTTTTAATTTCTTTGGTTTGCTATTTCCCATTTATTTCCTGCATTGTGCCTAACTTTATTTAGCCTGATAGGAAATAGTATGATAGTCCTGTCTATATTAATATATTGCATGCATGAATTTAAATGTTGATCATTTATGAGAGCATGCGATAAGGAGGTATTTTACATAACACTTGTTTGTTCCTACAGTGAGATAACCTTTTTAGAAGCTTCTAGTGAATTGCCCCTAAAGCATTTTAAAAGGCATACTTCTAAAAACACATATAATTTATTTTTCCTGACATTCAGTGATGCAAAAATAGGTTCTTAACAACCATTTTCATTAGAATGGACTTTAAAAAGAGAAAGAAAAGATACCAATGCTAATTTCATCCACTGCTCTGTGTTTACTGGTGATATGGAAAAATCAATATATACAAATGTAGGAGCAAAATAAGTACACAACTTAACAAAATAAGAGAGAATTGCAAAGATACAAACAACTAGAATTGAATCCAAATGGCTTGTAGAAAGTAGCTGTCCCTTTAAATAACAAACCAGCCTTATGGGCCCAGTGGAAATCACCTGATCCCTGTAAGCCAATACGGTAGGTGAAAAAAGGGATTCCGTGAGGTTTGGGGCTCTTTGATGTGACTGGATCAAAGGTGCTACTGTCAAGGTTCCGATTGACGAATCCAACCAAGCAAGCACTGTTGAGACAATCCAATCTCTTAATACAAAACTTTATTGAGTACATCATTTCAGCACAGAATGAAAGCAAACCCAGCTCTGGGTAATTCCTGGGCAATTCAGTATAATTAAAGTATAGAATCATCCCTCCCTCCATTAGTGCAGGTCACATTGTCCAATTAGGTGTCCAGGTGTTGTTGTGGGAAGATTTCCATGCCTCTGGTGAAACGTCCTGGATTCCCATGAGACTGTTTCTTGTTATCATCTGGAATACACATTCCAATCTTTTCTTCCCCCTCCCCCTGTTTGTTGGCAAGCTGTGAAGCAGTAAAAGTGAAAGCAGTCTGAATACACTTTGAAGCTACCTCAAGCAAGGCTGGAAAATAAGGAATTGTTATTATAGCTTAGAATTGGGGATTTTGTATTTTACTGTGCGTTTAGTCTGTGAAAACTTTGTTTTAATCCTGTAGTTGACTAGTTGTCTTCTATCACAGGGACACGATGGCTCAGTGGCTAAGATACTGAACTTGTCAATCAAAATGTCGGCAGTTCAGCAGTTCGAATCCCTAGTGCTGTGTAACGGGGTGAGCTCCCGTTACTTGTCCCAGCTTCTGCCAACCTAGCAGTTTGAAAGCACATAAAAAATGCAAGTAGAAAAAATAGGGACCAAAAATAGGGAAGGTAACAGCGTTCTGTGCACCTTTGGCATTTAGTCATGCCGGCCACATGACCACGGAGACGTCTTCGGACAGCGCTGGCTCTTCGGCTTTGAAACGGAAATGTGCACCGCCCCCTAGAGTTGGGAATGACTAGCACATATGTGCGAGGGAAACCTTTACCTTTATCTTCTATCACACTCCTCAGCTTGGCTGAGATACTGACTCCCAAAAGTTTTGTATCTTCTTGTAGTTTAGCAAGTCTATGGGTGGAGTGAAGATTTCCCCTTCAATCTTCTCCTGGTTTCCTCACAGATCTGGTGGGAAAGTGAGAAATTGATTTGCAACAACAGGGTGGTGGCAGTAAGGGGACCTGTTTTTCTGGTCATTGTTCATTGTTCATCCCATGCAGGTTACTTCAGAACCAGACTACCTTAAGAGAAAGTTTGTTTTGACTTTCACCTGCCATATTACAGTATGTATAGACAAACCAGGGAGATGACTTCTCCACATCTTTCCAGGAGAAGAAGGAATTCTCTAGCAGTTTCAAATAACATTTTTTCAAAAGCAGGTGATAGGAGCAGTGCTACTACTTTAAAAAAAGTTCAATAGGAGGATTTATTTACTCTGTGATATCTTTCCTTGGGATTTAATTGAAGCATGGGAAACCAGAATGGCAGCAGATCATTGGAGAGATTATTGCATTAGGAAAGGAAAAGGTTGACATATACTCCTTGGACCTCTAATTGCTAAGACCTCTTCCCTACAGGTTCTCTTTGCAAGATCCAGAAAGCTACATAGCTGCCCCTTTGTAGCCATTCTGTAAAGATTTCATCACCTCTCCCCTGGCTGTTAAAGGATTATTACTCGGAGACAGTTGGGTTGCTGCTGATTGCTCCCTTTGGGAGTCCCCTTAAGATGGCCACTTGGATCATCCAACTTGTTTGTCTTTAGGTATGACCACTGAGAGAAAGAGAGAATAAGGGCTCTAATTGGGGTTGCTAGTTTTCTTTGGTTGTAGCCTGGTGTTATGGAGTTTGTTAGGGAGATGGGACCGAGCGAAACATGATATACTGTATAAATAAATATTAGTGCAGTTTCTGGGAGAGAAAAATACAGTATAATGGGAGATTAAAATTTAACCTTTCCAGGGAAAGAAAAGGATCCCTTTACATCTTCTTTTCCTGTGGTGGTCTAATAAAGGATGTAAAAGTGAGAACAAAGATGATTTCTCAGTGCAGTGAATGGTCTTGCTTTTTTTCCCCCTATACAATTGCTGATAAAAACCTCATTATCCAAGTGCTGACATTTCATGTATTATGGAGACCTGGAATTAATTTCTTCCAGCTCTGTCTACATTAGGTTAAGGCTGGAGGGGGTATGTGACCTGATGCTGACATGAAGAAATCAATCTATGCATATATAGAAATATAATTAGTACATCCCTTGGTGAAATAAAAGAAAATTGCATCTGTCCCATCTATTAACCAGAAGCTTCATGCAATACTCTGCCAATTTTGAGTGTCTGCTGTTGTGGCTGGGATGACACACTTGTGTATATGAACTATTAGTGTACTGTTCATAGCCCTGCACAAGTGATCTAGCCATCATGATCTCTACTGTGGCAGTGATCTGCTTAAGGCTTCTTATTTTGGATGTGTGTGTGTGTCATTCTGAAGTTGCCACATGGATTTCATGTTTATTCATGGGCATCTTATATACCGTGTTTCCCCGAAAATAAGATAGGGGCTTATATTTTTTTGACCCCCCAAAATGCCCCTGGCCTTATTTTCAGGGGGTGGCTTATTATTTTTGGGGTGCAGGCAGGTGGGGACGCACCACTTACTAAAGTTTGGCAGCTCTGTGGTCTCTCAGCTAGTCTGTTTACGGGAAAAAAAATCTTGCATAGTGCAGAAACTCTTCTCGCGAGGCAAGCAATTAGCAAGTTCTCGAAGTTCTCGAAGTGAGAAGAGTTTCTGCACTATGCAAGATTTTTTCCTCTAGCCGAGGGAAACCCCAGAGCTGTCAAACTCCAGTAAGTGGTGTGTTTCGCGGTTGGGCGGAGTTTGGAGCTTTGGGACGAAGGATGGGGTGGGGCAGGGCGGAGAGCGAGCGACCGAGGTGGTGGCAGAAGGCAGAGCGGAAGGGGCAGCAACAGGGCCGGTGAGGGCCGGCGAGTGAGTGTGTGCCCTGCTGCTTCTGCAGCTGAGCCCTGGCGGAAATTTGGCTTCTAGCCGGGCTCAGGCGAGGAACAGGTGAAAGAGAGAGGGAGAGGGAGAGGTGACTATGCAAACCCCCCCCTGCGGGACTGGCTCAGCTGCTCTGGGCTCGCCCCCTCTTCCTCGCAGGCAGAAGCGCGTTTTAAATTGCCATAGGCAGTGCCCAGAGGAGCCGAGCTAGTCCCGCAGGGTATGCGCACACCTGCCTCTCACTTGCTCTCTCTCTCTCTTTCTCTCCCGGCCAAAAGAGTGGCCTCCACAAAAAGAGTGGCTCCTGGAATGTCCCCTCCCCCTCTCCTGCCTCACCTACCACCCCCAAATTGTGCCTGAACGTTACCAGCGTCTGGCAGTTCGCCGCTTCTCTTTTTGGGCAGGTCTTTGCAGGGAGAGGGGAGGAAGGGGGAGAGGCCTCTTTCCGACTGGTTTATCGGCACCTTCCCATGATTTCTCCACCTCGAGACCAGGCTGGTTAGAAAGAGCATCGCTTTTTCTACAAGAAGAGCCTGGTCCCTGGACCCCTGCTCTATAAAATAGGAAGTATTATATTTAACATATTATCTAAGTCATGCTTGACTCCCATGGATTTTATGATAACTACATGGAGATGTAATTATCTTGGCAGCATCATAGAAGTAGCTACGCTTTTTAGCCATTGCTTTTATTTGGGATAGTTTTCAGTTTCTGAGTGTATTCTACTACATGTCAATTTTTATGATTTTCTCCCTTGATTTTACCCAATTTTGTTTATCAAAATCAGCCCAAAAAATTAATTCATTTTATAATCTATCTTCTGGCTTTCCCATAAAACAAGGGGAATTTTTTTTTTAGAAGTAGACAGGGGTTGGAGTTTTGTCACCATCTCTCTTTTATGTTTAGGGTTTTTGAATCCCATAAGACTATTGTATATGATGGCCTTCCAACTTTTTGAATTTATGATTCTCAGCTTTGATGACCATTCCCTTTACAAAAACTAGAAACAGCTTAGGCCAACATTTGCCTAGTAATGCCAGGTGAAATTTAGATGCAGCATTATGCAATCAGAAATAAAATAGTTGGGTGTGCATAAGTGCACCAGCGTGCCTACCATTCCTGTCCTAATGTTCCCTCTTATCAGTACCCATCTTATGTAATAAACAATGTTATATCTATGTATATTACCAATACGTACTTGACAAAATAAATTTTAAAAAAATATGATCTTCGCTTGGCTTGCAGGATTCATAGATGTCATTTGCTACAGTTTCAGGCAATGAAAGGACCAAATGCAAAGTTCTCAGAATACATCTAATCTAAAGCAGCAGACAGTCCAAATGGCAAAGAAAAAATTAATTCTATGCACTATATAAACTATATGGAATGCCATACTTTGGCAGTGAGAAAAATCTTAGTACAGTATTCCCACTTTAAATAATTACATATTAACATATCTCAGTTGTTTCTTTCTATTCCCTTGATTGACCTGCCTTCCATCAAAACAAATGTTGATGCTTCTAAGTAATGCTACCCACAGATCCATATGCTGTCAGGTTGTAAATATTTCACAGCTGACCTTTCTATTATATCAACTAACTAAGGCTTTGAATCCACACTTTATTGTTTTTATTCTTCATTTTTGGCTCATTCTATGTTTCCTTTTACATTAAAGTAAACTGTTTTCTTACGCCTCCAGGCCTATATAACCTGAGTTGATTGAAAAATTTATTTACCATAGAACTATTTTCCCCATGCACTCTTCATAATAATTTCCTTTCCTGCATGATTGCTTGATCATGGAGAACAGATGTGTCCTTGGAATCCTGAAAATTTGGACTGTATTTCATACAATTATTACCTCTATGAACAATGGATAACTGCTATTTATAGTAGACAAGTTAATTATCATTTAGACCCAGCCCTCAAATCTACTTAGCCACTGATTAAGCCATTCTAGCTTTTCTCTTTTCTAAATCTTGTTTCTTTATTTGTTCAATTTATTTTCTAAATAAATTGAACAGACAAGACCTTGCAGACGACCCTCACCCTGTCAAAGACCTTGGAATACTCATATCAAATGACCTAAGTGTCAAAGCCCACTGCAACAACATCGCCAAAAAGGCTTCAAGAACTGTTAACCTAATCTTACGTAGCTTCTTCTCCGGTAATATCACACTACAAACCAGAGCATACAAAACATTCACCAGACCAATCCTTGAATACAGCTCATCTGTCTGGAACCCACACCGCATATTGGACATAAATACATTAGAAAGTGTCCAGAGATACTTTACAAGAAGAGTCCTCCACTCCTCTACTCGCAACAGAATACCTTATGCAACCAGACTTGAAATCCTGGGCTTAGAAAGCTTAGAACTACGTCGCCTTCGGCACGACCTAAACATAACTCATAAAATTATCTGCTACAATGTCCTTCCTGTCAACGACTACTTCAGCTTCAACCACAACAATACACGAGCACACAACAGATACAAACTCAAAGTGAACCGCTCCAAACTTGACTAGAAAATACGACTTTAGCAACAGAGTGGTAAATGCCTGGAACTCACTACCTGACATTGTGGTTTTGTCACCAAACCCCCAAAGCTTTACCCTTAGACTGTCCACTGTTGACCTTACCCGATTCCTAAGAGGTCAGTAAGGGGCGTGCATAAGTGCACCAGCGTGGCTACCGTCCCTGTCTTAATGTTCCCTCTTATCAGTACCCATCTTATGTATATAAACAATGTTATATCTATGTACAGTATATTACCAACACGTACTTGACAAAAATAAAAAAATAAAAAAATAAAAAAAATAAATTTTCATATTATAACGGGAAATTTCTGGGAAGAGTAAAAATGTACTGCTATATGGGATTCATCTCTTTTCACAGGATAAAAATAAAATATGTGAAATATCAGATTATTATTTTCTTTTCCCCAAACCAAGAAGGGAGTACAGCTACTTACTGTCATGGTTTATGCAACATACAGTACATAACAGGGTTACTAAATCCTCAAACTGTTATTGGTTTCCACATAGCACTAACACAAACATCAATACAAAAATCAAAGTTCATAGTATAATTCAACATAATAGGAGTTACTGTTTCAAGGGCAACAGAGATCCAGTTTGATCTAGTGGTTGAAGCACGAGAAACCAAGAGACTATGAGTTCTAGTCTAGCTTAGACATGAAAGCTACCAGGATGACTTTGGGCCAATTACTCTCATCCCACAGTGTTGCTCTTGGACAACAAGCCAGTCAATTCCTTTCACAAGCAATAGTTCAACACTTGGTTGATTACAAAAAAATGAACCTTGCACTTGTGGGAAAACACTAGGAAGAAAAATGTAATTATTAGTGGGCAATCTTCCAATTTTTCTTCAGTAGATTATTACATATGAAAATCAATAAGTAATCTAGTTGTAAACTAAAAATTACTGAATTTACTACATACACATTTGGATTATCTGTTTCTGTCTAGAGCATCCTTATACTTTTTCAGATTTTCTCCAAATTTCCAGTAAAATACATATGTGAAAAGATACTTTACTTCTACCCTGGTCTAAAAAAGAAAATGTGGAAAGGAATCAACCATGGGTAAAAGAAAATACTTTCACATATCCAAGTAAAACTTTTGTTCAGCACAGCATATTATTATAAACAGTGTTCTACCTCACTTTTGAACAACCAGTTATAGTTCCTGGGATCATGACACGAATATAAAGTAACTAACCCTCAATCTTGCTGTACATCCATAAAGAGTAAATTAGAATGACAGACTAAATCAGTACTGATAACCAACTGAAAGTCCATGTTGAATTATATTAAAACTATAGAAGAAAAAACATTGCTCCAGAAGACTCAATACTACTGTATTTTTCGGAGTATAACACGCACAGAGTATAAGACGCACCTTAGTTTTGGGGGAGGAAAACAAAGAAAAAAGGCCTCTGCCTCCAAGCAATTTGCCAAACAGCAAACAGCAAACAGTACAGATGATATACGCTGTTTGCTGTGTATTTCTGTGCATGTGTGCCTGACCCATAGAAATAGTAAAGAATTGGAGAAATGTACATTATGCCAGAAAGTTTTCTTAAATGTAGTCACACTAACTCCTCCCAATTATTTAAATAGATCTACTCCAAGGTAAGTCAGGATTTAACTCTAATACTAAACAGGACACTGTTACATTTCATACTATACTTGTACAGAGCTGTTAAAATTAATTAAAATTTCTGGAAGTATACATTATTCTTTATTATTTAAAAGAAGATATAATAGCACTGGGCCTCTTCAGAGCAAGCATTTATTTTAAAAAGCTTCTTTATTTTGTTAAGTTGTCTAGATTTACAGGGTTCTCAAACCTTGGTAACTTTAAGACTTGTGGACTTCAACTCCCAGAATTTCACAGCCAGCAAAGCTAACAAAGCTGGCTGTGGAATTCTGGGAGTTGAAGTCCACAAGTCTTAAAAGTGCCAAGGTTGGAGACCCCTGGCTCTAGAACAATAATAAAGCAGTCTTTAAAAAATAAGTCTAATAATTTGAACATTCTACAGACATTTATTCACTTACCCCTTTCATCCAGTTCAGCAGAAAATAAAAATCTGCGTGTCTCTCCCAGCTATTTGCCTCTTTGCAGTTTCAGTTTCATTTTCATTTTTGCACGTGGCAAATCAGCTGGGGATCGGGAAGCTGCTAAGGACTTGCTTGTCTTAACAGGCTCTTCCCTGTTTGCTGCAAACAGGTAAATTGCTGGAAGACAGAGGCCAAAGGGTGGGGGTGGGTGGGTGGGTGGTGCTACATTCGGTGTATAAGACACACCCAGGTTTTCACCCTCTTTTGGGGGGTAAAAAGGTGCATCTTATACTCTGAAAAATACGGTATTTAACTGGACCTAGAAGTCCTCTGATAAATTATTATTGTCAAGGCAGATATAAAAATCTGGATGAGTGGAAGCCATTAAAGCAGATTTATTTATTTAGGTACCACTCATCTCACTCTCAGAATAACTCTGTGCTTTGCATTGATGCTATAACCATGGAGGACAATTTTCATCAGATTGAGGGCAGCACCAAAAATGGACAGGGTCAAGAGCCCAAGACTTAGAAAGAGAAGATGAAATCCATAATTTATTAAATAAATGCTGCAAGGCTTATATAGCTTCAGACAGCAATTCCCCAGATAGCAAAGCAAAGCCAACTGTAGAATTCTGGGAGTTGCACATGTTTAAAAGGTTGGAAAATCTGAGCTGTGGCAAAATATAATCCATTTTGCCACAACCTTCCCCCATGCATATATATATATATATATATATATATATATATATATATATATATATATATATATATATATATATATATATATATATATATATATATATATATATATATATATATATATATATATATATATATATATATATACACACACACACACACACACACACACACACACACACACACACACACACACACACAAATGTGGAAGGTCTGCCAGCAATATGCATTGTAATGATTTAGATGACTTTGTTTCTTTGCTTGTTGCTGTAGTTTCTTCCTAGCAGACCACTTCATTGCAAAATACATTCTTTGTCACACCAGTTAATTTCTGTTGTTCTTACTGTAGGTGTTATAATTCTATATTGATTTCAAATCTACATAAACCCAGACTTTCTTTTCCGATACTGTTAACTTTGGAGTTGCTGTTTGAGTAATTAGTGACAAAATTAGTGGACCAGAGGAATGCTGTCGATATAATTTACTTGGACTTCAGTAAGGCATTTGATAAAGTAGACCATAACCTACTAGTAGATAAAGTAGAAAAATGTGGGTTAGACAGCAACACCACCAGATGGATTCCAAACTGGCTGACCAACTGCACTCAACGTGTAGTGCTCAATGGAACTGCATCTACATGGAGGGAAGTATGCAGTGGAGTACCCCAAAGCTCTGTTTTAGGCCCAGTACTCTTCAACATCTTCATCAATGACTTGGATGAGGGGATAGATGGGGAACTCATCAAATTTCAGATGACAGCAAACTGGCAGGAATAGCCAACACTCCAGAAGATTGGCTCAAGATACAGAAGGATCTTGACAGACTTGAACATTGGGCGCTATCGAACAAAATGAAATTCAATGGTGAAAAAAGTAAGGTTCTGCATTTAGGCAAGAAAAACAAAATGCACATGTATAGTATATGAGGTACTTTGCTCAACAGTAGTAACTGTGAGAGGGACCTTGGAGTCCTAGTGGAAACCATTTAAATATGAGCCAGCAGTGTGCAGCAGCTGCCAAAAAAGCCAACACAGTTCTATGCTGCATTAACAGACGGATAGAATCAAGATCAGGCGAAGTGTTAATACCACTTTATAATGCCTTGGTAAGGCCACACTTGGAAGACTGCATTCAAGTTTTGGTCGCCACAATGCAAAAAGGATGTTGAGACTCTAGAAAGAGTGCAGAGAAGAGCAACAAAGATGATTAGGGACTGGAGGCTAAGACATATGAAGAACGGTTGCAGAAACTAGGTATGTCTAGTTTAATGAAAAGAAGGACTAGGGGAGACATGATAGCAGTGTTCCAATATCTCAGGGGTTGCCACAAAGAAGAGGGAGTCAAACTATTCTCCAAAGCACCTGAGGGTAGAACAAGAAGCAATGGGTGGAAACTAATCAAGGAGAGAAGCAAGTTAGAACTAAGGAGAAATTTCCTGACAGTTAGAACAATTAATCCGTGGAACAGCTTGCCTCCAGAAGTTGTGAATGCTCCAACACTGGAAGTTTTAAAGAAGATGTTGGATAACCATTTGTCTGAAGTGGTGTAAGGTTTCCTGCCTAAGCAGGTGGTTGGACTAGAAGACCTCCAAGGTCCCTTCTAACTCTGTTATTCTATTCTATTCTAATAATCTTCCTAATTTTAGAAAGAAATGCTTCAGATCAGATAATCACGCATCCTATTCAGGATACTGCAAGATATTTTTTTTCCAGGAAACTTTATCTACATAAAATTATGGGTATTAAGTTGTTAAACAATGCAGTACTATTTATTTTTATCACTTTCATTTGTCATTTCAGGAAAAAACTTTATTTTTCATTCCTTTTTCTAATACATTCCTATACTTTTATTTTTCATAGAGATGAATTGGAAACAAATGCTGCATTTGTGTTTTGAAATCAATGCACACAATTTACTTCAACAGATTTGGTATAAATCTACAGCATGTAACCCACAATTACCAAATTGCAACCAGGCTTATGAAACTTTTATAAAATGAAAAGATTTCTTCAATCATCAGAAATGTTCCGGCATAGAACTGGCAAAGCAACATGCTTTTTTATTGTTCTACTCCATAAAGCAATTAGCTAAGCTGAGTGGAAAAAAAGCTGCCTGGCTATAGATTGTGTTCTGGCATTACTGGAAAGCAATAGCATTGTCTTTTCTCTGGTTCATGCAGCTCATTTCCCCAAAAGACACACTTGCTTTGTCAACTCCTGCTGTGACCCCCTTGGGCATCTTCATAATGCCAACTAACTGCCAGCGAAGTAAATCCCAATGATCTGCCCACTTTCCATCATTTGTGAGCTGCTCTACTGTGTGATCTGCATAAGTGACCTTCAGCTTTGTAGGGCTGTCAACATCAAGGGGTGACGTGTGATATAAATTAATCCCTTGCCGCAAGCTCCATGAAACTGCCTTTGCCTGGGTTTGAAGTCTATTCTGTGTTAGCCATTCTTAGTAGTGCATTTGTGGGTTTTGAGTAAATGCATGGGTGATGGAGATTTCTTTTTCTTGGCTTGCTTATTATACTACCAATACCGCTGAATTCATTTGAGCTTCACTCCTGATCATTCCCAGTATGAGAAACAAATTTCTTCTCTCTGGCTTCTTATAAGATCCTCTTCAATACAGCTGAAGCAGGATACAGAATATTATTCGCTTATTTCCCTTTCCTCCCATCACATGACAAAGTCTTTACAGTATTTTAGAATATAAAAATGGAGGTTATCCTATTGCCTAGCATAACAATGTATTCTTTCAAATGCACCTACCAAGAAAAGCAAAGATCATATCTCCCTAAGCCAGAAGACACACAAATTTTTCTGTGAAAAACAAAAGTATATATATTGTTGTTTTGTGGTAATGTGCATTTTTTTAACCGGGTCAAGCAATCTTTTTTTTTTTAAGTCTAGTAATCTCAGACCCTGAAGTTTTTTCTTAATGATATACAAGATTTTGTGTAACAACATACCAGTTTTCTTCCCTCCTTCCCCTCCCCTGATAGTTTGGAAATAAGATTATAAAAGTTTCATACATTTGATGGTCTCTTGCATAGCTGTAGCTAGAAATAAACATTCCACACCTGCTGCCCAAAACAAAGCCCCATGCTGAGTTTATCTTCTTTCCCTTTATAATGAGCAATAATAACTATCCATGTCTTGATGCTACATCACAAATTGCCAGTAATGCAGAGCATGCTTATGTTAAGGAAAAGAAAAGAGAGAGAGAAAGAGAGAAAGAGAGAGAGGAGAGAGGGAGGGAGCGAGGGAGGGAGGGAGGGAGGGAGAGAGAGAGAGAGAGAGAGAGAGAGAGAGAGAGAGAGAGAGAGAGAAGAAAGAAAGAAAGAAAGAAAGAAAGAAAGAAAGAAAGAAAGAAAGAAAGAAAGAAAGAAAGAAAGAAAGAAAGAAAGAAAACTTGTGGACTAGCCTAGTTCGCTCATTATGGAAATAATGAGAGAACTAATAATGTGGCGAGAAATATATATATATTCTCCCCACAAGGTTTAGGATGGATCCACATCTCATAGGACTCTCGTTAATGGATCAAATGATTTGTTTATCTCTAGTGCTAGTAGATATTTGTTTATCTCTAAATGCTAGTATTTTGAATGTTGAATTCTAAGATCATAATGGTAACCATATGTAAATATTCATTATGAAACAATGGTTTATTTATGATGCAGAATATATAGCAAACATTGAAAATGTCACTGTTTCTTTTTTCTTTTTTTTTTGAAGTGGCAGTCTTATATACAGGAAGAAGATGAAATATGGGGCAACTTTTCATTCTTTAAACACCCATCAGTGCTCCACAACCATATCAAAAATTAAAAAATGAAAATTTGAAAAAAAAAGATTAGATAAAATGAAGAAGTGGGCAGAATCGGAACAAAATCTCCATTGATTTTATTTATATTTACTTTACTATTTTAAATAGGAATATTACCTTATGTTCCATCACTTTCACATTAAATGTTACAATTTTGTGACAGTTTTGGGACTGCCTCCAAAGTTTCAAAATTTCTATCGTCTGCATAATCATACCATGAATTTTGTTCAGAAAAATCTAAATCCAGCCCAATTTGCATGGTGCCTGCTCATATTTTTAGTAACCTCTCACCAACATTCAATAATCAAATACGTTTATTTGTGAACCTATCATTTATTTTGGGTATTCTGTCATTCAATTACATTTGGCAGCAATCTTCTCTTTTCTCTTTTGCATTATTTGATTGTCTACTCTGTTTCTGCCTGTCATTTTGGCTGCTTCTTCCCGAACCTATATTTCTGAACTACTGTATGTTGTTATTCTGTGAGCTTTGCCATCTTGGAGATTATACTGCCTGTGTTTATACATATATTCGGGTCAAAAAAGAACACCATAATTTTTTTTAAACAACAACAGTTCTAGGTTTTTACACAGGTATTTTCTTTGGAGGCATCATTAAAAATATAATTCTTTTTTTTAAAGTTGATGCCAGAAATGTTAAAGCACTTTTCCATCCTTAGCTGGACCATCTGTCCTAGTTAATGCCAGAAAATGTCTCTGAAACTGATGACTGACAAGAGACAGATGCTCTAAGGCAGGGGTCCCCAACCTTTTGGACCTCGGGGACCACTACATTCATAATTTTAAATCCTGCGGACCACTAATACGAATCCAGAGTGCCACTTGCTGAAGCGCCTGGACTCCCAGTGACGGGATGGGGTTCTTTCAGGCATCCTCCCCCCCCCACTGTCTCCCCTCTCTCTTTCTCTCTCTCCCCCCTCTCTTTCTCTCTCCCCCCTCTTTGTCTGTCTCTCTCATCTCTTTCTCTCTCATCTCTCTCTCTCCCTCATCTCTCTCCCCCTATCTTTCTCTCTCTCCCCCTCTCTTTGTCTCTCTCTCTCATCTCTCTCTCTCTCATCTCTCCCCATCTCTTTCTCTCCCCCTCTTTCTCTTTCTCTCTCTCATCTCTCTCCCCCCTCTCTCATTCTTTCTCTCTCTCTCATGTCTCTCTCCCCCTATGTCTCTCTCTCTCATTTCTCTCTCTCTCTGTGACATCTCTCTCTCCCCCTCTCTCTTTCTCTCTCTCATCTCTCTCTCCCCCCCTCTCTCTCATCTCTTTCTCTCTCTCTCTCTCTGACATCTCTCCCTCTTTCTCTCTCATATCTCTTTCTCTCCCCCCTCTCTCTTTCTCTCTCTGTTTGTCTTTCTGTCTCTCTCTCTCTCTCATTCTGATTCCCTGGCACTCTCTGGGTCTCACGGGCACTCCTTCGGCCTTTGTTGGTGCTGGACACTTCACTCCCACTCTGGAATTTGGATCAAATCTCCATCCCCCTGCCCTTCCCTTCTTAGGCCAGGCGAGGAGTGACTGGGAGGGGAGGATGAGGGGTGGCCAGCCACTGGTGGGTTCAGCCAACAGGAAGCCACAGCAGGGGGAAGAACGAGCTGCAGGTTGCCAATACCCGTTGCTTCAGTCCGCCTGCGCCGCCCCCCCTTGCACCATTACCTCATTCTGGCCGGCAAGGGCTGCGTTGCAAAGTTGCAAATTTCATGTAACTCCCTCTACGGCAGAGATTTCCAATCCCACCATGAGCTGCCTGGCCGTTCCCATATTCCAGAGCTCTAGTCACAGGACTGGCCATTAGTCAACCCAGAGCAGCTCCTCCACCCGGGTGCGCCACGGACCACCAAAATTTTCTCACAGACCACCAGTGGTCCATGGACCACCGGTTGGTGACCTGTGCTCTAAGGAGAAGATTATAAGCAAAGTAAGGCAACAGGTTGTTTGAAGGAATACGGGTTCTCAGATCAGCAGTTATTCAGAAAAAAAATTATGTGTTTTCTCAAACTCTAGGGCAGCATATCTCCTCCAATTTGTATAGTCCCACCTGCCACCATTAAAAGAGCAAGCAATATCCCTACTTGCAGAGCTTGATATTTATGTTCTTTTTGCCTGAATGTTGAAAAAATCCATTACTCAAGATTGCATTCATCAAAAGCTTCTAAATCACACTATAGGGAACTATGCAACCGTGTCTACTTAATAAATATGTATTGATATTGTTTTATCTAATTGCTTCCAATGGGATCCTAAATATATCCTATGGAGCAAAAACAATATTTAAGTCAGGAAAGCCAAAAAAAAAAAGATGTATATGATTCTTCTGAGTCATGGAGAAAACTCCAGAGGCATCTTTCTTTTTGTCACTTTTTTACTTGTTTTAGTAAGATGGATTGGTGAAGATGGTTGAGGAAAAAAGCTAAACCTGCATTCGAGTACATAAATCCCAAATGCTTTTTTTTATATAATTGTAGATGGTGGCGATACAATTTAAACTATGAGATGTGCTGATTTTTAAGAAACTTTTTTTCTGTTGATTTATTTAAAGGGAATTCAGAGAGTGATAAAACCATAGTTCAGCATTAGGTGAGTGTATTATTCACATTATTATGTACTAGCTGGATACCCATGTTTCGCTACGAAATGATGTGATTGGGTGGCGATTCATAACAACCTGTTGTCTCTGCTGTGAAGAACGATATCTCTCTTCTCTAAATCCTGGCCGACAATGAGAACAGCCACTTCTGTAGTCGTGAGGGGATTGAAACTACCTCGGTGCTCTCCAGAAGACTTCCTATCGGCATTAATCACCACTTGGAAGTCCTTGTGGCCCTTAGGAACAGAATCAACAGCAGCCTTAAGTTCCAGAATATTCTTGTTGTGTTTACGCAGCAACTTCTGCAGTTGGCTAACCAGTTCTGGATTAACACCCGGGTAGATTCCACAATGGATGTCCCTCTCATTGTCATCATGGCCAACAAAGTATATAGAATAGAATAGAATAGAATAGAATAGAATAGAATAGAATAGAATAGAATAGAATAGAATAGAATAGAATAGAATAGAATTCTTTATTGGCCAAGTGTGATTGGACACACAAGGAATTTGTCTTTGGTGCATATGCTCTCAGTATACATAAAAAAAAGATACATTTGTCAAGATATATCTGGAGAAATGAAGGCTGCTGCTGAGGCCTCGCCATGATATTCCCTACCCTGTGGTAGACCTGCCCCTGCACTTTGAATGTTGGCATAAAATTTCCCTCCTTCATCTCTCTGGCTCCAAAAGACACCATTTGGAAGCATCCATTGTACTTCCAGGCAGGAGAAAGAAAGTGCTCTGCCATTGGATGCTGGTGGGTGAGAAAGCTGTGTAAGGGTTCAGGGTAGGACTCAACGGGAGGGAGCTGGACTTTACCACCACTGCAGCACATTCTGGAAGTTTCATCCTGCCACTTCAGGGCATGGCACCAGGCACAGGGTAACTGAGGTCCGAGATCAACAACCTTTTCCCTGGAGTAATCAATCTGAGGTTTATATTTAAAACCAGACAAATACTTATCAGTCCAAGGCACAGATTCGTCTGAACTGAGTAGGAAAATAAGGGGGGCGGATCTCTCTCTGCCTACCAGCATCCATCGGTATTCACACACAGACTCCTTCCTGTCTCCTTCTTGCTCACACAGCAAATACTGTTTTGAGTTTCCAAACACCCTTCAACTCTCTCACACACTAACAGGACTCTAGACAGATGAATACCAATGGATTCTGGTAGGCAGAGACAGATTTTTTCTCCTTATTTTCCTCCTCAGTTCAGACGAATCTGTTCCTTCTACTGTAACACCAGTTAAAGGGGAAAAAGGCAAAAAATGCAGGAAAAGATTTATAGATGGGATTAAGAAAACACAAGTAAAGGAAGCTGCCTGTTTCTCCCATGGCCAGTTCTATGTGGCATGCTCCAGAGTCAGTTCACCTGACAGCCTGGTCATCCTCCAGCCAGACAACAAAACCAGGAATGTTCTTTACAGGGAGGTTCTGAGCAATTCATCTGAGGGACGAATTGAAAGTCTATGCTATGCAAATAATGTCTTCATCTGTAACAGCTTAGCTTACCATCTCTAATGAAATAATACAGTCCCTTTTTTAACTACTCATTAATTTTCAAGCTTTAAGTGTCAATTTATCAAGCCCCATCACATAGTTTCGTAGCGAAGCACGGGTATCAGCTAGTAATAATATAAAAAATATTCATGCTCCGATGGTCATTTTAAAAAATCCTTTCTTAGTGAGCACCTAGAAGGCAAGAGGAACATACATGGCAAATTTCAAGTTTGTAGGCTTTACGGTTCTGGAGATTTCGTGATTAATGTGTGAGTGGCTTTCGCTTTTATATATAGAGAGATTATTGCCAGAAACAGCTTCTCTTCTTCAGCAAATAGTTTTAGATAGGGATAATTCTCATTGGGAACTACAGTATAGGTACTCTTCTTACCTATAAACCAGAATCTTGATTACTGGATTATGATCAAACAAAAAGAAACGAGGTTCCTCCAGTGCAATCATCTATTTCACATCTTTTCTAGTTTAGCCTAGAGGGTTCTCTGGCAAAATCCTCTGATAAATACATAATTTGTATTTATTTATTGGTTGATGCTGTTTCACATTATTTGCCAAGGTCCTATTTTCTGAATATTCTAAATCAGTTGATTCCAGTTGCAAGGTCTCCCCATCCTTAGATAAACATTTTATTTCCTAATTTATCTTAGTTTGATTATACTCATATACCAAGCAAACCATACTGTATCTCACTAATCAGTAAGAAATATGCTCTCATTATGTTGTTTCAGCAGCTACAAGATAATTAATGTCTATTGATAGACACATTCAAAATACCATTAATTATATTATTAATGATTTTAATTAACTTCAAATGCTTGATGTTTTCCAATAAGATTATCTGTTTAAGAAAATTGTTTGCACAGCCTTCAATCATTCTGTAGTGTTTGTTTACAATAGATTTATCCATGAGAATGCTTTGGAAATTAACTTCAGATCTGTTTTATGAACTACTTCTTGTTTTTATTATATTTGCCAAGCAAAGACTGTATTAACAAAGAAATAATTTAACTTTGCCTGGATTTTACTTATCTTTTAATTCATCTCCTAGAGTGGAGTTCTTTTTGGAGGAATTGTTCTATTAAAAAAGGTAGAAGTAGGTATTACTTGGTCAATGTGTCTATACTCCATTCCCCCAAACAAAACTTTCACATCTCAGTTTTTTAACGTATGTATTTATTGAATAATAAATATACATTACCCATTACATTGTACCTACTACAATGTTTGCCTTTTGAAAAACATTGCTATAAACATGTATCTTTTTCCTATTAATGTGAATCTGAACTATAGAAAATTGTCATTCCCCAGAGGCATATTATTCTTCTAAAATTCCTCACAGGGTTTTTGTTGTGGGAAAAATAGGCGGAAGGGGTATTAGGCATATTCACTGCCTTGTGTTATTTATAAAAATAATAAAGATGGGGGAAAATTCTTTTAAAAGGGGATTTGTAGAATCAGAGGCTTTCATAAAAATAATAGAAGTAGTGTTATACTGTTACAATGCAAGTTCCACCCCAACGTATCATGTTATTGTCCATTTTTCCCCCTTTAAAGTTTTTTTTAATTGAGAGAGTTTTGAAAAGTCTGGCTAAATCAGGAAATGGCTGTATAATTCTCATCATAGTTGGCTTTCCTTTGAACTTGGAGGAATCAGTTGCTTCTAGGCATAATTACATACATGAGAAATTTTCAGAAGAAAAATATATTTGCGGGTGGCTGGAAAAGTAAAGAACCCAGCAGTTGACAAATCTTAGAAATTTGGGGGTGATAAGAGGCCTTGTGTTTATGTATAACTGAATTTCACATACTCATTGCCATCCTTACATTTGTATATAAAATGTTTGTGTTCAGTTACTTACATTACATGCAGCAAGGTAACTTTTTATACTATTATGTACTCAGGTGGTAAATGGCCAATTAAACTGGGTGTTATTACTTCTGCTATTGCTCTGAATGCAAGCTGAATCACTTGTAACCTTGCCATAAACCATGATATATATTTAGTTGTAAAGGTCGAACTAATATTGCTTCTTTCTTTACATTTGTTCTGCAATGGAAAAAAAATATTTCCAGTCACTTTGCATAATGTCACTTCAATGAAAAATTCCTATAATCCTTCCCATCAAAATTATTAACCATACTAAACATAGTAGGGTGCCTTGAAACTCTTTCTATTTTACTTTAAATAACTTTACATTGTTGTGTTTCTTCCATGTTAGGCAATGGAATGAATGACGTTTTATTTTCACTAATCTCATTTATGACAAATCATGTCAAAGTAAAAAAAATCTGTGGTTCATTCTGGAGAACATTCAGTTATTACTGAACCTCCATGCCCTCTGCAGAAAGCGCTTATTCACTGTTGCAGCTTGCTGGTAGGGCTATGAAAAAAGGAAGACCCTACTGATACCTCAATGGCCTTGACCACTTGAAGGACAGTTCAAAAGGTATAGTGACTAATGGGCACCAATCCTGCACTGTTCAGCAATCCCTTTTCAGAAAATAGTACAACAATAGTAAGCAAGGGTGATGCAACCAGATTGTTTATGAAGCATTGGTTGTAATGGAAAAGGAGATATTTGAGATGTGTTAAGTGGCAAAATGTTTTGAGTTGGCACTTAGATTACAGATTACAGATTATTAGAGTTGGAAGGGACCTTGTAGGTCATCTAGTCCAACTCCCCGCTCAAGCAGGAGTCCCTACACCATTTCGGACAAATGGCAGTCCAATCTCCCTTTGAAAGTCTCAAGTGTTGGAGCTCTCACAATTTAATTTAATTTTAATTTAATAGACGTTCTTATAGGCCGCCCAATCCCGTGGGACTCAGGGCGGCGTACAACAGAATAAGAAGCGTACAATAAAAACAATTATCATAATTTAAAATTAAAAGGCATAGTTAAAACAATTATAAAAACAACATTCAAGGGGGGAATCTGATCTTCCTATTCACCCCGCCTGCCGGAAGAGCCAAGTTTTTATGGCTTTACGGAAGGCCAGCAGGGTGGGGATAGTCCGGATCTCTGGTGGGAGTTGGTTCCAGAGGGACGGGGCTCCCACAGAGAAGGCCCTCCCCCGTGGCCCCGCCAACCGACATTGTTTGGCCGATGGGACCCGGAGGAGGCCCTCTCTATGGGACCTAACCGGTCGTAGGGAGGTATGTGGTAGGATGCGGTCCCGAAGGTAACCTGGCCCTGAGCCATGTAGGGCTTTAAAGGTAACGACCAACACCTTAAATTGCGACCGGAGACTAATTGGCAGCCAATGCAGCTGGCGAAGAATAGGTGTTACGTGGGTGTATCTCGGTACACCCACTACAGCTCGCGCAGCTGCATTCTGTACCAGTTGGAGTCTCCGGATGCTCTTTGAGGGTAGCCCCATGTAGAGCGCGTTACAGTAGTCTAGCCGTGAGGTGACAAGGGCATGAGTGACTGTGAGCAAAGCCTCCCTCTCCAAGTAAGGTCGCAATTGGTGCACAAGACGAATCTGTGCAAAGGTCCCCCTAGCCACAGCTGAAAGATGTTGCTCCAATTTTAGCTGTGGATCTAGGAGGACACCCAAATTGCGGACCTGTTCCGAGGGAGTCAATTTTTCTCCCCCGAGAACCAGGGAGGGACAGTCGACATAATCCTTGGGAGGCAAAATCCAGAGCCACTCAGTCTTGTCTGGGTTGAGCCTGAGTCTGTTCACTCCCATCCAGACCCTCACATCGTCCAGGCAGCGGCACATTACATTAACTGCTTCACTGAACTGACACGGGGTGGAGATGTACAACTGGGTATCGTCAGCATACTGCTGATACCTCACCCCGTGTCGTCGGATGATCTCACCCAGCGGTTTCATGTAAATGTTAAACAGGATGGGCGAGAGGACCGAACCCTGTGGCACCCCGCAAACCAGGGGCCTAGGGGCCGACCTCTGCCCTCCTGTCAACACCGACTGCGTCCTGTCAGAGAGGTAGGAGGAGAACCACCGTAAAACAGTGCCTCCCACAACCTCCGCAGGCAAGCTGTTCCACTGGTTGATTGCTCTCACTGTCAGAAATTTTCTCCTTATTTCCAGGTTGAATCTCTCCTTGGTCAGCTTCCATCCATTATTCCTTGTCTGGCCTTCTGGTGTCTTGGAGAACAGAAGGCTAGATAGATAAAATATTGGTACTCCTGGAACTAATATAGTTACCTCCACTCAAATAATTCACTCTCCTCTGCAAAAATTGTAATAATCTTTCCATTGTCAATGAAGTTAGCATAACAAGATAAAAGATAACTCTATGAAAATCAGTGGTGGAACAACTCCCATGAAACATTTAACAATTTAACTTTTGACCTTTTTTTGGCAGAAGCTGAACTAAAGCATCATAAACAATTTGTCACACATGTTCTCCTCAAGTATCTCAGTAATCTTCATTTTTTCCAACATGATCCATTTTGTCATCCATTCTGTAATTCCTTGTTAATCTCCTTGTGTCTATGCTAAACTGCTATTCCAATTCTCAGTCGTCTCCCTGCTCCCCAGAACGAAACTTTAAATTGTGAGTAGTGTTGTGAAGCAAATAGGAGTCTTCTGGGAATTCAATTCTCCCTGGGATTTTTCTAACAGACATGCATGTATGTTTGTAGTATGTAAGTTTGTGTATAAGTATGTTCAACCTCTCCCATCTTTTTCAGCTTCTTCCTCTGTTGATTCTGTGTCTCTCTTATTAAAAGGCAATGTCACTTCAAGTCAGTTCCATGCAGGTTCATGCAGTTCACTTGACAACAAGATGAAGAAATCTTGTCATTGCCTTCTTTTGAGAAGCCTTCCAATTTATGAAGCTAGTCTATAAACTGATCAACCCCATCCTTGAATTAACCAGGCCCTTCTCTGCCTTCTCTGAGCCCAGACATGATTGACAGTATGCTGCCACCTACTGAGGCTTCTTATAAGAAAACCCTGTATGTTCTTGGCAAAGGAATCTTCTTTTCCCCCATTTAATGGGTATACAGTACATTCAATATACTAGTAGCATAATAACAAAATTAAGGGGTTCAGCTCAAGTAGAACTCCATGTCCTTTTCCATTTAATAAGCAAATCATACTTTTTGAACCTGAACATGGAACTCTCTCTCTCTCTCTCTCTCTCTCCATGGAAGAAGAGTTCCAACCAATAGGGTTGAAACCTAGCTAATAAAAATTTAATTGTGATCTGCAGTGATGGATATTTAATAACTGAGATCTCACAGAGAACAATTTTTTAGAGGAAAACATTTCGGTTTCATAATGACATGTGTGGGATAATGATAACAAAGACCCAGAAGAATATCATATGCCTCCCCCCCCCCCCAATAAAGCTGTATCCACAAGTGGCTAAAGCCAGGAAGCCAGTGAGAAAGATTTTCAGTTGTATTTGGCAGAATGAAGCATGAAATATACTAATACATTTAGTGGGATACCACTTGGGTTTCTATTTCATCCAGTAAACAGATATGAGAGGATGTTTACATGTAGATGATTCAGCTCCATGTCATGGACAGATGAACTAACCGTCAAGTACTGAATCAAACTTCATGTGGTTTGAAAATAAAAGTAGCAGCCTATCTAACAACAAGCCCTCTTCAATTATATCCCTGTATGCAACCTTTATGTTGACCCCACCCATGAAGCAGCAAAATTGTAAGTGAAGACAGAATTGCCCCAGCATAGTTATATTGATGGAAATAATTCCATTGGCAAAGGGGGTTAATTGGATATGACACAATAGTTGTGCAGATATCTGAAGAGGTGCTTTACTGCAAAAAGGATTTGAGTAGGTTGGTAAGTGCCATAATGTTCTTTTTCTAACGAACTGAGTAAAACTACTTTCATTTTTTGCTAAAGCAAAGAAGCCAATGGAGGCAGATTATATTTTGCCCTAGTGCTTTGCAGAGGTCAAACATCTCACTACCACAGAGCACTTCATTGAGATGGGTTGTCTGTGATCCTTCTTACAAGCCTACTTCGTGCCTACCCTCTTTTCAGTTTGTATTTCATATCTATTAAAACAAGATATTTAAAGTCATCTTCAGTGTTGTGAGCTCAACATTTGTTTGTGTGCATGTAAAAATCCAATACACCATAACTTTTACTCTTTTGTAATTTTCTATCAATGCCTTGAACAACCCAAAACTCATTCATGGTTACAGAATAACAGAGTTGGGAGGGACATTGGAGGTCTTCTAGTTGAACCCTCTGCTCAAGCAGAAGTCCCTGTACCATTTCAGACAAAGTAGAAGGAATAAGTAATCTCAGCAGGATCACTGTGTGTCAGGAAATGGCATTTGATGGCAGTGCCAGCCTAAAATTACAGCCTGTTCTAGAGACCCATCCTGCATGCCAGGGAACAGTTGGAGAGAGCTACATTATTTTTAAATATTTATTCATGTTTAATATCTCTATTGTATTTTCTCAGCATCAGTAGTATCATTACATTTGGTTACTAGAGATAGGTCCAAGACACTGTAGACTGGACAGCCCCAAAATTCAGGATCAGACACATTAAAAATAAATAAATAACAAAGTAGAGGTTCTGCCTCTTATTCCTGGAGGAAGAAAGGAGTATTCCAGATTTGACAGGAACTTTGCTGTATCCTCAAACTCTTTAACTCATTTTTAATATTAATATTAAATATCATACTTAAATTAATGCAATGTTCTCCATAAAACAGCTTCCAAAGATGATCCATAAATTATAATTGGTGCAAAACATGGCAACCCAATATATTAGTGATTTAAAACAACTACAGTCATATCATACAGTCTCTAATGATCCATCTGTTAAACTACTGAAGTTCGCAGATGACACAACAGTGATTGGTCTCATTCGAGACAGTGGTGAATCCGCATACAGACGGGAGGTTGAACAACTAACCTTGTGGTGCGACCGGAACAATCTGGAACTGAACACACTCAAAACCATAAAAAATGGTGGTAGACTTTAGGAGAAACCCTCCCATACTACCACCTCTTACAATACTAGACAACACAATATCAACAGTAGAGACCTTCAAATTTCTAGGTTCTACCATATCGCAAGATCTAAAATGGACACCTAACTTCTAAAAGGTCACCAAAAAAGCACAACAAAGAATGTTCTTTCTGCGCCAACTCAGAAAGCTCAAACTGCCCAAGGAGCTGCTGATACAGTTCTACATAGGAATTATTGAGTCTGTCATCTGCACCTCTATAACTGCCTGGTCTTCACCTTCCTGCATGAGCTCTTGGGAGCATCAATTCCTTGTCTCTATGGTAACCCCCCTCCTTGTTCCTTGGAAACCTCGCCTCTTAAAACAGCCACGTCCAGAAGGTTGAAACAGCTGCAAGACCAACGTGCAGACAAGCATCCTCAGAAACAGCCTTTTGGCAAAGGGTGGAAATTTAACAACTGGTTCGCATAGAGTCAGGTTGTCCATCGCAGGAGGCTCATCCCGCATATGCGGCGGAGCTGGAGGGTGGGGATGGACTACGCCTCCCTCAACAGCCAACCTGACCCTGGGTGAACCAGTTGTTAAATTATTTGAATCCCACCATTGCCTGAACCCCATCTGTTGAAAATCTATTCATTTTTTTAAGAGACAGAGAAAAGCAGCATCCTAACTTAAGTGGCCAGTCTTCTTACTTGCCAAAAGATAGGGAATATCTGTATGGAAAGATAGCAGAAATTAAATCTGAAAAAAGAAATGATATGATATAGCCATTTACAAAAACTTAAAGGGTGGTCACAAATGATAGAGTATGTGTGTCTTGTCTTACTCCAAAAACAGCCAGTACTGAGCCAGTAAATTTCATTTTCAACATTTAATTTTGATTAAATGTTCAGAAAAAGTTGCTGACAGGTTCATCTGAGGAGGAGATGGGAAGTCAAAGAAGTCAATATGGTAGCAGCTCAAAGCCTCCTTTTTACTTATTGTACATGAAAGGGGGCAGGGTCGTGATCTGCATTTTATTTTATTTTTTGCTTCCTCCCCCCCCCCCGCATCTCTGATTGCTAACCATATACAAGTTATACGAGTGGAACATCTCAGCAGGTGACAAACTTTCTTTATTGGAAACTAGTTGGCTCTTTGTCATGAATACCCCAGTAGCCAATTTTTAATATTCCAGAAAATTATGGAAAGGAAAAGATTGGACCGGAAGAACTTTAAAGTTTCTTCTAGGTGTGTGATTATCTATTACACCGAGATAAAATAACCCAAAAAAATTGCTTCCTTTCTTTTTATTTTATCTGTGACTGATGGTAATTTTCCTCTAGTCTGACAGGAGGATGAATATGTGAGCCTATGCAGCCTGGAATGTTTGAAAATTAAAACCTGCTGTTTGGTGCCCCAAAGGCTGGGCAACTTGCCAAGGGGCAACAAATTGGAATATGAACCTGTTTTTCAGGCAATTTCCAAAAGTTTGCTCAGGTGGGAGGTTGACAGGAACAACCTGTTTTCCCCATCTTGTTTTCAAGTAAATTTCTCTCTCTCTTTGTGTCTCTCTTACTGCAACAGCATTAAGTTGTGATTATTTGGGTTCAAGATATGGTTGTTGTGAGAATAAGAGAATGGGAGAAAAGAAAAACTAGAGGTAAATTGGAAAACATTGTAAAATGTTATCACAGGACTGAAATATGCTTAAGTGTTTTGTGGTGCTTTTGCTCCTTATATTTAGGTCTATTTATAACATTTAATTTCATTTCATTTTATTGGTTTCCAGAATCATTGATTAATGATAAATAAAGTATTTGGTGCTTTGGGGAAAAAGTTACATTTATAGCTTTTCTAGGTCACAATACATGTTTTACAGTATTATAATACATCCATCAAGTAAGATCAAATTTTAAGGCAAAAATGTTGTATGTATACAAACAATCCAAATTCAAAACAATACTTTTTTTAAAAAAATCCCTAACTAGCCCTCAGTCTTCTAATTTCCAAGTATTTTCCTCTCCAAATGCAACCAGAATCAGTTCATCTGGTTTCCTACATAAATTAAATTGAGATAACTCTGCTTCTGGTTCACATGAATATTTGATTAAGTGGAATTTATTATGCATAGTAGATATTGATGAAAATAGAGTTATATTGTTCCAAGCATGCTAGAACATAATCCAACTCCCTATCCATGGGTGTCCTTGTAGGACCAAGAAGGAGCAATTCATGGATACAGGAGAACTTCCTAGTTCCCATTTCACAGAGAAAGCAAACATTTTTAATAGTCAAGAGACAAAAGATACCAAGTTACCAGGGAGATAAGGGTCAGTAATTTTCACAATAGAACTCTAAGAATAAATAAGAGGAGCTGATTCACATAAGTATTATGAGTTCAGGAGCACCTACGGCTCTTATCACCTATCTTTTGAGGAACTTTTATAGCACCATCATTACTTTTAGATAGTTTCTGATACAGCAAGCCTTTTTAAAACACTTTCCCACATGCTTTCATTTCACATATATTAATTTGGGCCTTTACTTTTCTTAATTTGAGATAATAGTATTATTTGCAGAGTAAAGTGTACTCTCTAGAATTCATAACAATCTGAACTTTCAGAATAAATGTTAATTGGTATAAAGCTATTTTCTTCTTCTTCCACAACATAACAAATCATATTTCCTACTACAAAAATCTTGCCTATTCCTTTTGTAAGTGAATACCGGTAAATCCTTTCTCAGTAGTTTTGCTAGTGGCTTAGGAAGACATAATGCTGCAAATTATGTAACCATGATGTAAATGACATAATTTGTTTGATGATGTCATGATACACATCAGATTACTTCCTTACCATTCCTCTGCAGATGGATACATCCCAGTCCTGATGGAATGGAACCACATACAGCTAGACAAGGCAAGTAAGAAAACAAATCATTATTAGACATAGTGAGGCAGTGACTTCATCATACATTAGCATTTTTTCTGTGCTCACATGGAAGTATCAGATCAACAATCTCTGTTTAGAACTTAAATAGGGTGGACCAGTTTTGGGCTGCAAAAATCCAGATGACTGTGAGATGGCAGCAAACAGCTTGAGTTTTCAGAATCATTTTGTTTCCATCTAGTGGTGACCTAGATTTTTGCAGCTGTATTATCAGATCACTCTTTAATATAATTAACAACCAAAGGCAACTGATATGTGTTATGCCTTACAGAAGTATGAACACTGTATTCAATCAAATCCAAAAGCTAATCCAATCCTATTCAAGGTCTTTAATGAATAACAAATCTATAAATAGAATTCAAAAGTGGCACATAATTTTGCCTTCATCCTAACATTTATTCATTCCAACATTGGTAACTAATATGCTCTAGCTAAAACAGATTATTTGTATTATAACGGAGTTTGCTCTAAAAAAACTGTACAAAAACTAGAACTGGTGTAGAATATGGCAGCCAGTTATAGTTAGCCAACAATGAACCAAGAGAACATTCAGTGCATGGGTCATTTAGGCTTTTTTTTGTCTGTGGTAATCTCTTTGTTGTACATTTACTGAATATACTTCATGACAACTGCTATGAAGTTCTCTTTGTGGTACCCAGACATTAGAATATAAAGTGAATACAATAAAGGCCTAAACAGCTTTGTCTTTAGATATGTCAAGGACTGTAGAAGTTAAGACTTTAAGTCTGTTTTGACCATAGTGACTGGGAAATTCTGGGAGTTAACATCAGATGCATATGTTGAATCTAGAAGTGTCACCTTAATGCAGTGGTTCTCAACCTTCCTAATGCCGCAACCCTTTAATACAGTTCCTCGTGTTGTGGTGACCCCCAACCATAAAATAATAAAATTATTAGGAAACTCAGGGGTGGGTTCTAACTTACCTCGTTGCTGGTTTGCTTCCTCCTGCACTGCGTGGCCACGCCTTGTGGCCACGCATGCGCTTTGTGTGCGCATGCATGCGCAGTGCCAAAATGTTTTGTAAAAAATTGCAAAAAAAAAGCCATGGTACAGATTTTTCCCATGGTACAGATTTTTTTTTTGCAGTAGTCTATTTGCATCCGCCTGGAGACGGATAGAGGAGCAGTGTCTTGGTTCCTAAGACCACCGGAAATATGTGTTTTCCTATGGTCTTAGGCGACCCCTGTGAAAGGGTCGTTCGACACCCAAAGGGGTCGCGACCCACAGGTTGAGAACTGCTGCCTTAATGACAAAATGTATGGCATTATTTACAATGCAAACTCTACTTCTTACTCATGTCCATGCAATATCCCAATGTGTTTGCCCTCTGAGTGAAATTTGGAGATTTGGATGGCTTTAGATGCCTTCTATCCTGAGCCAATTCAAAGAAACTCTTAAACATGGCTCTTCAGCCTTAGGCTAAGGAAGTTGGTAGACTGTTGTGAGATATTGGCTTTGTTGGTATTAGCATTATTTTTCCAAGTATTTATTTTGCCTTATCTCTGAATTACGTTTTCTTCATTGCTTCATAGAATTGGGATAAGTCAGACAATTTAGTAGTAGTAGTAGTACCAGTAGTATTAGTAGTGGTAGTAGTGATAGTATTAGTAGTAGTAGTAGTCACTGTTCTCTCTAAGGTGCGTGGCCGCGCGGTTGCGCACGTGATGAGAGAATGCAGCGCAGAAGTTTCTAACTTCTGCCCGGCATTTTCTAATGGGAGAGGCTGCGCACCTGCGCAGCCACGCAGATGAAAAGAGAACACCGTGCGCCATTTTCCGCTATTACAGGGAACATTGGTAGTAGTTCCATTATTTGAATCATTTCACCTTCTTCTGCAATGTTCATGGATGCGATTCCAACAAGAATAGTGGTAGTTGGGGAAGGCTTGATATATGTTATCACAGATCTGGGAATCAGGAACTAACTTATATTACTTAAGTATTTTAAATAGCTTTTGCAGTGTACAAACCTTTAGGTTTATTCCTGATTCCTTTCTTTTTTATTCCAAAGTAGGTGATTTGTTAATTTCTGTCAATATGTTGATATACTGTAGTTTAGGCTGCTATGTCAAACTCACAGAACTCTATAAATGCTTGATCTTCTGGTTTGCCAAATCTTCAGATGGCATTGGGTAGAAATGTTAATACCGTCCATGACATCCATTTGCAAAGAACAAAAAGTCTATTGTTTGATTACAGAATACCAGGAAATTCAGGAGTTAAATATTTTGAAACTAAAGAGAACATAAAGGAAGTCGTCAATATTTGGGAGTGAGAAGAAAGAGTAATACTCTGATCCCTTAATAAATATAGATTAGAAAATCATGTCATTTTTGTTTGGGTTGGGTCAGGCTTTTTTCCCTGCAGTTTGTTTTGTTTTGTTTTTGTTTCACAACCAATTTATCCATCTAATAGTAGCCAAGGTAGCAGAGGTGGGTTCCTCCCAGTTCGGACCAGTTCGCCTGAACTGGTAGCGAACTGCTGGTGATGTCATGATGATGTCATGGAACCGGTTCAGTTGGTGCAGATCCGTGGGCGCCGCCATCTTTAAAAAAAAATATTTTATTTTTTTGAATTTTTTTTTTAAATTCTTCTGAGCATGTGCAGAAGCCGAGTTTCCAGCACTGTGCATGCGGTCGCCATTTTGTTTTTGGCTTTTTCCCCTGGATTTTTCAGTACTGCGCATGCACGCGTGTGCAAAGCGTGCACGCACCCACAAGGCACACCCACGAGGCACAGGAGGAAGCGAACTGGCAGCGCGGTAAGTTAGAACCCACCCCTGCAAGATAGGAAGTGAGAAAATGAAGTTATGAAAACTTTATATATGAAAAAAGGGCTTTTTAACACTATTTAGCTGAATGCATGGAAATAGTGACAATATATTTGTTTTTAAGTTACAGCTGGGAAGTCTCAACAGACATACTGTAGGAACTTGGAGGTAGCAGTATTATTTATTAAACATTTTATTTTGCCCTCAAATTACAAGACTCTGGACAATTTATACAGCAGAACAGCAAGCAATTAATGTGATGATACATCAACAAATCCCCATAAAACCAAGTTCAAATTAATAGCAAATTAAAAATATATTAAAGGCCACCCCATACTCATTAGTAGGCATCAAATGCCTGCTTAAAAATACAGTTTTCAGTGCTTTCTGAAATTCCAGAACTATGCGGACTAAGCACACCTAAGGAAGCAGCTTATTCCAGTAGGACAAAAACAAAGAAGATCTGCCTTTTGACACACTTCTCCTCTCTTATGGGGACAGAATTGTCAATGGTTTCTCCTTAGATGTCTATGCAGAACGAACAGAATCATTTGGTTCACTGAATCATACAGTAATCCAGGGGTCGGGAACCTTTTTGACTAAGAGAGCCATGAAAGCAAAAAATTTGGAAATTTATTTCAGTGAGAGCCATATAATATATTTTAAAAGTGAATTCAACTAAATGTCAGTATAATAAGCCTCTGAATTTATTCTTTTAAATAATGTTGTTATAACACTCACCATACGGGGCACGGGACGGGGCACGCAGGACGGGGTGCCGGGTTGCAGGCCGGCAGCGGCGGAGGGTCGCTTGAACTCGCTTCCCGCCGCGGACCGCGTTCACGCGCGGCGGTGGCAGCAAGCCGGGAGCGCTCGCCTGGAATTGGAATCAGCAAGCAGCTGGGCATCGGGGCTCTTCCCCCGCCTTCTCCATCCTCCAGGGTCGCCACTGTGGGGGTTCCGTCTCTCCGGTGGTGCCTGCGTTGGAAGTATTTAATTTTTTTAAAAAATATATTTTTTTTCCTTTTGCGCATGTGCAGAAGCCGAGTTTCTAGCACTGTGCATGCGCTGCCTTCCTACCTGCCCGTCGCTATCTCACTCGCTTCACCTGTCCACAACATGCTTGCCCCGCCTGTGTACCCGCCTGCTGCTCACTGACTTGGTGGCTCGCCGATCGCCCCGCCTCTGAGAGCCCAATATATACAGCGGTCACCATGCGGTCTGGCCTCTTGCCCTTGCGTCATCATTTCCTGATTTCCCGGCTTGCCTACCTGAGTTACTGCTGCCTCCTCCTGCGGCTGCCTAAAGGTAAGTAAGCCTACGGCTGTGGGCACAGATGGTAGGGGGTTGGGAAGAAACAACCATGAGCAGTAGCATTCCTTGTCGCCATTCCCGGGGCTTGCGGAGACCTGGAAGCCCGGCGGCACTCAGAGGAAGAGTTCGCGGGGTGCGCAATGGCAGGAGGAAACTACCGAGAGCGGTGCTGGCCTTCACGGTCTACTCGAGCCCCGGGAATGGCTGAGGCCTTCCTTGCCTCCATTCCCAGGGCCCGCGTAGACCAGGAAGCCCAGCGGTGCTCGGCTGTGGCCTTTCTTGCTGCCCACCCCCCAGTCCCCGGCCTCACGTAGACCGCAAAGGCCAGCAGCGCTAGCTGAGGCCTTTCTTGCCGCCCCCCAGTCCCCAGCCTTACGTAGATTGGGAAGCCCAGCGGTGCTCGGCTGTGTGGCGTGCTTATCCAGTGCTACATCAGTTTTTTCTGGGCAATGAAAAATACCCGGGCATGGCTGCCCGTCTTGAAAATTTAATTTTTTTCACTGATTTGGTCCTCATGATTGACATTCTAAATGAGACTTCTCTTCTGTCAAATGCCCTGCAAGGGAAAAACGCAGACATCATCAAGGCTGAAAAATTGGTATTGCGATCAATTAAAGCATTTGAAGTGCTTAGACAGGGAAAGGGCCCATGTGAAAAAAAGATTGACAGAATGATAACTTCAGAAACCTTCCAAAGTATAAAATTTGTTAACAATCAATGATTTGTTGCACTTCTTCATGAAAAACTTCTGGAAAGCATCATCACCAATTTGAAGAAAAGACTGATGGATTGTGAACACATAAAAACAAGTAGCCAATTGCCAGACGCAAACAAATTACAATTTCTCACATATTTGGAGCTGGATTACTGGAACATTGCAGATGTAGTCATTCCATGGGCAGAAGCAGAGGAAGGATTGCTTGAATTTGGCAAAATATTTAATTGCAAAATTGATTTGAATAACTACAGAGATTTTTTGGAAAATGTACTAAAAAATCAACAGAACTATAAAATTCCTGACACTGTCAAAAAAGCTAGAGATATTATCAGGACAATTGCTGTTAGTTCAGCAGAGGCGGAAAGGGGGTTCAGGAAAGCCGTTAAAACCTGGCTTTTCCAGCAGGCTTGGGGCCAGTTACCCGACAGAGTTAATCAGTAAGGTCACCCCTGAATGAATGTAGTGATTGATTGTTTTTAAATTTTTAAACATGTTTTTAAATTGTGTTATGATGTTCTCTTTTATATTGATTCATATTTGTCCTGACTGAACCGCCCAGAGTCCTCTGGGAATTGGGCAGCATACAAATGTAATCAAATAAATAAATAAATAAAAATGAACCACATATGTTCAGAACAAAGAACCCGCCTAACTATTCAAAACATTAGCAATTTGATGACAATAAGAGTCATTGGCATGTCTGTGGAAAGATGGGACCCACTTCCTACAGTCAGAAACTGGCTCAAAGAACATCACGAGGCCGATGATCCACGAGTGAAGATTAAGAGAATTGCACCTGAGGAGGCCCCAAACGAAATAGTGATGTGGAAACATCTTGAACCACCAAAGCAATAACACAAGTAAGTACTTGAGTGTATCTCTTCGATTGTGTTATTCTTATGTAAGGTGTAAGTGCATGCAATTAAAGTCTTCCTTTCTGTGTCTCTTCTTTGTGCAGGTCATTGGAGCAAGGTGGTCAGTTGGTGGTGTTGAAGACCAGCAGGACAGTCATCTTTCTTCTGTAAGTAGCTCTTTTATTGTTTTGTGTACTTATTTTATTCTTATTTAAGTAGTAAGTGCACAAAATAATGTCCTTTTTTATATCTTCTTTTTGTAGGTCATTCATTGGGGCAAAGAATTCAGTGACATTGACTTGGCCATTCCCACCCGGTCACATGACTGCCAAGCCACTCCCACCCAGTCACATGACTGCCAAGCCACTCCCACCCAGTCACATGACTGCCAAGCCACTCCCACCCAGTCACATGACTGCCAAGCCACTCCCATCCGGTCACATGACTGCCAAGCCACACCCACAAAAGCAAGCCACGCCCACAAAAGCAAGCCACACCCACAGAACCGGTAGTAAAAAAATTGAACCCACCCCTGACATAGAGGGGAGAACTAAAGCCTCACAACACTCTGCACTATTACAAATGTGCTTTCAACTCCCAATTCTAGCAAGTGGCCTAAAAAGATATCATGGTTGGTGATCAACCTACCAAGAATTCTAATGGGACTAGAGGACTGCACAGGCAATCACACACGCACACGCACACGCACACAACACGTGTGCACACACACACACACACACACACACACACACACACACACACACACACACACACACACACACTTACCCTTCTAGGTAGTCTGTGTCTTCCCAAGTCTTGGGTCTTCTACCACAGCCATGGGGGTTTGAGGGTTCTGCGCAGGATCTTAGCTGTTCCTACCACTGCAGTCTTCTGGACAGAAATTTCTGATGTCATTTCTGGGATCTGTTGGAGCCACTCTCCCAGCACGGGAGTTACAACCCTGAGTGCTCCTGCTACTACTGTAATCACTTTTGCCTTTACTTTCCACATCCTCTCCAGTTCCTCCTTTAGGCCCTGATACTTCTCTGGTTTCTCACACTCCTTCTTTCTGATATTGCAGATATTTGGAAATCCTATTAGTGGCTGGAAAGAGCTTGACTAAAAGACAGCACTGAGGCACTGATCATAGGAAAACAAAAAAGACGCAAAGCTTAGAAGCAGGGATCCACCACATAGACAGGATCCAAGCTGCAGACTATGCAGAGAGGTCTCAGTGACAGTCCAACAGATAGTGGCAGGATGTAAGATTCAGGCAGCAATAGTATACATAGTATACACAATACACAGAACAGCATAACCAAGTAGCTGGCATTGTGTACAGGAACATCTGTATAGAATATCTAGACCCCTCTAAGTGTAGATGAGAGATCCCACAAAAACTTGTGGAAAGTAAACTCCTCTGGGGTTTCCAGATTCAGACAGACAGGAAGGTATTGGCCAATAAACCAGACATTGTGGTTGTGGGCAAAGACTAGAAGACAGCAGTGGTGATAGATGTAGCAGTGCCAAGTGACAACAACGTCAGGAATAAGGAGTGAAACTGTTGTAGTATTGTGTCTTGTTTTGACATGCCACTTCCTCTGATTGACCTTTCTCCCACATATGCTGCCGCCTCAGGCATTCTCTAGCAGTTCATCTTCAGGTGCCATCTTACTAATGTAATTGTGGATGCTTTTGTTTTGTCCAGGATAGTGGCTTTGACACTTATCAGACTCCACCACCTTCTTTCCACCTGGTGTACAGTTTCTGGGTGTTGGACCAGGAGCGGGTTGCTCACTTACCAATACCGGTGCGCTGCGCGCACATCTCCACATTTCATGTGCGCACATGCTCGCTACGTGCATGCGCCCCCTCACACGATTTTGCTTCTGCGCATGTGCAGAAGCAAAATCTCGCCGAAATCTCATGAGGGGACACGCGCATGCATGGAAGCAAAATCTCGCCGAAATCTCTCTCACGCGCGTGTCCCCTTGCGAGATTTCAGTGAGATTTTGCTTCCGCGCATGCACAGAAGCAAAAAAGCCCAAAAATTCTTTTAAAAGATGGCGACACGCGTGATGGACCGATGAAGACGGCATTGGAGCGGTCACGCACAAATTGCGCAATTGGCCGCTCCCTACCGGAGCTATGCACCGGACCACACCGGTAAGAACCCACCACTGTGTTGGACCTAGGGGGGGATTTGGTTTACTCACTGGCAGATTGTAAGAAGTAGAGGAAAATACTTTCCTTTCTCTTCTCTATGCTTCTAACTAGGGTTATGGCAAATGTGGAAGAGTCCTATATTAACCTAGATTTTCCAATTTTGGAAGGAAGAGTGCATAAAATATCAGAAGGTCAGAATTATTTCTATTTTTCCTTGTAGCATGATGGAAGAGTAAAAAAAAGAGAAAGAGAGAGTGATGATCAGTAAGTGTGACAGGACAAAAACCACAATTTCCTCCAACAAATTTTCTCATCCAGCTTAGCTTAGGGTATTACATCTGTGATTGCTCTGACCTTCGAAAATATAACATAGCACATGCTTATTATATCCTGAAATATACAGTCAAACTTTTTGTCAAGGCAGGTCAGCTAGATCATGAGCAGGTTTGACAAACATGTCAATCACTAAAATTGCAAAGATGACTGTTTTTAGCTCTTGCTTCCAATGGTCGAAAGCAGAAAAGAAGAAACCACAAGTGAAGTCTTTATTACTGTGAGTGATCAAAAAAGAATGAAACTTTTGAGATGTACCATTATTGCCCTGGTTCTTTAAAAATGTTAAGAGGAGTATGAAAAAAGTTTGGCCCCAAAAGACACCGCAAGTTAGCTTTCCATAATATATCTGCATTGTGTCTTGATGTGAGAGGGATGTGTGTTCCTGCCAATTGTACTTTAGAATGATGGAGGCCTTTCCATGTTTACAGCAGTGTGGGCTGCTGGCTTTCTTCACCTGATATGAGAGGTTGTGGGCTGGTTGGGGAAAGAGTGAAGGAGTAAGTGAGTTGGTTGACAAGTTACCTCATAAATACCAGCTCAGCCCAGGTAGGGAGGGATCTGGAAAAAGTATTCAAATGAACCCTGTCTTCATTTATGTATTTGTTTATTGCTTTTAAAATAATAACAAAAAGGGGGGGGGAACAAAACACAGAAATAATGACAAAAATACATGCATTGTTAAAGAAAAGAAAACAAATGAAAAATATAACAAAAAAGTATAATATCTTAAAGAGTACAGTCAGGTTAAGAGGAATATGAAAAAAGTTAAAGACATGATGGTAATATAAATGTATTAGAAATACATATGCACTTGAATAATATTTGCATTAGGTAAGTATGTATAAAATTTTAGCAATTTACTGTTAAAAGAAACTTTATCTTAATTTATTCACCATAATTGAGGCTTGGAAATTTCTTTGAGAGTTTCCAAGAGTCTTCCTTTACTCCAGACTAGCATTAATCTGTGCTGAAATCTGTGTAGCTATTGGTTTCTTTGTCTTGCCAGCTATGTGAGGCTTGATGCAAGATCAAGAAACCTTTAAAAATATCATCCCAATTATGCAGAGAAAGTGTTTTTCTCATTTACTTGTATATTTAAGTCTTTTTTGTGCTTCCTAATTAATGAGATGTTGGCTATTCCTTATCTCTGAGTATTAGTGCAACATCTGAAAAGAGTCTTAAAATTTCATTTTAATTACTTTTTAAAGAAACTTATTTAAGCATTGGCCAACCCAGAACAGTTAATGCACACAGAAGAACACGAGGCCAATGAAAAAGAAAGCAGTAGACAAGCACAGTACTTCTCTGTTTTTGCCAGACTTAATATATTTGTAGCTTGTGCTTTTGTAGATTTTGTGATCCTTGTGATCCTGCATACTGTGTGAATGACAGACAATTTCTTAGGGCATGGCAATCACCATCATTGTGGATTTTTTTTCTGTTATTCCTTCTCACTATGAAACCTCTCTCTGTGAAGGTGCATCATGTCTCTTCAATACTGCACTTTTGACAATTATTCAGGTTGCTTCTCTTCATCCAGATATTAGCTTCTAGATGGCTTCTTGGTTTACTTTTGTTATTTTGCATTTTATTTATGCACAAACTAGCCTTCAATGCTCTGTATTATTCTTACAATTCTTATTTACAGTATATTATTCCAGTTCCATTAATCATGTATCATAGATGTTGGTGTCTGGTTTTCTTCATGATTTGAGTCCTACAAAAGAGCTTGGGAATAGCAAAAGTAGCAACTATGTATGAAATATCTCAAAATGATGTTGTTTGAAGCTCTGCTATTGTAATTTGTTCTGGATTTAAACATTCCAAATTCATCCTAAATCATTATGACATTGTTCCTTGTTTCCCAATAAGAATTGTTATATTGTGACTTCTTTCAATAAAACATATTATAGTGACAATAATGTCTAGTGCCGTGATGGCAAACCTATGGCACACATACCACAGGTGGCACGCGGTGCCATATCTGCCGGCACACGAGCCTTTGCCCTAGCTCAGCTCCAGCATGCATGTGCGTGCCGGCCAGCTGATTTACAGCTCACGTGGAGGCTCTGGGAGGGCATTTTTCGCCCTCCCTAGGCTCCAAGAATGCCTGGGACCTGAGGAGGGCAAAAAACGGGCCTACCATGCCCACCGGAAATCGGGAAATGGGCCATTTCTGGCCTCCAGAGGGCCTCTGGGGAGGGCAGGGGAGGATGTTTTCGCCCTCCCCAGGCTCCAGGGAAGCCTCTGGAGCCTGAGGAGGGTGAAAAATGGGCCTACCGGGCCCACGGGAAGTTGGGAAATGGGGGCATGGGGGGTCACATGTGCATGAGCAGGGGGCAGGGCGCAGGGGGGTATTGAATTATGGGTGTGGGCATATGCGTGCATGCGATAGCACCCATGCACGCGCTTTCAGCATCCGAGGAAAAAAAGGTTTGCCATCACTGGTCTAGTGTGTTGCTGCAGGTGTTAATCAGTTAAATTTTTTGATTCTGTTATTTTTTATGATATCTGTGATTTTATGTTTCCAATAAACTGTATTGACTATGAATCCATGCTTTTCACATAAGTATAAATAATTTACTGGTCTTTTCTATTTTTGCCTTGATTATAATTGTGCATAGATGAGAACCAGTTTGATCCAGTGATTAAGGCACCAGGCTAGAAACTTGGAGCCTGTGAGTTATAGTCCCACTTTAGGCTTGAAAGTATCTGGATAACTTTGGGGCAGTTTCTCTCAGCACATGACATCAGGCTAAGGCAATAATTCCTGTCACAACAATAACAAAAAAGCAGACCGTGAACTTGTGTAAAAACAGTTTAAGTTAAAAAATGTGCATAGAGCTTGTTCTTGGATAACAAAAAAACACTCTTTCCTTAATGTACCATTCTCAAGCCACTGCCACATCCTGGTGTCCTTTGATTTTCCTTCAGTATCTTTAAAAAAAAATCCATGTAGTGCTTTGGTTTTCCATTAATTTATAGTCATGTCTAGATTCCTCCTTGCAAATACTCCTACTTTTCTGAGACAGGCTATTCAATGAAGTTTCTTCACTTGTCTTGATATAATCATACACCCTTGTTGTTGTTTTTCTTTCTGTACAATATGATTTGTCTGCAAAAAATGCTTGCCTGACAGTCTTTCTTGGAAGATACAATCTATCAGCATAGGACAGTGTAGAACATTAATCCTGGCCCTCAGTTTTATGGTTTTCCAGTCAAGATTATCAAGGTCTATCTGAATTCAGTTGACTATTCCTGAAGTATATTGCTCACAAGTTGATGACTCTAGCTTCCACCATTTAGATTAGACTTTGTGATGTTCTTTAATTGCTTGCAGTACTGTGAGTTTATTCTTCTTCTTTATTTCATTGTGCAAAATATGCTTCCAAACACATGTGATGTTAGCAGTTTTCCATTTCTTTAGTACAATGATCACTTATTGTAATACAATATCATTACTGAATATCTCATCACTATTTATTAAGGTTAATCCCTGAGGTAAAAAATAAGATTGTGTGGTCTATCTCCACATACACTGAAACTGATCATATTGGAAACTAAATCTTTATTCATTCTTAGCAGTCTGAGAGTTGTTATTATAAGTCTTTTTTTCTACTCCACAAGCCAGTTCAACAACAAATTCCAACTAAAAAGCCTCATACATAAATGTAGATGTATGCACTGTCAATTCCACTACTGAAGAAATTGTTAGTTCTGAGCAACGAAGAGAGATTAATTTGCTTGACTCCTTAGAAAGATTTTCTCATCTTCAACTGAAGTAGTTGCAGCTCTCATTTTAGGTATTTAAAATTTAATTCAAGTTTACTGGTTGATAATAAATAACAATAATTAGGCTCTGAGTTCTGTCAGAATCTATTCCCAGGACACTAAATTATATATTATTTTGGCAGTACCTACAGCTATTTTTTCCCTCCTATACAGTTCTGCTCCCCAGATATATTTACACACACTTTGCTATGAAAAATTCCGCACAATGAAAAACATAGGCTGTGTAGATCTTCAATAGCATTTTGTTATGGTGTGTGAGTGTGAGGGAAAAAATGATTTCAGAAGAAATCTCTCAACGGAATATTTTTATCTTTTTAGTGTTATTGCAGGGTGTGGTAATGCAACTGTTAAACATTATGTCCTGCCAGCTGATTTGTAAATATTGCCACCTTTCTGAGATCTCTCAGCTTTTGAGGCTGAGGGACCTCATCAAGGCAAATGCAGCCTGATACACAGCTGCAGAAATTATTTTGCACTTTTCATTCTTCACTTGAGCTACAGTACATGGTGTCTGAAGTCACAAGAAACGGATTAGAGAAAAGCTGGCAATGCTTTGTCTGCACCAAACACCCTGCTTGACACATTTCTACTAGACATGCTTCTGTAGCTCACAGAAGGCCTTTTGATTTTTCTCTTCTTCCCCCTCAGTTTGTTATTTTTACCCCTCCCTGTTTAATTTATTTTCCTTTCTAAAGAGCTGCTTTAACAGCTGCATCTCCAGCTGTCATGTGAATAATTCAGGGGCAATTTCTCACTATTACGTGATTGGTCTACAAAACACATTAAACAGTCTTCAAGGGGGGAAAATAAGCTTCATATGACAGCTGTGCACACTTAAAAGAGGGGGGAAATGCTTTTATTAGAGAACAATGGAGCCTCGCACAATGAGCATTCAGATTTTACTGTTCTTTCTACATAAAATATATAATGAAGATATTAACTGAGCTGACAAGGTCCCTGCTGCACGCTTTGTGATTTTCAAAGTTTTTCTTTAACTGAGGCCTAGGAATCTTCGTGCAATTGAGGTAGAAATAGGACTTTAGAGTGACCCAGAAAACACTTGGATTGAATGTGCTGGAGCAATCTTGTTGAATGCATCTAAGTCTCTGGAAGAGAAGCCACCTGAAAACCCTCAATATACTTTCTTGTATTCCATAATGAAATAAAATGAAGTATGGACTTTTTAAAAAAAGGACAGTGAAACTCTGACAAGATATAACCTAAAGGCCTTTCATTATTGACTTTAGGGAAATATTTAGGGAAAGTCATTATTGACTTTAAGGAAATATTTCTTCCAATGTAATACTTGTTCATTGGGGATGATTGGTTGCATTTAAAAAGTAGGACCAAGGCATGATGCAATACATAGTAAGATAGTTAAAATAGGTGTTAAAAAGTCACAAGTATTTTATCACTGATACTATTCAACTGTGGGTTCCAAACCTCTAAAGCAGGGTGTCAAACTGGTGGCCCATGGGCTGGATGTGTCATTCACCGGCCATGCCCACCCTAGCTCTGCAAAGGGAAAAAAATTTCACCGAACATCACGTGATGGCATGACACTGTGAGTTTGATACCCGTGCTCTAAAGCACAGGTGTCAAACTCAATAACATCACGTGATGTCACATGACATATCGCAACCTTTTTTGTCTTTGTGGAGCTGGGATGGACGTGGCCTATGTGTGATGCATCCGGCCCGTGGGCTGCCAGTTTGACTCCCCTGCTCTAAAGAAACAAAGTATAAAATTGTGTGGTTAAGTTTAATTTCACTTCATACTTGTGCATAACAACCCCATACTAATTCTCTATCCAGAAATCTCTTCATTCCCACATCACCCCTCACTTACCATATACACATTCCTGATACATACTGATAGTTGAGTTAAATTTCAGGAAAGTGAATGCTGGCTGTGCTATAAATTTTTTGTTGTGATAAACAATTTAGTTTACACTTTATTATTCAAGCAATTTCCATTAACTTGAAGTAATACCTCATTTTGAATATTCTGATATTATCACCTTCCCGCTGTCACTGAATAGTTTGGTCTATAGTCCCCAAACTCTCTGAAATCTTATATCATATTTATGGTCAATTTGTAATTATAGAAAGTTATGAATCTTTATTTCCTGTTTTATGACTTTCTATTTTGTTATTTTGATCAAATTAACATTTCTTTTTCCCTAGACAGATTTTTATTTTTTAACACAGCCCCTAAAACAAGAAAAAAACCTCATTATATTATTAAAACTACAATTTCCCTTTTGCACATTCTTGAAAAAAAATGAAATTCATCCAAACATTTAAAAAAAGATCTTACCTTTTCTAAGTTATGGAATTCATATTTTTGGCTTTTATATATAATAGCAAAAATATAGCCTGGGTCTTACTGTGGAATAGGTTACAAACTGCTATTATGCCATTTCCAAGTCAAACAAAAACAGAAGAACAAATCCAACAATTTTCCACAATGTGATTTTCAGCATATGCCTACCATTTCCAAATAGAACATCAGGAATTGCTTTGAAATCCTGAATCACATTGTTAGGGAACCATAAGAACAGCAAAATGAAATCAGAGCAGTTGTTGATGAGGGATATGAAAGAATACTGCCAAAGACAAGGAATTGACAAAACCAAACTAGATATCAGAACAGATGGTAGAACTTGCCAAGAATGGAAGGGAACCCAAAGCCAAGAAAAGAAAGGAATGTAACAAAGAATTTTTGAGAGCTATTATCGGAGAACAGAAGCCATGTTATAATGACATCTGTAACAACAATCAAAATGGAAACTCACAGAAAAGCAAAAAGTTCTTCAAAAAAAAATCTTAAAGCTCAAAATGAGGTTCCAATTTCCAACTTAAGGAAACTAATGGACAGATAGCATCTGATTTAAAAGAGATAAAAACATGAAAAGAGTATGCTGTAGCCTAATTTATGTAATCTAATGCAACATAAACCTAAACCTAACCCATAATTCATTATATGAAAGAGCAAGATGCAAATGAGATGGTTAGTAGATATATTACCCACTCATGCTAGAAGATTTATTTGGAAAATTTATCTGTACTACTTACTAACATTTTCTAATGTGTCTCCTTATTAATGAATTGGGAATATGTATTCTTCATAGATTCTTACCCTCCCCTATTGCATTTGGGAAAATATGCCATGGGTTGTTGTTTTTGTTATTGTTGGTTTGTTTTGTTGTTGTTGCTGTTGTTTTGCTCTTCCTGGTGATATTTTCCTAATTTTCTTACCCTTCCATATTGTGTCTTAAATTCTTTTGTTGATTTAGTTTAGTGTATAATCAAGGACTCGTGCATAGTGGGAAAAATTATAACTGATCAGTATCTCTCTCCCTGTACCTTGCTTCCCCAAGCTAGAGGCAAGAGAAATCATTGTTTTATTGATTCTGGTCATTATTCATGTACCTCGTAAACTAATTATACAGTATCTATTAATCACCCAGATCCTGGAATTTATCCTTTATGGAATAAGAGTTCCTGCAGTCTCTACCTCTCTTGTTTTCTTTGATCTTCTCAACAATTGCTTCACCTTAATATTTCATTAACTTTTTTTAGCAAATTAATTAAAGCATCTAACCTACTGTTCAGATTAATTAAGGAGCTCAGGAAAAAGAGTTTGTTTGGTAAACATGGAGGATGGCAATAAAATTATTGCTGGGAACCAAGATCAACTGAAGATATGGACAGCATTCCCCCAATAAATACTCCACACTTCACTGTGGGATGATTTAAATGATGAAAAAAATGGGCAGACATTTTAAATAAGTAACATTTTTAGGATTCTGATGGCTGCTGCAAAACTGTCTGAGGAGGCAGGGTTGCATTTTTGCTGCTTTTCTAGTGATTTAATAGTATTGTTTGGGGGCGAATAAGTACTTCAGTAAAGGCTCAAGAGGTCTATTCACTTCACAGTGAACAGTACTGCAGTACTTCCTAAACCTTTTCCTTCATTACCCAAAACCACTTATCTGAAATTGTGATTGGAGAATGGGAATGCCATTACCCACAGAAAAACCACTTTGACCCAATTTGGGGTAATTTATCCAGGCTTGGAAAGCACTATTTTATTGTCATCAGTTGTGTGGGTCATAAATTGTCAATTTTTTACCCAATGAGTGATGAATTGACTGTATTATGAGACCCTTTTAGTGCTACAGTTGTGTTAAGCTGCAAGTATGTCCATTTGTGTGCAACAGGAAGTATTTAGAAGGAATAATACAAACTCAAAGTGAACTGCTCCAAACTTGACTGTAGAAAATACGACTTTAGCAACAGAATGGTAAATGCCTGGAACTCACTACCTGACATTGTGGTTTCGTCACCAAACCCCCAAAACTTTACCCTTAGACTGTCCACTGTTGACCTCACCCGATTCCTAAGAGGTCAGTAAGGGGTGTGCATAAGTGCACCAGCTTGCCTACCGTCCCTGTCCTAATTTTCCCTCTTATCAGTACCCATCTTATGTATATAAACAATGTTATATCTATGTATATTACCAACACATACTTGACAAAAATAAATAAATTAAAAATAAATTAAAAATTAAATTAAAAAAGGTTCCAACCAGTGATTATTGTAATCACTGTTATTATTATAGCTGTTATCTTCATCATCACCACCACCAGCAGCCACAGTCAGCTGTGTGGCTTAGGGCCAGGCACACTGTCTCATCCCAACCCACCTCACAGGATTGCTATTGTGGGGAAAACAAAAGAAAGGAGTGTTAGGTATGTCCACCACTTTGAGCGCAAAGGCAACTTAAAAAATATCATCATCATCATTATCATCATCGGCAGCAACAACAATCCTGATTCTATAATATCCTTTTTACTGGCCCCAAAGCTATTACAAAATTGATGATGGCCAATGATAGAAATAGCACACCAGTTGGTACTGCAAAGGAGGAAGCCACTATTAAGTTCTTTTTAACTGATTGATAAAAGTTGTCTCTGAGCAGCAAACATGTGATTCTTAACATACCAGATTTTTAAAAATTATTCTTACATTCAGTTGAATGTAGCTAACCTTTGGCTAATTGTTTATTTAGAATGGAATGGAATGGAATGGAATAACAGAGTTGGAAGGGACCTTGGAAGTCTTCTAGTCCAACCCCCTGCTTAGGCAGGAAACCCTACACCACTTCAGACAAATGGTCATCCAACATCTTCTTAAAAATTTCCAGTGTTGGAACATTCAGAACTTCTGGAGGCAAGCTGTTCCATGAATTAATTGTTCTGTCAGGAAATTTCTCCTTATTTATTTATTTTTTTTAGCTTATTTATTTAGCTCTAAGAGCAAACAGAAATGATCCTTTGGAGAGAAAAAAATGCATCAAGCAAAACTGAGACTCCTGATCTATTGATTGTAGCTTGACCCAGAAACAGTTTCCATACATTATGTCTTTTGGGTTATTTGTCTCCTATTTTGACTGTTGGTGTCTACCTTGGAAGGTTCAATGCCAGACATTATGAATGGAAGACATTTTTTCTACATGGAAAAAAAAGAGATAATTTCTACCTGCCATTCAAGAAACTGTAATGCTAATACTCAAGTTTTATAGTGTTACCACTTTTAGTGTCAAGCATATTGCACTGAAAGGCTAAATAGAAATGCAAAATGAGTTAGTATTATTAAATTGTACAATTCCCCCTCAAACTGCTGATGCCATTTTTCTTAGTTTGCTGTGTTTCAGGCAATGCATACAATTCTCACTTTCCTGTGAAATGCAAAACTAACATAACGCAGGAGAGCAAATGGGCCTGAAACTGTTGATCTGGATTCTGTATGGAAATTTCATTTGTAAAATGCATACACAGTTGTTGCCAGGCCACAGCAACTAACCACTTCCAATCACTTTCAGAAGTCAATGATCTATGGAAAGCTGAAAGTACAATAAAATTTCTATTTTCCCTTCATGTAATGAGTCAACTCCTGGGCAAGATAGTGAAGAAACGTGATTCAGTTATGACATGGAAGGGCCAAGCCACTTCAAGGACATTTTCTCATTGTCTTTCTGCATCCAACTTACTGATTTGTAGTTGTTGAAAAGATATTTCTCCCATATCCTTCCACTCTGAAATGGCCTTCCTCACAAAGCATACTTTTTGCTTTTAGAAAATCACTTCAGAAATTTCTCTGTAGCCTGGTCTAGAAAAGCCAGAAGTTTTATAATTTGCATTTTCATTGTTGTTGGGTATTTTACATGTCCAATCTTATTGTAGTTTTACTTCTAGGTTGCCCTGAATATTCAGTCTGAACAGACAAGCAGACTATCAATTCGGTTCATAAATGGGTGGCACCTTTGTATGGGAAACCTCTCCTAGAATAAGGGCCTCTTTACAAAATGTATATTGAAAGTTTCAAAATTATTATTTTTTTCCTTCCAGAAAAATAATAGAAGTGGAATCACTACATTATAGTTGATGTGCACGTCACAACTATTGAAAACATGGGGTTAGCGGTTCATTTTGTGATCCCTTAGCATGCATAAAAAGAGAAATTACACCCTTCCTCTCTTGTGTCATGAAGAAGAAATTAGACTGTGACTTGTATGTTCTTTTGGTTTATTTATTATTTCAAGCATACAGTATATATATATATATATATATATATATATATATATATATATATATATATATATATATATATATATATATATATATATATATATATATATATATATATATATATATATATATATATATATATATATATATATATACTGTATGTATATATATATATACTGTATGTATATATATATATACTGTATGTATGTGTGTGTGTGTGTGTGTATATATATATATATATATATATATACTGTATATATATATACTGTATATATACTGTATATATACTGTATATATACTGTATATATAAAATGTATATATACTGTATATATAAAATGTTGCCTGAATCTCTGCAATACCACTTGTTGCTTATATTGCCAGTATGCTTTATTCACACACTTAATTTCCACTATCTTGTTCAGGAAATATGCTTTGTTCAAAAGAAATAATAAGAGGCCCCATTTGTTTAATTATGTTTTCAGTTATTCAATTCAAGAATCAAATATCTCTTGACTGTCACTCGGAAATATTAAATATTCAAAGATGGTTTGGGTTTCGGTTTCAAAGGCACAAATAAGAATTTTGAGAAAAAGATGAATTGGAGATGAAAATTTCATTTCAAGTTTTATTCTACCCATTCCTTCATGTCAGCAATGGTTCAAGATTGATCAATGCTGTATATAGGTAAAAAAATTCTTATATTTTTCACTACAACTTTGGAACACAGATAAAGTTTAGGTGTGGGAAATATCTATTTGTGATTTCATTATAAGTTTCTAATTTTCACTGGGCTTTGGGGAGGGAACATTAAGAGATTAGCTCATTATTAAGATCTTGCTAATTGAAGTCAATAATATATACCCCATAACTTTTCAGGAAGACATAAAAGTGCTATTAGCAGGCATGTTTACAGCAAAAAAAAAACAAACCAACAACTTTTTTCAGTGCAATGTCACTGAATATATTTAAGTTGTTTGTTTTGCCATCCAGAAATATTTCTATTCAATTGGAATATGGTTTTTTTCCCTTCCTCTCAGAAATCAGTAAAGCAATTTCTAAAAAATAATCAGGGTATCCTGTGAAAATAAATCTGATTACTTGTTGGCACCCATGAAACCAATGAAGGTCACTATCAGTTCTGATTAAGTTCTATAATGTTGCAGAACTGAGCTCAAAGAAATAGTGTAATAAATCCAAATGATGGGTTATAAGATAATATTTCAAGTGATACTTTAGTTTGATAAAATCAATCATACAGCATTAAAATAAATGCTGTAATGTCGGCTTACTAACAGTTTGGTAAAGAGGCATACAAACACTGGCCATGCACAATATTACACAAAAACAGTGAGTTCAGATGATACCCATTATAACTTTGTCTCTAATTCGGAATACAGATAATGTATAGAGTCAGGACAATAAAAAATAATGCCTAATATTTTGTTCCTGTCCATAAGCCTTCAAGTTGCTCAGTTACTTTTGTGTACAACTTTTAGTTACAGCTAAAATAGTATGTGCATGAAATGTTATGAGAGCCAATTTGGTGTAGAGGTTAAGGCACTCAGGAGATCATGAGTTCTAGTCCCACCTTAGGTACAAAGCCAGCTGTGTGAGTTAAGACCAGTCACTCTCTATCAGCCCTAGGAAGGTGTCAATGGCAAACCACTTCCCAAAAACCTTGCCAAGAAAACTGCCAGGAATGCAGTGCTTGGTGACCAGGACTCAATGTTTTACCCCCTCTCCCACCCCACAAAAAATATGATATAGGCAATAAGGGAGAATAGAAGGCACACATAAGAATGAATGAGAGAACTCTTAAAAAGGTAGGATTTAAAAAAAGGGCAGATTTAATTAGAACTTAAATTAACCTGTAAGAGAAAGTCAGAAGAAGCAGAAGATGCAAACTGAAATGGTCTTTCCTACTTCCAAATGAATTGGTGAATGTTTTGGGTGCTTTTTCTAATACATGATGATGTACACAGTTATTCATAAATGTGCAGTAAAACCATGATTTAACTGAACATTTGAAGGGAAATTACGTCAGTTAAAGCCAAATATCACTAAATCTGCATTTATGCCATTTCTGTCAATCGTTTCATTATGCAAATGACATTCATTGATGCAGATACACACAGAGAGAGAGAGAGACAGACAGAGACAGAGAGAGAGAGAGACAGAGACACACAGAGAGAGAGAGAGAGAGAGAGAGAGACAGACAGACAGACAGACAGACAGACAGACAGACAGACAGACAGACAATATTTTAAAAACTAGGACATAGTTCTAAGTCAATGTTTATCATAGTCTATCAACTATCTCATAGCTTATCAATCAACAAGTAACCTGCTTCAGCCAACTGAAGTAGCCAAATGTAAAAATATTTTTTAAACAAGACAAATCATTAAAAAAAATATCACCTCCTACTTACAGACACACTATAGTAAATAATCCCTCTTGCATCAACTCTAAATGTTTTAATTCATGTTTTTAATTTAAACAAGTGGGGCATCAACAAAAAGGAAACAAGAAAAAGGCTAACTAACGCAACAGAAAGTTTATAAAACTTAAAGGGGGGAAAAGCTGAATTACATGGAAAGAAACTTAAAGAATATGTGAACAAATTAAGTACTCTCCCTGAGGGTAAATGCACAATTCTTTCACTAAGTTTCTAATTATAAATTGTTTTAATCCCTGCTTTTAGTTTGTAGTTTTACTTTAATTGTATTGTTTATTTTATATTTTAGGGTTTTTTTTAATTGTTGTAGGCAATTCCTACTATTACAACAAATATAAAGGTAGAGTAAAAATTCAAAAAGAAATAAGACTTACAGGGATGTGCAGCATGGTAAACATCCATACTTAATATCTTTAAGACATTTTTACAAACAGAGGCAATTTTGTTAGTATAAATAAAAAATAGTGACCAAATGTGAAGAAAACATCCCCACATCTGTCCCCAAAGCATAAGGGATAGATCCATCCATAGATGTTAATTTTTTTAGAACCACTTCTAATCATGATTGAAAGCAAAGATGATGATGATGATGATGATGATGATGATGATGATGATGATGATGATGATGATGATGAATAATAATAATAATAATAATAATAATAATAATAATAATAATAATAATAATAATAATAATAATAATAACAACAACAACAACAACAACAACAACAACAACAATAACAGAGTTGGAAGGGACCTTGGAGGTCTTCTAGTCCAACCCCCTGCTTAGGCAGGAAACCCTACACCACTTCAGACAAATGGTTATCCAACATCTTCTTTAAAAACTTCCAGTGTTGGAGCATTCACAACTTCTGGAGGCAAGCTGTTTCACTGATTAACTGTCAGGAAATTTCTCCTTAGTTTTAAGTTGCTTCTCTCCTTGTTTAGTTTCCACCCATTGCTTTTTGTTCTACCTTCAGGTGCTTTGGAGAATAGTTTGACTCCCTCTTCTTTGTGGCAACCCCTGAGATATTGGAACACTGCTATCATGTCTCCCCTGGTCCTTCCTTTCATTAAACTAGACATCCCCAGTTCCTGCAACCGTTCTTCATATGTTTTAGCCTCCAGTCCCTAATCATCTTTGTTGCTCTTCTCTGCACTCTTTCTAGAGTCTCAACATCCTTTTTACATAGCGATGACCAAAACTGAATGCTGTATTCCAAGTGTGGCCTTACCAAGGCATTATAAAGTGATATTAATACTTCACATGATCTTGATTCTATCCCTCTGTTAATTCAGCATAGAACTGTGTTGGCTTTTTTGGCAGCTGCTGCACACTGCTGGCTCATATTTAAATGGTTGTCCACTAGGACTCCAAGATCCCTCTTACTACAGTTGAGCAAGGTACCATATATACTATACCTGTGCATTTTGTTTTTCTTGCCTAAATGTAGAACCTTACTTTTTTCACCATTGAATTTCATTTTGTTTGATAGCGCCCAATGTTCAAGTCTGTCAAGATCCTTCTTTATCTTGAGCCTATCTTCTGGAGTGTTGGCTATTCCTGCCAGTTTGGTGTCATCTGCAAATTTGATGAGTTCCCCATCTATCCCCTCGTCCAAGTCATTGATGAAGATGTTGAAGAGTACTGGGCCTAAAACAGCGCCTGCATACTGCATACTTCCCTCCATGTAGATGCAGTTCCATTGAGCACTACATGTTGAGTGCGGTTGGTCAGCCAGTTTTGAATCCATCTGGTGGTGTTGCTGTCTAACCCACATTTTTCTACTTTATCTACTAGTAGGTTATGGTCTACTTTATCAGCCTTACTGAAGTCCAAGTAAACCACATCGACAGCATTCCTCTGGTCCACTAATTTTGTCACTTTGTCAAAGAATGCAATAAGATTAGTCTGGCATGATCTGTTTTTGACAAACCCATGTTGGCTTTTGATTATTCCTTTTTTTGCTTCTAGGTGTTCGCTGATTCGTTGCTTGATTATCTTTTCCAGAATCTTGCCTGGTATCGAAGTCAGGCTGATAGGTCTGTAGTCTCCTGGATCTATTTTTTCCCCTTTTTTGAAGATGGGAACTACATCAGCTCTTTTCCAGTCCTCTGGCAGTTCCCCAGTGCTCCAGGATCTTTGAAAGATATAGTTCAGTGGTTCTGAGATCTCGTCTGCCAGTTCCTTCAGAACCTTGGGGTGTAATCCATCTGGTACTGGTGATTTGAACTCGTCTAGGGTAGACAGGTGTTCACTTACCATTTTCTTCCCTATTTTAACTTGTGTTCCTAATCTGTTTTTTGTGGTGCTGTTTTTGATAGGTTGGACCAGTGGTGGGTTCCTACCAGTGCGGTCCACTCTATAGCGCCGGTAGCGGCCCGCTGGTGACATCACAGTACCGGTGCAGTCGGTTGCCGGTGCCTGGGCGCTGCCATTTTTTTAAAAAAAAATTTTTAAATTTTCTTCTGCGCATGCCCAGAAGCCGAGTTTCCGGCACTGCTCATACGCTGCCTTCCTACCCCACAGTGAGTCCAAGCAGGGGAGGATGGCTGAGGGAGCGCGTGAGACGCTGAAAGAACAGGCGGCAGGAGCTATCTCCATTCCCCTCCCTTCAGCAGTCCGAGAAGCCACGAACACGCGGTGATGATCCCAGGCATTTTTGCACGTTCGAGGCTTCTCGAGCTGCTGAGGGGAGGGGGAATGGGCAGCAGGACCTATCTCAGTTCCCCTCCCTTCAGCAGTCCGAGAAGCCATGCCCACCCAGTCACATGGCTGGCAAGCCACACCCACAAAATAAGCCATGCCCACAGAGTGGTAGTAAAATATTAGGAACCCACCCCTGGGTTGGACTGTTCTTTCCCTTTGTGTAAAGACAGATGCAAAAAACGAGTTAAGTAGCTCTGCTTCCTCCCCGTTGCTTGTCACCTTCATGCCACTTTCTCCCTGCAATGGACCAATTGTTTCCTTGAATTTTTTCTTGTCTTTAATATTTTGGAAGAAGCTTTTTTTGTTACTTTTTACTTTTTTCACAAGCCTTTGTTCATTGTGAGCCTTAGCTTTCCTCACTTCATCTTTACAGGCTCGGGCTGGCTGCCAGTTCAAGCAGGAAACAATTTAAAACTGTAGTAGAAACTCTAAATTAGTTTAAAAGAAACAAAAATTCCAAAATTTCCTTGCCTAGGAACTGCCTATCATGCCCATTTATGAAATGACTGCAAAATTCATTATAGCTACCACTAGAGCAGGCACACACTCAATGAAAAGCTTTTGTCTTTTCTCTTAAACTTAGACAAATAGTAAGAATTTAAAAGGAAGACTAGAAAGCCATGTTTGCTACTAAATTTTTGTTTTCTAATCAACTTTGACCAAGATTCATTGCTGATTGTCTGGAAATATCACTAAAGAATAACCAGTGCCTTTTTAAAATAATGCAGAGATTTTGTTTAGAAAAGAAATCTCTTGGTCAATACAACACCAGCTGTCATTGCTGAGAGTTCAGTAACACTATCCTAGATTGGGAACAAAACGTTATCACTTTCTTCATGTTCAGCTCTGGAGTTATATGTTGCATCTCACTAGCCAAAACTTCAAAGTAACCACTGAAGCACTTAAATAAAGCATAGGATTCCCAGCATAGGATGGAGCCATTTATCTTCAATAAATGGGGCTTCTAGAGATGCAGTGCCACAGTGGTTAGAATGCAGTATTGCAGGCTACTTCTGCTGACTGCTGGCTGCCTGCAATTTGGCAGTTTGAATCTCACCAGGCTCAAGGTTGACTCAGCCTTCCATCCTTCTGAGGTCAGCAAAATGTGAACCCCGATTGTTGGGGGTAATAGGCTGACTCTGTAAAATCACTTAGAGAGGGCTGGTAAGCACTGTGAAGTGGTATATAAGTCTAAGTGCTATTGCTATAAATGGGCCTTCTATACATTTCCAGATCTTATAAGAGGTAGCAGGTGAAGGTAGAACATCCTTGCATCAGGTCATTGATCAGAATGAGCTGATGTGTGAAGGTGCAACTTCTCATTGTAGCAGAGCATCTTTTTGAATTGGAATAATATCATTTTGCATATCACTAGATCATAGATATGGAGGCCGCGATGGCCCAGCAGTTAAAGACACTCAGCTTGTCAGTTGAAAAGCTGACAGCCCGAGTTTAAGAACCAAGCACTGCACAATGGGGTGAGCTCCATTACTTGCACCAGCTCCTGTGCACCTAGCAGTTCGAAAGCATGAAAATGTGAGTAGATAAATAGGTACCACTCCATTGGGAAAGTAACAGCATTCTGTGCACCATGGTGTATAGTCATGCTGGCCACATGACCATGAAAATGTCTTTGGACAATTCTGGCTCCCTTAGCAAAGAAACAGATGAGCACTGCCCCCTAGAGTCAGTTATCTTTAGAGCACAGAGAATGTGTTATATGAGAAAGGTGGTATTTAAAAAGATCTAAACAGAGGATAATTGTAGTTTCCATGAGAGCATGAACTTTGTAGAATCTGCTCCTGCTGTTGGTGCTATATCTTCAATTAGCATGATTTTCTTACATTATCTAGGAAATAGTAAACAATTACTTCCATGGGCCAATTTAGAATGCCGAATTGGTTTACCGAAATCCGAGCCCTTCTAGTTTTAATATGCATATTTGTAGCCTGAGGCATTTTTATTTGGAAATAAATCCTGGTTATACAAATTATAAGGAAAACTGGAGTGAAGCTATAATGCAATGCATGTTTATATGAAATTGTGTGCCAAGTGCCGGAACAGTTATCCATCTTGTTTCAGATTATATTTTGCCCTTCTTTCTTAGAAATCTGATTACTGAATACTTGATAAACTGTACCCCATTTCTTTCATGCTTAGAGAGAAAAGAAACATCAACACAAATAAGTCATAGGAGAAACTTGTTGTTGCTTCCACTTCATTACACTTTAGTGAATGCACCAATCCTATCTTATATAGTTAACTTGATGGTATTTTGTTTTGTATTTTGATAACTTTCCTTTATATTAAATTTCTTGCTTATAAAGCATGGTTTCTTGAAAACTGCAGTGCTTTGCTTCTGTGAAGAATGAATAAAAAAGCACTAGTGTGGGAAAATGAGTTCATTATTGCTTCAGTCTCAAGCAAGGAGCTCAAGGTCATTTGGCTACTTTAGATCAAGAAACTGCTTGCTTTGAAATGTAAGTCAAAGGAGGGTTATCAAAACCGGTCTGTAGAACCCGGGAAGACCACTAGATGATTAAAAAAAAATGCAGAAACTCTGATTCTTGACTGCTATCACATGATCACCCCTAGATCAGGGGTGTCAAACTGGCAGCAGGTCACATGCAGGCCATGCCCACCCCAGCTCCGCGAATGGGGAAAATGTCATTAATGTAAAAATATTTTGTATTTTTGTTAATAAAGAAACAGAAGTATAGAATTTTTATAAACAAATATAAATCAATAAAAATGATGTAATTTTCAACCCTTTTACCCATGATGAACAGATCATGTTGGAACACTGTGGACTTAAATTTAGTTCACTGCTTGAATAAATTATAATCCCCATTTGAAAGTTATATTATCAGATTGAAAGAATTATTCCTATTCCTAAATATGTATCTATCATGCTATTTCAGGTAAGTAACAATATGAACAGTGCAGGAAAGTGAGATGTAGTAAGCAAAAAAAAAAAGCTAGAAATGAAAGAAAAAGAAAAGAACTCTAGCTAAATCTAATAATGCTCTACATATAAAACTCCCTATTTTAAAATATGTATAGTATTTTAATTTTTTTTCTAGAATTCATTGAACCAGAATGAACAGATGTTACTAAGAGTGAAATTGGCCTATATTCTATGTTAACACCTAACATATTTTCAATATTAGTTCAGGAAAAAAATCTTCCACTCTCACTCCCACTGGTGAAAATTAATCTTCAAAAATAAAATGGAATGTATTATCTGATTCTCCTTCTTCTCCACCCCAATTTTAAGTGTCATGATTTGATCCAATTTACTCCATGTCTAATGAAAGCTGAATTCTAGTTGGGCTCATTTGAATTCTCAGCTGTTCTTTGTTACTTCTATGTTTGGTCTGGACACACTTTGCTTCCTTGGTAATAAACCTCCTGGCCTCACTTCATATGCAAAGGGAGTTTCACATAATTTAATATACATACAACTGACAATAATCACTATGTGACAAGCAGCTCCTTGCCCAACCTATGGTCACTAGCCACGATCATCCCTATCTTCAAAAAATGAGACCCCAGCCTAGTTGAAAACTACAGACCAATCTCATTGTGTTGTGTCACCTGCAAAGTCATGGAATCAATAATAAAACAATCCATCACCCTCCACTTAGAGACAAACAACCTACTCTCTAACAAACAATTTGGTTTCAGAAAAAAGTTATCCTGTAATCTGCAACTCCTACACTGTAAAAACATATGGACTACACAACTCGACCAGGGCAAAGCAATAGACACAATTTACATAGACTTCTGTAAAGCCTTTGATTCAGTGGTACACGACAAACTACTTCTAAAACTAAAATCTTATGGCATTTCCGGAACCCTACATAAGTGGATAATTGCATTCCTGTCAAACAGACAACAACTAGTCAAAACAGGGAGCGCCTTATCAAACCCTGTGTCAGGGTTCCCTGCACACCCTGCACCTGTAAACAATGGTGTCCCCCAAGGCAGCGTTTTTGGACCCACACTCTTTATACTTTACATAAATGACCTTTGTGATCATATTATAAGCAACTGTGTTCTCTTCGCCGATGATGTAAAACTATTCAACACCACAGTCAATGCTGCTGCCCTACAAAAAGACATTGACTATGTGTCAAAATGGTCAAACAATTGGCAACTCCAAATCTCAACCAACAAATGCTCTGTCTTACACACTGCAAAAAAAATCAGAACACAAAATACAAGCTGGGCGGACATGATCTCATAGATGAACCTCACTCTGTCAAAGACCTTGGAGTACTCATCTCTAATGATCTACGTGCCAGAGCTCATTGTAACAACATTGCCAAAAAGGCATTAAGAGTTGTAAACCTAATCTTGCGTAGCTTCTTCTCTGGTAATATTGTACTACTAACTAGAGCATACAAAACATTTGCTAGACCAATTCTCGAATACAGCTCATCTGTCTGGAACCCACACTACATATCGGATATACTGTAAATACATTTGAGAGAGTCCAGAGATATTTCACGAGAAGAGTTCTCCACTCCTCTGCTCGTAACAGAATACCTTATGCCACCAGGCTGGAAATTTTGGGCTTAGATAACTTAAGACCGCTGCCTTCCATCTGACCTAAGCATAGTACACAAAAGTATCTGCTACAATGTCCTATCTGTCAATGACTACTTCAGCTTCAACCGCAACAATGCAAGAGCACACAATAGATACAAACTTAAGGTTAAACCGCTCCAAACTCGATTGCAGAAAATATGACTTCAGCAACAGAGTGATCAATGCCTGGAATGCACTACCAGACCCTGTGGTTTCATCCACAAACCCCAAAAACTTTAACCTTAGACTGTCTACTGTTGACCTCACCCCATTCCTAAGAGGTCTGTAAGGGGCGTGCATAAGCGCACCAATGTGCCTACTGTATCTGTCCTACTGTCCACATTTATTTGTATCCATTTCCTGTATTCATAATCATGTTTATACTTATATCTGTTAAGCTTGACAAATAAAAATAAAATAAAATAAAATAAAATAAAATAAAATAATAAAATAATAAAATAAATAAAATAAATAAAATAAATAAAATAAATAAAATAAATAAAATAAAATAAAATAAAATAAAATATAAAATAAAAATAAAATAAAATAAAATAAAATAAAATAAAATAATAAAATAAAATAAAATAAAATAAAATAAAATAAAATAAAATAAAATAAAATAAAATAAAATAAAATAAAATAAAATAAATAAAATAAAATAATAAAATAAAATAAAATAAAATAAAATAAAATAAAATAAAATAAAATAATAAAGTAAAATAAAATATCTAAAGTAGCTAGTATAGACATGGTAGCTAAGAAGAAGAAACAGGAGACATCAACACCATGCAGTATAAGGACTACAACAGCTACTATGTAGGATAAACAGACAGAAGACTAGCAGAGCATATCCATGAACACCAACTAGCAGTCAGATGACACAATGAAAACTCCTTAATATGACAACAAATGAAGAGACTCAATCATAGTTTCAACTGGGACAATTTGAGACCAAGTTAAATCCAAAAATGCTAGGCAAGGAATTTTGGATCTAATGTGATGCTTGAACAATGGGAAAATATGTGGACAAAGGGTTTAAATTTTACATTAAATTATAATCTAAAAGAAAATTTCTATAAGATAATGTATCATTGGTATTTAACACCAGATAAGTTATCTAAGATGTATAAACGTATGTTAAATGAATGTTGGAAGTGTAAAAGTAAAGAAGGGAGTTTTTATTATCTATGGTGGACATGTGATAAAGTATGATTCATATTTTAATACAGAAAATTTTGAAAATGGAGATAAAAATGAAACCAGAACTTTTCCTTTTGGGCCTAATGGAAAAAGGACTGGAGGAAAAAAAATGGAACTGTGTTATTATATATATTGACAGCAGCAAGACTATTGTATGCACAAAAATGGAAGGGCACTTTGATTCCTTCTATGGACTAATGGTTGCAGAAGTTGATGGAGTTGGCTGATATGGCAAAATTGACTACTTTGGTTAAAGAAAAGAACATAAGTATTTTTGTTTCCTCTTGGAGACTGCTTCTGAACTTTGTGCTTGAAGTGGAAAAGAATGAAACTTTGATTTTGGGTTTTACCGAGTAGATTGCTAGATCTTTACAGAAATGGCTTGTTCATATTATTATGAAAAAGCAAAAAGTTGTGATTTGATGTTAATGCCTTCTTTTACTGCAACAGAGAGAGTCGGAAGTCAATGTTTCTTTTTCTTTTCTTTTCTTTTTCTTATCCTTCCTCACTTCTCTCCCCCCTTTTCCTCCCCACTGCTTTTCTATTTACTTTTGTATTTTGTATTTTATAATATTTTATAACTCAATAAAATGTTAAACATAAAAATGCTAGGGAATTCCTGGCATTTGGCATTCAATAAGAAATCAGTTATCACATTGGGTAGGATATATAGAAGGATAGCCAGTCGAACGACTGAAGAACAAGTCTGATAAGATAAGATAAAAGGCTGACAAGATAAAAGGCTGAAGAACAGCTTTTATCCGTGGACTGTCAGACTCCTGAATACAACATAACATCATAAGTCTGCAGCATGATAGACTTGCAGGGCTGGTGCAACATGTTCATATTGGTGCAATATATTATAATATAATGTTATGCACATATATGTATAGAGGATTGTGTGTTGTTAGTATGATTTATTGGGTTAGGGGTTTTTCTTTCTTTCACTGTGAATTATTGATATGTATTTATGTTGGGGTGGTGCACTAAGGGAGGTTCAGCCAATCTCATTGTACACATGTTGTGCATTGACAATAAAGGTTGAATTGAATTGAAGAAACAAAAGACCAGAACACCTCCTTTCCAGCAGCCAATAGCCAAAGAAGCAGAATCTTAATATCAGGCATAGAATCAAGTCCAAAGGTGGTATTCAGCCAGTTCGGACCGGTTCAGACGAACCGGTATTAGTGACCTGCGGGTGGGCCCGCCTCCCCTCCTCCCCTGGTGCTATGCTGTCCTATTTAGGCATGTTTTGAACCGTGTGCATGCATGCAAGCAAGCTGTGTGCAAGAGCAAAGCGCATGCATGGAAGGCTGTATGCATGCGCGAAAGGTACGCGCACAACCGAAGCAAGCGTGCGCGTGCTCACATTTGCTAACCGGTAGGGAAAGTAAGTGAATACCACCCTTGATCAAGTCTATGTTCACTAGAGCTCTAAAAAACTAAAAGACAATGCTGGCCTGATCTCAGGTGGCATGCTGATCCAGAGACAGAAGATTGCAACTAAGAATGCCATTTTCTGCATTCAATTCCCCTTGATGTCTCACAAGCTGAGTCCCTAAAGCACCCTCTATTAGAATGTGTAGGACTTTGATGGCTCCAAAGATAGCAAGATGTATTATGTTTACAGTTTCCAGAATAATCAGCTTGTTTGATTGATTGATTGATTGATTGATTGATTGATTGATTGATTGATTGATTGATTGATTTTCTATAGCTGCCCATCTCAGCAAATGAATCTTGGGTGGCTATGGGTGACTCTGGTTAGCTTTACAGTAGGCTAACCGGGTTGGGGCCATTCCAATCTCTGAAGGGAGACTGTTCCACAGAGCAGGAACTGGTGCAGAAAAAGCTCATCATCTAGTCTTCATCAGCTGACATTCTTTGGCTGATGGATTTGCAGCATGGCCATCCTATTTGATCTAATTGGATGGGTAGAAATTCTTTGAAAAAGGTGATCTCTCAGATTCCATTGTCCCAAGCCATATAGAGCTTTATAGGTAATCACCAGCACTTTGAATTGCACCCGGAAACACACTAGTAACCAGTGCAGGTCAAGCAGGAGTGGTTTACATGGGCCGTATATTTGGCACCAGTTATTACCTGTGAAGCTGCATTCTGCACCAGTTGAACTTTCCAAATGGTCTTCAATGGCAGCCCCATGTAGAGAGTGTTATCTGCTTAGGAAGATTGGTAGTTGTCCCAACACATAAACATAACGCAAGTTCACACACGTTGCTAGTTGCGGGAGCCACAATTCAGATTTTAGAGAAAGAATGAACAACTGAAACCAGAAGAAATATGATTTTCAATGCTTTATTGATTAATTCTGTATGCATAAAAATAATTATATAATTATATAAGGGAGGTCAGAGCAAGAAACTCATTATTTCCCAACCCGTGCTTAATACAGAGAGAAAACAAGGGAGGAGCTATTGTGACTAAGGTATTGTGAGTATATTGTATTACACTCAAAAGTGTAATACATATACAGCTCAATTGGTTTATAATTAATCTAAACTTTTCAAATTTGCACTCTTAATCCATTGCCCCAACTCTTTTAAAAAAAACTGCTGCCATCATAAACACCAACTAGTGAATTGCATCAAATTTGAAAAGGAATCATATATATCAGGAAGCAGTATCTTTCAAGAATTATTGCATTATCTCAAATGATGTGTGGGGTTTCCTTTTATTTTTAAAAAAATCACCTGGAATCTCATTTTGTCTTGGTACTCTCAGGCAAGAAATCCCATGCAAAACTACTGAATGGTGTGTTCTTGAAACATGGCTTATCGTATGACATTTGATCCATTTCAAATTTTGAATTAGGGTTTGCAAATGCTGTCTAGGGGCAACCACAATTATAATATTTCTGATAATAAATAGAATATTTGTCTCATTAGCTTAATAGAACCCATGATAATTTTATATTTTGTGTGCCTTTGAACCTGGGTTGCCTGTGTCCCTTGCTTTCAGTGACCCTAAGTAAGATTCTGGCTTTGAAGTTTGAAATGGAAGTAATTATTTTTGCTATTTTCTTACAGCAACGCCAAAGATTTCTTGAAGAATTTCTTGCAGTTGAAGTACTGCAATGTTTATCAAGGAAATAGACAAAATATTTGGAGGATTAGAGCTTCAATAAAAAGAACAATTTTCATTCTTGGCAGAGAGAAATGTTGAAGAAACAGATAGGTAAAAGGAAAATATAGTTTCATATCAGAAGTTGAACCTCATCAATTGAATACAGGCTATTTTCATTTGGATTATCAAGTGGTAAAAATTGCCAATCTCTTCCACTTCTGTTTCCTACTATAATCCTACTTTATATCAACCATTGCTTTGTGCTAAAAAAAATATTTAAATCTTGTGCTTTTCCATTTATTTTCTGACCTTGCATTTTTATTATACGAAGTATTATAAAGAACAACATTTTCATTTTAAAAGGCTTGGAAGGTGGGCTAAACAAACCTTTGGAAAAATGTAAAATACCGTAGTAAGACTGTGATATTTAGCAACCAATTTTGTTTTAGCAGACCCACTTTTTTAGAAGCCCAACAAGAATGGACAGCTGATTGTTAAATAGTGCTTTGGAAAAAAAGGGTGGGAAAGCCTATAGCAGAATACATTGAGAGAAATATTCAGCGTAGGTTACATTTTTCAATATATAGTTCAAAAAAAATTGTCAGGATTATCACTGGGAAGTATAAAATGACTGGACTTCAGAGATTTCAAGGATGAGAACCTAAGATCAATAAAACTTGATCTTAGGTATTATGAAAAAGCCACAATTTACAAGAGTCCTTTCATAATTTGTTTTAAATCTAAGAAGTGACTAATTCATGCTTAGAGCTTGGCAAGCAGTTTCCCAATGGAACTCAAAGGTTTTACCTACATAGGTATCTCTCAGTTTTATTGAGTAAGGTGCAAAATTTGCAAGGCAGCAATATGAGAAGGCCACATGCTTCAATTGAATCAAGTATATCAATATTTCAAATTAAGCTACGAGCCACTAGTGAAATTTATACGAGTTTAAATGTAAGCATTGTCATATATTAGCAATGGCAGTTTTGACTAAGCATGCTAGAATTTGGGGTAAATAAAAAAAGTATGCCAAGCAGACTAATACCATATGTAATTTCTTGGCCAACTTGTTCCATTCGCTTTCCCATTTTATCAAAACAGAATACTAATCCCCAATGAAATGTCTCTCTAGACACACACACACACACATACGGTTACCTTATTTGGAATGTTAAAATTAAAAATGTACATCTTTGAAACATCTTGTGATAAAATCTCCAATTAAGCAGAATGAAATACACATTTGATCTACAAGATATAACACAAAATCCATCAGCAGAATGAGATATGCATATTTCCAAATACTATCTTTCAGCCAACGATCAGCTACAAACTTTTCTTTATTTTGCTAAATATGATTGTGAACTTTGTTTTACAGTTGCAATTAATATCTTTAAACTTTCTCATATCATCATGTAAAATTCTGGACTTGTATTAATTTAACCAAGAAATACATGCAACTCATTTTATTTATTTATTTATTTTATTTATTTTGGCTTTCTTATATGCCGCCCAACTCCCTGTAATGTATTAGGATAGACCAAAAGACAAAAGCCCTTTAAGACTTCCAGTGGCTACATAGATGCCAATGTGAAGTCTACAAGCAGCATCTGAGAGCCAATTGGTGTCCCAGAAAATGTAATAAGAAATCTATTGCCTTCATTACTATTTCCTCCACCCACAAGTGCTAATGTGCTGCTTCATTTTAACGTTTTCTGGTACGGATGAACATAGAATGTTGGGAATGTATGCCAAGAATATTTATTCTCCATAGTGGGTGGAGCTAGCCGCCAAGATTGGGTATTGGCACAGCCTTCTAGCCAATTATGACTGAGTCTGGAAAAAGTATAAAAGGTGGCTCTAGGCCTAGATTCCCCCTCTTTTGACTCAGTCAGAGCCAATGACTAGTGCCTTTTCCATCCAAATTCCAATCTTCAACTACATTATATTTCAACTGTAAGTCCTTTCCTTTTTTATTTTTCCCTTTTTTCCTTTCCCTGATCGAGCCCCCCAGATCATTGCTGTCTGTATATCTGGGAGAAGGCAGTTGGCCGCAAATCCAACTGCTGCTCGCCCCTCCAGCCGAAGGCCCAGTTAAAATTTTTACCTGTCAATTTTTCCTTGGGGACATTTTGTTATCCTGGTGTTTTTCTGTTATTATTCCGGCTGTGGAGGGAGTGGGAAAGGGGTCCCCACCACATCTGGGGACCAGCGGTGGGCTCACCGCTCATCTGGGCATCAGGCGAGGCCTACGTTTTTTTCCTTCTATAAGACACCTTGGGTCTGCTCGCAAGTGCTGCCCTTCAATTGACTGTATCCGCTGGGCCCTGCCTGATAAGAGAGCCGAGGGGCCGGGAGGCAGGCCAGCCAATCTCACTGGCCAGTGAGATTCCCTAAGAAGCGCAATTCTTCTGGTGTCCACGGCCGACCCAGCGCAAGCGGGCCGAACCGTTTATCAGTCTTCCGATCTCCACCTGATTGAGAGCTCCCCAGGGATCGGAAGTTAATTAAGGCCTCGCCGGCAGCTTGGACGGCTTCGCGCAAGCGAGCCGTGCCGTTTTTTTCTCGCTGCCGATCATCAGCTGTTGTCTCCCAGCCGGGCCTGCGCAAGCGGCCGGCCTTTTGCCTTCACGCCGACAAACAGCTGATTTCGTCGGGCCCGACTCGCGCAAGCCGTCGGCTACCCTGACAGCCTCCGAGGAACGTCTTCTCTTCTGACTGACTGTTTTGCCTGCTGAGAGAACCTCCGGAGGCGAATTGTGAGGCGGCCAGCACAGCCCTCAAAGAGGAGACGCCAGCCCTGCCTTGGGAACATCAAAAGGCCACTCTTACCTCTGGTATTTTGCAGCGAGCCGGAAAGCCGTTCCCATTCGCCTGCTGCCATCTCTTCCTGTAAGAAAAGGAGCAGCTCTTAAAATCGGGTCTGGCAAGTTAAAGTTGATTCAGAGGCTTGGACTGCGGCCTACTCATCCAGCCTCCTCAGTCAGTAGCAGGGCAGGATCGGCGGCCATTTTGTGACCACCTCGTGGCTGGTGGCCATTTTGAATCCATAATTAGCCCATTCTTTAACCCTCTGCTTAATCATGGCTGACAAGAGCCACAAGGCAGGGAAGGCTAAATCTAAATCAGCCAGGCAAGGACCCGATCAGATTGAACAGACTAGGGTGGCATCTCCCTCTCCCACCAGGGATCGATCCCCCATCAGGCCTCAATCCCCGGTGCAGGCCACTAAGGACAAGGCCCCAAAAGCCAAACAACCTCAGACTGGGGACAAGGGGCTCTCCAGACAGGACAAGGCGGTTACCCCCAGGCGCCAGAGAAGTTCCCAATCTTCTGACAACCTGTCAATAGATGGGGCAAATCTCCGCAGATCTGAAGGGGATGTCTGGGGACCCAAACCTTCTTCCAAGGGTGCTGCTCCTAGGACGACCTCTAGCACAGACCCCTTCCATTCAAAGGAGATCCAAGACAGAATCAATAAAGCAATAAGGAAGGGGGTGGAGGCAGGCATTAGGGCCATGGCAGGTTCTTCAAAAAATCAGGTGACCAGCCCTGCCCCACTAAGGGAGCACCTGGTGGGTGATAGTCCTGATTACCCTGATCTGGAAGATAATGGGGACGATGAAAACGAATATTCTGACCCCCTTGCTGACTTTCAGGATGACCAGATCCAAGAGACTGACCTAGGGCCAGCACTACCTGAACTGGCCATGTCTGATGACGAGGACTTGGCCCCTGAGCCAGTTGTCTCCTCGGCACTGTTCCAGCCTGCCTTGTTCAGATCACTCTTGCACAAAGCAAAGACCACGGCCAATCTGTTGCCACCCACTGGGTCAACCACACAAACAGTCGAGCCGGACCCTATGTTCGAGCCCACGGCCTCACAAACTGATGTAGTGCCTGCTCCAAAGCTTTTTGTTGAGACTGTACTCAAGCAGTGGCAGAACCCCACTTCAGGGTCATTGTCCAACGCCCTTGACAAAAAGTATTTTAACGTTGATTCTGCTTTGGCCCAGCATCTTGCAGTGCCTCCTGTAGACAGCCCAGTCCTGGGCCTGTTCTCCAACGCCTCAATGTCCGGGGAACCAGAGGAACTTCTGCGTCCAGAAGACCGCAAGACGGAGGCGACGCTCCAGAGGGGTCATCAGGCGGCCGCATGGGCCCTAAAGTCGGCTTCCACTGCCTCCTTCTTTTGCAGGACATCGGTCAAGTGGCTTCATGCTCTCCAGGACCACCTGGCCGCCAGTCCTGTAGCGGGTCAGAGCCTATTTGGTGAGGCTCTTAACCGAATTCTAGTCGAGACCAAGGACAAAAAGAAAGTCTTGCCCTCAGGGGGCCGCAAGGCCTCCCCTAAGTCACCCTTCTTCCCCAGGAGGAACTATAGAGGGTCCTATCAACCCCAGAACAGATTCCAGGGCCAGGGTCAATCCCAGGGAAGCTACCAAGGGCAGACTCAGGGGCAATACGGACCGCGCCAGAGGTTTTCCTCTGACCGTCCATTCCGTGGGAACCAATACAAGCGGCCCTTTAGAGGGGCCGGTGGTCGCCCCTTCCGCCGGAATAAGTAATCCTCCGGCCGTTCCTCCCATAGGGGGTCGCCTGGCACTCTATGCCAGTCGATGGGAGGAAATCACCAACGACGCATGGGTCTGTGAAACCCTGAAATCAGGACTCACTCTTGAGTTTCTCTCCACCCCCCCGAGGTTTTTCCTCCGATGCCCCATCTCATCAAATTCAGAAAAAAGGGTCCTCATGTCTCAGGCCATCCAGCACCTGTTGGACATTAGAGCCATCCAACAGGTGCCTGAGGACCAACAGGGGCAGGGCTTCTACTCCATTTTATTTGTAGTGCCCAAATCCTCGGGAGGGTGGAGAGCAATCTTGGACCTTAAGCGCCTCAACAGATTCATAGTCCACAAGAAATTCAAAATGCACACCCTGCATTCCATCCTCTCAAGCATTAGGAAGGGAGATCTACTGTCATCCATAGATCTCTCGGAGGCTTACCTCCACATTCCAATTCGGCCATCTCATCACCAGTACTTGAGGTTTTGCTATGCAGGGGTGCATTATGAATATGGGGCGCTCCCCTTTGGCCTGTCCTCAGCGCCAAGGGTCTTCACGAAGGTCCTCGCGGCCTTGACCGCTCACCTCAGATCCATTCCAATCAGGATCCAGTGCTACCTGGACGATATTCTCATCTCCTCAGCCTCTCCTTCTCAGGCTGAGAGAGATGTCCAGGTAGTGCTTAATGCCTTAGACCACCTTGGCTTCTTGGTCAATCATTCCAAGAGCCAGCTAACCCCCGCCACCAGAATTGTCCATCTGGGGGCGATCATTGATTCCCTGGAGTGTAAGGTATACCTGTCCCAGGAACGGAGAGACAGCCTATTGGCCTTAACCCAGCAACTTCTGAGGCAAAACTCAGCTCCACTGAACCTACTGTCCTCCCTCCTGGGCAAGATGATTTCGGCCATTCATATTGTCCCATGGGCTCACTTACACTCCAGGGACCTCCAATGGCTCCTCCTTCCCTACCAGCGTCAGGGAAGAGCTCACTCCCCAGCCAAAGTGAGACTACAGACTTTTGTCCGGAGATCATTGATTTGGTGGACCACCTCTGCAGTCCACAGGGGCACCTGTTTCCTCCCCCCAAGGCATATCTTGGTCACCACTGATGCCAGCTTGTCGGGTTGGGGGGCTCATACGGGAGCACAGGTGGCGCAGGGTTCATGGTCGCTAAATGAGACAACTCTACCCATTAATGTCCTGGAATTACGGGCGGTTTTCCTGGCCCTCCAGCAGTTCAGAACCCTCCTGCAGGGCTCTCATGTGATGGTCCTTACTGACAATGTGGCCACCAAAGCCCACATAAACAGACAGGGTGGAACTATGTCTGCACAGCTGATGTCAGAGGCCATGCAGTTGGGGCTATGGGCAGAACAACACCTATTGTCTCTTTCTGCTGAACATATCTCTGGGGTAAGCAACGTCAGGGCAGACTGGCTCAGCCGCAACCGGTTAGACCACTCAGAGTGGAGCTTACACCCAGAGTGGAGCTTACACTTTTCCACCAACTTGTGGGTCAATTTGGACAGCCGGTAATGGACCTCTTTGCCACCCTGGGGAATGCCCAGCTGCCCAGGTTTATGTCCCGGTATCAAACTCAGGGGGCGGAAGGGGTAGACGCCCTCCGCTGCACCTGGCCTCAGGGGTTGCATTATGCTTTTCCCCCCATCCCCATCATTCCGCAGGTCATCTGGAAGCTTCTGGAGGAGAGAGCCGAGGTGGTACTCCTGGCACCCAACTAGCCAAGGCGAGCGTGGTATGCCGACCTGGTCTCCCTGTCGATCTCACCCCCATGGAGGATCCCTCCGACAGAGTGGTCGCTGCTCCAGGGGTCAGTGCTGCATCCAGAACCTCACTGGTTGCAACTGACCACCTGGTACTTGAGCGGCTCACTCTGAGGAGCCGCCAGATCCCTGAGGAGGTTATGGAGGTCTTGCTTGACTCCCGCAGACTGTCCACTCAACGTATTTACGCCGCCTCTTGGAAGGCCTTCTGCTCATGGTGTGCTAGGGAGGGTTATTCCCCTCTGGATCTATCGGTCATAAATGTCCTGCAGTTCCTACGGCAGGGGCTAGCTAAGGGTCTTTCCCCAAGTACCCTCAAACGCCAGATTGCTGCCCTGTCCACAGTGCTGTCTTGTCCCTCTCTGGGGAAACTCTCTGCCCACCCCTTAGTCTCCAGGTTCCTAAAGGGTGCAGTAAATAGATGCCCTCCTGTAGTGCACAGGTATCCCACATGGGACTTATCCAAAGTGTTGTTAGCACTCACAGGGGGTGACTTTGAGCCCTTGCAATCCATCTCTCTGGCCCACCTAACCTACAAGGTGGTCTTCCTGGTGGCTGTCACCTCTGCCCGTCGCATCTCCGAACTGGCAGTTCTTTCTATCAGGAGTGATCTCTGTGTGTTCCACCAGGACAGGGTGGTTTTGCGTTTGGATCCCACCTTCCTGCCAAAGGTAAACTCTTACTTTCATCGGGCTCAGGAGGTGGTATTACCTTCCTTTTACCCTTCTCCATCCTCAGACACTGAAAAACAGTGGCACCTCCTGGACGTGAGGCGCGCACTGGACATTTACATACAAAGGACCTCTGCTTTTCGCAAAACCGAGGCCTTGTTTGTCTCCTTTCACAACACTTCCTTGGGCAGGAAAGCATCTTCTGTCATGGTGGGTCGGTGGATTCGTAATGTCATTAACATTGCATATGAACAAATGTCCTTGCCACGACCCACCAGGATTACTGCCCATTCCACACGCAGTGCGGCCACTACTGCAGCTTGGAACACCAGGGCTTCCATCGAGGAGATTTGCCGGGCTGCCACTTGGGCATCTCCAACGCCGTTTGTCCGGCACTACAGACTGGACGCCTTTGCCTCTCAGGAGGCTGACTTTGGGCGCAGGGTGCTGGAACAGGTAACATTGGAGGGCGGCGGTCCCAGCCAGAATCAGGAGGCCCTCCCTGGGGACTGAATTACTTTGGTATGTCCCAATCTTGGCGGCTAGCTCCACCCACTATGGAGAATGAGACGTTGTACTTACCTGAGATGTCCATTCTCGTAGGGTGGAGCTAGCCGCCAAGTCCCTCCCTTCTAACGTGTTCTGGCTGGACAGGTACTATTGCTGTCATGGTTCATTAGGTATCTAGGTATCTTAGTGTACATAGTTATATTCTGTCTCTAGGTAGTTAGGTTAGGTATTTAGGGCTCTCACGTATATATTCATGTATAGTTCATTGCTTAAGACAGTTAATAAACTTGTTGGATTGATGGCACTCGAGTCTGGCATTTTTCCCTCGTCAAAAGAGGGGGAATCTAGGCCTAGAGCCACCTTTTATACTTTTTCCAGACTCAGTCATAATTGGCTAGAAGGCTGTGCCAATACCCAATCTTGGCGGCTAGCTCCACCCTACGAGAATGGACGTCTCAGGTAAGTACAACGTCTCATTCCCAGCAGCATACCCAAGTCACAAAAGCCATCCTGCTGCCCAGGAAAAGAAGGCGGGTTCAATATTAGGCAGCAGTGAGTGGCCTAGAAGTGGAGCTCTCGCCTCATGATCAGGAGGCTGTGAGTTCAATCCTAGGTAGCGGCAGATATTTCTCTTTCTGGGCACAATGAGTAATTTATCTGCTGTGAACTCTGCATTGGCGTCAGGAAGGATATCTGGCCAGTAAACACTCAGCTCCATTCAGTTGCCCCGACTCCACCCCAATGTAAGGGATTATGGGTTCATTAAAAGAGAAAACAAATATAGGAAGATTCCGGAGACAGGTGATTATTTCAGTGACAATGACAAAGGAATTATTTTGTACTGCGTGGAAGAAGACAATGGTAAACCACTCCCATATTTCTGTATTTTTACCAAGAAAACTTAATGGATATAAAATCTAAAATAGCAGAAAAGAATGCAAAGAAATGGAGCCTTGAACAAATCAATCCAGACTTCTCACTCAAGTCACAAATAACCAGGCTCAAATTATTTTACTTTGGACACATTACGCAAAGACCTCGCTCTCTAGATAAGGCTCTAATGCTGGGAAAGACAAAAGGATGAACAACAGCAAAGTGGATGGACTCAGTTACATTGTCAATGCATGCTGTGTAGAAGACAACCATGTGCAAGGTGGATACATTCAGAAGCTTTAGTTGTAACCACTCAGCATGTAGCCCATTGTGTCATCATTTTTGATATGTTTCCTTACCTAAACAGAGAAATTGAATGACCATAGGTGAGGGGGGGGAAGACAGCGAGAGTGGGAGAATATTCTAACTTCTTGGCAGTTTGTCCATTGAGTTTTCTTCTGGGAGCATCGGAAATCTTCCTTCCTTCCTTCCTTCCTTCCTTCCTTCTTTCTTTCCTTCCTTCCTTCCTTCCTTCCTTCCTTCCCTCCTCCCTTCCTCCCTCCCTCCCTCCTTCCCTACAAAGGTTAAGCTTTTGGATTCTTCCTGGCCTTCATCCTGCAATTCTTCTTTTGTGGATGAATAATGCTATTTGATAGTGAATACATTGCATACTTTGTACACTTATCAATGAAGTAAGCATCTTTTAAATATGATGCAAGCAATGTTTACTGAAGTAAAGCTGTTTATGAATATTTGAATTGTACCTAAGTTATGAGCCATGGTGGCGCAGTGGTTAGAATGCAGTACTGCTGACTGCCGATTGCCAGCAGTTTGGAAGTTTGAATCTCACTGGCTCAAGGTTGACTCAGCCTTCCATCCTTCCGAGGTTGGTAAAATAAGGATCCGGATTGTTGGGGGCAATATGCTGACTCTGTAAACCCGCTTAGAGAGGGCTGTAAAGCATTGTGAAGCGGTATCTAAATCTAAGTGTTACTACTATTGTTAGTATAACTGTCTTATGAGAAAATTGGATATAGTCCTTAAGTGGCTCTATTGGGCTGTGTCTTCAATTGTCATTATAGAATGAACATGCAAGCCGGCATCTCAAACCTGAACAGGATGAGGGGTAGCAGTTTCAGTCCTAGCTCTCCAAGTCTTTTCCAAGAAGGATGTAAAGAATTCCACTATTATGCTTCAAAGAGATTGTTGGTGTTCTGCTCTTAGGGACATCAGGGCTGTACAAAGGACGTAGCAGTCATCCTTCTCCTTTAAAACATCTGGCTTGTTTTTTAGATATTATATATTTCTTTTTTAACTAGTAAAACACCCACATTTTCATGACAGTGCAAAATACATCATGCAGTATTTTTTGAAACAATCCTATGACTATGCAAACAAAGAAAAGAGTGGTGAAAGTTAAGTATAAATCACAATGAAATGTTTAGATTTTAGATTTATTATTAGAGTTGGAAGGAACCTTGTAGGTCATCTAGTCCAACCCCCTGCTCAAGCTTGTTCAGTAATGTCACCATAGAATCAAACTTCCTATTCATTTTATTTTGATTAACAGCTACTGAATAGGGACACGAGGTTTAAATTATCTCCTTACCTCAGGAGATTCACCTAAGATATTTAGAATTCAGTATCCAAAGCAACTAAAAGTGACTGTTGAATGTCTTCACAACTCCATATATGTGTTTTTAGACAGACAGTTCACAACCAATTTAGGGAATCACAGAACCCAAGGACATGTTAAGCCACTGTTTGTGTTTTCTTATAAAGGAAAACTAATTAAATTAATGCAGTCTTGTAAACAAAATGCTGTGAAAACCGTCTGATCACTGCATTTCCAGATTAGGGTGCGTTATTGTAGTTAGATATTGTAAATGGAAAGATTTGACTGACTATGCATAATATAATAAAGAAGATTGAAGTAGTAAGTACTGAAATAGTAGGTGCTGAAACAATTGTAACTTATTCGTCCTATAAAATACTATTTCTTCAAAAAGGGCTGTCCAATAAGCCCATCTGGAAACAAGGCAGGACAATCCAAATTATCATACAAAGATAGGAATAACATGACCTTTTGGTCAAATGACTAAATAGCAGTGACATCTTCTGACTTGAGTCAAACAAGGTATAATTTGGGACATCTGAGACAGTTTTTTTTAACTTTTCCCCAAAAAGAAAGTGTCAAAGTATTTATTTGTATAATGCCATCAATATGCAAAAAAAACCAGTACAAGATGAAATGTTCATGTCCAGACAATTTGGAAACTAAAATTCAATACGTGAAGGAGGGATACCAAAGGGTAAGCAATATATAATTTTAGGTACATGTGCTTATTTGGCTTGGTTTCAAGCTACAATACTGGAAGGCAGCAATAGGAGATTACTGTACCCAACCTATTGGTACCTCTGTACCAATGCACAATGTCTTTTCTACCAACTTTACTAACCCTAATAATAAATTTCCATTCTCTTCTTTTATGACAGTGGCAACACTTTGTCCTTGCCACCATCATGATCTCTCCTATTTTCATAGCAACAGTAGTGACGCCACAAGGGAAAATGAAAAAAGTGAAGGAGGATTGGCAGATGATCAGAACAGAACACCATATGCTAAGATTGGGCATCTATGTTTATGCTTACTTGCACAATAGCATGTTAGATATGCAGGAAGTGAGCCAGGTGAGAAAACTGATAACCAGAGAGAAGAAAACTGCTATTTATTACATCCCATCCTGCCAGAAAACATCACTTGTAAGAATTTTGTAACTGCAATCTTAATTTGATTGATTTAGCATCTCTTGCCACTAACATACATATTTGACATATGCGACAATACTGTGAATCACTGAACAAAAAAAACCATTTTGAAGCATCTTAATAACTCTCTTAAAGATTTGGGAAACAGCTAGTTTTAATCAAAAGTTACATCTATTTAGTTTGGAAGAAAATTGGAAGCTGTGGAATTAGATTAAATTAATTTTAGTTTCCTACTGATGGTGCACTTTGTGGCTTCAAACAATTTTATTTTGCTAATTCGAAATATACACTAAAGACATTAGTTAATATACTTACCTAGATTATAGTTTTATAAATTTAATTATAAAACAGTAATTTTAAAAAATAGAAAACGTTTTTATATGTTGGATTTGAATCTCTTTTTACTCTCTCCATGAAGTCAAAATAGCAATAGCAATAGCACTTAGACTTAAATATTCCTTCACAATGCTTGACAGCCCTATATAAATGGTCTACAGAGTCAGCATATTGCCCCCAACAATCTGGTTCATTATTTTACTTACCTCGGAAGGATGGAAGGCTGAGTCAACCTTGAGCTGGTAAGACTCGAACTGCCAAACTGTTGGCAGTCAGCAGTCAGCAGTCAGCAGAATTAGCCTGCAATACTGCATTCTAACCACAGTGCCACCAATGGAATTGATCTCTGTTTTACTACATCACAACAACCACCCTATACAGTAGCTGGTTGCTTCCATTACAAATGCATAAGCAGGAGTCCAATATAGAAATGCATTGTGTTGTATTTTGAGGTGAATTTGGTTTCAATAACTTATATACTGTCTTCATTGCTTTTAACTTAATTAGACATTTTATGTCTCCACATTGATGGATTAAAATGTATAATTTCAAAGTATTTCCGGTCTGTCTTCTTAATAGGATGACACATATAGTCAAAATGCATTGTTGTTTGAAGAAATGATCTGTCAGTGATAAATTGCACTGGCATCTCAGTGTATGAAAAGAAAAAAAATGACTTATACTCAGAACAGCTCAAAGTCTCAGTGGATTATTACGCCAGATGTCAAATGAACAGACTCAAATGCTGAATGGTGTTTATGAAGAAATCAGAAGTGTTGGCATTGTGTTGAGAGGTACTTTGCAGGTAATGTAGTCTAATATTATATGAAAAATAACCTCCAAGGCCCTTTTATGCACACAATTCTTTTTTGTTGCTCAAATCACTGAAAGACCTATTGATCTTTTCCACATTTTGTCCCCAAACATTTTAAGTTGGAATAGTTTTATCTTCCCTCTGGCAATTTTGCTGCTCTCCACAAAGTATATTCAGGTACAGTATCAGAGAAAAGATAATGAAATAGTCTGTTACAAAATGAAATGTATACCTGTATGTGGAGAAGTGTTTTACACTTTCCAATCTTGTTTAGATATTCACTGTGCCTCTGAATAATTCAATGCCTGTTTATTTGAAACATGCTTCCTTGATATTCTTCAGGGGTTCCTCTAGGAAAAGAGTTTAGAAATTATGGGGGAAAAACCTCTGTTAGCCTCAAATACAAGCTTCTTTAGCTGGAATTAAAATTCATTGATTTTAGTGGAATTGTTCTGAAGGGAAAAAAGATGTTTTCATACACAAACCAGACTTTTGCATAGCAAACATTTCTGAACCTCTGTTTTATTCTAATAATATGGAAATATAACAATCCATTGGTACACAGGTATGGAAATTTCTAAGTTGTTTCCATCCAAAGAAATTTGTAATACTCTGAATCATGTTTTCCTATTCCAAAATACAAAAGACCATTGTTAAATTGTTAATAAAGCTTTTTTTTAATTAAAAATGCAGGAAGATATGAAGAATACAGGAACCAATGGCATATTTAGGTCTGCGGTATTTTGACCATGTGAACTATATTCAAATTCAAGCAACAATAAATGTTTATTCCATCTTTTTGGAATAATTGGCAACAATATTGGAAGTTAATATACCTCAGTAAATAAAAGTAAAAATTAAAACTTAATCCAATATTACAAAAGTATCTATTATAAAAGAAGTTTTTAATTGTGATTTATTACTGCTGATATAATTCAACAAGATTTCTGTGAAACCCTTCAGAATTAAAAAAGTGCTTATCATTGTTTATTATATCTTTTATCATTCTACTCTTTCTGAATTCTGCTTAAAGTACAGTTCTACTTAGGTGATGAAACAGTAGATGTGCAAAGGGAGGTCTGATGGTTGTTGTTGCTTTAATTATGCCAGGCCTGCATCAAAACTTCAAGCTTTTGTATAATTTCTTTCTCAAAATCTTACAAATTTTGCTGCTAAATATCAGCAACTGTGATTGAAGGAGACTCGGAAGCCACTGAGGACTGTTGGGGACAAGTATGCAGCTGCAGTGGCTAAGATTGCCTGTCCCTTATCTATTTATATGCCAGCATGAAAATTTTGTAATCTCAATCCTTACATGCTGAGAATGAAATCTAAAAAAGATCGTTAGCTGGCTACATTTAGCAGCTTTTCTATGATGAGGAAAGCTGATAGAATAGGATTTCAAGTACATTTAGTAGAGTGTGAATGATCTATGTCTAGAGGTCTGAATTCTCATCCTCTGAAACAGGAAAAGAACTATGGCCCACCCATGGCTGTCAATCACAGAATCAAACATTTGCTCTAACTACTAGGTAGTAGCGGTGTTAGGGTTTTCTACAATCCTTTTCTTCCATCTAGTGGTAGATATCTACCGATCAGATATAGGATGCCTTCAGCTGTTGCTGTTCTGAAGCTTCATAGTTCAATGGACATGATTTTGCCACAATTGTCTTGTCAGAAACAGCTCTGTTGAACATTTGTATCAACAGTGATAATATCAAGGTACATTATCTTTTCCAGCTCTTTTTCCATTTTATTTTTCCAGGCATCACAGTTTTTCCCAATGCCTGCCTTCATATTATTCATTCAAAATATTTAAGCTATAGCATCATTATTGGTGCTTCCAGGGAGCAGTCTTGTTTTAATGCATTTAGTGATAAATGATTTGTTTTTCTTGAGATACAAGATGTTCTCAATTGTTTTTTCCAATATCATAATTAAAAGCATCCATTTTATTTTGTTCAGCTTTGTTATGTTTCAGTTATCAAATCATATGCTACAACTGGGAAAACACAGTCTTGATAACAATACTCTTGTGGTCAATGTGAAGATATTGCGCTTTAATACGGGTACTTCATCATGATCTACCATAGTCTTCTTCCCAAGTGGCAGGTGTTTATTTATTCATAATCACAATCTCTATGAATTTTTGAACCAGGAAATTATAGTTTATTGCTACTTTAGCTGCCTATTTCCATTTGGTGAGCATTGCTTAGTTTTAGTTTTATCTAATATTGAGCATCAGATCAACTTCTGCACTTTCATTTCCCCTTCAATAAGAAATTCCTTGTCTTCCTTGCTTCTAACCATTGAGGGGGCACCATCAGCATATCTGAGGTTGTTGATATGTGTCTGAGCAATTTTAATTCTTAATTCTTCTTTAATTTCTTCTAGTCTATGACTGTTCATAATATAAGTGGTGATATCAACCTTAGAATGTTCCCTTCCCAATTTTGAACCATTTAATTGTCCTATGCTCCAATCTAACTATTGTTTCTTAAATGTCTATGGAGATTCTCAGTCATACAGGCCATGCTTTTCTCAAGGGTGCATTTTCAAGAGGCAACTGGACTTTCTGGTTTTTCTTTGAAGATGTTTCGCTTCTCGTCCAAGAAGTTTCTTCAGCTCTGACTGGATGATTCTTCCATTCCACCATCCAGTCAGAGCTGAAGAAGCTTCTTGGACGAGAAGCGAAATGTCTTCAAAGAAAAACCAGAGAGTCCAGTTGCCTCTTGAAAATGCACCTTTGGGACTATTGTTTCTTAGTTAGCATATATGCTTTTCAAACAGCAGGTGAAGTGACCTACTCCACCCATGTTTTTAACGACTATCCATAATGTCTTGTGAAACTGCACAATGAAAAACCTTTGTATAACCAACAAAGGAACAATTGGTACCTTTTTGAAACTTCCTAGTCTTTTCCATCATGTGCTAGGAGTATAATCAGCAGGATGTCTCTGCCTTTTCAAACTATTCATTTTGAATAGAAATTCAAACTATTTATCTGGCAATTCTCATTTCATGTATTGTTGAAATATGGATTGCAAAATCTTGAGCATTAGCTTACTATCCCGACCTGAATTACATTCCTGTTATTTATCAGCACAGAAATATATACAAAATATAGCAGCTCCGTTGACTTCAAGGAGTTAGTGCACACTTTAACTTACTATTAAATTGATGGGATTTTTAACAAGGTTTCAACTGGCAAAGTTTTCATAAATGCCATGACACCATGCAATATTAACCCAGTTCCTCAGTGCAGAAAAAGTTATTTGTGTTTCAGCCAATACCATGGGGCATATTTGATTGATGAAGGCAGAAATTGATGCTGCAAAACTTTTGCTGCCTCTAGTGAGAAAGGAGGAAAACAGAGAAACAAGACAGTGGAGGAATTTGTTTTTTTTTTATTTACAACGGAACAAAAACAAATGTATGTACAACAAATATTTACAATAACACAATCCTGATGTTCACATGATGTCAGTGTCACTGTCAGAGACCCCCTCTGGCTTTCCTGCTCCTTCCCCCTTTTTCTCCAGTGGCTTATCAAGAAAGAGAGTAGGGAAAAATGGACTGGATTTAATGTTATGTGCTCAGCATGGCTTGAATTTCTCCTATATCTGCTTAGCTGAATACCTTCTGCTTCTCTACTGAGGGAAGAACCTCCCTCAATGACTTCTGCCCAGTCCTTCCTTAGAGACTAATGACCAACAATACTGTCTTTCCAAAGTCACTTAGGTGAGATGTGTGGTGCAATGTATTTGTTTGATTGTTTGTCTTCCATGAAGATGCTGCATGTAAGCATCTTGATCTTTCTTCCTTTTCTTTTTGATCTTGAGTGAAAATGTCCTCTTTGTCTGCTTTCACTTCCTTTCTTCCAGGGAAGCTACCCATGAACTTTCTTCTCCCTTCCTAACCAGGAATTAAAGGTATCATGTACACACATATAACTTTGCTCTCCAATTTTTACCTCCAGCCTCTCCGTTTCATACAGGCTTTGTCTCCTTCTCACTCTCTCTCAAAGTTTGGGTCACACTGGCAGCATGTTCTTCGGCAACTGAGAGTCCCCCTAGTCTCTCGTCCCCAACACCAATATTTAGGCTGGACCAATGGGATCTCTCTCTCTCTACATCTGCCAAAATCAGAATTTTAATACCATGTTGGATCCAAAATCAGATAAAGTAGAATTCCACATTCAGAGGGAAATTCAGATTAAGAACTTTCCCTATTAAGCATTAGCATTATTCATTCTGTTACCTGAATTGTTTCCTTATTCCCTAAATTTCATTCACACTTTCACTCATGACTTCATTCTGGCCAAAGCATAAATAAAATGTCATTTAAAAGGTCCCAAGGCTGAACTTTCCAACCTTAGGTTGTTTGAACACCTCAGCTTTTCCATTTCAATAGTTGATTGTTGAATTTTAACAAGACAATGACATATTTAGCAGAAGGATATTTGCATTAAGTATGTCTGGCAAGTCATTTTGACATTTAAATCAATAAGCAAATATCCACATTTTCTGACTATTCTTTGTTCATGCCCAGAGGAAAAGCCATTAACCATAGCAGATACTGAATTCTATTACATCTATTTGTGCATCTTCCATAATATGACCTTTCTTAATTTATGCCTTTCACCATAAATCTTTCAAGTTTTCTACTGGAACCTCATTATTTCATAAATATACCTTATTCTTTTGAATTTATTCTCCAGATGCCTTTAAAAAAATTTCTTCCTTCCTTCTTTCCTTCCTTCCTTCCTTCCTTCCTTCCTTCCTTCCTTCCTTCCTTCCTTCCTTCCTATCTATCTTTTTCTTTACAGCAGGAGAAACAGAATAATCAATCATTTTTCAACCGATTAGAAAAGGCTTCTGATCCTTCTTGGTGAAATATACTTTTTGACTAAAGCCTGGCTTCCAATGTGGTGAAGTCTGATAATATTTGTCCATATAAAGGTCAGATAACTTTGGCTTCCTGGATTAAATATAGGAAGTAAAGAAAACTGCCAGAAAGTACCTTCCCCACCTCTACCCCATGAGGGACTTCATCTTTATCACCCAAACCACCTCACAGGGCTGTTGTTATGGGAAAATAGGATGAAGAAGGAACATTAGGTATGTTTGCCATCTTGAGTTATCTATACATCATCATCATCATCATCATCATCACCACCACCATCATCATCATCACAACAACAACAACAACCAGAATAATAATAATAATAATAATAATAATAATAACAACAACAATAACAATAATAATAATAATAATAATAATAATAATAATAATAATAATAATAATAATAATAATAATAATAATAATAATAATAATAATAATAATAATAATAATAATAATAATATAGGAGGGAAATAAATAAAAACTTAATGGAAGCAGATCATAATTTAAACTTGCTGTGATTGAACAAGTTATGAATGTTTCACAAAAAGGTGAGTCTGAGGTGGGATATCTCAGGTTTCCTGAACTAAACACAGATGAATTTGGAATGTTTAGCACCTCTCTTCCTTGTCTATACAAGTTTTATGCTAAAATGTTTCTATTATTAACCCCAATGTGACAAGTGAATTTACTGAGAACAGATTGCAAAGGCGTCTGGGATGTTATTTTCTTAGGTAATGAATTTACTGTATATCATACACTTGAAGGACATTAATGAATGCAGAAGATGCAGATGGCTAGGCACCATTTTTTAAAAAAATCTTTTTTTTTCTTTCCTAGGTGGTGTATAATTATGCACAAGCAATCATTTTGCAGTTGTCAATACTGGTAAGAAAGAATTGGTCCTGGACAAGACCAATTCTTAATAAATCAGCATGTCATGAGGAGCTTTGTCATGAAAATCACTATGTGAATAGGCAAATGATTAATAAATAGAAGTCCAAGGTGACAATGGGATTCTAATACCATGCAGTGCTGTAAAGACCCCACAGCCATCAGACAACGATCCAGCAAAAGTGACAGATGAAGTAACCAGGAGGACACTAACAAAAATGGAGGAGTCAACCACTATTATTACTGCAAAAATGGCAAAAGACACTCGCCTTATTTAGATTTAGGTTTATTATTAGAGTTGGAAGGGACCTTGTAGGTCATCTAGTCCAACCCCCTGCTCAAGCAGGAGTTCCTACACCATTTGAGACAGATGGCAGTCCAGTCTCTCCTTGAAGGTCGCAAGTGTTGGGGCTCTCACGACCTCCGCTGGCAAGCTGTTCCACTGGTTGATCGCTCTCACTGTCAGAACGTTTCTCCATATTTCCAGGTTGAATCTCTCCTTGGTCAGCTTCCATCCATTATTGCTTGTTTGGCTAGAGAACAGCCTGACCTCCTCTTTGTCTGTACTTCTGACATTAGATGAACATAGTTGTTCTCTCTTTGTCCTTTCAATTTCTAATGCTTAGTTGCTGCTTTAGAAAATTCAAGGTTCTAGAATCTAGATAGCTTCTAGGTTCTAGATAGAAATTCAAGGTTATTAGACATACTGGGGTCATCAGCGGTACTTGAAGGGAGGTTTCAAAACATCCTCTGCAACAGTATTTCTCAACCTTGAAAAGGTCAGCATGCTGGCTAGGTAATTCTGGGAGTTGAAGTCCACACATCTTAATGTTGCCAAGATTGAGAATCACAGCCTAATAACATTGCCTTCTGCCCTCAATCATAATCTGGAGCAAACATAATCAAGGATCGTACTCCACATTTGTTTCACTGCTTTACTTTTGCAGAGCATTGGAAAAAATTCAACTTGTCTTGGAAAATAAAATTCACCGACTTGTTCATTACAAAATTTATTTATTTATTTATTTATTTATTAAAATTTCTATGCCGCCCAACTCCCGGGGGACTCTGGGCGGCTCACAGCAGATATAGAAACACATAAAAAACAATTTTTAAAAGGAGCCATATTAAAATACTATCCATTAAAAAACAAACTTTCATTCATACCCTGCCTGCCGGAAGAGCCAAGTTTTTATTGCTTTACGGAAGGCCAGTAGGGTGGGGATGGTCCTGATCTCTGGAGGGAGCTGGTTCCAAAGGGAGGGGGCTCCCACAGAGAAGGCCCTCCCCCTAGGTCCCGCTAGCCGACATTGTTTGGTCGACGGGACCTGGAGGAGGCCGACTCTGTGGGCTCTAACCGGTCGTAGGGAGGAATGCGGCAGGATGCGGTCCCGAAGATAACCTGGCCCTGAGCCATGTAGGGCTTTAAAGGTAACGACCAACACCTTAAATTGGATCTGGAGACTAATGGGCAGCCAATGCAGCTGGCGGAGGATAGGTGTTACGTGGGTGCATCTAGGTACACCCACCACAGCTCGCGCAGCTGCATTTTGCACCAATTGCAGTCGCCGGACACTCTTCAAGGGTAGCCCCATGTAGAGCGCATTGCAGTAATCCAGCCGTGAGGTGATAAGGGCATGAGCGACTGTAAGAAGTCCTCCTTCTCCAAGTAGGGTCGCAATTGGTGCACAAGACGTACTTGTGCAAAGGTCCCCCTAGCCACAGCTGAAAGATGTTGTTCCAATTTTAGCTGTGGGTCTAGGAGGACACCCAAATTGCGGACCCGTTCTGAGGGGGCTAATTTCTCCCCCCCAAGAATCAAGGAGGGACAGTTGGTCGAGTCCTTAGGAGGCAATATCCACAGCCACTCAGTCTTGTCAGGGTTAAGCTTTAGCCGGTTCTTCCCCATCCAGACCCTAACATCGGCCAGGCAGCGGTCCATTACGTCTACGGCTTCCCCAAATTGAGACGGGGTGGAGATGTACAACTGGGTATCATCAGCATATTGCTGATACCTCACCCCGTGTCGTCGGATGATCTCACCCAGCGGCTTCATGTAGATATTAAACAGGATGGGCGAGAGGACCGAGCCCTGTGGCACCCCACATAGTAGGGGCCTAGGGCTCGACCTCTGCCCCCCTGTCAACACCGACTGCGTCCTGTCAGAGAGGAAGGAGGAGAACCACTGCAAAACAGTGCCGCCCACCCCCACCTCTCCGAGACGACGCAGAAGAATACCATGGTCAATGGTATCGAAGGCCGCTGAGAGGTCAAGTAGCACCAGGATAGAGGAATAACCCCCATCCCGGGCTCGCCAGAGATCATCCATCAGGGTGACCAAAGCCGTTTCCGTACTGTAACTGCGCCTGAAGCCAGATTGAAAGGGATCCAGAAAATCAGTGTCATCCAACAGTCGTAGAAGCTGGAGTGCCACCACTTTCTCAACAACCTTCCCCGCGAAGGGAAGGTTGGAGACTGGACGGAAGTTCTTTAAATCCGCTGGGTCCAGGGAAGGCTTCTTGAGGAGGGGCCTCACCACCGCAGCTTTTAAGGGCTGCGGGACGGACCCCTCTCTCAAAGAAGCGTTGACCAACACCTGGAGCCAGCCGCGTGAAACCTCCCTGGTGGCCGAAACCAACCAGGAAGGACACGGGTCCAATAAACAAGTGGCTGAGCTCATAGCTCCTATGGCCTTGTCCACATCCTCAGGAGTCACCGGTTCAAACCTATCCCATATAACCGGACTAAGACTCGCCCCAGTCATCTCGGCCTGTACTGCCCAATTGGAGTCCAGGTCTGTCCGAATCTGAATGACTTTATCCGCCAGAAACCGAGAAAATTCCTCAGCTCTACCCTGCAAGGGATCTCCGCCTTCCTCCTTAGCAAGAAGGGTGCGGGTCACCCTAAACAGGGCGGCTGGGCGGGAGTCAGCGGACGCAATAAGAGCGGAAAAATGCGAACATTTTGCCGCCCTTATCGCCACTAAGTAAGACTTAATGAAAGTTCTTAAAAGTGTCCGGTCAGACTCAGCTTTACTAGATCTCCATCGTCGCTCTAGGCGTCTCTTGTGGCGCTTCATCTCCCGGAGTTCCTCGGTAAACCAAGGAGCCCTCCTGGATCCACTTCCACGGAGAGGCCGCAAAGGCGCAATCCGATCCAGAGCCCCTGCTGCTGCCTGATTCCAGGCCGCAACCAGAGACTCGGACGAACTGTGTACCAGGGATTCAGGTATTTCCCCAAGTTCCCTCTGGAATCCGTCGGGTTCCATTAGGCGCCTGGGGCGGAACCACTTAATCGGTCCCGCCTCCTTGCGGTGGGGGAGTGGTGCCATGAAATCCAACCTCAGAAGGAAATGATCTGACCACGACAAGGGTACTGTGACTAAAATCACATTTCTGTTGTCATCAACCAAAGGAAGACAAGTAAAAGCTTCATCAGTTTTGCCTAGTCTGCAGCTAAAGGAAATTTGTCCAGGCTGGCAGCCATAAGAAAATAAATGTTGTGCTTCATCTCAATTGTTTTATTAACTTGGTACACTTAGTGTTAGTTATTGTCTTATTCATTTACCTTATTTACCTGCATTTTTTTCAGTTTAAATGCTAAACAAATGAAATTGTGTCAGAGGAAATGTTTAAATGTACTGCATGAATACTGTACATATGACTTCTGCTACAATAAATGCTGCTTTTACTTAAGGGAAAATTTAAACAGTTACTGAAAAAAGTTAGTCATGAACCCAGACAATGAAAACTGCCAAAGATTCAGTAAATGTGTGCATCCGTTTCAAATTGGAAATGAATTTAAATTTGAATCCAGTCTGCTATATTTATTTTAGTACCCCACATTTCAGGATAACCATCCTCACAAACTAGTTTGTAAGAAATCTAAACAATTTAAATAAAAATACAATTAGAAGGATGGAAAGAGTATGTTCTAGGATTCTTCATACTAGGCAGTTGGATGTCATAATCCTGTAGTAGGGGAAGGAAAGTTCATCTGAGCAGGTTTTTGGCCTTGGTTTAGTCTTGTAAAGAGAGACCTAAGTCTGGTGAGTTGGGATCAGCAATACCTTTACTCAGATTGTGAAGCAATGGCAAGAGAAAAAGAATATATTTCAGTGACTGAGGAGGCAATAACTCATGATGAAGTAAATTTTATCACATTGTGGCTTCCTTGGATCTCTGATTAGGTTTGGAAGAAGGGTAACATTCTCCTTGTAGCTTGATGCTTACTTGAAGAATAAGGCTCATGGATAGACTCAGTAACAGAAGTAGGGAAAGTTTGCAATGATTTAGTATTCCCTGTACAGTTTCAGAGTTAGGCAATTTTAAAGTTAGCAACTCTGACTTTTTCTCAAAAGTATTTCATTGTAGATGAATATTATTAGATAAACAGAAGAGTGTGTGCATTAGTAAATAAGTAAATACATTTATTGTTGCAACCATAGGTCATAACTTTATTACAGAGCGTAAAATGCAGCAATGCAAAATAACAATAAAATAAAGGATTATAAAAACCAGACAAAAATAAAACCAGGGCTACAGTTAAGAACTTAAACATAGAACAGTTTAAATGACAACAAAGCAAATGTAGCAACCTGATAACATAGGATATTTGCTCCCTTATATAAGGTCTAGTGGAGATTCTCTCTTAATCAGGAGTATTATTTCAATGAGTTGAGGGAATTTGGAAATCTAGAGACATGGCCTGTTGAAAACATTAGTACACGGGTGTCTAACTCATGGTGTCAAATTGCCATCACATGATGTTTCGCAACATTTTTTCCCTTTGCAGAGCTGGGGTGGGTGTGGCCTGCGTGTGATGCATCCGGCCCACGGGCCACCAGTTTGACACCCCTGCATTAGTAGGTCTTTGACCAATATTATTTTCGAAACACTGGTAAGACAAATGTTTGCAAAGGGGATATGAAGGCCTTAACCCCTCAACTATTGATTATGGGATTGGTCTCAAATTTCTCTGAAATTTCTAGTACAATTTTTATTTCTTTTCTTTTCAAATCTGTGTGCATGTGTGGTCCTCCTGAAGCATAAGAGGGTTTTAGTTCTCCATTGGATCATCTTCAGTAAAACCCAACGTTGCCATTTTTCAAAAGGCACAATTATGAACCCAATTATTATTAAATATTGTTCAAGGAAGAAATGAACTTGTCTTTCCACCCTTCATTTTTATTCCTTGCATTCTGCCTTATTAGCCCCTTGAGCTTGTTGTTTTGTTTTGTTTTGTATTAATCTAACAGTGTAAACTAGCAATAGAATTCCATTTAACATTTAGTGAAGAATTTCTCAGACTTCTCAAAATATTTACTTTCTCACCTTCCTTTCAACCAAAGAATTCATTCTCTTCCTCTCGTTTTCACAATATAATAGTTTGTATATGGGTATTTCAATTCATGTTATTAAGTCAGACATGTCTTCTCCAAATTTATTTAACCATATGAAAAGTTAGCTAAAAATCAGCTGTCACCAATCTTGTATGAGTGACTACTATGTGATGGAAAAACATGTTTTCTTTTGCTTAACTTGAATATTTTTCAATCAACTTTATTTAATACTTCTAGCCAGGAGAGAAAATGTATCCTTCTTCACAATGCAATATCATTTATCCAGTTTCCTATACAACCCACATAAAACCTGACAGAAATATTTGAGAAGCTATATCAAGAATATGGTTAAAATATTCTTATAAATATCCCATATTTCTGTTTATTTAACTAACTTTTGTCTATATATCAAATGATGTTGCTTTTAAATGTCAGAGTTTGAGTTCAGTGACTTGAAAAAGAATAGAATTTCTGCAAGACAAATAATATAAGGTGAGGATGAATGGAACACTATATTGACTCCCTCATGTAAGCTGAGTACATGTTTACATTATTAGTAAAGAACAGCTAACTGGTTGAAAAAAGTACAGAAGTCATGAAGGGTTGGATGTCTGAGTAGCTTCAAAAAATTGGTAATGTATGACACTTTTCTTTTCTTTTTTTAAAATAATTTTTATTAGATTATTTACATTTAAAAAGAACATAGTACCAAAATAGGGGGGGGGGAGACAAACCAGGACAAAACACTAACAAAAACATATAACTATACAATACAACCTCTAGGGCAGGGGTGGGTTGCTCACTTACCTCGCTGCTGGAGCCAGCGCGCGCATCTCCACACTTTGGGGGGGCGTGCTCGCTACGCACGCGCACCCCTTTGCGCAATTTTGCTTCTGCGCATGCGCAGAAGCAAAATCACCGAAAATCACCAAAAAAAATGGCGACGTGACGGGTGGACTGGCAGAGAGGGCTTTGAAGCGATTGCAAAATCCGCCACTCTCTACCAGAGCTATGTACTGGGCAGCTCGGGCAGGAACCCACCTCTGCTCTAGGGTTATCTTATAGCAATTGATATCAATTTATGACACTTTTCACTGTCTACACTTTGACTTAAGTGATCCAGAATATTAGAAGGTTCTCCTCTAGAAGAGAAAGCAGCGTTTGCCTGAAAAAAAAACCCACAAGTCTAGAGGCAATTTTTTTTATTTGTTATTTTATGCATCTAAGCCAGTATTGTCAAAAGTATTGCCAACTCTGACTGTGGTAATATTTCCTTGGGTTTTAAGAAGAAAACGGTCTTTTGTGTTTTCTACTAGTTGTGTATTTCAAATGCCAGAAACTGAATATGAAATCTTATTTGAAGTATATGTCCTACAATATGTTATGATCCCATCTCATGATACTAAGGACTTAGCATTCAGGATACCTGTTCCTCCAAAATGGGCTAAAAAAAATGGGCTAGCGACCAACCAATCAAGGTGAGAACGGATGACGTATTGGATATTTACCTTCTGCTTGCTGTAAAAGCAACCTCCAGATACATTTTTCTGTTGTATTTTTACATTTTACATAAACACAACACTATTTTCCCCTTATGTTGCCTTGAGTGTTCCTGTCTGTTTTGGCTGAAGAATTTTATTGCCTTTATTTATTCATTGACTGTTTCATAGAGACTGAATGCCTCAACTAGTTGCACTGATCTGTAATATCTTTTAGACCTTCATTTTAACAGCAATGCTGAAACAGCATAGTGGTTACTGCCTTTGCTTAACAAAGAGAGGTTCCATTTTGAAACCTGGCAGAATTTTTATTGCTATTTTTTCCTCTGAGTTCACTAGAATTTCCCAGGCCTTGTTTTTTAAACAAGATCCAGATGTGTGCTGCTTCAACACTTTTTCAAACTTTTTATCTCAAGTGAATTTGGAAATACTTAAATGATACATCATAGACATACTTAAAAATGTTGAGAGGAAAAACTATCTAGGAAGGAAACTGATTAGTAGTTGCTTTTCTTAAAAATAAAGTGGGAAGGCAGAGAAGCAGAAAAATATTTCATCCTTGATTGAATATGTTGAAATCTACTATCAATGTGTCTCAATCTGAACCAAAAAATTTTCAGCTCACATAGAGTCAAGCTGCCATGATCACAGGACAAGAGAAATTTAGGGCTCAATACGGAGTCCAAAAGCACATTCTTTTTCCCTACAACATAGAATATAATTTTCTGATAAGCTTTTCATTTGAACTAGGATTACATTCTAACTACTGTATGTTAGCATTACATAGGTCTTCATAGTCAAACCCTACATTTACTGTATATAATAGAGTAGCAGTTAGTTGTAGAGAAGAGCAACAAAGATTGCTCAGGAGGCTAAACCATAAAATGAACAATTGAGGGAGCTAGGAATGTCTAGTCCAGGGGTGTCAAACTGACAGCCCACGGGCTGGATGCATCACATGCAGGCCACACCCACTCTAGCTCCGCAAATGGGAAAAACATTGCAAAACATCATGTAACGGCAACGTGACACGGCAAATTTGACACCCGTGGTCTAGTCTAATGAAGAGAAGAACTAGTGTAGACATAATAGCAGTCTTTCAGTACTGAGGGCTGTCACAGAGAAGAGGGGGTTGACTGCTTCTCCAAAACACCTGAGAACTGGACAAGAAATAACAGGTGGAAGACCATTAAAGAAAAATCTAACCTAGAACTAAGGAGAAATCTAATCTAGAACTAGGGAGAAATTTTCTGACAGTGAGAACAATTAATCGGTGGAATGGCTTATGTCCATAAATTGTGGGTGCTCCATCTCTTGAATCTTTCAAGAGACTGGACAGCCATTTGTCTGGAATGGTTTTCTTCCTTGAAAAGGGGTTGGACTAAAAGACCTTCAAGATCCCTTCCAATCCTTTTATTCTGTGTTTTATGTTCTGTTAATTTTATTTTGGCACGCTAAGTACTTCTGTCATGCTGGGTTCCTGAGTAACTGCATGTCCATCAAAAAATTTCTGTTTCACTTAAATGTTATATACCTTTTACCAAGGTAATAGACAAGATTTCTTTCCTGTGTTCACACATTCTATAATATAATGAAATAATAGCAAAGTAGGTTTCTAACCAATGAATACACTAAACTTATTACTTTCTACTGGTAGGACTAGTAGTACCTCTATTAGAGGTATCGACAGCCTACCTGACTACATTTAAACTATAACTTATAAAGTTCCAACCAACATACTATCACCAATGCTAACATGGCCAAGAAATATTGAACCACTAATAGGTTTCCTTTCCATAATTTAATTCTTTTAAATTGTCTATGAGTGTGGCATCAGTACATCTTATACATCACTACATATTTTATGAATTAAATGGTTGCTTGTTAAATCTTGATTTTAACTTATTATTTTAAAAACAAATGTTACATTAAGCTACATTAATCTGTTTCATTTGTAATCTTGCATCGTTTTAAATGCATGGTTTATTTCACAGGAAGTATCATTTTTCATGCTGAACTTTTCTTATTCAATGATCAATCAAACAGTCTGATCTACTAAAAGCAAAGTAATTATACATATCATATGATCTCTGCTGAAAAAGATGGCAGCATTAAAGAAAATGCTTTTTCCAAGGTCATGCAAAGTATCTATGACAGCCTTGGGAACAGACTCTAGTGGGCCCTCACCCTAACTAAAAGCCAAATCTTTCTTGCCTAAAGGAATGCTAAAATGCAGAGCAGGTTCTTAGCAAATGGCAAGAATAATATTACCGAGATGACAACTTTTTTTAGAGTTTGAATTGCAAAATAATGATCAAAGCCAAGAGTTTTACTTGGGAATTGATGACTAGCTGGGAGATTTCATTGCTGGTAGTGTTGCCTCAGGCCATTAGCCTCCTCCACTCATTATTTCCCACAGAAAATGTCTTATGCCAAAGGATGTCATTGCTAGAACCCATTTGGGTTCCTATTTTTATTTTCTTTTACAATAAAATTCCATTATGATTGTTTCTGCCTTCGTAACACAAGTGGCACAAATTATCTGTTTCAAGACAAAGCTCCTGAGGAATTACGTTAGATGTTATGTGATGATCGAGGAAATATAATTTGCATCTATTAAAAGAAAGGCATAAATGTAAGATTCCAGACTATAGAAGCTGAACATGAAAACTAGTCCTCAGTCTTGCTAGTGTATTTGAGCAGAAATTCAAATAGCACATGATGAATGTGTAACAAAAACAAACATTCATCCTTGGGATTGCAAATCTCATACTCATATGTGACAATAATTTCCACTAAACTCAGAGAACCTTAATTTATAAAGAACATGTGTAAGCTCTACAGAGAATAATTACAACTGTCCAGAATATCACTGGGCTCAAGCTACCAGCCCTGGACGATATCTCTGCATCTCGCTGTTCTAGGAAGTTGCACAATATTCTCAGAGACTCTTCTCATTCTGCTTACAATCTTTTTGAACTGTTGCCTTCTGGCAGAAGATACAGAAGAATTAAAACTCGGACCACACGCTTTCTGAATAGTTTTTATCCTAGAGCTATAATTGCACTTAATAATGAATTGAAGGGTCACCATCAGTGAGCTGTTGGATAGTATTACTTAGTCTGTTGTATGGATGTTTGAGTGGTTCAGGGTGGGGAATTTGTGGCGAGTGGGGATTGCTATGTGTGTTGGGACTGGTCTTGAAGTGTTATGTGAATTTCGTTGTATGGGTGTACTGTGTATATACGTACAATGACAATAAATTATTAAATTATTATTATTATTATTAATTTAGCAGGTGCTGCAACTGTAAATTCTTATATATTATAAGTCCACTGAAGTCAATGGAGATTGTACTGCAGAATATTCTGCTGTTGAAGGATGCTTGATCTTGGTTGTTTTCTTGCAGATGTTTCATTACCCAAACTAGGTAATTTCAACAGTGCCCCTTGCATTGATGTTTTTTGGGTAATGAAATGTCTGCAAGAAAACAACCAAGATCAGAGAGCATCAAGGATCCCTCATTTCATCCCTGAGCTACACATATTCTCCTCTATCAGTACATTCTGCTAAATTTGTTCAGCTTATATTTGCTCAGCTTGGGTGCTGAATAACTTGGATGTTGCATGAAATGTGAAAGGTAGCCAGACACCTGGCCTCTATATTTTTATAACACTGAGGAGGAATTCTTTATATATTCATTTCAACATGCTTCATGTCCATAATTTCAAGACAAAATGCTTGGGAAAACTCATTAAAGACCATTAAGCTTTTAAAAAAAATCATTACAGGCATTCCTTGATTTATGACCACAATTGAGCCCAAAATTTCTATTACTGAGACATTTGTTAACTGAGGTTTGTCCCATTTTACAACTTTTCTTGCCACAGTTGTTAAGTGAATCACTGTAGTTGTTAAGTGAGTAACATGGTTATTAAGTGAATCTGGATTCCCTGTTGACTTTGCTTGTCTGAAGGTCACAAAAGGAGATCACATGACCTCATGGCACTGCAACCATCATAAATACAAGTCAATTGCCAAGCATCTGAATTTTGATCCCATGATCATGTGGATACTGTAATGGTTGTAAGTGTGAAAAAAGTCATAAGTCATTTTTTTCAGTGCCATTGTAACTTTGAATAGTAACTAAACGAACTGTTGTAAGTCAAAGACTATCTGTATTGTAGTTTATTTTCCCACTGTTTAAAAACAAAACCTAAATGCTTGAGAGAAACATCATCAACTGAATCTGGAAAGAATGATACATTAACGGCAATTTAACACGACCGTTTTTTTTTTCTTTTTTTGTTGGTTTGAAATATTTTGCTGCTTATCCAAGTAGCTTCTTCAGTTACTTGAATAAGCAGCAACACTTTTTGAACCAATAAGAAAGAAAAGAAGCCCAGTTGCCATGACTCATTCTCCAGACAACTCTACCTGGATGACTGAGACTCTTCATTGACATAGTGCCGTGGACAATTCTGTAGGTCTCTCAAGCTGCCAGTTTGCTTCCAGTCAGAAATCAACATATTGGTTATCATGTTTAAACTTTTTATGACAGAAGCCCAGAGTATCTGAGGAACCATCTCACCCTGGTGGGACTGGCCCGCCTTACTCATTCCAATGTAAAGGACTTTTTCATATCCCTTTGGCCAAAGAATTTTGGCTAGTGGGATCCTGGAGCAGAGCCTTTTCTGCTATGCCCCTCCTGGAACCTCCTTCCATTGGAGGTGACGTCTACCCATACATTCTTGAACTTCTGGAAGAGCCTAAAAACCTGGCTCTTCCACTTGGCCTGGTCCCCTGACAAAGGCCTGCTACATTGGGAATGGTAGATAAGGTAGATAAGGTAGATAAGATCACCACCACATCATCTTGGTTTTTAGGTTTTCTATTCAATTTTTCTAATTTGTTTAATTGTTTTCTACTACTTTTCTACTTTTTATTACATTGTAAGCTGCCCAGAATCACTGTATCAGTGAGTTGGGTGTCATAGAAATTTAATCAATCAATCAATCATGTTTCCTGAGATCAAGAACATGCTATTTTTATAATGGTCCCATTAAAGACCAGGGAAGACATCCCAGCATTGAACTTGTCCATGTCAAAAAAACCAAGGGAAATTGAGGAAAATGCAAATCACTATAGAAATAAGAGCTATATCATTCTCATCCACTTCTATAAATCAGAAGGATGATGATGTGGAGACTGTAAAAGTAAACTGCTACATTCTAAATTACTTTGAGAATGAGTCCTATTTTAACAGAATAAAAGAGTTGAAAGGGACCTTAGAGGTGTACTAGTCCAACCCCTGCTCAAACTCTATACTATTTCAGTCAAATAGTTGTCCAATCTCTTCTTTGAAACTTCCAATGTTGGAGCACCCACAACTTCTGGAGGCAAGTCGTTCCACTGATTAATAGTTCTGTCAGAAAGTTTCTCCTTAGTTCTAGGTTGGTTCTTTCCTTGATTTGTTTCGATCCATTGCTTCTTGTCCTTCCTTCAAGTGCTTTTGAAAATAGGTTGAGCCCCTCTTCTTTGTGGCAGCCTCTTAGCTATTGGAACACTGCTATCATGTCACCTCTAGTCCTTCTCTTCATTAAACTAGACACACTCAATTCCTACAACCATTTTTCATATGTTTTAGCCTCAAGTCCCCTAATCATCTTTATTGCTTTTCTCTGCACTCTTTCTGGAGTCTCAACATGTTTTTTATATTGTGGCAACCAAAACTGGATGCAATATTCCAAGTGTGGTCTTATTTATTAAGACAACTTTCGGAAAATTGGATCAAAGATTTTGATACAGCATTGGGTAAGCTTTCAAATATTTATCTTGATTTTTCCAAGCAATGAATTATTATAAAACTTATTCTAAATATATTTATCTCTAACTTCTTTGCCAAAGACCATGGAAATGAAAGATTACAGTAAGAAAATCTTGGGGGGAAAAGCATCAGAGTAGAATAGAAGTTTTACAATTTTTTAAATCATGCCTTTAGCATACAAAAATTGTATGCTAAAGGCACTATTGTATTTGTCATAAACAATATAGTTGCACAATCTTTGGGGGGAAACTTAAAAATCTGAAAACGTCATGGGAATTTCATAAAATGCCTGCCTTGGGAAGGGAAAATCTTGCCTATTGAAAGCATGCCTTCTCTGGGAGCATCATCAATCATAAAACAATGATTTGGGAGCTGTCAATATAACAAGCTGCTCTCTGCTTCCCTTTCAATCTGCTCCTTTCCCCTCTACTTACCTTTTCTTCTAGGCAATAGCAATAGTAATAGCACTTAGATTTATATACCACTTCATAGTGCTTTTACAGCCCTCTCTAAGTGGTTTACAGAGTCAGCATATTGCCCCCAACAATCTGGATCCTCATTTTACCCACCTTGGAAGGATGGAAGGCTGAGCCAACCTTGAGCCGGTGAGATTTGAACTGCCGAACTGCAGCTAGCAGTCAGCTGAAGTAGGCTGCAGTACTGCATTCTAACCACTGCGCCACCTCGGCTCATGTGTCTATCTGCTCACCTAGGCAGATAGACACACTTTCAGAGCAGGCTGTGACTCTCTATAATTTCCCCCCAATATCTCCTAGATCTAAGCTTTGTTCATAGCTTTAAAAAAAACTGGAGTCAGGTAGAACAGGAAGTCACACAGGAACGCAAAGAAGCCACATAGAAATCTGTAAGGCACAACGTTATGTATCCCCCAGCTATTCATTTAAACAGATGTCAATTTGTGAATTTAGTCTTATGGTAGTATAACTGGAGACAACTCCAGTTCTTTCAGGCCATATGGCATTTGAAAAGTAATAATGGATAAAACATTCTTTACTTGTTGTTTAATGAGCTATAATTTCTAATATGTCTGCTGAATTTGATAACATATATTTCTGCATGTTTCCAGTAACAGCTCACAAAACTGCCAAGGCTTTAAATGCACTTCCACTGTACCATTTGAACATTAGTATTTTCCATTTTTTAATGACAATCCTTTTTAAACCTCACCTTTTAAATTTCCTCTGTAAAATGCAGCGGTGACAGCAGGTATTTTTCATTTAATATTCTGCAATCAGCTACCATCTCATCACTGGTTATGTGGTATAATTAACTTTTAGCACTGCAATGTTCAAAATCTTTGTCAAAGGATTTTATGCTTCAATAGACTCCTAAAATTCCGCTCACTGTGAATGAATCAGTACATAAAACTGAGGCCCAGGAACATAAGGCAGGTTTGAAATATGTCTATCCAACTGTGTAACAGTGTCACCTGTGAGTTGTGAATGGGCATTTTGTTTTGACATTTGATGTGCATATTATGCACATAATTAAATAAATCATTTCTGCAGAGAGCAGCCTGGGAAAACAAAATCTTCTAGAATATCTATGAAATGAATGGCATATGTAAACTTCTATAGAGTTTTCCCCAACTTGGTGCTCTCGAGATATAATGATCTGTTTGTTTATTCTTAACTGGAGCAAGGAAGATGAACAGACTGAGAAACAAGTAAGAAAAAGCAGCTGAATCAGAATTTAAATATGAAAAAGGCATTTCTACAAAAAGTATAAATTCATCTATCATATTTAACTACTGTATCTTTCTAAAAAAAATTATAACCAGCCTTGTATTTGTTTTCATATTTAATGAGGAATAAACATAGAGCTGGCCAAATCAGCAGATGATAATAAACTACCCGTATTTTTCAGAGTATAAGACGCACCGAAGTATAACACGCACCTTAGTTTTGGGGGAGGAAAACAAGGAAAAAAGGCCTCTGCCTCCAAGCAATTTGCCAAACAGCAAACAGCACAGATGATATACACTGTTTGCTGTGTATTTCTGTGTATGTGTGCCTGACCCATAGAAATAGCAAAGAATTGGAGAAATGTACATTATGGCAGTATATTAATCCCAGAAAGTTTTCTTAAATGTAATCACACTAACTCCTCCCAATTGTTTAAATAGATCTACTCCAAACATGACTACCATATTTTTCAGAGTATAAGACGCACCGAAGTATAAGACGCACCTTGGTTTTGGGGGAGGAAAACAAGGAAAAAAGGCCTCTGCCTCCAAGCAATTTGCCAAACAGCAAACAGCACAGATGATATACACTGTTTGCTGTGTATTTCTGTGCATGTGTGCCTGACCCATAGAAATAGCAAAGAATTGGAGAAATGTCCATTATGCCAGAAAGTTTTCTTAAATGTAGTCACACTAACTCCTCCCAATTATTTAAATAGATCTACTCCAAGGTAACTAAACTCTCATACTAAACAGGACACTGTTACATTTCAGACTATACTTGTACAGAGCTGTTAAAATTAATTAAAATTTCTGGAAGTGTACATTATTCTCTATTATTTAAAAGAAGATACAATAGCGCTGGGCCTCTTCAGACCAAGAATTTATTTTAAAAAGCTTCTTTATTTTGTTAAGTTGTCTAGATTTACAGGGATCTCCAACCTTGGCAATTTTAAGACTTGTAGACTTCAACTCCCAGAATTCCACAGCCAGCAAAGCTAACAAAGCTGGCTGTGGAATTCTGGGAGTTGAAGTCCACAAGTCTTAAAATTGCCAAGGTTGGAGACCCCTGGCTCTAGAACAATAATAAAGCAGTCTTTGAAAAATAAGTCTAATAATTTGAACATTCTACAGACATTTATAGTTATTCACTTACTCCCTTCCATCCAGTTCAGCAAAAAATAAAAATCTGTGTGTCTCTCCCAGCTATTTGCCTCTTTGCAGTTTCAGTTTCAGTTTCAGTTTCATTTTAGCACGTGGCAAATCAGCTGTAGGTTGGGAAGCTGATAGTGACTTGCTTGGCTTTACAGGCTCTTCCCTCTTTGCTGCAAACAGGTAAATTGCTGGAAGACAAAGGCCAAAGGGTGTGGGTGGCTGGCTGGGTGGTTGTATAAGACGCACCCAAGTTTTCACCCTCTTTTTGGGGGTAAAAAATGTGTCTTATACTCTGAAAAATACGGTAGTCAGAATGGTTAAAAATTAAAGCAGGGGTGAGCAACTATGGCCCCTTTACAACTGTGGATGACAATTCCCAGTATTCATGCTGGCTCAGGAATTCTGGGAGTTGAAGTCCATTGGTCATAAAGGGGCCATAGTTGCTCACAGCTGGCTTTAGATGAATATGAAGAGCTTCAAGATCTCTTTAAACTGAGAAAATGGTTAACCAAATTGCAGATGTAGTTCAATTTTGAATTTCTGAAACAAAGGTAAAGATATGGAGCCAAATCATGACGTTTTTGTCTAAATATTAAACTCTTCCCCACAGTAACTAGTACCATTAGCTTTAACAGATAATTATTATTATTTTAACCATAGATATCAGCAGTGGAATAAAAATTAAAGTTATCTGGAATTCCCAGATAATCTATTCTAAACTTGGTTATGATTGGACAAAAAGTTAAAGCTTCAAGGATTAAATGATGTTGAATAACAAACTGAAGTTAGTATTCTTTTTCAGAATGGCAGAATTTTGATAGTAAATGCCCCCTGGGAATCCAAACTTACTACACACTTTCTTTCCCAGGCTGAGAAAGAAATTATTTAGGGCCAGGCATAGTTCTCATCATCACATTTAAAAAATGATAAATGAAATTTGGAAATAGTGCAGAAGAGGCAAACACAATTATTAGACGGTTCGAACAGCTCCCTGACATAAAAAGACCAGGACATTTGAGATATTTAGCTTGGAAAAAAGCAATGGAGTTTAGCACATTGTAGTATGTAATACAAAAAGATCAAAAACTTCAGAAAAAAACCCAAAGTGAAATAGAAAAAAAATGTATTTCTGTGACATTTTGATTACCTTGTGCAAGTAGCACAGTAATCAAAGAATGAAGCTTAGAAACTCCAGGTTCATCACTTATTAGACCACAGGATCTTTGGACATTTCCCAAGATGTGAGCAGATGTGTTGGAAACCAGCTCTCAGAAATATTAGTAGCATAAATGTGCTGGAAAGATGTCCTGGGAATTGAATTCCAAAACATCTACACTTTTGGAAAATGTGAATTCTTAGAAAATATTCTCATCACTGTAACTTATGATAAAAGATAGAACTCCCATTACTGCTGTAGGACTAAAACCACAGTTGCTATCTTTCTTTTTAATTGTTATTTTAATAAAAAAAATTGTACTATACAACTCTCCCAGTATGCTTTTCAGTTTTACATAAAATATTAAGTGAAGCACCATTCAAAATACGAAAAACAATATTTTTAGCTCTTTAATTAGCTGTTATATTCTTTGGATGTACATACACAATATTTCTGCCCATAAAAGGCCACTAGAGGCTAGAATATTGTGCCTTGAATTCAGCAACATTTTAAGAGTTTACTTAGTCATCTATTTTCTGTAGGTGAAACTCTTTGTTTCTCACTTATGGAAAGATTGCTGAGAAAGAGATTGCAATCAATTTCTAAGGTTTTTGACAAATTTTTTCTTTCTTTGCTTTTTTTTTCTTGGTTAAACGGTGAAGATTAATGGTTACACACCACCAATGGATCATTTGGAGTGTTAAGCATCAGTGATAAGCTAACTATGTGAGAACTAGGGCAAGCTACTGAGGAAAAGTATTCCCTTGTTACAGACCAGTGGTCCAGGAGATACACAAAATGTAATGCGTGGCAGCTCCTCTCAGAGTGTCAAGAATACATGGACATTTTTTGGTATAAAACTAGTAATGTTTGTATCCCATTTGATACACTGGACTACAAGAAAAACCTGTATATAGTTTATTATTTTCTTACAACTGTGGGACTTCCTTCCTTCCTTCCTTCCTTCCTTCCTTTTCTACAAGTTGATTACAGTAATAGTTTGTTATCAGAGGGTTTTGAAACTTTGACCTCATCTCTTTTTAATAATTATTGTTCTCCCTGTTAACTGTTTTGTCATTAATATAGTATATAGATGACAGATTATTAATTTGCAAATAGATTTAGTAGTTTAAAAATGTTTTGGGCCTATTTTGCAAGGGTTGGGAAATTAATATTGTAGTAATGTATCAATTAGTATTTAACTGGGGTGATAATATGTGCATAGCTATTAGTTTTTCTTTTTTTCCAATGCACTTTTTAAATATCATGTTTGCTATGTGATTTTTTTTCTTTGTTTTTTTTTTTTAGAATTTTGTATTTTAACTTTTTTTATATAAAATAAAAATTTGAAGGGGGAAATAAATTTGTCCCAATTACTTCATTTCTAAAAATTCCACATTGAATGTTCTTCTGTTATTATGGCTAAAACAAAGTGTACATACACTAAACTAATATCTCCTATAGTTCTCTGAGACTTCCACAATCTCAATTCTCCTAAATATCTGCTAATCCATTCCTATGAGAAATAATTCATAAAAAGGGGGGATTGAAATGCTTATCTAATTCTGAATAGATTAACATTTCTATAAAGAAACAGTAACAATCAGAACAAAAAAGAGTTAGTCTCTCTATTCTTTCAGGTACTATAATTCATTTGAATGAAATGAAAAGGATATCCACGTTTTCTTTACACAGTCCTTGGACCTTTGAATAATGAGTGTGTCTTTGCATATCATACAGAAATTAACATCCGAGTGTTACTCATATTGCTTTCGCTAAACTGGGCTATTGTTTGGGAGTTTGTGGCTGAGTGTATTATCTCTTAATCTACATATTTTCCTGATCAGATTCACTAGATAGATGAGAGAGAGATGGATAGATAGATAGGTAACCATTTAAGTGGTTTTGGAATACTTAGTTTGTCATGAAATTACTGATAAAGTAGTTTTGAATCTTCTCATATGAAATTGCCCAAAGTATGAACTATTGGTAAATGCATTCTATCAATGCTCCATTTGCATTAGAACTTCTTGAGATAATTCAAAGGCACAGTGTAGAATAACATAGCAATTTCTTAAAACAATATTACTATTATTGCTATAATAGCTAATAACTGTAAGTATGATTGATTCCCAAGTACATGCATTTATGCCTTTTATGTGTGATTGTTATATATCTGATTTGCATAAACAATCTACAAAACTGGCATAACTTGTTATGTATTGCACTGTTGAATATGTAGCTGTTAATATACTAGGAAGGTCATGACATGCTACAATATGGATTTTTCTTTTTAGTTAAATGTGGAATACTATAAGGTAACCATATAATCTGAGGAATACAAAAATATTACATCCTTGCATCACATTTTCCTCTCTTTTTTCTCTCAAATAATGTGATGAATCAACTAGGATCCTAGTGTTGGCTTGCTTTCTTCTATAATACTTTTCCTAAGCCAGATCACATAACAATCCTAAAGCAAAATTATTCAATGAAAAAAAAGTTGAGTGATTAGGTTCAAGTGCTTACCAATGCAACAGGTTTGGGGGTTATTTATGAGATTTATCTGTCTTTTTCTGATCATTTTCAAAAGTAATGTAGAGTAGATGTAGCTAGCCTTTTGATATGATGGGATATCCTTTTGTTCAGGTTTTGGACAGTCAAACTACAGTTTCCATTCTATCCAGCCAAAAATGGCAATGGGATAATTTTATGAGCTGCAATTATAAATGATTAACTACAGATATTTAGGAATTGACATAATTGAATCTGTATTATGGCAGTAGACAGAATTGGAAGTTCACTTTTAATATAATTATTTTCTAAATAACCTGACTTTAAGAATGTTTGTGTTGCAATACATCCAACTGAATTCCATAAAGAATAGAACTCCTATTCTGTGGCAGATCACATGCTTTTCATTGGCTGGAGATATCTCTATCTGAAAACCTTTAGAGCTGCCAAATTATCATTGTGACCAATAATGCACACAGCAACATTCTTGTTTTGACTTAAGGCACTTTTCTATGTATGTGGGGGTTTGTTTGCTTCTTTTTTGAATTTCAGATTTATTTCCTACTAATTTCATTTCAGGCTGCAGATGTACACATTCTCTCCATATAGTGTTTGTAGCACCAGTTATGCACGTAATTAACATTTCCTGCAAATAAACTAATTTTTGGAAATAATATAGGCCAAGTTTTAAAAAAAAGAATTTGACCATCTTCCTGCTCATTAAAAAAAATCCATTTATCTATTTGAACAATAATGTTAATTTCACTGAATGATGGTTTCTTTTTGTTTTGATTTGTATTTAATTGGACCTCTGAGCATGCACACACAGAGAAAGAAAAAGAGGAAAAGAAAATAATTTGTAGTTTCAGTTAGAAACACCACTTCCAGTTAATTTCCATTTCGTCTTGATTCTCAAGTTACCCAGTGTTCCCCCTCCCAATAATTTATTCATTGTCTTTACTAGAAGAATAAAAAGAGAAAGTTGAAAGATATAGAAAGAAAGAGATGATAAATACGTGTACTTGTTAAAACGTGAAACAGATGTTCTTACAATGATTGGAAAAAATTAATGTTCTCAAGAAGTATCAACAGGAAAAGGCTGTTCTGAGTTTGTCTAGCAAAACAGATGTCTGAAGATGCAAATACAGATTTATTTTGTAATTATATGAGCAGACTGTCTCAGGCTCAGAATGAGCAGTTTTTAAAACCTAAGGGTTTTCCCCTCTTAATAAGACAATAGATTTAAGACCAGGTATCTGATAGCTTGCTTTTGAGATGAGGGTGGGCATTAGTACGATGTTCTGCGAGTATATAACCGTATGCATTTGAGGGGTGCCATTTTAATGCTCCCATATATAAACCAGGAAGGTCATTTGTATGCCTTTTGTTCCCCTCTGTTAGAACCAGTGAACTGGTTCAAAATTATCCACTCATCTCCACAATTACATGTGGAGTGGAACCTGGTTTAAGTTTAACTGTTTCACCATTCATTACATTGACTCAAAAAAAAAACCACAAGGAGAAAAAAAATGGACCAAATCTTAAGTCATCTTCTCTAGAAACATTATTACAGATTGTCATATATGTATAAGAACATACATATAGATATTCTGTTGAATTCATACGGAGCACATTATTTATAAATAGCAATTCATTTACAGTGCTACCACATCATTTGATTAGCCTGACTAGCCTATCTGGTGTTTATTAATCGGACTAATGACTTATTGGTTCCACCAAATTATATTCCTGGATGACACCTCTGAATTTTTTTGTTTGTTTGTTTTACTGCTCATTGTCAGGACCAGCATATCTCCATGTTGATCATTTTCTTAGTTTTATTGCATTCACATAAAGATCAGAGTTTCCATTTTGACTATATTTATTTCTTCATATTGCTTCAATTCTAGGGCAATATGTTGTCATTCTAAAAAGTTTACTCAGCATTCTCAATTGACAGATACCTTGATATGTTCAGTTATGAAAGTGACCACTCAAATCTGGAAAAAAAAGACCTATATCAGGGTTAACATCTAAATGTTTATTGGAATATTTTCTACTAAGTTCTCTGGAAATAATTTATTCATTTGCTACTGCATTTAAACTGCTTGCACATGTATATATAAATTGTTTATATATGACCATCTGTCAACCACTGGAGAATATGTTATAATGAATCTCTGTGGGAGATCACTGTGGAGATATTAAAAAAAAGTTATATTATGCTAAAACTCAATGAATCATTAGGTACCTGCTTAAAATAAATTACATTCTTTGAGGTTTTTCTTTGGATGGGTACATACATGAATATATTCAGGTAGGGTTGTATTAATTTCAGGCATTACTCCAAACACACTTATATTGTTGTGTATATAAACATATTTAAAAGTACAGATTCCATTAACAAGCTTAGGACTGTGTATCATAACTGTACAGGCACTCTGAATTTAAAGGTAAAGAGGTAATTTGGAGTGCTAAAGGCTACACATTTAGCAATCTGCCTGTAATCTCTTAAAGCAACAGCTCCTTTTCCTGGAATCACAGAGCTAATCATCTCTGAAAAAAATATATTTGGTTTAAAGCAGTGCTTCTCAAATTTAGCAACTTTAAGATGTATAGACTTCAATTCCCTGAATTCTCCAGCCAGGCTGAGAAACATTGGGTTTAGAACTTATAGACTAGATGCTATGTTCATTTCCCTGCTTGCTCCAAAACATTGTTTGTCTTTTAATGTGAAGCACTGCATATCCATAACGTTATAGTCGCAATGAGAGATAGCAATTTGAATGAAAATGGAAGAAGAAGCTAAAAGCTCTTCACTTTATGAAAAATTGCTAAGTATGTGAATCTGACTTGACCTGCCATTTGTACAGAAATGCTTGCAACACCTGTTTCAGCATCAATCTGCACATTATTCAATACATAATTACAAAGTCAAGGTCCGAGCCTCATGAATGATTCATACCAACTCACCCACCCATGATGTTTTTTAGAGTTCACTAGAAAGAAGAGGTCATATTTTCAAGTATGTGGTGTGTGTGTGTGTGTGTTCATATTCAGAAAAACCAGTTGTGTTGAAAACATTAATTCTTCAGATCAATGATAGTTTTTTTTGTCCTCAGCCATGTCCAATGTGAACTTTTCAGTTGATTTCACACAAGAGACATTCTCATCCATCAAGCAGTTCCTTATTTCACATATTATTTAAGATTAAGGATAGAAGAACCCAGGTCTTCAAAGTCATCTCACCAACACACCAATACTCCCCAATTGATTTCTCCTCTACCAACATCACTCTATTCTTCATTGCTCATAAAGCCTCCACAACTCTGGAAAAGCTTTTTGCAAAACATCAGTGACTACATCTGGACATGGGGAGAGACAGGGAGAGGAGAGGAAGAGGGAGAGATAATGTATATAGGTTTATATAAATGTTATATCTAGCTTTTAAACCCAAAAATCAAAGATTTCAATTAAGGTGGGTTAAATAACTGGCTGCAACCTGAAGTGATGAGTTGCCTATATAAATGGGCATTAGTAAGTATTATGCCATAGGCTGACAAACATTTATATTATTTCAGTGTTAATAGTTCACATATGAATTATGTGAATTAATAATATAGGAAAGAAAACTGTTTTTATCTTTATCCATGATTTGCATAAACTCAAGTTGTTATTTTTATTGGGACCAAGATGCTCAAATGCCTAGATTCCTTTGGAATCCTAGAAAAGACAATTGTACATAAAAAGGTTTCTATAAGAAGGAAATTTTAATATAAGAATAGAACTAAGAAATACCGTATTTTTTTGGAGGATAAGACGCACCTTTTTACCCCCCAAAAGAGGGTGAAAACCTGGGTGCGTCTTATACACCGAATGTAGCCCCACCCACCCACCCACCCCCACCCTTTGGCCTCTGTCTTCCAGCAATTTACCTGTTTGCAGCAAAGAGGGAAGAGCCTGTAAAGCCAAGCAAGTCACTAGCAGCTTCCCGACCTACAGCTGACTTGCCACGTGGGAAAATGAAAGTGAAACTGAAAATGCAGAGGCAAATAGCTGGGAGAGACACAGAGATTTTTATTTTTTGCTGAACTGGATGGAAGAGGGTAAGTGAATAACTATAAATGTCTGTAGAATGTTCAAATTATTAGACTTATTTTTTAAAGACTGTTTTATTATTGTTCTAGAGCCAGGGGTCTCCAACCCTGGCAATTTTAAGACTTGTGGACTTCAACTCTGAGAATTCCACAGCCAGCTTTGTTAACTTTGCTGGCTGTTGAATTCTGGGAGTTGAAGTCCACAAGTCTTAAAGTTGGCAAGGTTGGAGATCCCTGTAAATCTAGACAACTTAACAAAATAAAGAAGCTTTTTAAAATAAATGCTTGCTCTGAAGAGGCCCAGTGCTATTGTATCTTCTTTTAAAGAGCCAAGGTGGCGCAGTGGTTAAATGCAACACTGCAGGCTACTTCAGCTAACAGCTTGTTCAGCAGTTCAGCTGTTCAAATCTCACTGGCTCAAGGTTGACTCAGCCTTCCATTCTTCTGAGGTCGGTAAAATGAGGACCCAGATTGTTGGGGGCAATATGCTGAACTCTGTAAACCGCTTAGAGAGGCGGTTTACACTATGTAAAGCACTATGTAAAGCACTATGAAGCGGTATATAAGTCTAAGTGCTATTGCTATTGCTAAATAATAGAGAATAATGTATACTTCCAGAAATTTTAATTAATTTTAATAGCTCTGTACAAGTATAGTCTGAAATGTAACAGTGTCCTGTTTAGTATTAGAGTGTGGTTACCTTGGAGTAGATCTATTTAAATAATTGGGAGGAATTAGCGTGACTACATTTAAGAAAACCTTCTGGCATAATGTACATTTCTCCAATTCTTTGCTATTTCTATGGGTCAGGCACACATGCACAGAAATACACAGCAAACAGTGTATATCATCTGTGCTGTTTGCTGTTTGCTGTTTGGCAAATTGCTTGGAGGCAGAGGCCTTTTTTCCTTGTTTTCCTCCCCCAAAACTAAGGTGCGTCTTATACTTCGGTGCCTCTTATACTCTGAAAAATACGGTATACATTTCTATTCATTTCTGCAGTAGGAAGATGTGCACAATAATCAAATCAGAGATAAAAAACTGCATGCCTGTATGAACCAAAACCTGATAACAGCAATTGCCCTTGTGAATCAAAGCTATTGAAGCCTATTATGTTTGAATGTTCTATTCTGTATTACATGTAATCAATTAATACGCCTGTCCCAGAGTATCCATCTTCAGTATTTTCCAATTATATATGACACAGTGACATGATCCTTCCTATTGGTAGGAACAACCTGGAACAAACTTTCTGAACTTTACATTCCCTCCATCACATCAAAAGAGCTGAGTAATGGTTCTAGCCAATCCGGTGACCAAAAAAATATGTTTATCGAATTCTTTCCTCATCCCTTTACTAGCTAATGAATTGGTTTTGCTTCATTAGGTTGCATGGAAGAGAGAAGGAGCAGCAATCCTGCAGGGAAGATAAGTGCATATTAATACGATTATACTTACGAGCAGATAATTGAGAAAAAAAGACAGACTTTAAAAGATAGAATACAGAATAGCAGCTGTAAAACAAATTCTATAGCACACTGGATGCCAATGTCATACCTTGACATCTCTCAGATTACAGAAAATCAAAAACAAATACATTTCTGTTGTATAATGCAATACCAGACTGAAGATTACACAGAATGTTATTAAAAATATTGAGTTTTACAGTTGAATTGGAGACTGTCAACTGATTGTTCTTTTATATGAAATACATTAACTTTAAATTATCCAGGATTAAACAGCCTTCTCACACTCTTAGCTCTGACAAGAAAGCACAGCATTTCAAATCTCCTATAATAATCTTGTAATATTTACAATGGCATAGCACACCCACCCACCCACCAACACACAGGATAAATAGCTTCATATTCTCCATTGCTTCTAAATGCTTGAGCTGTGGCAATTCATCATCCTTGATTTCCATTACTTTTCTTTCCCAAACATTTGTCAATGAGAAATATACTCTTGATTGTTGGATTGGCTTCTCTGGTGACTTTTTAATTCGGAGAATCTATGTTTACATCACATCCCCAATAAAGAGGAATGATAGTTTGCCACACAGATTTCTAGAGATCCTTTCTTTAAAAAATAATAATAATACCCGTAATACTAAGTAGACAATAAGTAGAATACAACTATATGGAGAATTCGGGATAATTCTTTGTAAACTACTTGAGTAAAACTGGGGTGTATTGTTCTGTTCTGTTCCTACAATGGATAGCTATATACTATCCTGTAGTATACCCACAGGACTAGTGGAAAGTAAGGACTTTGTAAACTCTGACCTCTCTCTTCTGATCTAATTCAATAGTTGGATGTTTAAAACTATTTATGGGTACTTCTGTACAATGGATGTCATGTAAGGAAGAGTAATCTCAAAACATTCATTAATGAAATTGCATATCACCACTCCATATAGTCTTCTACCATCTCCTTTACCATCTTCAGATTTTGTTTGCTTTCTGAACAGGTAGGCATACCTGCAAAGAAAGCCCAAAGTGGCGCTCCTATCATTTTAATTTTTTCAAGATATCTCCTGGTATATGCTGGGTCCAGAAGTTATACAATTACAAATTTACACTTCACCAAACATGAATAGATGCAGACCTATTCAAATTCCAGCTTTTATCATGAAAAGCCTAGCATTCATTGAGGAATGAATATTGGGTTTTTAAAATAAAGATTTTCCATCATTTAAAGCAGACATAGTATGATAGAATGTGCTGTGACATTTTCTTTCCAAGTCTGAATGCACCCTAAAATTATGGTGACAGCCATATGAATCAGGAATAATTGTGAATATTAATTCAAGCAAGACACTTGGAAATCTCAATTAAAAAAAATACTTTGAAAATGGCTTAACCTTTCTTAATGAGGCATAAAATAGTTCAACATTCATTAACAAAACTGAAGAAGAGCTCATTCAAATGTGATGCTCAGGAATTCAGGCTTATTTACTTATAAGATTTTATTCCCTTCCCTTGATCTTTAAAGCTATCTTAGATGAGGATTACAATGAGGCTATTTTTGAACAGTAGTGTGTAAATTAACAGAGATTGCCATGGAGAAAATCTATTTATGTTGGTCACGAAGATCTGACACTTACTTGATGGCACATATTCAATCCATCAATCAATATAAATTAACAGCTTAGTCTGTCATCATTGATACAAATTGCAAGGCCAACCACTTAATCATGACATACATACATACCTGCTAGCTTCTGGGGTAAGCAATATTATGCAAAGTATGGCATCACTTTAAAAATATGCTTGTGCACACCTGCAGCTCTAGGGATTTTCAGAGGACAATTGACTGAGCATCCACCTTGTCCTTCTTTTAATCAACAACTTCAATTTGTCCCTGCAAAAAGGGCAGGAGAACAGCCTCTTATCCAAAGACAGGAGCGAAATCTGGCAAACCAAATTTCCTGAACTGAAGCGTGAGAAGCCAGGCATTGCACAGTTATTGCACCTCATCCATTTTTTCTGTATCATTCAGCAGTCTCCCATTCACCATTCTTCCACAAGTACAGTAGGTAAATATTTGAATTCTACTTTTAATAATGCTGAATATGGTTTTACATGAAAATATGGTGTGGAGTTGGGTTCAGCTTCCTGGATAGATTCGCAGTGCTACTACACAATATGCAAAAGGAAAGAAATAAAATCTAGTTTCTTTACTGACTTTAAGTTTGTTAAGTCAGCTGACCCAAATCACTCAAATTCATCTGCGGAGAAGCTTCAAATACATTGTTCACTTATATCATTTAAAATAAGCATACTGCAGCCTTCTGTTTTGCAGAAACAGAATACCCTGTAGCAACAAGTGAGACGTCAATGGTGACACTCGCTAGGACTCGTAGTTCATTTGTAGTCCATTTCACTTGTAGTTCCTTACTCCTGGTGGTCCTATTGGTCCTGTATTATTTATACATGAGTTTTGTAGTAACTCAAAGGTTATCTAGTTCAAGCCACTAACCAGTACAAGCAATCCATTACTGCCATTTCCTGTAAGGTAGTTAGCCAGCAAAGAAAAGAAGGAGGTGAGGTGGGCAAAGAAAGTTACTTTACCATATTTAGAGACTGTTTAACAAATGAGAGCAAGTTTGATGCAGTGGTTAACACATTAAGCTAGAAACCTGGAGACTTGGAGTTTCAGTCCCAAATTAGACATGAAACCAGCAGGGTGACCTTGGGCCAATTATTCTCTTTAGCAGGGATGGGTTCCAGTTACCTTTGCTACCAGTGCACATCGCTGCTCAGCTGTGCTTTGGATGAAGAAATAAAGGTTGGTATTAACCCAGGGGCGGGTGGGAGGGCTTTCCCCCCCCCAAAGCAGAGGAGGAGGAGAAGCCATCCAAACCAGAAAAAAACCCAAAAAATTCTGAAAAAAAGATGGCGGCGCCACGGACTGGCACAGACAGGATTACATCACCAGCGAGCCTCTACCGGTCCGCACGTACTGGTCCGCACCGGTAGGAACCCATCCCTGCTCTTTAGCCCTAAGAATGAGGCAATAGCAAACCTGCTTTGAAATCTTGCCAAGAAAGCTGCAAGTATTAGCTAGGCCAGTGATAGCGAACCTTTTTTGGTTCACATATCAAAAAGAGGGGGGGATGTGGGGGATCACTTGTGTGCGTGCCCACACCGATAATTCCATGCACCCCCGCGCATGCACGCATGACCCCCCCCACTCCCAGCATGCAATGGCACGCCCATTTTTTGCTCTCCCCAGGCTCCAGAGCCTTTCTAGGAGCCTGGGAAGGGCGAAAACGGCCTTCCCCACCCCCTCTGGAGGCTGGAAACAGCCTGTTTCCTGACTCCCAGTGGGCCCAAAAGGCCCAAAAATCAGCCAGCCGGTGCACACATGCACGCTGGACCTGAGCTCATGTGCCCACCGATATGGCTCTGCGTGCCACTTGTGGCACCCGTGCCATAGGTTCGCCATCACGGAGCTAGGCAATTGCCATGAATCAAAAACTGATTTGAAGGCATCAATAATAACAACCAGAAAAAGCATGTAGTCTCAGTTTCTTTCCTTATGTTTAATATCGATTCTAAAAATATGTTTGTGTGATAACTCATCAAATATTTCTAAAATGAAGCTGTTTCCTGACATATTCTAATAATGAGCACAATGCTTATTAACTTGTCTCATGGAATATGCATGGCCTGGGTGAATCAGCTCTAGTTCAATTTAAATTGGAGATTGGAGAATTAAATTTATTTATTTATTTAGCATATGGCAAAAGACCTGAATAGGGCATCAATTCAGTTTTGTGATTTTGAGATCTGATAGCCATCCAATTCAATTCAAGCTGTTTCACTTTTAAAATTTGATGCAAAAAAAAAAATGTACAAAAAGGGAAAAATTCAAAATTCCTAAAGCTGATTCAGGTTTTATCAAAATGGGATGAAAATAGCAGAGACCCTTTGAATTTTGTAATCCTGCCCATTTTATCAAGTGTACCATCAAATGATAATTTCATTATATTTTTTTAAAAAAAATATTTCCCTGTACTAGTTTTAGAGGATACATAGAAGAGATCAAGAAGGAACAGTTCAACAGCTTCCAAATTGCCTAGCAAAGAACCCAAAGAGAAATTGGCTAAATAATGCAGAAAGCTTAACTTAAACTTAAAAATGCAAATTATCTAGCTGGTCTTTTGTACACAAACATATGTACAAATACACATATATAAAACTTCTTGCTGTTGTAGAATGCCATACAATTGTTGTTTTGCTGCTGCACAGGATTTTCTGATGCCAGAGTGATGATCTAGCTCAGTGTTTCCCAACCTTGGCAACTTGAAGATGTCTGTACTTCAACTCCCAGAATTCCCCAGCCAGCGAATGCTGGCTGGGGAATTCTGGAAGTTGAAGTCCAGACATCTTCAAGTTGCCAAGGTTGGGAAACACTGAGCTAGATCATTGGCAAAATTGTCACCTCCCAGGATGAACTTGCTCAATACTAGCAAAGATTGGTGGTATTAGATTTATGGGCTGTTAGCAATACTCTCTATTAAATAGTTAGGACAGGCAGCAGAAGTAGGATGACACAATGTGATACAGTACCATGGATATAGTTTAGTTTACTTTATTGTCATTGCACCTCGTACAACGAAATTAAATGCTATCCTCAGTGTACATCATACATAATACTGGAATAGCGTCACCCACAACACTCCTTCTCATTACATGTTCCCTTTTTAAATTCTGATGAAACCAAAGTCTATGCCTTTTCATAAATGTTCAGTACTTACCGTAGTTGTTGGAAAGCAGGTACAATAACATATGCCTATAAAATTTTAAATAGACAGTGGAAATAAGCAACCTGAATCCAGCTGATCTTCAGTCGGTTACTAAATCCCTTCTGGTCAGTTTTCGTTAATTATATCCAGAATGATTCTGCAGAAAGCTTTTCAATGAAAACAACTTGCATCATAGCTGACAAATACCAGCAAGAAATAAACAGCCTTGAAGGACAAGATAATGATTTTCTCAGTTTTCATGTCTTGCCTCCAACTTAGGTTTATTTCTGAACATTCTAAGTAACTTAGATGCATGTTCTTTGTGAGCATATTTCTACATATCTATGTGTTTACATACATGTATGCAATTTTTTAAAATTTAATCATTTTGCTTCAGACAGCACCCAAGTAAGCAACCTTCTAATTCCATCCCTAAAGGAGATTAATAGAATTACTTTCCCCTGTTAAATAAAAGGCTTTGCTGTGATTAAAACAAATTAAAAAGCATTCACTATGGAATCACTCTAGTCAATAAAATAATTAGAATTGTGGTACATGGAAGAAGAGACAGCCAGTGATTTCAGTGCCCCGAGAAGGAAATTTTAAGAAAGAGATTGCCTCTTTTTGGCAAACATGAACTCACACTGGAGTTTATTTTAAGCAATTAGTTTTAATGTCTCTTAAGCATTGTTGTTCTCAACAAGTGACTCCTCTGTTTATTGGATGTGTATGAGTTAAAGTACGTATTGGACAGAATCAGATGCAAAATCATTCCAGTCTGAATTTATTTGGATGAAAATTTCAGCATTGTTGTCCTACAGGGCCATTGTAGAGTCCATTTGTCTCTATTTTTCTTTAGTCAAAAATCTGAAGCAAAGGATCTAAAAATGCAAGTGTGCATAGGTACAAGGTGACATATGTATGCAAGAACAGAGTTGGCCAATGCAAAGCATTTTGCATTGAGCCAGAAGTGTTGATCAGTGGAAGATCTCTTTTTCCATCCCGATGTCTGAGATTGATTTTCATGCTTGTTGCTGACATTTATTCACCTTGGCTACAAGTGTTCATAGTTTATGCAATATAAACTTTTTTTAAAAGCATATTTTGGTGTGTGTCTCTATGTACGATCAGTAATCTCCCATCCATTGTATTGACAGGAAAGCATTAGTTCTTAAAACAAAAAAAAATGTTTGTTCCTAGTAGACTGTTTAGAAAGGAAATGAGGACAGATCTCATTTATCATAAAATATGATACATATTCATTTAAAATGGTCCTACATGTCAATGCATGACGTTGACCGTTGCATCTGTACTTACAATGTCATCTTTATAGGTATGGCAGGGAATTGCACCAAAGCCAAACACAATCAAAACATATAAAATGGCATTAGAGATTTAAACAAATAGATGCATGATAAAATGACACACAGAGAGCAGATGCTTCATAAGTTCTCTATAGTAGCATCTACCTATATCAAGCATAGGGACAACAGTGCACTATAGACCAGGTTAGAAATACCCTGTTTTCCCCAAAATAAGACATCCCCTGATAATAAGCCCAATCGGGCTTTTGAGTGCATGGCTTATTTCAGGGTTCAAAAAATATAAGACAGGGTCTTATTTTTGGGGAAACACGGTAGTTGCCCCAAATGTCTCTGTTTTGTGGAAAATAATGAAGAATGCCACCTTAGGGAAGTTTTCTAGATAAACCCTTAATATTTATTTTACCAAATATACCTTGGACTGTGCCTTAAAATAAATTGACTTAAGTTTAGGAGAAAAAATTAGTATGTTTTCTTCTCCTAATAATTCTATGTATGCAGTTCCTACATTTTTGGTGGTATAGGGCAGTGGTCCTCAACCCCCGGTCCGCGGCCCGGTACCGGGCCGCAGAACAAATGGTACCGGGCCGCCCTGCTACTGATTTAGCGTTCTAGTCACTAGAATCCAGAGAGTTAAAATGTTAAATTAAGTTATATTAATTTTGTTGTAACTGTATTTTATTTTGATGCCATGTTTAAATACAATTAAATTAAAATTGTTTATATTTGAGATTGTTTTGATTTAATAATCGACGTGATGCCGCAAACCCCCCCCCCCAGTGGGCCGCGGAAAAATTATCAAACGTTGACCGGTCCACGGCAATAAAAAGGTTGGGGACCACTGCTATAGGGTAAAGAAGAGAGGATAAACGTCTTACCTCTTAGGAAAGCAGAAGCAAAATTCCTCATATTTACTCCGCTGAGAGTTTTGCTTGATTGGAATAGAAAGGTAACAAAGAAATAAATGTTTAAAATCTGACATTTGGAAGAATAGCTTTCAGGGATTCCTATTGTATAAGCTGCTGATTAATAAGGTTTGCTAAATGGAGTGGTACACTGTTTAAGCAAAGTGTTCAAGTAATATACAGTATTTTGTGAGACAACTAACTGATTCATCTTTTGGCTTTCTGGTACTTTGATCCAGACTTTATAATTTACTTGGCCCTAGAAGAAAAAGGGGAGATTTTGAAATGAACTCTTGTTCCTGATCTGTTTCCCCATGTGCTCACAGTCATATATACCATCCATTATTTACCAATTTCCCATTTAATGAAGCTAATATTTCCACAAGGGAATTCTGGTTGAATAATATCTTGACAAGACCTGATTGTCAGTAATAATTTACTTGCTGTGGTAAAATACAGTCTTCAAATAACTATATAAATATTTTATTATCTTTTTTTTCTTCTACCAAAGTATAAAATCCTAATGTTATTCTTAACCTTCATCTCTTGGTGACATGGCAAAGGAAATAGAATTATCAATGAAAAAATAGATTTCCCAGTGCTGTAGAAAAAGAAAAATTAAAGAGCTAAATCCATGTAATGATGTGATTTTGAGGATAATTTTACAAGGATGATGTTAAAGACTTATGGAGTTGGTTTTCACAGCTTATGAAGGAAACCAATGATAGAAAAACAATTGTAAATAGATTAAATGTTTTATTTCACTTTCTTGTCCTTGTCAGATAAATATAGAGATGCTCAATGTCATGCCAATGAACCACGTTAGGGGACACATATCAGAAGGTAGCCTTTTGGGGAGCTTCCGGTTGATGTCGCAGTGAGAATGGCTGAAAAATAGCGGGCTCCGCCGAGCCTTGCGAAATCCAGCCGGTAAACACTGTCGGAAGACCCTATGGGGTCATAGCCGCCTTGTAGGGGCGGTGAGTGAAGGAGAAGTGTTTCGCTGACAACAAGGAACTCGCAATTTCCTCATTAGGTCTGAAGCTAGCTGTCCTGAATGGCAGCAGGAAAGATGGCATAGAAGAACCAAATAATAAATAAATAAATAATAAATGGCCATTTTTGCCAGTCACAAAGCTGGGACAACCGGGATTGTAAGATTTGTGCTGGAGTGGATAGTGGACAGATTATTGAAACTGGGTGAGATAATTACCAATGTTTACTCTAAAAACCTGATGTAAGTACAAGAATTTTAAAAGAGAACTTCCAAGCCTAAGAAAGTGGCGATTAAATACATGGAAAGGAAAAAATATATAAAAACTGAAAATCAAGACGTGAAAGAAGCCCAAGGGAAACTTTAAAACGCAGAAAGCCTGAAAAAAGCTTAAACAATTTGAAAGGTGATTTTCAGGAGAAACTGTCTTGCTTATTTGTATTTCTAACCCCCTGAATTTATTGGATAATCAGCTGTTTTTGACAGATTGTTTAACGTTGGATTTGGGAACAAGAGAGTCATCTACTGGAAGTACTACAGCACCATAGCCACAGTATACTTAGTGAAAATGAACTCAATACACACAAAGTCTAATACACAGAATAGAAGTAACAACATCTGGAGATGGCCTGACCTTGACTTTATGTTAGAAGAAGACTTGGATAATCTGAGATAATGAGTAGATTCCAAAATGGATGTCCCTCTCATTGTCATCATCACCAACAAAGTATATCTAGAGAAATGAAGGCTGCTGCTGAGGTCCCGCCATGATACTCCCTATCCTATGGTAAAACCTGCCCCTGCACTTTGAATGTTGGCATAAAATTTCCCCCCTTCACCTCTCTGGCTCCAAAAGACGTCATTTGGAAGCATCCATTGTACTTCCGGACAGCAGAAAGAAGTGCTTTGCCATTGGATGCTGGTGGGTGAGAAGGCTGTGTAAGGGTTCACAGGAGGGCTGAAGGGGAGGGAGGTGGACTTTACAGCCACTGCAGCACATCCTGGGACTCTCATCCTGCCACTTTAAAGCATGGTACCAGGCACAGGGTAACCGGGGTCTGAGATCAACAAACTTGTCCCTGGAGTAATCAATCTGAGGTTCATATTTAAAACCAGATAAGTACCTATTAGTCCAAGGCATTGATCTCATTTGTGACTGATTAACGTAGGGTTTATTAGATGTACTGTATACTTTTTAATAGCCTATCTACTGACTTGGAGATGAGTTTGAAGATATTTGTGTGCAGCTTCCCTTACTTGTGGTTTCCTAATCGCATTGGTAAATCTTTTCCTGTGTTTTTTGCCTCTTTTCCCTTTAACTGATGTTACAGTAGAAGGGACAGATTCATCTGAACTGAGGAGGAAAATAAGGAAATGTCAGTGTGTGAGAGAGTTGAGGGGTGTTTGGAAACTCAAACAGTATTTTCTGTGTGAGCAAGGAGACAGGAAGGAGCCTGGGTGTGGCTTAGCTCAACTGTTCCGTAGTAAAGCTGCTTGCTGCTGTGAAAGCAAAAGCAAAACTGAAACTCTTTTGCTAGTGTTTTGCATTTGGATCAGATTTCTTTTCAGGTAGGGAGGGGGAGTAGAACTCCTTAGCATCAGAGTGTGTTAATAATACAGGAAATACTAATGCTCCAATGGTCATTTTGAAAAATCCTTTCTTAGTGAGCACCTAGAAGGCAAGTGGAACATACGTGGCAAATTTCAAGTTTGTAGTCTTTACGGTTCTGGAGATTTCATGATTAATGCATGAGTAGTTTTCACTTTTATATATATAAATTTAACAGAACATTCTACAAGACAAAAGAAGAAAGGCAATAGAAGAAAAGAGAAAAGAAGGAAAGTTAAATTAGACTTTAAAATTTGGACAATTGGGAAGATATATAATTGGAAAACTATAAGGCTGTAAATCACTAAAGAATTTTAAAAACTGGGTTTTGGAGGTATAATTATTGGATTGATGAAATGTTATTAAGTAGGAGTTTTTAAATATTGAGATGTTGGAGCTATAGAAATATACTGAGTAATTTTTATTAAATTGTTATAAAATGGATTTACAGGGGATGATAGAAGCATATGAAAAAATATTCTTGATGTTAAAAAGTGTGCATGAATCTTTAAAGAACAATAAGGAGACAAGGGGATTGTCTAAAGACACAGAAATGAATGTAGAAGTCACTCAACAATTGGGGGGGAAAGAGCAACACGATATTCAGGAAATAGATGAGAAATTAGAAGAAGCAGTGGAAGGGAAAAATCAAAATGAGATGCAAGAAGCTAAATTAAAGAAGAGAAAGGATTAATAAGTAGGAATCAATTAGATAACTCCTTAAAGGTTTATAATAGAACAGAGAGATAAAAAGAAAAATATATTTTTAAAAAAGAAAGATTTAGAGGGAAAAAAGAAAAATTTCTTTTTTAAAAAAGTAAGTCTTGTTGATGGGTGTTCAAATAATACAGCAGAAAGACACAAAGGGCATCCAGAAGGGAATGTTCAGCCTGCAAATATATCAAAAGGAGCTACAAGATTCCAAGAGAGAGAGATAAAAGGCTGACTAAAAAGTCAATTAATGATGGAATTTCAAAAAGATTAAGAGATGATGGATAACGAGAAAATATATTAATAAAATGGAACACTACAAATTGGGAAAATAGTAGTATATATATTAACAGATAATACAGCTTATTATAATTAAAAATAAGTTAATCTTAGTAGATGGAAATTTAGGATTAGATAATCTAATTGTATTATCAACATTAATAGTGTGTTAAAGTATATTGTGAATTTAAAATATTAAGGATTAGAAATTGTGGGGGATTTTGAGATACACTCCTGGGATTGATTAAACATTGTTAATATTTGGATTTATTAGTAACCCTACACATTTGGAATATTGAAGTTATGGTGGAATAATGACTAATTCTTAAAATATTAAATATTAGTAATTTAGTAGGGGATAACTCTCTGGAACCAACTCCCCCCAGAGATACGAATTGTCCCCACCTTGCTGGCCTTCCGAAAAGCCATTAAGACATGGCTCTTCATGCAGGCGGGGCTTTGAGACCATTTTACATCTTGGTCTCCCCCATCTATGTTTGATTTTGTATGTTTCTTTTTAAATGTATTTTAAATTGTTATTAAATTATATTGTTTAGTTGTTCTTCAAATGTTGTACGCCACCCTGAGTCCCCAGGAAGTAGGGCAGCATATAAGAGCACTAAACAAACAAACAAACAAACAAACAAACAAACAAACAAACAAACAAACAAACAAATAAATAAATAAATAAATAAATAAATAAATAAATAAATAAATAAATAACAAATACATGGTGTAAAGAAATGTTATGTTTAAATGAATTAATGGGAAAAATGATAAAAAAATGATAAAGAGAGAATAGTATTGTTGAAGTTGGAATATTAGGATTACACATACTGATTTGTATTATTATTGTCAGCGTTGTTTAAAAAAGATTTGACCCAGTCAATGCACTGTCCACAAAATATGTATGGTGTGAAAAGAAAACTGCAAATAAAACATGTTTTTTTTAAAGTAGCCTTTTTCACCATGAAAGCTACACTGTACATAATTATTTTCTAACAATAGAACCCTTCTGGTCAACACTTCAAGTGATAGGATTACCGTATTTTTCGGAGTATAGGACTCACCGGAATATAAGACGCACCTAGATTTTAGAGGAGGAAAACAAGGAAAAAAGTATTCTGAACCAAATGGTGTAGTAATATATTATTTAATAAAATACCAGTGTAGCAGAATACTTTTTACAACCATGTACACTTTTTACAACCATGTACACTTTTTACAAACTTCAAACTTGACAGCTTTAAGCCTTGTGGACTTCAACTCCCAGAATTCCTCCTCCAGTCATGCTAGCTCAGGAATGGGGGTTGAAGTCCACAAGTCTTAAAGCTGTCAAGTTTGAAGTTTGTAAAAAGTGTACATGGTTGTAAAAAGTCTTGCCAAGTTTGAAGACCCTTGCACCCCTAACCCCTAACCCAGGGGTCTTCAAACTTGACAGCTTTAAGACTTGTGGACTTCAACTCCAATTCCTGAGCTAGCATGACTGGAGGAGGAATTCTGGGAGTTGAAGTCCACCCAGTTTGAAGACCCTTGCACCCCCTTGGCAAGTTTAAGCCTTGTGGACTTCAACTCCCAGAATTCCTCCTCCAGTCATACTAGCTCAGGAATGGGAGTTGAAGTCCACAAGTCTTAAACTTGCCAAGGGGGTGCAAGGGTCTTCAAACTTGTGGACTTCAACTCCCAGAATTCCTCCTCCACTTGGCAACCTTAAAAAAAACCCTTAAAAAAAACCCTTAAAAAAAGTTCTAACCTGTCGGCTTTCTTCGGACGGCAGCAGCAGCTCCTCAGGTGCTTGAGGCGGTGGGGGGGGTTGGGGCAGTAGCGGAGGTGGCGGCTTGCTTCGGGTAGCAGCGGGGACGCCGGCTGGGGCAGCGTGGATAGCGGGGAAAACGGCGGCGGCGGGACAGCTTGGACAGCGGAAACGGCGACGGCGGGGGAAACGGCGGTGGCGGGGGAAACTGCGGTGGCGGGACAGCGGGGGCAGCGGAAATGGCGGCGGCGGGGGCAGTGGAAACGGGGACAGTGGGGGCAGTGGGGGCAGCGGCGGCGACCACAGGTAGGGCTACATTCGATTTATAAGACGCACCCAAATTTTCACCCTCTTTTTGGGGATAAAAAGGTGCGTCTTATACTCCGAAAAATACGGTACATTTCTTTTTCACTCAAAACCTACCTGATATGTTATTTTATTTTTAATAATGGTCATAATTTTTTTACAATTTCATCTAGCTTTGCCCAACACATAACTTTTACAATTAACTATGGCTTGGTTTCATGATGGCTAAACTATTACAATTTCATAATACATGACTGTTCTTGAAGGCCATCCCAAAATTTTGGAATGTGAAAAATGCAGCATCTAAGATGCTAACCAATGCCCTAAATTATGATTGTATCATAATCGTACTCAAAGATTGCATTGGTTTTCAATGTTTTTAATCTTTAAAACAAGATAGTTTAAATGTTTCAAATCCTAAGAATTTGAGGCCGGGTTGGATTACCGGTACTTCTTATTTACTTTCTAGGTGTGAAGAGATACAGAACTTGCTTTAAATAAACCTCCATTTGCAGTATTGTAGCACTCCCAAATGACATAAAATAATCACTAACATGTTGAACTAGAAATGGGAAGGCCTCAAAGCCATCAAATCCATCCTCCGCTATCTAGCCTCTCTGAGAAACTTTGGACTAGCCACTCACTGGGAATAGTACATATGCCATGCAAACATTATATGCAAGTTAAATAAACCTGGAAATACATCTAATCTGTATTTAGATGTGGGAGCGATGGGTACCTCCACCTGTTTATTGGACCCGTGCCCCTCCTGGCTGGTTTCGGCTAGCAGAGAGGTAGCACGCGGCTGGATCCAGGCGGTGGTCACCGCTTCTTTGAGAGAGGGATCCGTACCGCAGTCGTTAAAAGCTGCGGTGGTGCGACCCCTCCTGAAGAAGCCTTCCCTGGATCCAGCTGACTTGAAGAACTGTCGTCCGGTCTCCAACTTACCTTTTTTAGGGAAAGTTGTGGAGAAGGTGGTGGTTACTCAACTTCTGCAGCTCCTGGATGAAACAGATCATCTAGACCCTTACCAGTCGGGTTTCAGGCGCGGCTACAGTACAGAAACTGCCTTGGTCGCTCTGATGGATGATCTCTGGCGGGCCCGGGATGGGGGAAATTCCTCCATCCTGGTGCTACTTGACCTCTCAGCGGCTTTCGATACCATCGACCATGGTATCCTTCTGCATCGTCTCAGCGAGTTGGGAGTGGGAGGCACCGTTCTGCGGTGGTTCTCCTCTTATCTCGCTGATAGGATGCAGTCGGTGCTGGCAGGGGGGCAGAGATCGTCCCCTAGGCCCCTATTATGTGGGGTGCCTCAGGGGTCGGTTCTCTCGCCCATCCTGTTCAACATCTACATGAAACCGCTGGGGGAGATCATTCGCAGACATGGGGTGTGTTTCCATCAGTACGCTGATGACACCCAGCTGTACATCACCACCCCGTCTGACTTCAGTGAGGCAGTTGATGTAATGTGCCGGTGCCTGGACGACGTCAGGATCTGGATGGGGAGGAACAGACTCAGACTTAATCCCGATAAGACTGAGTGGCTGTGGATATTGCCTCCTAAGGACTACGACAACTGTCCCTCCGTGGTCCTTGAGGGAGCGAAACTGACTCCCTCGGACCAGGTCCGCAACTTGGGGGTCCTTCTAGATCCACAGCTAAAATTGGACCATCATCTTTCAGCTGTGGCTAGAGGGGCCTTTGCACAGGTTCGCCTGGTGCACCAGTTGCGGCCATATTTGGAGAAGGAGGCTCTACTCACGGTCACTCATGCCCTTGTCACCTCTCGCTTGGACTACTGCAATGCGCTCTACATGGGGCTACCCTTGAAGAGTATCCGGAGACTTCAGTTGGTGCAAAATGCGGCTGCGCGTGCTGTGGTGGGTGTGCCAAGGTACACCCACGTGACATCGATACTCCGCCAGCTGCATTGGTTGCCCATCGGTCTCCGGGTCCAATTCAAGGTGTTGATCACCATCTTTAAAGCCCTTCATGGCTTGGGACCAGGTTATCTACGGGACCGCATTCTGCCTCATACTTCCCTTCGACCGGTTAGGGCCCACAGAGTGGGCCTCCTCCAGGTCCCGTCGGCCAAACAATGCCGGCTGGCGGGCCCAAGGGGGAGAGCCTTCTCTGTGGCTGGCCCTGTGCTCTGGAACCAACTTCCACCAGAGACCCGAACTATCCCCACTCTGCTGGCCTTCCGGAAAGCTGTTAAGACATGGCTTTTCCTGCAGGCGGGGGGTAGAGCTTAATTCATTCGAGCCCACCCCCCAAGTATGTATGATGTTGAATGGTTGGTGATGATTCTTTTTATAGTTGTTTTAATTTTTATATTTGCTTTTAATTAACTTTTTAGATTTTGGTTATTCTTGTATTTTCTCACTGTTGTACGCCGCCCTGAGTCCTTAGGGAGTTGGGCGGCATATAAGAATTCCAAAATAAATAAATAAATAAATAATCAATAATAAATAAATAAACTGAGAAATGCACTCCACCTGGTTTTAACATGAGTCTCAAAACATCAAGACAAATTGTTTTAAGTTGCTAATTTTAAAAATTATTTTTCTTTTGTTTGATTTCTCATGTTTGTGTCAATTAAACTTTCAATTAATTTGTTTTATTTGCATTTGCTTCTTTTTTTTTGGCCTCATTGTTAGCATTAGTCTTAGAACAACAGGAAACTGTCCAAAATATAAATTACAAACAAACATTTCGTTGTTGCCATCATCATTGCTGCAAATGAAGAGGGGAATAAATTCATTTAGCTAGAAGATCAACATGGAAGGTCACAAGCATAAGTTCCATAATCATAATTCCAAACTAGTGATGACAGGGGCAGGGGGGAGTCCTGTTTATAAGTAGCTACCGGTATTTGCTGAATTAAATATGGAAGGGCACCTTTAGAAAGGTCACTTATGAAGAAATTAGGGCACAATAAAATATATGGTAACTATAACCACGAAGCCTTTACAGGTCAAAACTTTATTGCTTCTTCATTGGGAAAAGAGCATATGATACTTTGTCTAGGGAACCAGATAGGAAGGAGAAAAATGCTGAAAATGAAGTACTTGAAACTTAATAGTAGCCAGTCAAAATCAGCGTAAATAGATATGTATATTGTTTAAATATAAACAATAATCTTGAACACAGATAAAAATGAGGTTATGCCTGTATTTAATAGCATGCAATCAAACTAATGGAAGAGGACGAACTATTCCATTCTTTTATAAGACTCTGCAGAATATCACATGCCAAAAAACAAGTGAATGCTATAATTAAGTTCCTCAAAAGACTTCAGAAATAAGCTAAATGTTTTGAAGAATTTCTCATTAGTTTCAAGTTGATGAGCCAGGATTACAATTTTGTATATCTTACTGAGTTTATAATCAAGAAGATAAGAAGAAATACAGATTCAAAACTATAAAAAAGACTCTTAGAAAAGATGTGGATTTGACCATGGGCAAAGCAGTTAGAAAATGTCAGTTAGTTAAAGTTACATTGTGATCTCCAAAACAGATACAGATCAAGTGTAAAGCAAACATGGAAGACAAGCAAAAATAATAATAATAACAAAAGCAGGATAGGTAGCCAAAGACACAAGAGGGGATTGCTTTATCTTGGGGTCCATAGGTACCTGTCATGGGCTCTTCCATGCTTTCAGTAAACATGATTGCATGGGGCCTCAATAAGATCTCATAATAGTATAGGACAGGGGTGAAATCCTCCCGGTTCGGCCGGGCCAGTCGTTCGGCGTATAGCCGATGGAACTGGCGGCGGTCGCGGCGCGGAGCTTCTCCCGCCCGCTTCCCCCGCCCAGCTGAACATCGCGCGCATGCACAGAGGGCAAAATAACCCGAATGGTGGTGTTCAGCCGAGCCGGGGAAGCGGGCGGGAGAAGCTCCGCGCTGCGACCACCGCCAGTTCCATCGGCTATACGCTGAACAACTGGCCCGGCCGAACCAGGAGGATTTCACCCCTGTATAGGAGCTGTATAGAAAAATGAAGAGAGCTATGTGATTTTCCTCTTTCCCTTCTCACCCCTCTTCAACAGTCATAGCCTGGACTGGGCAAGGCACCAGAACTCCCACATTATAGAACAGGAGTGTCAAACTCAATTTCATTGAGGACTGCATCAGGGTTGTGTTTGACCTCAGGGGGGCTGGGAGGGGTGTGGCCAGGGGGCATGGCCAGCATGATTTACGTATGTTGGGGAAGTGCCCGGTGGCCCAAGAGCTGTGCCAGCGAAAATAGGCTCCTGAGCTCCGTTTTTAGCTGTGATGGCCTCTTGGAACCCTCTGCCAGCAAAAACAGAGCTTAGGGGAGGGGTGCACAGCCCTCATGAGCTCCATTTTTGCTGGCAGAGGCACCGCGGGGCAGTCCTTTCCAGTTTCTAGGGCAGCCCATGGGCCAGTTCTAAGCACCTGGCAGGTCAGATCTTATTGATGGAATTATTTAATTAGGAACCAATGGCAAACTAAACATGGTGGAACTATGCTATATTCATCCATGTAGCTAGAAAATTTGGTTAGGTATAACTGGAAGATTTTTAAAAGAAAATAAAAAGAGCTAGATGGAATGTTGCCATTGAAAATAATTGACAAGCAGAAAGAACATAGTATAATGCAGAGGTTTATTTTTAAGTACAGTTAAGTTTAATAAATATGTAAAAGTAGTAAAATTACAGTATTTTTACTGCTAATAACAAAAATATTTTTTCAGTTCTGGATTTTAAATGAGAAGACCATAAAACATATCATTTGGGAACTACTGCTTTCACAACTCCCATTTAGCCTAAAATCTACTCCAGAAAATCTTCCCATTAAAATAAGTTATGCTATGGAGCTGCTAGTGCTTACTTTATATGGGCATCATTATAAAGTGTTTAGTAGTTGAAGAAGTTGTCCATGTTACTTATCCACAGTATTGTTCACAGTCCTTTGGAAAGTTCTCTTCCTTTTGATTTAAAGATAGTGTAAATGATTGCCTGTTGTTCATGATTCTGTCTGATTTTAAGCCTGGCTTTTATTCGGTTTTGTGAATTGATTTTTTAGAAGTTTGCTTCTAAATAAATAAACAGCAAGCTATATTTTGCTAGCTGTGCTAAGTAGTATGTGTGTTTGCTCTGATTTGGATATAGGTAGTCCTCATTTACCAACTGTTCATTCAGCAACTGTTCTAAGTTGAAAAGATGCTTTAAAACAGTGGTTCCCAACCTGGGGGTCGGGACCCCTTTGGGGGTCGAATGACCATTTCCCAGGGGTCGCCCTGGCATCCTCAGCTCCCCCCACCACTGCCACAAGCCTGGCCATAACGACTCAACTCGCCCGAGCCCTCCGATTGGTCGGGAGAGGTGCCATTCGGTGAGAGGCGTTTGTGACGCCTGGCGGCCGAGCTTTGACAGCATCAGCTAAGGGGCCAGCTTTGCTTTGAATTCTGGGAGTTGAAGTCCAGGCACCTTAAAAGTTGCTGAGATTGAGAAATATTGCTGTACACTTGTTGGTTATCAAGTCTAAATACAGAAGTAGACTTGTGGAAGATGATATTCCTTGTGCTCTTGCAAAGACTGGCCCGAGAATTTCTGATCTGGCATAATTACATATTGTTTTTGTGATTAATTGCTATGCTTTAATTATGTTCAATTTGTAACAATGAAAATACATCTTGCATATTAGATATTTACATTATGATTCATAACAGTAGCAAAATTATAGTTATGAAGTAGCAACGAAAATAATTTTATGGTTGGGGGTCACCACAACATGAGGAACTATATTAAGGGGTCGCGGCATTAGAAAGGTTGGGAACCACTGCTTTAAAAGGAGACTTGTGACACATCCTCAAAGTTGGAGTCATTCCCATATCCCTGTGGTCATGTGATTCAGGCACTTGGCAACCTGCATGCATTTACAATTATTTCAGTGCCCCATGGTCATGAAATCGTAATTTGCAACCTTACAGCTGACTTCTGGCAAGCAAGATCAATAGGGAAGCTGGTAAAAAGTCATGCTCACGTGATATCATGCTTAATAATTGCAGGTGATTTTCTTCACGAACATAAGTTGATATGGTCACATGATATTTCATTTTGCAACCATGGAGTTGCAAGTCCCAATTGCAGTTGGTGAGGACTACTTGTATAAGGACTGATTGGGAGTGCTGGGTGTAGTCTAAACTAGAAATTATCTACATATCCCAGCTTCCAACATATCTCCCTCTGCCATTCACCATTTAAATGTTTTGTCTGTCCTCAGCCTCTGCCAGTCTCCCTATTGCTTAACTCCCACCCATGCTGTTCCCCAAGACACAGAAACCATCCAGCATAAACAGCAACACTCCCCACTCCGCCCAGCTACTCTCAGCCCACTGTCAAACCACAGTGCACTACTTCTGTCAGGCTATCTGAGAAACTGGATCCTCCTGAATGGGTTTAGCCCACCTTATCAGCATGGGCTGAAGGGACATGCTGTGGCCCCATCAGCCAAGGAATTTCAGCTGGTAGAGTCCAGAAGAAGAGCCTTTTCTCCAATGGCTCCTATCCTCTGGAACATCATACCAGTCAAGGTGAGAGCCGCACCCAGCCTTTCAACCTTCTAAAAGGCCTTGAAACATGACCATGCCAACTAGCTGGTGGCCATTTGGAAAAATCTAATTGAATCATGTTACCATATCTGATGTTACTGGTAATAATTTATTACATTTATATACTCTCAGCAACTCTGGACAAAGCATTTATTTTGACTTTCCATATCAATTCAAAAAGTAAAAATGAGTAATCAGATCTGATCTTTCCAAATCAGTCTGAAATCTCCAAAGGATTTCTGTGCATGAAAAATTGACTGGAAAAAATCATATTAGATTAACCTGAGGTTTGGAATCAAATTAACTTGATTTTCTTAATTGATTTTACTAATCAAATAATCAAACCAAAGCAGTGATTCAGTGATTCAAATAGAAGCTAATTCACAAACCAGGAAAAGGAAAGACATTGCAGGTATTTTTAAAAGAAATGTTGGAAGTAATATTTTTCTGGGTTCAGTTCCAAGTGGGGAAAAAGACACTGGATTCATGGAAGTTGCTTGGAAAGAAGGTTTAATATGGTGGACAGGAGCACATGGTATGAGCCCCTGTATAGAAAAGGTGGATCACATGCTTCCAGATGTTGGTTCCAGAGAAAAGGAAGGAAAAGATGCTGAGTCCCTTGGTTTTATGACCTCTGTTGGGTCCCACCTCTTAGTTTCCTGTTCCTATGTATGTAATGCACTCCAATTGGTGGTCAGACACCACCCCCCAGGGGTGGGGTTCTTAGCTAGCCTTTTAGGCTGTCTCCCAAGTTTGTTTGAGTGCTGGTAATTTCCAGGTGCTATGTGGTAGAGGGCTAATCCTATCATGTCCTAAGGGTGAAGGTCTTAATCCCATCACCCTGAAGGGGGGTGGGCAGGGAGCTGCAGGAAGCTGCTTTGTATTTAAAACATGTTTCTCCTTTCCTCATTCAGGGAAACATATTCTTCCTTTTTCAATATTTCCTAGGATATTTCATTCCTCTAGGAGAGGGATGGGTGCTAACTTCCTACAAGACCATTGACTATGCAATGGAACCCCGCCAAAAATGGGAATACAGTTATTCTATACACTCTTCATATTCTCCTTTATCAGTACAGTCCCCATCTTCTGTTATCAATATTTTCAATTGTATGTTGGCCTTTTGGTGATGCTTTCTTTGTTAATCTATATTAGGCTACAGATTAGATTTATCATTTTTTTAAAGGTTTCATATCTCATTAGAATCCCTAGAAATTAAATTGTTTAAGCATTTAGTCTTGCTGCTAACTAAATACTCTTTGGTGATTTATCCAGCTGTTGGAATTTAGTTAAAAGATGACAGGGCTCCAGAGCGGAATGTCTAAAAGATTTGTATCCTCTTCCATTCACAGATATCACTCCTGAAACCTCTTTAGGCTTACATTCCAAAGCCACTTACTAGTACTTCTCCTATTTGAGCTGCAGATGAATAATCAAAAAGTGATCATATGCTGCAAGGCCAAAAAGGGAAAAGTGGCAGGGAGGGAACTTCAAGGTGTCGTGCCCTCCCCAATCCATCACCAGCTGTACTCTCTATGCAGGAGACAGCCTCCTAATAGAAGGCAGCTAATATCTTTAGAAATATCTCATTAGTCCCACCTTCCCAGGCTGCCTCTCTATTAAAATGTGATAAATGAATTCTGCCATTGCCAATTCCAGTCCTGTCCCCTTAATGAAACGAAGATGCATCATGCTGGCAAGCACTCAGGATAGAGATAATTATTCATGGGCCAGTGGAAATATTTCAATCACTGAACTCAGACGTGCTTCCCAGATCAAGAAAAGAGATCAAGTCTCTTTTCGTTTTATTTTCTTTTTTTTCCCTTTTCCCTTTGTTTGTTTGTTTTTTAGGTTTTTGAAAACTATGTGAGAAGGATGTGTGTGCTCTTTAATAAAAGTGTCTTTCACACTCCCTTATTTGAAGATTGTTTTTCCTCTGCCGAGCAGAAGTGGGTTCCTACCAGTTCTAACCGGTTCTATTGAACCGGTAGTAAACCAGTGGTGATGTCACGGAGCCGGTTCTGTCGGTGCCAGTCTGTGGCCGCCGCCATCATTTTTAAATTATTTTTTAAAATTTATTTGTTTGCTATTTTTTGTTGGTTTTTGCTTCTGCGCATGCGCAGAAGCTGAGTTTTCAGCACTGTGCATGTGCTTGTGCACCCACGAAGCACACCCATGTGGCGCAACCATACGGCGCACAATGCACATGCAGCCACACGCCGTGGGAGGAAGCGAACCGGCAGCGAGGTTAAGTTAGAACCCACCCCTGCTGCTGGGTCTCCCAATTTTTATGAGAAAACATTTAGTAGCAAATTGGGGCTGAGGAGAGATATTGAACATCCCAATGAGCAAAGTTATTCAGGGGGGACTTTTTGAGTCTGAGCTCAAGAGGGCTTATTTGTGGAAAGTCTACAACATGTCTTGGCCATTGTCTGAAGCCTTAGATTCAGATCTGGCAAAACTGACTAAATAATTATAGGAATGCTAAACCAAAAATTTTCAAAAAGCTATGAGTATCACAAAATATTCTACCTCATTAGAAGGAAACTGAATTCATTCATTTGGGAACAAATGTGGTTATCAAGGGTCAGAGTTGGAACTTCCTGAATTAGGTATTTAAGTTTTCCACATGACTCCATAAATTGCTATGAAGTGTATACAACCAAGCCCAAAAGACTGTATAGCTGCACCACTGTTGCTTGGACTTGCTTACCAGTAGTATTGATAATTTGAGGAAAGTCTGGCCAAGAACCTCTGGATTAGTTGTATTATAACAGCTTTGCAAATTTGGCTGCACACTCACCCCACCCCACCCTGAGTAATGCAGAAAACCTTGGCTAAGAGTGCTAAAATCCAGGACCTCAGATCCGGAGTGTAGCAGTTTTTGATTATGCTTGCTGACAGGTATATTATATTATATAGTATATTATAACAGATAGTCATTTTATTATTTTAATGACATTTTGTGGAAGTCATATTTTAATCAGCAAAACTGCATATTTCCAAGCTAGCCATTCAATTGTTCAAAAAGTCCTGGATCTAAAATTTCCCAGTTCCATTGTCCTAGCTTAGTAGGTATAATGGAGAAATATACTTTTGTCTTCCATAGGGTTCCTATTTATTCTACTCTCCATCATGTTTGATCCAAACTTCTGTAAATAGATTGGGGAGGGGGATGAAAGGGGATTAGCATTTTTCTTTCTGCTGCCTGTGAGCCTGTCAATCCAGCTGCATGTTTAGCCACATGGAGTTAAATTCCTTCTGTACATATAATGTACTGAAGCTAAGAATTTGACTGATTCTTTTCCTCAGTGTTGGCTCTTAGTAAGGCTTGAGGGTCACTGAAACTCCCCAGTCATGCTGGACTTTGTAGTGAGTATGTCAACCAAGTATGTATTTTTAATTTTTATTTAAGAAAATTCTATGCTAGGAATTAATAGGAAGAATTAAAAACAATTATATATAATGGCACTGCATTTATATAAATCTTGTACAAATATATCATGAGCTAACACTTGCTTTTCTTTCTTTCTTTCTTTCTTTCTTTCTTTCTTTCTTTCTTTCCTTCCTTCCTTCCTTCCTTCCTTCTTTCCTTCTTTCTTTCTTTTTTCATCTTTCTTTCTTTTTTTCTTTTTTTCTCTTTCTTTCTTTCTTTCTTTCTTTCTTTCTTTCTTTCTTTCTTTCTTTCTTTGTTTTTTTCTTTCCTAACCAAGTTAAACTGTGCAGCATACTCTACAACAAATTCTGATCTGGTTAATTCTAGTTATCATACCTCAAAAATTAGGCAGCTGGAAAACTTGCTAGAAGAAATAATTCAAATTATTAGAGCAGTTCCCTTGTAAGGAAAAGTTTAATTTAGAGTAAAGGCAATTAAAAGAGAAACATATTAAGATAAAATTATCCATGATGTGAAAAATATTAAAGAGAAGTTCTTTTTCCACTTTCAGATTATTATAATTCAAAGTCATCCAATGAGACTAAATGTGATGTAATTTAAACCATGGAATATGCTAACTTCAAATATAGCTACCAATTTAGAAGAGGACTAGGCAAGTTTATGCATATTAGTGGCTAATACTGATGATGGACACAGTATGTAGGATTAGATGGGGTCTTCACCTCAGCAAGTAAGGCTGTTGTGAATTTTAAATTTAAAATTTAAAAAAGTAGAGAAATTAGTAAACAATTAAAGTGTTTACTTTAGTGTATAGTAAAGTGTATAGCAGATCAAATAACACACTAATACAGACAAACATACGTATACCCTAGAGACTGAATATATAGCTATGGTTATAATAAATCAATAAAGAAATAAAATCTATTTATTATACCTGACTGGTGTATTTAAGAAGGAAAGAATTTTGAAGATATGACAGTAAATCAATAAACAAAATATATTTCTCTATTTTGAACAATTGGACTCAGCCAGCCTTAGAAAAGACACAGAATCTCAATATGTAGTGTACTACATACACTACAGAACCACTGTCTGAAGATTGTACTTGATGGGGCATGCAAATTCAAAATTAATTGACTATTGACAAGATTGAAATAATGCTGTGGGTATGTTATGTTGGAATTAAGTAAGCAATTTATCTTGAAATAATTGTATTTACTCTGAAAGCTCAAATTCATAGCTTAGGAATGCTCTTACTATAACACATTTGCTAGATACACAAGTGGTGCATCAGTAAAAAATGCTTCCCATCTTATCATTCCTGATAAGATGAACCTCACCATTCTTACCCTATTATTGCCAAATTTATATGAAATAATCAATTGTGCAAGGACCTCTTGTTGAAAATTCAACATCAGATTTTTAATGGAAGGCAGATATTGGATAACTTATTTTAGATGGAACAGCCCTGACTGCTCATTTGTTAAATCTGAAATTCCTGAAGATTTGCATTGTAGATATCTTAGGCATTGCCTTTATTCAGGTGTTCTTATCCATGTCTGCAGTAAGAATATAAACTGTGATCCCTTTTAAGTGTTCTGGCATAGCAATAATAGAAAATAGAGCTCTTCTCTCTTCTTCTCTTCTCTTCTCTTCTCTTCTCTTCTCTTCTCTTCTCTTCTCTTCTCTTCTCTTCTCTTCTCTTTTCTTTTCTTCTCTTCCCCTCCCAGTGGTGGGTTCCTACCAGTGCGGTCCACTCTATAGCACCGGTAGCGGCCCGCTGGTGACATCACAGTACCGGTACGCTCGGTTGCCAGTGCCTGGGCGGCGCCATTTTTTTGAAAAAAAAATTAATTTTTTTTTTAAATTTTCTTTTGCGCATGCCCAGAAGCCGCAGGGGAGGATGGCTGAGGGAGCGTGTGAGATGCTGGAAGAATGGGCGGCAGGAGCTATCTCCATTCCCCTCCCTTCAGCAGTCCGAGAAGCCACGAACGCGCAGTGATGATCCTAGGCATTTTCACACATTTGAGGCTTCTCGAGCTGCTGAGGGGAGGGGGAATGGGCAGCAGGACCTATCTCAGTTCCCCTCCCTTCAGCAGTCCGAGAAGCCACGCCCACCCGGTCACATGGCTGGCAAACCACACTCACAAAATAAGCCACGCCCACAGAGTGGTAGTAAAAAAATTAGGAACTCGCCCCTGTCCCCTCCCCTCCCCTCTCTTCTCCTATATCACAAGTGGCATCTGCCCCACCCCATGGACTATGGAGTGCTTCTACTTCCAAAGTAATCCATTTCATTCAGTGCCATCGTGCTTTCTAGGCTCCTCTGTCCAATAATCAGTCAACATGCTTTGTCCATGCTCAGATTCTATGACATTATTTTCCACTTCCCCTTCTTTTTTAATAAGTAATTATTTTTTAAAAAAGTTTTTTTTAAAATCTTGGATATCCCCAAAGGCTTTATTTCATTTTGTATTAATTGTTTTTATCTTCCATGGTTTCTATTTTCTTGTATAAAATATTCCAAAAAGTGTCACATATAAAATTTTGAGTAAATTAATTCATAAAAATCTGTGCTATGGAAGTGTCAATGAATATTCTGCAGTTCTGAAGTATCATCCTTTGAAAGAGAGGGGCAGAAGGGGAAGAGAATGAGAGAGATGAATCAGAGTATTATCAGGTCTGGAGTAGATGGTATACCTGGTTAGAGAATAGAAAGATAACTACAAAATGAGAATTAGATAATAATATATGACTGTGTTTGTACATTTGTGTAAGTAGTAATATAATGTATAATTGTAATATAATTACAATGAGTTTATAACATAGTAGAATGTATTATAAAATTAGAATTTATGTAAGTTATGGATACTAGTGATACTGATACAAATTCATTGTAACAAGGAAAATTGTTTGTTTTATATGTCTTTGTGTTTTTTAATGTTGAAAATGTTCAATAAAAACTATTTTTTTTAAAAAAAGAAATACAGGATAATTTTTCCTTAGTTTTTTTTTCAATACTCATGTCTTTTGGAATTTGGATTGGATTAGATTTCTTCTTATCCATCATTTTACTTATAAATATTTAAGAACTGATTAAACTAAAGCAATTAAGAATTCAGGCAGCATTGGAGGTTGATTATGCTAATCAGATTACTCATTAATTACATATTAACTAGAGTGGAAAACCTGTTGATTCTTTTTGATGGGAGATATTTCTTAGCTGAACCTAGAACCAGCGGTGGTTCTAACTTACCTCGCTGCCGGTTCGCTTCCTCCCGTGCCTCGTGGGTGCGCACATGCGCAGTGCCAAAAAATCTGAAATTTTTTTTTAAAAGCCAAATTTTTTTTAAAAGCCAAAAACAAGATGGCCACATGCACAGTGCCGGAAACTTGGCTTCTGCACATGCTCAGAAGAAAAAAAAATCAAAAAAATTCAAAAAACATTCAAAAATAAAAAAATAAAAAGCAAAAACAAGATAGCGACTGCATCCACAGTGCCAGAAGCTCGGCTTCTCCACATGCTCAGAAGAAAAATTAAATTAATTTTTTTTTAATCAATTTTTTTTTAAAAAAAATGGTGGCACCCTCGGACCGGCACCGACCGAACCGCTTCCGTGACATCATTGTGACATCACCAATGGGTCACTACCGGTTCAGGCAAACCATTCTGAACTGGGAGGAACCCAACTCTGCCTAGAACCCATTCACTTTCTCCCTCTACTTAACTTGAGGCAATAAAAAGCCAGTCATGCAAATGATTAAGAAGGAAGTGGGATAGTTTTTGTCTGATAGATGAAACACTAAGCATATAGTATGTAGGACATGGAAATAGGTTGCAGTCTCCATGCAGATATTATATATAATATCTTGTTCTCAACCCTAACCTAACATTATTGTTAAACATAGACTGCAACTGAAAAGCGAACTTCCCATTTCACATAGTTAAACACACAAGAGAAGACTGTTTATTACTGATACTCAGGTAAGACACCTGAGTGGTAAGCATCTGCAAACATCCCTGGTAAAGGCAGTGCTTTCACTTTTCTGTTAATTGTGGACATTATCTAACGATAAAAGCCGTAAAAATGGTAATCAATGACGATCAATCTTTATGTTAACTTTCCTAGTCTTACTTTTGGGTTGTTGACTATGAAATAAATATATTAACTTTGAGACATTAAAATAATTTGTAATTATAGTATTCGGGTTTATCAGGTCTACTAAAGTTATTCTCTGCACCTATTCCCAGAGCACAAGAAGAAAAAGGGAGAAGGGAATCTTATTTTTGATTGACATTTTTTGATGATTTTCCAAATCATTAAGGAGAGGAAACATTTTCCCTTCTTTTTGGATTGTTTTATCTATTTATTTTCCTAGTTTTCCTGCAGACAGTCTAGAGAATTGTTTATTGCATACTGCAGATATATTTAATCTAAAGTATCTGTGTTAACTACTTAACAGTGAAATACCAAGCAATTACCTGATTGCTTTGCCTGCCATTAGTCCAAAATACTATTTAATATATTTATTGCTTATTAATATTGTTTTATTCTTTTATTTCTTGAATACATAAAACTTTCATTTTGACACTGAAAGAATTGGCACATTGGCAGCCTAGTCTTTTATAAACTTATAACCATACCCTTGAATCTTGCCCATCTTGATTTTACAAGGGTAATTTTTGCTAACTAAAGTCATCACAAATAGAGACATTTCACCAAATTTTCCACCTAAATTGTCCATAGCTTTCACCCTTTAACCTATAAATATTTTACTGTAGTATCTTACTTTGAAAAAAATAGTAAATACTCTCCTTGTTTTGGTCAGATTAAAATCTAACCTAGGACTCCCATATTTGTTCTGCAAATTAAATGGTGGCAAAGAAGAACACATCAATAAGAATTATGCACCCCAGTTATGATAGCCCTAGTCTAATCCACCCAGATGCTCACTGAAATAGTGCTGCCTCCTTAGTGAAACAGGTAAAGACAGCGATAATGAGACAAGGCAGTCTAGCAGTATAAAAATACCCAGGTGCAACGTAATTTCAGCTAAAAGATAGCGTGTGGTTTTCAGAATGGTGCCCTTCTGGAAAGTGTCTCTTTCCTGATTCTTTTGCTGAAACGGGATTGGTGCAGAAAGAAAAAGTAGAACGCTGAGCAGCTGCTACTCAAACACATATCTATTCATCAGACAAAATTGCTACTGTAATTTGGGATAACAGCATAATAGCAGAAAGCCAGAGAGGATCAGTATTTTCTGCTCTAACAATAAATTTGCAGTCTGTTGCGTAGCAGTAGGAGATAATATCAACCTATGATAAATTAAAGTCTAAGCCTACTCTCATTATCTCTTCCCACAAGTGATATTACCACAGTGGAAACCCTCACGCAGTGCCTCTGAGGAATCCAGGTTAGGTCAGAAAAGTCATCGGTTGCACAGTAAGAAATAATACATGGTTGCACATAAATGGCACTCAATAGTGTAGAAGGCAACTGTGGTGCCCACATACAGGTACTGAGTGTAAAATAGTAAGTTATTGTATAAAGTTATAATGTTGTTAAAAGGAACTGTTTAAGCAAGTAAGTATAGAGCCAGACAGCTTTAAAATACAAGGTAAGTAGAAAGGAGGAGGGCTCTCTGTAATGTTATGAAGTAATTGTCAAAGGAGGAGAGCTCTCTGTAATGTTATGAAGTAATTGTCAAAGGAGGAAAGCTCTGTTATGTTATGAGGTAACTTCCAATAGAAGGAAGAGCTAGTGAGAAGAGCTAGAAGAAAGCTCTCTGTCTGTATTAGTGAGAAGAGCTGAGGAGCTTTGTGTGTGACTTCCAAAGAGAGAAGTTAGGCCTTAGGCAGTTCTGTGGGAAGCAGGTGCCAGGGTCAGGGGACAAGAGTGATTGATATATATTGAATAATCTGTGGATAGAGATAAACGGTGAAACGTGCTCTTATCTATAGGCCTAGAAACAAAGAAGAATTAGATTTGCTTAGGGTTAGTCAGGAAAGCAAAGAGAGTCTCAGAGAGTGAAGAAAAGTAAAAGAAAGAATTGAAGAGCTGGTGTCTGTAACAAATTCACTTGACAATTACTGAGAAGTTGTATTTAAATAAACTGTTTAATAGTTTGTTCAAGAAACGTGTCAACGTCTGTCTATTCCTCACATAAAGCAAATCTTAAACAATCCTGCAGAGCTTAGAGATATTCCAAAAGAAGAAGCAAGCCTCTAAAGAGAGAGAAAAGTGAAACAGGGGGTGCAACCCTTGGTCAGGGAGATATAAAAGGAAAATTAAACAAAAACGCTACCAAGACACATATCAAACGAGTAAACCTGTGACAGGGAGGGGGCTGGAGCCGTAACCCCCCCCCCCGCAACTGGTGGCAGCGCCGGGATTTGAGCTCGTGGAGAACGAAACAATATTTAGTACAAAAGGCTGAGAGAAAAATTCTTGAATTTTAAAATTTTAAGGCTGAAGCTCACATCTCCTGAGGTAAACGAACAAGGGTAAAGTAAGGAGATTGACTTAAAGTAGGCAGAGAGGGTGTTTTGAGGTAAACTGAGACTGGTAAAGTAGAAACACCACTTGAAACTGCTGGACATTGAAAGCCTTGTGTTAATCCACGAAGGACTCAGGGTGTGAGTTCGAGTAGAGTCAAAATTTAGTTTGAAAGGTGTAGATTGATCCTCTCTGAGGTAAAAGTTTGATTGGTATTGTAAGGGAGGACAATCGTATCACTGTGAAAATAAGATAAAAGAAAGACTATATATATATAATATAAAAAGGAGCTCACAGGTTGAGGAAAGAGGCTTGTCATTTTAAAACCTTAAATAAAAAAAAATGGAAACAAGAACTGGAAGACAGATACAGTCAGCTGGGGGTGAAGGGCCACAGGTTGATGAGCCCATGTCAAATGTAAACTTGGAAGCTGAACTTTTGAGGATTAAGTTAAACCATGAACGGGATATAAGAGAAATGGAATTTGCCAGAGAGCAAGAAAGGGAAGAAAGAGAGATGCAGGCTAGGATGCAGAAAGAAGCCTTTGACCATGAATTGGCTATGGCAAAATTAAAAATGTCACAAGTAGAACAAGGATCTGGAGGAACAAGTAGCCATGAAAAGATTGACATAAAAAGATTTCCTCAGTATTCTCCAGGAGATGATGTGCAATCGTTTATATCTGCTTTTGAAAGGACTTGCTTAGAACTGAGTGTGCCTGAGGAGAAACAAGTGGGGTATTTAAGGCCCAGATTAGCCGGAAAACTTCTAGAAATATATTCCAGTTTAAGTGATGAAGATGCTATGTCATACACATGCTTTAAAGAAGTGATTAAACAGAGGTTCAGGCTGACTTCTGAACATTACAGAAAGGCTTTTAGGTCAGTGTACAGAAAAGGGAGTGAGACATATGCTCAAGTGGCCTCCAGAATAAAGAAACATTTAATGGATTGGCTCAGGGAAGCTAAGGTGGGAAGTCTAGAACAATTACAAGAATTATTAGCCCTAGAACGCTTGTATGAGCTTCTCCCAGGGCAAATCAAGTGGCTAGTCCCTGACAAGCAATTTCAAAGAATAGAAGAGGCAGCGCTGTGGGCAGATTCTATGATGCAGGCATATGAAGAGAGTTTCCAGAAACCAGTCACTCCAGACATATAGAAATCCAAATGCATATAGGGAAGGATTGAAAGGCCAAACATACAGGGAACCTTTACCTCAGAAAGAAAAAATCTATAGGCAAGCAAAAGGAAAGGCACAAACAGATTTTAATAGAGATCGCATTTGCTTCAAGTGTCACAAGCCAGGCCATATGCAGTTTCAATGTAACCAATCCAAAACATTTAATAAAGATAGGAAAAATGATGCTTACACCAGTTTATATATACATAAGCCAAAGGAGTCTTCTGAAGCAAAGAGCGACAGTAGGCCTAGAGGGCAGGTCACAGTACAAAAACAAAATGGAGGCCTGACCCAGGAAGCAAAAGACAGTGCTGAGTCATGGGATGGGATCTGCAGAAACCTTGTGTGCATAACCTTACACAACATACCAGATCCTGAATATATATGGGAGGTGAAAATTAATGAACAGACTTATTTTTGCCTACGTGACACTGGATCTGTGATAAGCATAATAAAAAGTGATTTAGTGAGGCCTCAAGATATTGTGGAAGGAGAAAGCATAAAATTAAGAGGTCTGGGAGGTCCAGTGATACAAACAAGGGTGGCACGTATCAAGATAGCCATAGGTACATGGGAAGGTTACCATGATTTCGCCATCTATGATGCTATACCTACTCCCATCCTAGTGGGCAATAGTCTGGGAAAACAAATAGAGCAAATACAAAAATCCAACAACGTGAGGGCAGGAGTCTCCCCTGAAGGTAAAAAGGAGATTAAGCAAGTTTTCTCTCAAACAGAGTCAGACCAGGTGAAACTTAACTTGCCAGTAACAAATGAAAGTGTAAATGTGACCAGCAAACAACAGTTTGCAGAAGAGCAAATGCAAGATCCTACCTTGCAAACTTTGTTTCAGGAAGTAGATACAAATAAGGAAAGTAAGCCAGAGGATGATATGGAGAAATTTATAGTTGAGAATGGGCAATTACTGAGAGAGGCGAAAGTGAGGGTGACTAGAAGTCACTGCAAGCCAATCAAACAACTTGTAGTGCCACAAAAATATCGCAAAGATCTGATAGAATTAGCTCATGTGTCCAGCACAGGGGGACATTTGGGTATTAAAAGGACAAAGGCACGGTTATTAGACAGATTTTATTGGCCAGGCTTGGGGAAAGAAGTTCAACTGTATTGCAGATCATGCCACTCATGTCAAATGGTAGGGAAAAGATCTGACAAAACCAGAGCCAAATTGCAGTGCCACAGAGTTATTTCGGTCCCGTTCACGAAAGTTGGAGTCGATATTGTAGGGCCGATTAATAGAGTCACTAGGAGAGGCAATAAGTATTTACTCACCATGATTGACTATGCTAGCAAATTCCCTGAAGCAGTACCCTTAAGGAAGGTAGACACTGAAAGCGTGGCTGGAGAATTATTTAAAATGTTCTGTAGGGTCGGGTTCCCTAAAGAAATAGTGACTGACTTGGTGACAGCATTTACATCTAGGCTGATGAGAAAGCTGTGGGAGTTATGTGGGGTTACGCACCTCAATACTATGCCCTTTCGGCCCCAATCCAATGGTCTGGTAGAAAACTTTCATGCTACGCTGGGACACATGATCAAATGCTACATGTCTGATCATCCTAATGATTGGGATGAGAAGGTGCAACACCTGTTATTCGCATACAGGGACACTAGACACTCGAGCACAGGTTACAGTCCATTTGAGCTGGTGTACGGGAGAACAGTAATGGCTCCTTTAGACCTAGTGAGGAAAGAGTGGGCGGTAGAACAAGAAAAGGAACCCATGGAGGTCATAGCTTATGTGAAAAAGCTAAAAGAAGACATGGCAGAAGCTATGAGATATGCACAACAAAATGTAACTGAAGCTCAAGCAAGACAGAGCCAATGGTATAACAAAAATGCAAAAGATAGACAGTTTGTAACAGGAGATAGAGTACTGTTCCTACGTTATGTAAAAGGAAGCAAATGGCAAAATGACTGGGAAGGTCCCTATGAGATAATTAAACAGACCACTCCTGTAAATTACGTAATTAGGAGAATAGATGACAATTTAGAGAGGGTTGTGCACGTGAATTCCATAAAGCAGTATTGGGATCCAGAGCAGATGGTTCTTTATAACCAGATAGAAGATGAAGGGTCAGATATATTTTGCCCAACCACGATCAGACTCATCCAAAAGAAAATTCTATAGAGAAAGTGAATATAAATCCCAAACCAACGAAAGTACAAAAGGAACAATTAATGTGCCTGCTTAGAAAGTATGCTGGTGGGTTCACAGAGAGACCAGGGAGAGCAAAGGGCACAGAACATAAAATTGACACAGGCAACGCGAAACCAATCTCTGTGCCTCCCTATAGATTAACCGGGCAGTATAATGAATTGGTAGAAAAAGAGGTACAAATGATTTTAGAAATGAATGTAATCGAACCGGCTGAGAGCGAATGGTCATCACCAATAGTTTTGGTTAGGAAGAAGGACCTCACAGTCAGATTCTGTTTAGACTTTAGGAAGCTGAATGAAATCACGGTGCCAGACAACTTCCCTATGCCCAGGACAGATGATCTAACAGAGAGAATGGGGAAGGCAGTGTATCTGTCCACCCTAGATTTGTCTAAGGGATACTGGCAGATCCCGATAAGGGAGGAAGACCGGAGCAAGACCGCCTTTTCAACTCCCAACGGGTTTTTTCAGTTTGTTAGAATGCCCTTTGGTTTAAGAAACGCTTCTGCAACTTTCCAAAGATACATGAATAAGATATTAGCAAGTTGCAAGGCATTCGCCGAGGTGTATATTGATGACATTGGCATTTACAGCAATAGCTGGGAGGAACATTTGAAACACCTACAGGTAGTGTTAGAGAAATTAAAGGAGGCAGGGCTGACCATAAAAGCTTCCAAGTGCCACTTCGCGAACTCAGAAGCTCAGTTCTTAGGCTTCATCGTAGGAGGAGGCAAAATAAAGCCAGATCCTGAAAAGCTGCAAGTAGTGGATGGTTGGAAAATACCGCAGACTAAGAAGCAAATAAAATCATTTCTGGGTTTGGTAAGCTATTATCGCAAATTTATTCCAAGCTGTGCTGAGATAGCAACGCCCTTGTCTAACCTTACCAAAAAGGGTGGTCCCAATAAAGTTCTCTGGGACGGGAGATGTGCTCAAGCTTTTGAAACATTAAAAAGGAAGCTGATGGAGCATCCGGTGTTGGCGGTTCCCGATTTTGAGAAGCCATTTACGCTGACCACAGATGCCTCAGACTCTGGTTTGGGGGCGGTGTTGAGTCAAGAAGGCAGGGACCAACGAATGCATCCAGTGTTGTACATTAGCAAGAAGCTCACACCTGCAGAGGCCAAGCTGTCAGTAGTGGAGCGCGAGTGTCTGGCCATTGTATGGGCAGTGAGCAAACTTAGACCGTACTTGTGGGGTCGGGACTTCACCATTTGTACTGACCATGCTCCCTTGCAATGGCTACAGCGGGTTAAGAACAACAACAGCAAGCTTTTGCGGTGGAGTCTTGTGCTGCAAGAGTATTCATTTAAAATCCGGGTCATTAAAGGAAAAGAGAACCGGGTAGCAGATGCTTTGTCCAGGATCGACCAAGAAGATCCTGCGGACGGCGGGCCACTAGGACGAGGTGAGGACGAGGCCGGAGAGGAACCGAGATGGAGCCCGGACGATGCCAGGACGATGCGGAAGCAAGTGGAACCGAGACGGAGCCCGGACGATGCCAGGATGACGCAGAAGCAAGCGGAACCAAGACGGAACCCTGACGACGCCGAGGACAACAAGGAAGCAAGCAGACCTGCACCAGATTAATAAAGACTTACAGAGACTTATCATGTAATGACTGTAAAAATTGCTCTAATCATGACAGTTGGAAAAGATTCTCTGTTTAAAGTTTTATACCCACAGGTAACTTTGAAGAAAAAAAATGACGTTGTCATTTTTTTTCAATTCCAAGGGGAAGGAGTTGTGGTGCCCACATACAGGTACTGAGTGTAAAATAGTAAGTTATTGTATAAAGTTATAATGTTGTTAAAAGGAACTGTTTAAGCAAGTAAGTATAGAGCCAGACAGCTTTAAAATACAAGGTAAGTAGAAAGGAGGAGGGCTCTCTGTAATGTTATGAAGTAATTGTCAAAGGAGGAAAGCTCTGTTATGTTATGAGGTAACTTCCAATAGAAGGAAGAGCTAGTGAGAAGAGCTAGAAGAAAGCTCTCTGTCTGTATTAGTGAGAAGAGCTGAGGAGCTTTGTGTGTGACTTCCAAAGAGAGAAGTTAGGCCTTAGGCAGTTCTGTGGGAAGCAGGTGCCAGGGTCAGGGGACAAGAGTGATTGATATATATTGAATAATCTGTGGATAGAGATAAACGGTGAAACGTGCTCTTATCTATAGGCCTAGAAACAAAGAAGAATTAGATTTGCTTAGGGTTAGTCAGGAAAGCAAAGAGAGTCTCAGAGAGTGAAGAAAAGTAAAAGAAAGAATTGAAGAGCTGGTGTCTGTAACAAATTCACTTGACAATTACTGAGAAGTTGTATTTAAATAAACTGTTTAATAGTTTGTTCAAGAAACGTGTCAACGTCTGTCTATTCCTCACATAAAGCAAATCTTAAACAATCCTGCAGAGCTTAGAGATATTCCAAAAGAAGAAGCAAGCCTCTAAAGAGAGAGAAAAGTGAAACAGGGGGTGCAACCCTTGGTCAGGGAGATATAAAAGGAAAATTAAACAAAAACGCTACCAAGACACATATCAAACGAGTAAACCTGTGACAGGGAGGGGGCTGGAGCCATAACCCCCCCCCGCACATAAATGGCACTCAATAGTGTAGAAGGCAACCCTTCTAAAACACACATGAAATAGAATGATGTTTGATGGAGAGGTTTGGAGGTAAACATAGGAACAAATTAGAAACATCTCTCAAGGCAGGTATCAGTCACTCATTCTTGCAATTATTTATATTCTAATTCTTAAAATACAAATATTTTTGATAATGACAACTAAGCTGTTCATATCTTTGCATTGGAATGACTGGTGTAGCCTTATATCACTGAGTTTGAGGTAATCTGCAAAGGCTTTTTCTCATTGTGCTTTGCATGTTCATTACCCTAATCTGATTTGCTATTGAGTTGTAGCTGATAATTATCTTGCTAAATCTCAGTTTTTGCTATGAACTTCTTTCATAGACATTTCATAGTCAGAAAGAAGACATTTCAGCCACTTAATCAGTGCAGAAAACCAAATCAAAGCATTCCTCACACTTGCCTGTTCAGTCTTTGCATGAGTGCATTCAGTGCTAGGGACGCTCACCGCTTCTCCCACCTTCATTTTTTAAAATCCTGTATTTTGGACCACAGAGGTCATATACCGTATTTTCCGGAGTATAAGACACACCTTTTTGCCCCCAAAAAGAGGGTGGAAATGTCGGTGCGTCTTATACACTGAATACAGCCATTTTTGGCCTCCCGAAGCCCTGCCCCCACATCCCATTTTTGTGAAAAATGAGCCAGTTTTTTGCAAAAATGGGGGTGTTTTTGCCTTACCCCAGCCCCTAGGAGTGCTCTGCAGGCTTCCCAAACCCTCTGCATGCCCTGTTTTTGCAAAAAAACGAGCGAAAAATGAGCCATTATTTGCAAAAATTGGGGCATTTTTGCCTTCCCCCACCCCCTAGGAGTGCTATGCAGGCTTCCCAAACCCCCTGTATGCCCTGTTTTTGCAAAAAAAAAAAAAAAAAAAGAGCAAAAAACAGGCTGTTTTTTTGCAAAAACTAATTACCCCATCTTTCATGACTGGAGGAGGAATTCTGGGAGTTGAAGTCCACTAGTCTTAAAGCTGTCAAGTTTGAAGACCCCTGGGTTAGGGGTTAGGGGTGCAAGGGTCTTCAAACTTGGCAAGTTTAAGACTTGTGGACTTCAACTCCCATTCCTGAGCTAGCATGACTGGAGGAGGAATTCTGGGAGTTGAAGTCCACTAGTCTTAAAGCTTGTGGTTTGAGTTTGAAGTTTGTAAAAAGTATACATGGTTGTAAAAAGTGTACATGGTTGTAAAAAGTATTCTGCTACACTGGTATTTTATTAAATAATATATTACTACACCATTTGGTAAAGAATACTTTTTTCCTTGTTTTCCTCCTCTAAAATCTAGGTGCGTCTTATACTCCGGTGCGTCTTATACTCCGAAAAATACGGTAACCTTCTTTTTGTGGCACCGCTTTAAATACTTGAAAAATTCATAGCGCATTTCAGTTTCTCAAGAGAAGAATACAGTTTCAAAACAATATTTAAAATATTTAAACCAACCAATTTCCTCCCTTGCTAAAATACCTGCAGCAAATTCTGGGTAATATAGCAGTTTCTCATTCTCTGTGCTCAATTGCTTGGTCCTCTTAGATTGAATTTCCTTCATTCTGAACTGTCTGGTATGTTTTTCCTCTTGGCTCTTTGAGCCTCAATCTTTTCCCAGTTAACTCACTGAGCAATTTTGCTGCTTGCAAAAACCTGCCAGCCTTTCTCTCTTTCTCTCTCAGCTGGCTAAGCAGTGCCAACTGATTCCTATGCATCTTCCAAGCTGTTCCTCTACAATGCTAGTTGCAGGGAGCGGAATTCGAGATATGCAGAGTGCAATAAGGATAAAATCCTTAATACAGGGGTGAAATGCTACCAGTTTGGCCCGGTCCGGGTGTACCGGTAGCGGCGGCCACCAGTGGTTTGGAGAACCAGTAGCGGTGGCAGCGCAAGGCTCCGCCCATCCGCCCAGACGTTGCCATGTTCATGTTTTTAACCCTCTGCACATGCGCAAAGCCTTCTGTGCATGCGCAGAGGGTTAAAAACCACACTTCTGAACCAGTAGGAAGGGTAAGTAGATTTCACAGCTAACTTAATATCTTTACTGAATCCATGCTGTCTAACAACACCCTCTTTATGCACCTCTTAATCTCAATCTTGTTGAGGGAGGTCTCACGCGGCTGGCTCCAGGCGTTGGTCAACGCTTCTTTGAGAGAGGGGTCCGTCCCGCAGCCCTTAAAAGTTGCGGTGGTGAGGCCACTCCTCAAGAAGCCTTCCCTGGACCCGGCGGATTTAAAGAACTTCCGTCCAGTCTCCAACCTTCCCTTCGCGGGGAAGGTTGTTGAGAAAGTGGTGGCACTCCAGCTCCTACGGCTGTTGGATGACACTGATTTTCTGGATCCCTTTCAATCGGGTTTCAGGCGCGGCTACAGTACGGAAACGGCTTTGGTCACCCTGATGGATGATCTCTGGCGAGCCCGGGATGGGGGTTACTCCTCTATCCTGGTGCTACTTGACCTCTCAGCGGCTTTCGATACCATTGACCATGGTATCCTTCTGCGTCATCTCGGAGAGGTGGGGGTGGGCAGCACTATTTTGCAGTGGTTCTCCTCCTTCCTCTCTGACAGGATGCAGTCGGTGTTGACAGGGAGGCAGAGGTCGAGCCCTAGGCCCCTACTATATGGGGTGCCGCAGGGCTCGGTCCTCTCACCCATCCTGTTTAACATCTACATGAAACCACTGGGTGAGATCATCCGACGACATGGGGTGAGGTACCAGCAGTACGCTGATGATATCCAGTTGTACATCTCCACCCCGTCTCAATTCAGGGAAGCCATGGATGTAATGGGCCGCTGCCTGGACGATGTTAGGGTCTGGATGGGGAAGAACCGGCTAAAACTTAACCTTGACAAGACTGAGTGGCTGTGGATATTGCCTCCTAAGGACTTGACTAATTGTCCCTCCTTGGTTCTTGGGGGGGAGAAATTAGCTCCCTCAGAATGGGTCCGCAATTTGGGTGTCCTCCTAGACCCACAGCTAAAATTGGAGCAACATCTTTCAGCTGTGGCTAGGGGGACCTTTGCACAGGTTCGTCTTGTGCACCAATTGCAACCCTACTTGGAGAAGGAGGTACTTCTCACAGTCACTCATGCCCTTATCACCTCACAGCTGGATTACTGCAATGAGCTCTACATGGGGCTACCCTTGAAGAGTGTCCGGCGACTGCAACTGGTGCAAAATGCAGCTGCACGAGCTGTGGTGGGTGTACCTAGATACACCCACGTAACACCGATCCTCCGCCAGCTGCATTGGCTGCCCATTAGTCTCCAGATCCAATTTAAGGTGTTGGTTTTAACCTTTAAAGCCCTACATGGCTCAGGGCCAGGTTATCTTCGGGACCGTATCCTGCCGCATACCTCCCTACGACTGGTCAGGGCCCACAGAGTTGGCCTCCTCCAGGTTCCATTGACCAAGCAATGTCGGTTGGCGGGGCCGAGGGGGAGAGCCTTCTCTGTGGGAGCTCCCTCCCTGTGGAACCAGCTTCCTCCAGAGATCAGGACTATCCCCACCCTGCTGGCCTTCCGTAAAGCAATAAAAACTTGACTCTTCCGGCAGGCGGGGTGAAAGTGAGACCAACTAGACCAGATATGGGTCTCCCCCCTTGATTATGAATGTGAGATACTCTTTTTAATTTTTGTAGTTTTTAATTATTGTACTTTTTATATTGTGGAATGGATTCTGACATGTTGTGAGCCGCCCAGAGTTCCTCGGGAGTTGAGCGGCATAGAAATCCATTTAAATAAATAAATAAATAAATAAATAAATAATAAATAAATAAATAAATAAATAAATAAATAAATAAATAAATAAATAAATAAATAAATAAATAAATAAATGTTTAATATTTATTAACCACCCATCATCTTCAGAGAGGGGGTCTGGGTGTTGTACAATATAGTCAACAAAATTAACATTAAAATCAGAATAATTTAAGATTAAAAAGTTGTAAAATTATAAAAATACCATTATAAAATTTCAAAAGGTGAAAAATTCCAAGATGGGAATTAGCAGTTGTTAAAACAGGTTCTCATGGGGCCAACCAGACCCATGCTTGGGTGGGCCTCTGTGTCCCCCACGCAAGGCCACATGCAGCCAAGTTTTGATCCCCTTGTGGAAGGCCAAGGGGCATCTCTGTAGGGGAAGCGGCAGAGAAGGTCCTCCTTTTAGACCCTGCCAGTCAAAATTCTTTGACTGACAGGTCTGCAGTATACCTTCCTTGCCTCAACAAATGGGACTGGCTGATGTGATGTGGAGAATTGAATTCAATTTCTTCCATTTGCAGACCTGTGCAACCAAGTTTCTTTCTATCACGTACCCTCCTAACAATCTCCTATTAATACTACATTTTAACTACTAAATTTTCATTCTAAACTTTCTGGGTTGCACAAATTTTTCATTTGGGAAATAAAGGAATTTGGATGTCTACCATATGATACTGTTTTCTCAGTCCATACATTTTCTACCCTTGAAATGAATCTTTATTGCTTAGCAGCCAAATATTTTGTCATTCCATCCTATCTCGGTCAGACATGAACCAGTGTCAAATCCTGCAGAGGCCTAGAGCTAAAGCGGCAGGATTCATGGACAGTCCAAATTGCCTTTCATTGCTCCCAGCTATAAAATCACTGGCTTGTGCAGCCAGAGCACTCAGCCTTCCTTAAGAGACAGCACAACCCTTCATCTTCAAACTGTTAATGTACAATGAAGGGTAAAGTCATCACATTGCATTAGTACTGTCTTGAACATAGAGAGAGGCTCCTGACAGATTCCATACAGCACTAAGCACATCCATTTAGCAGTGAGTGCAAATTTTTACATGACATAACACAATTCTCATCCACATTATATTGGAGATAGCCACAGCTGATATTACTTTAAGTATCTAGCCAAGCACTTTATTACTTGACTAGTAATTTGTATGCATCTCAAATTACAACAGACTTTCACCAGAAATAACGTCTTCTGTGCTAATCTCTCCCATATCTTTTACAACAATGAATAAGCAATGAAAGGTATAGTGCACTGTAATATCAATCAGAATAGAACTGGAAGGGACCTTGGAGGTCTTCCAGCTCTCTTTGCAGCAGGAGACCCTATACCATTTCAGACATGTGGCTGTCCAGTCTTTTCTTAAAAACCTCCAGTGATGAAGCCCCTACAACTTATGATGGCAACCTGTTCCACTGGTTAATTGATCTCACTTTTAGGAAGTTTCTCCTCAATTTCAGGTTGCTTCTCTCCTTGATTAGTTTCCATCCATTGTTTCTTGTCTTGCCTTCTGGTGCTTTGGAAAATAATTTTACCTCCTCTTCTTTGTGGCAGCCCCTCAAACACTGGTATACTGCTATCATGTCGCCCCTAGTCCTTCTTTTCTCCAGACTGGCCATACTCAATTCCTGCAACTGTTCTTCATATGTTTTTTGTCTCCAGGCCTTTAATCATCTTAGTTGCTCTTCTTTGCACTTTTTCCAAAGTCTCAACATCTTTTCTATAATGTGGTGACCAAAACTGAATGCAGTATTCCAGGTTATTCTTTATTTAGAATGTAGAGGTTAAGAATATAAAATACTCAGTCTTAACTAATAAATGCAGTGAAAACACCTGTTATACAGTATATCTATATCTATATATCTGTTTCCCTGTCAACTATCTATTTATTTATTTATATAGAAAGACAAAAACATGGACCAAGGATTATGATGCCTCTGCTTAGTGTAGTATCCAGTTGATATAGAAACTGCTGCAGGATCCACTAACCTCACTGTGATCTGTTGACTTTATTTCCCAAAATTCTTAGCAATATCATGGCTAGTTGGGAAATTCTGGGGGCTGACATCCACATATCTGCAGTGGCAGCCCTGAAGTACCAAGAGGGAAAATGGTTTCAGGGAGTTTTGATTTTGTTGGGTTTGTTACTTGGAACTACGACATACGGAGCACCCAGGAGAAAAAGTTAATTTAGCTAGTTCCTCTGGCAGAAGTATATTGCATCAGTATTTTACCTCAGAGTTCCATATGCTTTGGCTTCCCCCTTGTCTTTTAGACATAATGTTAAATTTAGGTAAAATTAGAATCATCCACTATGTCCCTTGGAATACCCAGAGTTCTAGTCAGCAATTTGCTTCAGATGAAAGCACTGAACCTATGAACATACATATGTCCCCGAATGCCATTCCTAAAATACAATATTGCTCTTCGACCAAATAGAATCTCAGAGCATCTTACCATCAGGGAAAATAAATAAATAAACAAACAAGCAGGAAAAAAATAATAATCAGGAAAATCCTAAAATAATAACATTGACTGTAGCAAGGCAAAAAGAGAGAAAATGCTATTCCCAGACAATTAGGGCAATACAGGAACATAACGTAGCAGCATAGAAAATGCATTTATGGAAAAAGGGCTTTTGGTTTTCTTCATGTAAAAACATCAGGAAGGACAAGGAGTGTGGAGCTTCTCATTAGTTCTTCTGGGAGCTGTTAACAAAAAGCCCCAGTAGTACGATTCTGTCATCCACACCTCTCAGGTTGAATGTGTAAAAGGATCTCTGTTGCTGACCTTAGCAGAAGGAAATCATCCTTCATATTCCCTGAGAAGGCTTAATGTCATGGTTTTAAAAGGCAGAAACAACACCTTAAATGATCTAAAAATAAAGAATGCCTCCACAGTGTTTTAGAATGAAATTGAAAAGCCAGGGCTCAGCTTTCAGAGGTAAGGGAAGTTACTGGATACTTGGATGCATACTATATACTTGGGTGCATCTCTTCTGCTTGTCACTAGCTAATAATCCCTTTTCCCTCACCCCTGTTTCTATCTGTTGTATCCTTTTTTAACTACAGGCCTGCAGGACACGCTTATCATTTGTTCTATTTGTTTAATCCAGACATTTGTTTAAACTGTTTGGATAAAACAGAACTTTAATTTCTGAGTTCCTCATTGGTACAGAATTTTCAGTAGAACAAGTGAGTCATTTCAAAATATGTAAGAGTTTAGTCTGAAGTGTAGTTATATTGGCAAGGACCTGAATTAACTACAATACTCCTAATTTCTAAATGTATATAAATCGCACAGAATACAGCTAAATTGGTTGTCCTTAAATATTTAAAGGTTTTGTGGAGAAAACAATCATCTACTTTACGTACTGTATATGTTGGTAGAGAGTAGGTTAGACTAGCTAGATGTATCAGCAAGACATTGATGTTCTAAACACACTGATTAAAAAGGCAAGTTCTACTTGCTTCCCCTGATGGCTTTCTGCCATTAATATTCATGGCAGATCTCAGTAAAATTGCAAGTAATAGTGCAGGAAGTATGACCCAGACTAAGTACATTCTTCCCTTTGAATATGATTTTATGAGTGATTCATCTGATATTCACAAATTCAGCAACATGAACTTGCTTAAGTTTGATAAACCATCCATCTATCTCCATATAACAGCAGAGGACCTAGCTCACTATCCAGATATCGTATAGTTCATATATTTCCACTGTCATATCTTATCCTCCTGAAGTGAACCTCAGTGTTCTTTGTCCCTTAAGTGCTTACTGCTCCTGTTTGTTCAAATTCTCACAAAATCCTGCCCATGATTGATAAGCAGACATACATCTTATCTTAGGTGCTTCAAATATCTGAAGTGTGTATGGAAAAGGGGGTATGGACACAAGATAGAAGAAATGGTGCATTAATAGAAGGGAGGCTATTTAACATTCTTGGAAATCACCCAAATAAAACTCGGGATGAATTGTTCCACATAGTTCTTTGGCTTGGCTTGACAATGTTGCTAGAAAATAAAATTTTATTATCCTGTATCTAGGAGCATCTTTCAGAACTCAGTGGGATTTGGTGCTGAGCAAACATCCATGACATCAACACCAGGCATTCTTATGTCAACTGTATCTCCCCACCCTATTGATTTTTCTAGCTCAGCTCTCTGAGCGTCAGGTGTGCTTCCATTCAAAGTCCAGGAAATAAAAACCCCAACTCCATGTTTATAGAGATGAGTACTTTTACTAGACAAGAAGTGATAGCAACAAAAGGAAAGCAAGTTCTGAGGCAAAAAGCACGTAAAATGCATATACAAAGAATCCCAAAACCCTCCCTCATAACCCCCCGGGGCAATTCATCCACTCCCCATGTGCCAAGGTGTCATGTGGGTGCACCGGCCATTTGGACTTCCACATCTGGTCCATCCGAAGCCGTTCACCTTGAGCAAGCTATAAACAAGTTCGTGTAGCCTGGTAGATCGTGATGAGAACTTTCCTCCCTAAACGCCTAATCAGAGACAAACAGGGACATCTCCAGCAGCTTCCCCAACCCCCACCCAAATACCTAACCCAACCTCCCCTCCCCCTGTTTCTATGGCAGCCGAAGCAAGCAGGCATTTCGGAGGCTGACATTGAGTTAGATTTCTGCAATGCCCTGGTCTGATTTGACAAGAAAGTCCTTGCCACATTAACCCTATCTTATTTTTTTTTCATTGAGTAACTTCCTTTATTGACAGGAGTGCTGTAATTATGATATATCTTGATTTCAGCAACCAATTTGACTAAATTCGATATAAGAGTGGTCTGGATGGTAGAACATAGAACATAGAATAATAGAATTGGCAGGAATTGCTATCATGTCACTCAATGTCTTTCTCTTCATTAGACTAGATGTACCTACTACCCATAACCATTCATTATATGGTTTAGCTTCAAATCCCCTTAATCATCTTTGTTGCTGTTCTCTGAACTCTTTCTAGAGTCTCAACAACTTTTTATATCATGGTACTTGCAAAGCCACCAGTTGATTATCTTTTCTAGGATTTTCCCAGGTATTGATGTCAGGCTGACTTGTTTGTAGTTTCCTGGATCCATAAGATTGGGACCACCTCATCCATTTGCAGACCTCTGGTAGTTCCCCAGTGCTCAGCAGTTTTGAAAGATTTTGTTCAGTGGTTCTGAGATCACATCTACCAGCAGCTTCAGAACTCTGGGATGTATATAATCCATTTGGTCCTAGTGATTTGAACTTGTCTAAAGTGGATAAGTGATCTCTTAACATTTTCTTCCCTATCTTGCTATTTTTCTACTACAGTATTGATTTTGATAGGCTGGACTATTTTTTTTCTTTTGCATCAAGTTAGATGCAAATAATAAATTAAGCAATTCCACTTTTTCCCAATTAAGTGGATATATAGCTGAATCTTGTATACTCAGACAGTATGTATCATATTTAAATAAGTATGGAAAGGGATTTTATAAGGTTCAGTCTTGAGTATTCTACACTCCAACATTTTTATTAATGAAGTGAGTAAGCAAGTGCAAGAAATGTTTATCAAATCTGCAAATGAAACAAAATTGGGCAGCATAGCTGATTCCTCTAAAACATGGGTGTCAAACTCGCCATGTCACATTGCCGTCACATTATGTTTCACAACATTTTTCCCATTCACGGAGCTGGGGTGGGTGTGGCCTACATGTGACACATCCAACCCGTGGGCCACCAGTTTTACACACCTGCTCTAAAAGATAGAAATTACAGTTCAAAATTCTATTGATGCAAACTACAAATAGCAGAATATCATTGAACAAATACATGCAGATTTTTCACTTAGGGTACAAAAATAAAATGCACAAGTATTGAATTGATGCACAGGTATTAAATTGCTTTAGCGCTTGGGAAAGCAATGATAGAATACCTGAGTACAAACTAAACACGAAGAATGTCATGTAACTACCAAAATGCAAATACAGTTTTAAGTTACACCAATAGAAGTATACTTTCGAATTTACAGCAAGTAAAAGCAATTTTCCCCCATTAGCCAGACTTAACTTTCAGCAGCAAGGGATTAGAATTGAAGTCCTATAAGAAAAGATGAAAGGAACAGAGAAATCTGGTTATCTACAGAGCAGAGTCCCCAAAAACCTATAAAGACTCATGGGTAAAATGAGCTCCCCTCTTCCTCTCCCTGGGCTCTTAGGTGGTACAGAATTTTTAAAAAACACCATGTGAGTACATTTCCAATAAGGGAATTAAGCCCAACCAGATCTTGGTAAGACATACCAGTCAGTGTCTTTCTCCAAAATAAAAAAATGAGGGTAAATTTGTAACACATCAACATGTTATTCAAAAGCAACAACTTAAGTCCAGAACCACCAAGGATTAAATTGCCAGGCATACTGTAGTTGTTAGAAGCTGAGGGCCAGAAAATGAAACATCTAGTTTCTGCTTTGATTTTTAATCAATACGTTACTGTATTTCCCCATAAACATCTAATTGTATCTCAGTCTGATGAAGACCAAAAGGTTAAAGCCATGTAGTTATGTTAGATTATGACAATAGTGCTCAATTTTCCTGGAATTACACTTCTGCTTCAGAAGAGATTGAAATCCAAGTATCCTTAAATGCTATGAGGAAGATGGGCTCATATCCAAGACTCATATTCCAGCTTTTGAAACAGTTTTTGGCCATTTGTGCAACGTTACCACACATACAGAAAAATGCTGTTGTCAGTCTGCCCCCCTGGACCATCTCTGCAAACACTGCTATGCACTCCCATAATGGTATACATAACAGTTTCCACTCTTGTTCTACAATTATAGTTAACTGTTTGCTCCATTTATACTGGCAAAAACAGGGTAGATTTTGATCCCTGAAGAGTTATCATACCTTGATCAAAATTTCTTGGTGCATGTGGTGAGCAGTTTGTAGTTAAATCTGTTCCTGTAGTAAGATGAGAGGAATAATTAACCTAGAGTGAGTGGGTGGTCTGAAGGTAAAGCAGGCAGTTAGTCCTAATACACATTCAGATTGTATATATTGAGGTGCTGTTTCTGAAAGTGTAATATCACATGCCAAAATTTCAACCCAAGTCCTTGGGCATTTTAAATAAATCAATAGAAATCCTAATGAACATCTCTCTTCCAGAGGTGGTGGAAGCCTATAGATAGCCTATAAAATTTAGTGCGTATAACCCAGAAGGAATTTGTGGGCTTCAGCTGCCAAACTGGATCTGCTCACAGGGATTGAAGGAGACAAATAAGTCAAGGACTGAAAACCTCCTCAGACATATGGTTTAAAAATCACACAAGTTGTCAGTGGAGAGATAAAGATGGGAAGCTGTAAATTTTCATCTGATCTGGCATCTCATTCTCCATTTACTTTTTGTTTCTTTTCTCTTAGAAATAACAGCAAGGAAAGTTGTTTCTGAAGATATAATTGCCATGAGACATCTACTGTCAAACCCCGAAGCCCCATAGTTTGCCATACTGGGGGAGGGAAGGAGCCCTTGCACTGGTGATGGGGGATGTAGAGATCCAGAGGCAGCAGCGGCGTGCTGACGAATGCTGAGGACCAGTTGGTCGGCAGAGAGTGAGCCGCAGATCAGCTGTGCAGCAGGGAGATGGGGAGGTGCGAGGCAAGCGGCCTCCTGGACTTTGGAGCTCCAGAGACAGGCTGACGATCAGCTGGTCAATGCAGTAGTAGCAATAGGCCAACGATGAGCTGTTCCGGGCCACGGAATGGCCGGGCGGCATCCAATCAGTTGTTCCAATGCACAGCTGACAATGGGGCAAGGACAGCGCCAGCAGAAGGGTGTGGCTCACCTAGATAAAATGTGCTGGGAGGCAGATGCTCCCAGCGCTGACTTTACATCTTTGCTGCATTTGCTGTTGGAACTCATTGCATGCCAGAGACCGGCTAAATAAACCAGTTAGCCTCCATGTGAGTGTCATCTTACTGCTGATTTAGGTCCAGAACTCAGACCCTTGAGATCTACTTTAAATTTTCCTAGGCTGCCTTTTTCAGAACAATCAATTTGCAAGGCATACAAGCTAGCACCATGTGTCTTATATGCCTTTCAGCCTTTGAGCCATACTTGCAAAAATTGTACATAGTCTGCATAATAAAAAAATAAGCTCACCATGTCTTCTATGACACCACAATGATATACTGTACATCTGTGTGTAAAAGCAAAGAAAATTCCATCATTATATGTCTGTTCAGGTGTGTAAACATTGGGAGGTACCAAAACTAAATAGAAGAAATAAACTGAAAGTAAAGAAGAAGTGGTAATGGCATAAAATACTTCATAGTAATGAGAAAATAATTCTGATATACTGGACAGCTTGAATCAGATCTTATTGGATTGAAATTGCCTATTAGATTAGATTTTCATTCTAAGTAAACAGTTATGAAAATGAAATAAATTGATTCATCTTGTACCCATTTGATTCAATAATTTGATCTAAGTAATCACGCCAGTTCAAAAAGGTGATTCAATCAAATTACCTTCAGATCAAATTACCTAACTGAATCTTGCATACTCCTACTGAACATCTTTTAAATGATAGCTACTTATTATATCCAGATAGCTTTATACTAATTTCTTCAAATATGAGAAAGAATGAGTTATTGCTTACATTTCTTGCCTATAAAGGATACATTTATTAATTTTCCTTTCAATTCTTTAATGGTGCATTTTGTAATAGAGTGTTAATGCTATTTATTAATGCTATTTATTTAAATATAGATTAGACAATATGATTTTGAAAAGACCATAGACTATCTCTATCCTTAATTTCAAATTTTATATCATAAAACAGAAGCCTGTATGTTCCCTTTTCATTGGCTCTGTTTATGCCCAGTGTAACTACATTTTGCTTGTGTGAACTTAGTAACTGAGGCATTTCAAGTTTGACATAAAAACTTCTATTCATCTAAAGCTGGCAATGTAATTTGACTAAAACCTAGATTGCTCCAGCTGTTTTCCTCTGCTGTGGGGGTTTCACCATCCCCATAGACTTTTGGGGTGGTAAAACTGAAGCAGAAAGGAGGTAGATCCCCATGGATTTAAGTTATCTTAGAGAACTCAAACAGACATATGATATGAAAACAATTAATCAAGAGAAATTATGGTCATAGATTGCTTGATGTATAGATTTTCAGTGATCACCAAAGATAATTGCAAGCCTTCTTTCTTTCTTTCTTTCTTTCTTTCATTCTTTCTTTCATTCTTTCTTTCATTCTTTCATTCTTTCTTCTTTCTTTCTTTCTTTCTTTCTTTCTTCTTTCTTTTTTTATAAATCAGGGTATTAATATTAATTTACAATATCTTTTGTCTTTAATTTTCTAATATCCTTTCTGGTATTTTGAGTTAGTAAAGTTTAACCAATTCTACTTCTAATGCTCTATTTTTCAGTGGATTGAAAATACAGTACTGCAATAGTATGTTTGTGTGTGGGTGTGAGTGTACAATATTCATGCATAGATATATGCATATATAGACACATATATTCATGAGTAAATTCTGTTTAATTCAGTGGAATCTAACCCCTTGTAATTTAATTTAAAATTGTAAAGTACAGAAAATTTACAGTATATTGAATAGACCCAACTCTGTAGCCATGAGATATAACAACTTTTCTCCAAAAGGTTCTCATGATCTATAGATTCTCAAAGCTTTATATATTTTTAGACCTCATATTTAATGCATGAGACAAGAAAATCTGCTATAGTGGGTAGCATGGGGAAGCAATATTAAATAATTTACCAAATCTCCTCCTCTGGGATCTGCTAGTTTGTTCCACTAAAATTTTAATATCTTCTTGGCTCTAACATATCATTCTCTTAGAAATAACTAATCTATTGTTTGTGGATTAAATAGATAAACCATTAAAGTCTGGCCCTTATACTATCTTTAGAATCATTTCATTTTGCTCTCACTTTTTTTTGGGGGGGGGGGGGAGAAGATCAAAAAATCAACAATGGCCAGAATGGCAACAACATCCTGGTCCTGGGGAAAGATACTGCATGTGCATATATACATGGCAACGTAATATTTGTAGAAAGAGCTTTGATACTTGATACTTGAGCCATGGTGGTGCAGTGGTTAGAGTGCAGTACTGCAGCTACCTCCGCTGATCACCGGCTGCCAGCAGTTTGGCAGATCAAATCTCACTAGGCTCAAGGTTGACTCAGACTTCCATCTTTGCGAAGTCAGTAAAATAAGGACCCAGATTGTTGGGGGAAATAGACCGACTCTGTAAACTGCTTAGAGAGGGCTGTAAAGCACTGTGAAGCGGTATATAAGTCTAAGTGCTATTGCTATTGCTACTTCCAAAGATGCTGAAATTATTTATAATTATATAGCTTGTTTGCCTGCCTTTCTGCCGGAAAAAAATATATAATGAAACCTAGCTAGCTGAGTTTATTTTTTATTTAGTCATTGTATATAGCTGGCCACTCAGCACATGACTCCAGGCATCAGAATCTTGAAATTTTGTTGCCAGAAGAGATGGTTGTGGGGAATGGATGTTAAACTGCTGCACACTCAAAAGGCAAGATTTTAACTGTAATCTTCTCAAAAAGATGTGGGATCTGTTTCCTATTAATTATTCTCATGGTATCTTTTATCTGTCCTCTTAACTTAGCCTTGACAGTTTGGTCAGTGATTAAGAGGCTGGATTAGGAATGGGGAAGCCTGAGTTCTAATCATGATTTAGCACAGAAGTCAACTGGATTAACATTAGGCCAGTCATTTTCTCTTAGCCCTCGGCAAATGGCAAAACTCTTCCAAAAATGTTACCTAAAAGGCTGCATGTACTTGTACTCACTAAGAGTCAAGACCAACTCTGGAGCAATACAACAAATATTGAGCATAAATATTTCAAATTGGAGAGCAGAAGATGAGACAGAATTAGCCGCTAATAGAAAAGATTCATAAATACTTCAGAAATCAGAATCTTTCAAAGGAGGTATAACACATTCCTCCCTCCTGTAGAGCCCAGAATGAAAAATAGCAAAATAGCTTTCCTAACTCTATCTCCACTGCTAAGTGCCAAATTACATGTTTACACATTACTGTTCCAAAGAAATGCACTTCTAAGCTAAACCCAGACAGCTTTGGAAGTAGCACAGGGTGTTAAACATTTCCTCCGTCATCATTTCCAGCTTTTATCTACTCCGCAGAGTTTTAACACATACTTTTTCATCTCTACTGCCCAGGGATGTGGATAGGAACCTTGGAGACAAGATATCTGCTACAAACATGTTTCATCTTTCCTGGCTTACAGGAGCAGGAAGGACAAAGGAAGGGATGGATAAGCAAATAAATGTATGGTAGCAATATGAATAGTGGGGACGTGGTGGTTTGGTGGCTAAGACACTGAGCTTGTCGGTCGGAAATGTCAGCAGTTTGGCGGTTCGAATCCTTAATGTTGCATAACGGAATTAGCTCCTGTTACTTGTCCCAGCTTCTGCTAACCTAGCATTTCAAAAGCATGTAAAAATGCAAGTAGAAAAATAGGGACCACCTTGGTGGGAAGGTAACAGCATTCTGTGCGCTTTCAGCGTTTATTCATGCCAGCCACATGACCACGCAATCGTCATCAGACAGCGCTGGCTCTTCGGCTTAGAAATGGAGATGAGCACCACCCCCTAGAGTCCGGAATGACTAGCACGTATGTGGGAGGGCAGCGGTGGGTTCTAACTTACCTCGCCACTGGTTCGCTTTCTCCCGCAATGTGTGGATGCGCGCGCGCTTCACGTGCACATGCGCACATGCACAGTGCTAGAAATTCATTAAAAAATCCAGAAAAAAAGCCAAAAACAAGATGGCGGCACATGTGCAGTGCCAGAAATTTGGCTTCTGCGCATGCGCAAAAGAAAAGATCAGCAAAAAATCCCCCAAAATAATTTTTTTAGAAATGTAAAAAAAAATGATGGCAGCGTCCACGGACCGGCACCGACAGAACCGGCTCTGTGACGTCACCAGTGGTTTGTAGAACCAGTGCGAACCGGGAGGAACCCACCTCTGTGAGAGGGGAACCTTTACCTTTTACCTTTTAGTAATACGAATACTTCATACTTTAAAAAGCAAGGGGAAGATCGTTGTTTTTCCCTTTTGTTTTTGTCTTACTCCTGCCAGATTATATCACTTTGGGTCAGCCTATAATATTGTCATTTACATACAACAAAAATATATCATTCCATGAAGTCCCTCTTGGTTCTGATAAACTTCTACAGAAGGAGAAGTAAAGAAGGAGGAGATGGAGGAGGAGGAGGAGGAGGAGGAGGAGGAGGAGGAGGAGGAGGAGGAGGAGGAGGAGGAGGAGGAGGAGGAGGAGGAGGAGGAGGAGAAGGAGAAGGAGAAGGAGAAGGAGAAGGAGAAGGAGAAGGAGAAGGAGAAGGAGAAGGAGAAGGAGAAGGAGAAGGAGAAGGATCTACTAACCAGGACCACAGTTTTCTGAACTGAAAAGCTTGAGTATAACTTGGATACAATTTTACACCAGCTGTAAATTTTTTGGAAGGGCAATTTCAGAAGATAGTTTTGGATATTCAAATGATTATTCATTATAGCATATCAAGACTGCAACTTGTTCCATACATTTAATATATGCATGAATGCACAGTGGGAGATTGTTCCAATTTTTGTAAATTGGTGCCATTTGTGCCAATTCTATCCTCTCTTTGGAAATCTAAGGAGAGATATTCTAGTTCTAAATCACTGTCTAATGTCAGAAAGTAACTGGAGAGGAGCAAACAAATTAAATCACAGTATAGCAAAGACATTCCTGAAGATATCAGTTTTGGCAATAATATTGGTTTCATAACTACTTTCACCCACAGCCAATCTAAAAAAGTGGGAGGGTCAGGCTAGTTTGATAGGAGACCAATAGAAATCCTAGGATTGTATGAATCTCTTTGAAGAGAATTTGGAAAATTCAGCTGATCCATGTCTCATTTATTAAAACAATCACATGGTTGGTCTGATTAAAGTTAAATTAAATAACTTATCCTAACCTATAAAGTCATACATGACTGGGACCAGAATAACCAAGAGAGCATATTTTTCTGAATGAGCCTTTCCATGCTTTAATATGTCAGGATGACTCTTTTTTTTCTTTCCAAAAGTATGGAAAGGCACATTTTTGGGGAATACAAGAGAAAGATGGGGTGAGTTGCTCCCAAGTTTAGACATCTTTGCCAGATTACCTACTCTTGGTTGTCTTTCAATGAACAAGTCATTGCATTTATGTTCTGGAAAGTATTAATACTTTAGATGTTTGTTTATTTGTTTGTTTGTTTGTTTGTTTTTGAAGTACAATTCAATTTGGCTTAGGGGGAGTACCATTTATTTTGTCTGAGTCATATGTCCCAAAAGTGCTTTTTCAAAAGGCAACTGGATTTCAAAAAATTTTCTTGAAGACATTTCGCTTCTTATCTGAAAAGCTTCTTTAGCTCCAGTTGTCTTTTGAAAAAGCACTTTTGGGGAAACCATGATCTGGATGACTGAGATTTTCCACAGACATCTAAGTCATATGTTTCATTTAAAAAAAAAACATTGTGATAGAATGAAAACTTAAATACTGTACTTTCTGCCATTCTTCATGCGGCTGATAACATGGGAATACAAAAGACTTGAGAGAAAAGTTTTTCTTTTCTTTTCTTTTCTTTTCTTTTCCCACACAGAGAAAGGCTCTCATGAGAGAGGATGGAAAGTTAAAATAGACTAACAAGCTGGCAAGAAGAGAATTGTTGTTGGACCTAGAGAAGGAAGAAAATACTACCAGCAGGCAAAGATGGAATGATGCAGTTTCATCATGATAAAGAAAAATAAATTCCTGGGGGACTGAAGATCAATGAAATATGGTTGTCATTATAGTCATCATGCAAGGAGGATAGTAGTAGTAGTAGTAGTATTAGAGAGGATAGTAGACAGTAGTAGTAGGTAAAGCAGTATACGATCAATCAATCACAGACAGCCAAAAAGGGTAGATCCAAGAAAATCTGTTAGTTCTGACAGATTGCTTGCTAAATGTTAATTGAAACCTTTGATGAATTAGTAATACACTTTATTTAATATTACATATTTTGCAGTAATTTAGGATAAGCACACAGAGCATAGCAGTGTTAGTATGGGAAGGGAGATAATTTCCAAATGGTACAGCCATTCAGCCCTTGATCAGTTTGTTGGATTCCACTCTTCTGAAATTAGAAGCAGAAGGGAGAAGGGGAATGCTGCTTTTATAGTTGGTCTTTCGGCCATCTATATAAATGGCTGAAAAAGGAGATATACTTCGGTCTCTGAAATGTATATAAAAATGAGCTGCTTTACAAGGGGGAAAAACCCCAAATAGCATCATTGGGTGCTGGGTTTTGTTTGTTCAAACCTGAAGAACTCTTTCACAAGTATATTTGAAAACAAGTTGATTTCTTGAAGTTTAATCAATCATCTGTTTTGTCAATCGCCTTGAATGCATTTTTTTAAAAAACTAGTGACAATAATTCAAGGGACGAGGAAATAAATGAACGCTGCCCCAATTTCTCTACAACCAATCGCTTTTATTTTCAAGTGGTGTATAATAATCAAACTTAATTTCCATTTGTGCCTTACTATTATGTGTAGTTAGAAAAAAATCCTGCTTAATTTAGAGCAGATGAATGATAAATGCAAGGTTTCATTAATCCATCAGAAAGTTACTGACCTTCTTTGAAATGGATGGATGGGTGAATGGATGGATGATTCATTGTTAATTTTCAATTTAATAAAAAAAATTAATTCTGAATCAAGCCCCCATCTTCTCTCTTTGGGGGGGGGGGTAAATATATACCAAATAAATGCCAAAATCTATGTCTACCCTGCTCTAATCTTGTGAGAGGAAAAGACAAAAGTTCACCTACACCATGATTCCAAGTGAACTTCCTTTTAATAATCATAATCTTTTCCTTTCTCTAACCCTAACCCTAATCCTGGCATGAGGAAAAGACAAGTACCAATCCTCAATCCTGGCATGAGGAAAAGACAAGTAGCAAAAGGAGGCTCTTCATCTGAAGTGCTTAAACAAGAGAAACAATTTTATTGCATAATAGTAACCATTATCGTTTACCACCCCACTTCTGTTGCATCTCCAGAAAAAGTTTAATAACCAACCCTTCTACCAACAGCACCCTCCCTAAACTCTCAACACATACAGTAGATAGTGGTCCGCATACAGAGAAGGCCTCATTGCTTTCTTGAAATACCAGGTTGATTACTTGCAGTGAAATGTTTGACAAGATTTATTCCAACATTACTGTTGCTTGGCTTTTCAAAATCAGCTCACTAATTCAGAAAGAGAGTTTTTCACTCACTGGCAAATGTTTTTTTTTACAAAGGGCACAAATTATGATGGAATAATGAAGGAAAAGAGAAAAGCGGTTTGGATCAGTTTGGTTCGGATTCCCCCACCCGCCAAAAGGAGGAACAAAAGGATATGTGAAAAATTGTATGAAACATGAAAACATATTCTCAGAGCACCCTCTTCTGGTTTATGGGGGAAAATGAGCTGCGTTTGCTGAACAATGTACCATGGGAGACAATAAATGTCATCTAGAAAACATGGATGCAATCTTTAAAAGCCCATGAACAGCTTGATAATTATCGAAGTATGGAAACACAAAAATAATAGCAAATAAGCATGCTTAGTGTTGGCTATTTCCCCAAATTTGGAGATTTCCTTCAGGATGTAATAGAAATCATAATATAAGTAAATCAACTCTTTGTAATACCTCTGAAAGAGATACAGTATATTCTATCTCTTTATATTTAAGTATTCTAAGTATGCTGTGGTATGAAGTCATGAACTAGCTATAACCTTTCTCTCATACACCATTCAGGGGTATCTTTCTATATTTCTAGGCAGTAAGTAATTTTTCTAGTGAGTTTATTTTAGGAGCAAATAAGGGTAGCTTGCCAAAAGCTTGTGCCATTGCCCAAAATGGATTTCTAACATGGCTAAAATTAATGTCCTACCATCTAATCAATTTTGCCTCTTCACTAGGGTGAAGTCATATAAATCTACTAAGTAGATGAAATCTATCGCAGAAGCATGGAATTCTAGTGTTAATAAACTTTGTATGCATTTTTTCCTACCAGTTTTTAATTCAATTTTTGACCTGGAGAGAGAAATGAGGCCATCAGGTCCAGCCAAGAATACAAATTAAGCCCTGATAGATGGCTATCAGGCTTCAACATCCAATGTAGAGGAACCCATTAGAAATTAGAACATAGAAGATAGAATCCAACATAGTCCAACTGCCTTATCAAGACAGGAGACTTTATGCCATCCCGGTCAAATGGTTGTCCACTATATTTTTGAAAACCTCTAGTTATGGAGCACCCACAATTCCAATTTAATAAAAGATAATTTGGTTTAGTCTTTAAAAAAATTAAGAATTTCTACTAAGTAGAATCTGATGTTCTTGAACTTTTTTAGTTATAAGGTTTCTTTGTGCTTGGTGTGGGGGAAGGGGAAGAAAAGAAGAAGAACAGAATGTCAGGTTTATACTAATCTCTCTTTATTTTGGTTTCTACTTCTGTATCAATAATATGGAAATACTTATGCCAATTACTTACTATAGGTAGTACTCATTAGTGACCCCAATTTGGACTAGCAACTCTGTCATTAAGTGAAGCAGTCACTAAGTAAAACTGCAACTGTGCATATGGTCTTACTTCAGCTTTCTTTTGATGTGTAGACATGTGAAGATTATAAATGTAAGTATTAGTCATACAGTTACATTTTCATCTCTGTTGCGACTGTGAACTGTCATTAAACAAGGCAATCACTGAATGAAGACTAAAAGACATTTGATTTTTTAAAAAAATTCCTATATGTGTGGCAGGTGGATCTAGGGCTAATATGGGCATGTAGCTCAAAAATGAAGTGGAATCTTTCCTTTGTATTTGTAGGGGAAGGCTACAAAAAATTACAGATTCATTACAGATTTATTACATATCTATTCTTCCTGCCTGACCTTCAACAATCACTATATTTATTCCATGCCCTTGATTTATTTTAGTGCTGCTTACCTGTTTCTGGATTTGTTTAATTAGCTTAAACATTGTGTTGTTAGAATAAAGTTTAAAAACATGCTAAATAATTAATAACATAGCTTAATTTGCTATCCATGAAGACCAATAGTTATAAACATAAATGATTTCAGCAGTATAAATAAATAAATAACCCTGCCCAATTACAACTGAGATTCAAGCATGTGCAGGGGAGAAAAAAGCTTGTAATTTCTCTTCTAAAAGTAATATGCAGTTCATTTTATTTGCACTGACTTGCTTGTTTTTGTCCTTTAATCACCACCTCATTTAATGTTGGTGTCTCGCTCATTTTCTATCCATGTTGACCACAACGGCTGACAGCAGTGAGCTTGATGCCAATAACATTCACTGGGATTACATCTGTCATATGTCAAGGGTAAAATAAAATGTCCATGTTTTATATGCAGCCAAAGTAAGGGTAACCTCTACCAAACAGCTCACTATTGCTTTGTTCTTTTGGTTGGACAATTTACTTGGCTTGTCATTTTTAAAACACCCCAATGTCCTCCCTAACACAGAATACTCCCTGAATGTCTCCGTTTGCTAAATAATGTAATGCAGCTGCTCTTATGAGTGACAGGAGTGATATAACAGTAACTGACTGACAGGAATAATCATAGTAGCTATAAGAAACAAAAAGAATGACCTTGTGGTCATTTCTTCACTTACCTCAAAATGTTAAGTTTGGTTTTTTTATAGAAACAAATTAGAGAAATTAAAAATTGGAAGGCATTTATTTTAGGTTTGTCATACTATCTTCTATATTGGCCAGATACCTTTCTCGTGCTGTTTGCATGAATTTGTTCCCTTAGATTATCATGTTTTTCATTTGCGTTACATTTTACTATATATAAAAAATACTTTAACATATATTGGAAGTAATGGTAATCAACTTTTTTATAAGCCACATAAGGAATATGATTAAGAAATAGTATAAAATATGTTAGATAGATATATGATAGCTGGATGGATGGATAGATAGATATTCTCAAAAAAGGATGAAAAAAGGATGAAGTAAATTATCTTACTTAGTATTGTTCTGGTAGTACCCGATGCCATTTGTATCTGAATATTTGGAGTTTAGGACTGAAGTCTGGGGTCCTTGGTGCTCTCTGACCTTGGTTGCGTTCTTGCAGACATTTCATTACCAAACTAGATAACATCATCAGTGCTAGTAGGGAGTGAGGTTTTTTGAGAACGATCCACCCTCACCAACACTGACATGACAAGCCGTTAGTATATAAAACAAGAACCAACCCTACAGCCTACTAGCAGTGATGGTATCTACTTCGATAATGAAACATCTGCAAGAAAACAACCAAGCTCAGGAATCACCAAGGACCCCAGAGAAAGAGAGATGTGGGTCTTTTACAAGCCCAAGACAAATTAAGATGCCCTCTCTCCCATTTGCAGTGGTTCAGTTTATATGCAATACAGTACTGTAGAAAAATAAGAGCTGGAAGAGCAGTACCCAAATTGCCCAATGATTGTTTATTACCTATAATCAGGCCTGTCAAACTGGCGGCCCATGGGCCGGATGCATCACGCACAGGCTACGGCCACTCCAGCTTTTCAAAGGCAAAAAATGTCATGATACGACAAGATATTTATTTATTTATTTATTTTATTTATTTGTCAAACATGTATAGTAGTAATTTGTATAAACATAAGTAAAAAGTAACGATAAAAGAGGACAATAGGACAGTAGGACAGGGATGGTAGGCACAGTGGTGCGCTTATGCACGCCCCTTACAGACCTCTTAGAAACGAGGAGAGGTCGACTGTAGACAGTCTAAGGTTAAAGTTTTTGGGGTTTGGGGAAGAAACCACAGAGTCAGGTAGTGCATTCCAGGCATTGATCACTCTGTTGCTGAAGTTGTATTTTCTGCAATTGAGTTTGGAGCGCTTTACATTTAGTTTGAATCTATTACGTGCTCGTATGTCACGTAATGTCACGATATGTCACGTGACGCGATCGAGTTTGATCCTGTGATCTGTATCAACCTTAGGCTTATTCTTATGTTCCAAATCGCCTACATCCTGTCCCAGTCAGAGACAGCATATGGCTTCCTTCATACTCAGCAGGCTTAATTTTATTATTTTATGGTTCCTTTTATTGCCAAGAAGAAAAGCCCAAAACAAAGGGGAAAGTAACATGCTATAATGCAGAGCACCAGCCTGAGGCATGATCTTTATTTCTAAGAATGTTGTTTGTGATTCCTGTGTAATTCCAGAATCATATTTAAAAATAAAATTATCAAGAGCTGAGCCCTACTGCTTTGATGCTAAGTTTGCCTTCCAACATAGAGAAATGACTATCCTAAACAGAGGTAACAGGGAGGGTTCTGGAAGGCTAAAAGAGAAGGTGATGAAGGGGTGATGATTATGGAGACATAGATGAATACAATTAGCAATAGTAATAGCACTTAGACTTATATACCGCTTCATAGTGCTTTACAGCCCTCTCTAGGCGGTTTACAGAGTTCAGCATATTGCCCCCAACAATCTGGGTCCTCATTGGACCTCTACACTATAGAAATCACTGTGAGAATGCTTGTAACATGCTGTCATATCCAAAAGGTTCTTGTTAGTCCAAAGAGTTTAAGGATCCAGAGTAGGTATTTAGGCTATTTCACTGGGAAGAAATGGTTTCAAGCTTGTTCAATTATTACAGTTCTCCATCATAATTCAGGGAATTTTAGTTCTATGGAACATTTGAGAGTTTCTACAAGATCACTCCTAATTCTCTTAAAGTCTACTGTTAGATGTAAAAATAACTAAAGTATATTTACATATTAACATCCAAAGGTTGTAGGCTAGGTTTTAGATTCAAAGCTTTGATACATTTATGTTCAGGAGAAAGATCAATTAGGTCTCTCCTGATCATTGCCCTCATCCCAAGTAATGGATTAAGCCAAATGCTTTACATAATAAAGAGAGTAGGTGTGAATTATAGTGGGGAATGGGCAGATTTCCCACCATGTCTTGTCTCTTCTCAAGTAGGAGATTTAAAGAGTGCTGGGCAGGTTTGACTTGTTAACTTGAAGACATCTTTTAGGCTTCTATCCAAAATATTTGAAATATACATCTGACTTGTTTTTCATGTAAGTGCATCAAACTATGACATCTTGTAGAAAGGTAGTATATATATATAGGCATATAATTTTCTTACAGTTACCTACTGAGTGATCACTGACAAAGCATGATTGTTTGGGGAAACATGCATCAGATATGCTGATTATTTCAGGTTCTTCCAAGGCAGAATTTCTAAATACATATTTAAAAAAACTCCATCTATGCTAAAATCACACTTGTGAAAAAATTTGGGTTGGTAAAACTGCTCAGATCCCTCAAAGACAACAAACATAGAAGTTGTAGTTACAAGAAATCAGTAATATAAGTCAAGCTGATCCTAAAGAGCTGGACCACTTCTTGCTGGGAAAAAACCCCATCCAAAGTGGTTTGTCTTTGTCAGACATATTTTTATTTTCTGCATGCACTTACATGAGAGATATCAGAGATTTCAAGAAGTAATAAAATTAACCAAACCCCTGTTGCTCTGTTTGCAGCCTGTATAACCTCTGTGAATTAAACACAGCAACTATCAAAAGGATTTTGGCACCAGCCAAGGATTAATGACCAAGTGGAAATAAGATGGCTAAAGGCAAAACTGAGCAATCATTAAGTCAATTCCCAAGGAAATGTACTATGCCAAGGTTATTGCTATCATAGAGCTTCTTTAAACTGGCACAGAAAGAAAGAATAGTTTAAATAAGCAATCATTAGAAAACAGATTTTCACCTATCCATGTTAGCAAAAAATAAAGAGATGGCATTTAGCAGAAACTACTTGAATTCTATTCTTGTGATGGGAGTAACTGAACATCACGGATAGTTAGTTTAGAGTAGATCAGGGTAGTGGTGGGTTGCTCCTGGTTCGGCCTGGTTCTGTGAACCAGTAGCAACAGTGATGGGAGGCTCCGCCCTCCCACCCGGGACGCTTCTGTGCATGCGCAGAAGCATTGCGCATGCGCATGAGGAAACCGGTAGTGACAGGATTTAGAACCCACTACTGGATCAGGGGTTCCCAATCTTGGCATCTTTAAGACATGTGGATTTTAACTCACTAATTCTGATCATATTCCAGCATGCACATAAATAAAAAATAAATGACAATTTGGGAGGGGGGGTTATTTCCAATGACTTTCTCTGAATTTTCTCAGATGAAATAAAAAGACTGGACCATAGCATCCTTCTACGAGTGGCGGGGGGGAATCTTCTCATGGCAAATGCTGGCTGCATCAACAGTACAGTACATTCAGAAAATAAAGTGAAATTTCCGCCATTCGCACTTGTCCAATATTTTGGGATAAAACTGTAATGAAAGCAGAATATACCCATCCCATCTGTTTCCATTGTGACAGAACAGCTATGAGGTAGATTCAAGCTATGCAGTAGAATGTGATACTCAGTGTAAGAGGTCAAAGCCATAGGGGAAAATACTGAGATCAGAAACATCTGGTGAGGATTGCCAAATCCTAATGACAGAAATCTTCAAGGCTAGATAAAGTACCTATCTAACTATCTCAATACAAACTTCTCCAGTCATCATGATCCTTATTCTAGCCATACTTTCGTTAGACCAATTGAAAGATAATATTTCGTGGCAAGAAGGTTGGCCGCATAATGTTATATAATGAGGGGGATTTTTTCTAATTGTCTGCATGACTACCTTCCCATTGGTGTATCTTCTGTATATTTCTCAGATATAAACCCTGCTGTGTTTAGTTGGACTTTTAAGTACAGTAAATAGGGCTGCACAGTCCTTGATCCATTACCCTGCACCACATGCAACTCTGGAAGCTTGAAAAGGTCATTTATTCCCTTTCAATATTTATGATCAGTGGGACAACCAAGCATGTAATAAGAATACTAGCCCAAGAGATATGGCGTCCCTTCTTTCTTACGACAGGAAAAATAATCAGTACAGCTTGGCTTTAATTATTATGACATGAAGACTGTGAAAGCATCGTTCATTTAACATGGTAAAGTTGGCTGTTTTCAAGTAGATGTCTTTTGAACAGAAATTAAATATATTCTCTATTGCATCAGAAATTCAGCTTTAGTTTTATTATATTATGGAAGATAAATTATTATGGTTGGTCGCACAGTCAGCCAGATGTTTAGATTGGCTTTGGCATTTTTATCCAAGGACCTGAGGTAGTCGGTTATTGTTGCTTGATGTTGTAAAAGGTATTGCTGCAGGATATAAGCTGTTCCAAGTAAAGCTGTCTTTTGCAATTGACTGATGATGATTGTGTCAATGCTGATGGCATTCAAGTGGTGTTCCAGATGTTTTGAGATTGCACCCAAGGCACCTATTAACTATTGGCACTATCTTTGCTTTCTTTTGCCACAAATAGTCTACTTCTCTTTGAAGGTGTTGGAAGAAAAAAAAATCCAGGTCCAATTCCAAGCCAGGAATAAAATGGAGGCTAATTGGAAAGAAAGTTGGTTTATTGATGAACAGAACCACCAACAGCATGTGATTCTGTGACAGCTGACAAAATGGAATTTACAGTGGGTGGGTTTTTATACCTTCTGGATTTCAATGGGGTCATGTAGAGGTCATGGCTGGCTCTATAGACAAAAGGGGAAATGCAAATCCTAAGTGTTTGTCAAAGCTAATTTTGTCAACCTTTGGCTTGATTGTGTTGCTTATTGTGTTGCTTAACTGAAGTTTCTGCCTGAGCCAGTCTTTCTGAATGGATTACCAAATCTGTATTTCTATAAACTGGCCTCCTCAGTTTCTGCTTAGTACAGGGAAACTGGAGCTGGTTTCTTCCTCCCTTAAGATTTTGTTCCCCATTTCTCCTTTAGGGGAAATATTCTATCCTGCCTTTTTAATATTCCCAAAAATATTTAATTCTTTCAGGGGGGAGCTTCCCACAAAGGTCTTTATATTTTGTGATTTTTCTCCAATTCTTTCTTTTCTATACTGCTATCTCCAGGTATTGCAAGGTCTACAATTCAGACATTTTGTCATTCTGATTGACAATTGTTTATAGCAGTGGTGGGTTCCTACCAGTGCGGTCCACTCTATAGCACCGGTAGCGGCCCGCTGGTCATGTCACAGTACCGGTGCGGTCGGTTGCCGGTGCCTGGGCACCGCCATTTTTTAAAAAAACTTTTTAAAATTTTTTTTAAAAAATTTCTTCTGCGCATGCCCAGAAGCTGAGCTTCCGGCACTGCGCATGTGCTGCCTTCCTACCCCTCAGTGAGTCCAAGCAGGGGAGGATGGCTGAGGGAGCGCATGAGATGCTGAAAGAACAGGCAGCAGGAGCTATCTCCATTCCCCTCCCTTCAGCAGTCCGAGAAGCCATGAATGCGTGGTGATGATCCTCGGCATTTTTGCACATTTGAGACATCTCGAGCTGCTGAGGGGAGGGGGAATGGGCGGCAGGACCTATCTCAGTTCCCCTCCCTTCAGCAGTCCAAGAAGCCACACCCACCCAGTCACATGGCTGGCAAGCCACACCCACAAAATAAGCCACACCCACAGAGTGGTAGTAAAAAAATTAGGAACCTGGCCCTGGTTTATAGTGTTATGTGGCAGGTCTGTTTGGATTCTGAACTCCCAGAGCACTTTAGCTTCTTCATTTTTTATTATTTTGTCTGTTTTGTAGTTATTATTGTTGCTGTTTACACAGTCAGCCAGATATTTAGACATTATTACTATTATCATGCTCCCTTTCAGTTATACTTCCAAAGTAGCTGAGGTTAGTTGCAACCCTTTTTGGATTAGATCTCTGGCAAGAGTCATCTATTCCCACACTCCTCTAGATTGGATTAATATAATGTACTTTACCTGTGGAGCCTCTTCAAACACTATAATTGGTGCAAAATGCAGGATCCCATATGCTGACAAGTGAAATATGATTTAGTAATATAACACCTTCATTGTGGATGCTGCACTATGATATTCAGTATCATATTTGATATCAATGTGGTTCAGTGGTTATTATCTTTTATTAGGTCTTGTGAATGACTTATATTTTTATACTTTGGTGAGATATCAACAGTAAAAATTAAATAAAAAATGGGAGTGTAAATTCCCAAAACATTAATTTATGGGGGTGGGTGTTTTTTTTAACATTTCAACAATGGAGAAAATACTTTATTTCACAATATAATAAAAGCAGCAGTTTTTCATTATAGTCAGGAAGATATTCATGAATAATGTCTTACGTCTGCTTGAATTTCTTATTTAATTATGGCCTCTCTTTTCACTTATGATCAATGTAATCAGCAGCTCATTATTTTTATTAGCATTATTAAATAAAGTGATCTGAACTCATTCTCTGCAATTGATTGAGGAATCTTAAGTAGCAAATGTGACTATTAATGACTGATCAGGGTGGTAATACGGCTCTCATATTTCTTACTGCTTCATCAAAATTATTGCAATAAAGCCACATGGTTTTTCAAGTTGTTCCTACCAATCTAACAAAAGCAAATAAGTCTCTGTAGATTTTACATTATTAATCCATTGTGGACAAAACATTTGGATGAGATACCAGTGTGCAGGTTCCTTAGATCAGGGGTCTCCAACCTTGGCAACTTTAAGACTTGTGGACTTCAACTCCCAGAATTCCTCAGCCAGCAAGTTGAAGTCCACAAGTCTTAAAATTGCCAAGGTTGGAGACCCCTGCCTTAGATCAAGTTGCTGTAAAAACAGATGGTGCATGAATGCAATGCCTCATTCTTAAGGTCCTGTAATGCAAGCAAAACAGTAGACACTTTTTATTGTGCTAATTAACGGCACTTTTAAGCTAAAGCTGTGAATTTCAACTTCAGTTTTTGTTAGATGTACTCAACACAATGTTTTAAAAAAATTAAAGGAAAAGAATTTGTCTGAATTCCAGTTATACACGGTAGCAATCAATTAGAACTTTTGCATTTAAAAAAAAATCTAAATCATTTTGGACACATGGTAGGACATGTATGAATATGTCCATTTTTGAATAGCCAAAAATGTACAGTAAAACAGAACAAAGGATGTCAGAAAACATTTTACTTAAACAGCAAATAATGAACCCTTAGTGATTAAATCCCATCAAATATTAAAGGATAATATCTTTTCCCAAAACAGTAACATACAGATTTTTATACAGTTTGTCTGGATTTGTAACACTTTTTTTAGCTCTTAAAGGTGGCTGATATGATATTTTTTTCTACTGAGTTATTGAGTTACTTTGCTTTGCCATTTATTATAGTCATATCTTTAAATATTTTAATTTCATTAAATATTGGTTTGTTTTGTTATTTTAAGCTGCCATGAGTTGCATGATTTGGTGGGATGTAAATTAAATAAATAACAAGGTCATATACAATATTTGATGCTGGGATCTGGCAAATCTAATTTGTATGCAGTGGTATTTATATTTGACAGAATTTGGAAACTCATGTGTGATGGCAAGTAATATTTTCGTGTATTTGATAGTTGTGAAATTTTGTGTGATATTTAACTGATAGCAGCATTTAGGAATTCATATCTGATAGTTGTCAAACATATCCCCCCACCCAAAAAAAAAAGATATTACTGGTGTGCTAGATAAAAATTTGTAATTTAAAACTTGAACTATATTAGAAAATGTGCACTAAATTCAAATGACAAATCTGATATAATGCCAAATTTGAATTTGTGCTATTGCAGTTCAAATTTTATGCATGTATATATATAAAAAATTGAACCATAAAATAGGATAAAGAAATTATATACTCATTTCATTTTCTTGTTAACAGGGTTCTCTCTTCACAACAGTAAATTCTGCTGGGAGCAGATAAGCTGCTAACAACCATGTAGTAATTTTGCATTGTGAGAGCCAAAATGCATGTTATTTGCTATGTTCACTATTTTAATCTTGTTACTGAATTAGAAGAATAAACCACTCAAGGTCAGATATCATTGGAAGAGCACAGAAGACTATGTAAAATATTTAAATAATCAACCATTAAATGTATTGGTACCAACATTTGTCTTAAAATTAATACTAGATATGGAAGGAACAGTTTTCATTGGCACTGCAGAATCCAATGGTCATTGTTTCTTTCTTTCTTCACTTGCTTACTTACTAGTTTTATACCATTCAGTCCGGTAAGATTCCAAGTTACAAAAATAATATGAAATATAAAATAAAATAAACATAATAAACATTAGCAAAATGAAATGGAATATCATAAGGAACAGCTACAACATCCAAACCTATAGCAGGAGGTCTCTCTCATCACCAATCTATTCCCAAAATTTTCCAGAAAAAAACAGTTTTGTATGGCTTTCCGGGGGGGGGGGGTAAACCACTAGGAAACGGACCCATTTACAGTCAGGCAATTTCCAAGAATGGGGAACACTACTGAAAAGCCTTAAGCCTAGAAAGATGACATTGTGTAAACAGAGTGACACAGAGAAAGTCTACTCTTTCCAATCTTATTGGGTGATCAGCGGCCATTGGAAGATAATAGTCCCATAAATATTTAGTCTAAGTCAAGCAAGACCCAGCATTTTGAATTACTTTGATTTTAACTTTGATTATTAGGAAAACTAATAATCACTGCTGCTCTCACAGACATTACATGAGAAATTCTAGAGGTTGCCACGTACAAACTTCTGCATTCTGGACCAGTTGAACTTTTAGGTGGTTTTAAAAAGTAGGCCTAGAGAATGCATTGCAATAGTCTAAATGTGAGGTGGCCAAGGCCTGAATGACCATGAGCTAAATGTCCTATCCAAGAAAGACCCTAATTGGCAACTTGATTAAGTCATACTGTAGCATATAGAACTATGAATCCAAGTGGCCCTAAAACTACATGTCATTATGGTTCTACTCAGAACCAAAAATAAACTATGTTTGATATTATAAGACTTATGAATGTATAGTCATTCTGATTTGCTAGGCTTAACCATTCAACTCTGTCTGGACAATAATGATCTTAAGGCAATGATCATAACCCAACACTATGTCAGCCAGTTTGTATTAGATGTTAAATAGAGGTGATAGTATCAAATTATGTGGCACCTCACTTCTGAGAGGCCTAGGAAGCAATCTCTTTCCCGCTGGAACTGATTTGAATCTGTCTTTTGGAAAAGAGGAGAACCACTATAAACAATGCCTTCTTGTCACAATCCATGGAGTAGTATACCATGATCAATGGTATCACAATCTGCTGAGACATCAAGTAAGATCTGGGCAATTGCATTTTCATTATCTTGTTCTCATCATAGATCAGTCACTAAAATTTCAAGTACATCTATTATTGGTATTGACATAAATTTTGTTCTATTGATAAAAAATGGGTAAGATCTAAGAACTGGCCCATAAGTCACAAGATCTGAGAGTAATGTCTCTAAACCCATTTTCATATTAGATTGCACTGGTATGGGGAAAAGATAACAAGCCCCACCAAGTTCAAGGCTAATCTCACTTCATGTAATTGTTACTAGTTGTTTTCCCCCCACAATGTGAATAGAATTAGTCCATGACTGATGGTGGCTCAGGAGGTTGGGATACTCTCCTGTTGCTCAACTGGAAAGAATGGAATGATTTGCTCTTTATGTTCTCTGCATTTTGAAGTCTAGAGAATGAAAATGATCAACTTCTATTTGGCAAGAGATTAGTGTTTAGGAAATAGTAGCAGCAATAGCAGCTGAAAGCATTCTCTCATATGTTTCCATGTTACATCAATACTAGGATTATCAGATTTGGGCTATAAAAATCTGGCAATAAGATTGCAGCAAAGAGAGTTTTCCACAACATTTTGCTACTATCTGAATTTGGTTGTCATACTCATTTGCAGCCATCCTCTTCTGCCTACTATTCCACACTCATCCATCTAATGCCTAGATTCTTCTATGGAGGCATGCTTGTCCATCAGAAGACCAAAAACAGGCTTAGATAGATGATAGAAGACAGACAGACAGACAGACAGACAGACAGACAGACAGACAGACAGACAGACAGACAGACAGACAGACAGACAGACAGACAGACAGACAGACAGACAGACAAATCGATTGACTACAGGTGTCTGCAGACCGAACCACAAAATAACCACTAGCATTGCCTTGACTGGATTTATATCTCTAATTACAAGCTGCTTACCACTGCATTTTAGAGTCTTCTTGCCAATATACATTAGGAAAAAGTAAGATGCAGACTTCAGGTTCTCATCCTTACTATTATTTGCATGGTACATTAAAAATAAAGATATTTGTATGCATGGGCAATGTCATAATTAATTGAAAGTACTAGAGGTGATAGGGATAACATGTAAACACTGACAAGATCCAATTGTTTCTGCACAAAAGTGACAGATTTTGTTTATGCCATCCGTTTTCTACCTTACTGCTACTATAATCTACATTTTTCACTGGTGTTATTTCTGCCAGCTACACAGCAGCTAAACAGAGAACATTTTTATTCATTATTCTAACCAATATTCAAAGCAATGTGTAGAGTCAAGACTGTAACTAAAATGTAAGAGTTGTGTTTAGTATTTTTAAACTTTTGGTAGATTCTTTAAATCTCTTTTATGCATAGTTCCCCAGTCCCACAAACAGTAACTAAGAGAATACTGTCTCACTTACCAGCTCATTACTCTCATAGAACAATTTTCTCTTCAGTAAGATTCTTCCTATGAATTATATGTACTTAAAGAAGCAAGCAATCCCAAAATCTTTTTAATTAAAGTCCACTAATAAAACATACCACCAAATATATTTATTTGAATCTGTGATTCTATAAATTTCAGAGAAAGCATCAGAAAACAATTTCAGAAGGAAAAAAGGGGTAAAACATATTTGAATACTGTATTTCCAAATTTTCAGATTACTCTTTGTGAAAGTTGGAAAACACAAGTTAATCTTAAGAATTAGTAGAAAAATAAGTCATCAATTTCCTTCTTTTCAGCTACAGCTTTCTTATGTAAGGAGGCAGGCACTTCAGTGTTTTGTTTTGGAACACACTATAGCCAATTACTAAGATTAACCCATCACCAAGGACAGATAGATATTAAATATGATCATAGAAGAGAATCTTTAATCATCATTATTTTAAAAACAGCACCAGATGAACAATGACTAAGTCCCAGAGTATGACAATGGGCTAATCGTTCTCACAGCTAGGGAAGTCTAAATTGTTTATCTATTTATATTTTATGGTATAAATACTTAATATATATGGAATAGCCATATTAATTTTTGTTCACATTTTCTTCCTATGGCTGTTAACCTAAATTTCCTGAGAATTTTGATGCAAATTCTTCTGATGTCATAAATCTTCTTCTATTCCCCCATATGTGAAATATAATGACAATTAAATGGAAATTATGGCCTATGGATCATCACCAATATTTTGAGGGGGGGAATGCCACTTCCCCAAGTTTCTGTGAAGGTTGTAATTATGACTTTATGAACAAATGAAGGCTGTAAGTGATAGATGATATCATAACTTCTGATTTGAAACAGGTCTCAAATCTTTGTTCAGTAAACTATTTCACTGTTCCCTTTTTAGGAACAGTGTTCCTAAAAAGGGATGTTTGATGACAGCCTATCAGGCCAGATTTTCACCAGGTACTCCTCAGATCTATGTTCTGGATCCAAACTATTATACTTTGGAATCCAGATAGAGACTGATTGCCCTTCTGCAATACAGTACCTGGCATGATTCCCCAGGATCCCATTTTTTCACCCATTTTGACACTGCTAGCATCAATTTGCTCAAGTTGTTATAAATGAAGTGTGCCACCCAATAGCTATGCAGAAGCATATGTCCAAAATGGACTAGTAGAGACTAATGCAAGTTAGAAGATAGATTGATTGATAGATTAGATAGATAGATAGATAGATAGATAGATAGATAGATAGATAGATAGATAGATAGATAGATAGATAGATAGATAGATAGATAGATAGATAGATAGATAGATAGATAGATAGATAGATAGATAGATAGATAGATAGATAGATAGATAGATAGATAGATAGATAGATAGATAGAAAGACAGATAGATCTTTGAGGGAAATGGGCAGTTTAGAAATGTGAAAAATAAATACAAAAATAAATAAAAAGAGCATATTAGAGGGATGAAATTATAGTTATCTAGAAGTGCAGACCTCCATATTATCCTTACTTTTTCCAAGGTAAATGTCACACAGAAGAGCCTTAAAATATTTTGAAAGAAGTAGCGATCCCCATCAGATTTATGAAGAATGAAAAAGACATGGGAGGCCCTGTAGCACACTCCTGTGGAAGATAAAGGAGAAGGTGTTACTGTGGCAGCTCAAAGGCCTATTCTTATTCACAGCCATGTATGTTCTCACTGATCCCACTTCAAAGAATGTAATGATAACGCCTGTAAAAGCTAAACCTACTTTTTTCTTTGTACTTGAAAGGGACATCTAAGTTACCTAAGTAAATGTAGGAAGACTGCATTTGCACAACTGAAAGGTAAAGTTTGGAGTCTAAATATACAATGCATCATCAGCCATAACTTTTTCGGAAGAAAAAAAACCCCTCAGGAAGACATAAATGACAGAGCAGGAAGCACTTTTTTTCAAATGAAAGATTGTATATACATTTTAATACACATTTAATTTTCTCTCTAATTAGGTCACATCAGTAAAAATATGCCTGAACATTTATGGCTTCACAGTGAGTTTTCACAGGAAGGAATGCCTAATAAATCATTAGTGAAATGCAATGCTTTCGGCATTTTTGCCTCTTAATCCTGTCATTACACAATATTACAAATATCTTGCTTTGGGCTTGAAGAAATTACAGGCACAAAACAGGCTACAGAATGAGATGCAGTATCTGTAACCTATTCTTGATCAAAACGTGCATGTGTGAAAGAGAGAGAGAATGTGAAGGAGAGAACAGAGTAACAATAAAAATGAGAGGCTGAATTAAAGCTTGCAAATATATAATACTGTTATTTTTAGATACTGACAGAAAACCAATTAGGTATAGAGACAGGGCTGGCTAGTCACTATGGAGCTGAAGAAGTTATCCCAAGAGCCGTGCTGAGGCAAAAGAATAACTTAAAATCCTTTCAAAACAAAACAAAGCAAAAATATTATATCCTAATTAAAAAGTTACAAGCAACCATTCCTACAAGAGAAATTTTATTCCAATGATTGTGTTTAGAAATTTAAGGAGTATGAAACAGTCCAAAATAAGTTGTTCATTTAAAAAAAATGGGTCAGGTCTTACTTTATATAAGTGGACACTTCCGTTTTAAAAGTTTTTGACTTACTCATGGAATACTTGCTAGGACCATATCTATGTCAAGATGCTAACTGATTTCATCTATGGTCCCTTCTAATATTTAAGGAAAACAATATGAGTTTCCTTCCTAAAAAAGAGATTCTGGAAGATTTGCAAATCTGGCAGTGGCAAAACATTTGATTCAGCAATCTTCCCAAGATCTTCACTCTTGATGAACATCTACTTATGAAAGAGAAATTGTGAGTTTGTTTATCATAATGAATGCTTGACATTTTCTTGATTCTCTCTCCCAAGAAAAAGGTCAGAGCTAAAATCCATTTCTATGATGGAGGAAAAAGAACTGAAATCTGGAACAGAAAAAGAGGATGAGGAAAAATCAAATGGGGTAGACAAAGAGAGGAATTAGCAGGAGATTCGAAGGCACTTTGAAAAGTTAAATTATCTCTTTGAGGATCAGGTTGAGAGACTGTTTATCCAAGTGTTTGCACCAACCATTCATAAAGTAATGCTGTCCAGGTATGTTGGACTACACTATAGATGGATAGTTTTTACTGTTTACCTTCCTTCATGCTATATGTAACTGTAAATAAACAAAATAGAAATCCCACTAACTGGTAGTGATTTCTCCCAATCCCTACCCCACCCGCATTACAAGGGGTGTTAAGATAGTCTGTTGAATTCTTTCACATGCTAGTACAGAGGTCTCCAAACTTGGCAACTATTAGACATGGATTTAAACTCCCAGAATTCCCCAGCCACATGGTCGAAGTCCATAAGTCTTAAAGTTGCCAAGTTCAGAGTCCCCTGCCCTAGTGTATTAAGACTGGCTGTTGATTTTTTATTTTATTTTTTAGATATGGAAACTGATAAGCACACAGCAGAATAATACACATCTTTTGAAATGTGTCCTATCCGCTTGTTAAATTTTGGGAAGTGGAGGGTTAAATCTCCCTCCACTTCCCAAAATATTTTGGGAGAAGCATATTTTGAAGAAGCGTGAATTTATCCTGAGAACATACAGTATTTAAATATTCTCTTAATTGGTATATTGATGAAGCAGAGAAATTCCTTTACATATCGTACATATGCATTTGAAAATCTTTGATATTTTGACTGGTTAATTTTAAAATTGCTTACATGGAGAAATACAGCATGTTTGGCTGCTTTCCCTGACAACAACCTTAAAGACAAAGAAATGCTGCTCTCAAGCTCCCTGGTCCCTGTGAGATTTTCTTCAGCAGTTGTTGACTAGAACCGACTCAGCTGTTCTGTGATTACTTCTGACTAATATGTTTTATGACCCAGCAAAATGTCCATCCATTTTCATTTAGCTGTGTTATAGATAAATATAAATTAATTTCATTGCTCTCTTTTCTATTTTTTTTTAATCTCAACCATGGATCATAAAATTTTATTTAATGCAGTAAACAATGCTGTGGGAACAAAGTATATTAAAGGACATAAAATAAGGTCATTAAGTACTATGTATTACTTGACAGGTTATTCATTTAATGATATGAATATCTTCCTGCAATTCTTAAAGGCATTTTTATATTTTAAAAAATCAACTTCCACAAATTACTTTATACTGTTAAATTTTCATTTGCAGAAGATTAAAAAAAACCTTCCTCCTAATAGAATTGTGAATATGTTAAATGATGGAATGAGACTTTATGACTTGTGACCAGCCTTTACATAGACAGATGAACAGATGTATTTGGAAAGCCAGTTCAAAAGTGATGTAGTTCTTAAAATGAGCACGGATGCATTGGAAAAGAATTGAGCAAAAGCTCTATCAATAAAAAGTAAAAAAAAATCACATAAACCAAACAGCATGGAAAGTTAGATCAATAATCCAAATGAAGACAGAACCAAAGTCGGTCTCATCAATGAGAATTCTATCCAAGTGTTTTTCAAAAAAAAAAAATCAAGATAAACTATCATATGGCCTTACACCATAGTTTACTTATGTAATATAGATATTACTTATTAATATCTGGCTTCATTATAAACACTTTTTGTTAAATTATTAGTAAGTGAAAATCTCAAGAAATATATATGGTCAAGAAATACTAATATATCCCTGAGAATACCAGGTGGGACTAAAGAAATTAGAGTGAGAGGGGCTGGTTCTGATATAGGGTAGTAAAAGCTTTTGCCCAATAGATTTCTCACATATTTTCTCTATTGCTACTCTACTCAGAAATGGTGTAGGTAGGGTCTTCGGCTTGGGCTTGGGGTTGGACTAGATGACTTACAAGGACCCTTCCAACTCTGTTATTCTGTTATCTATGATACTCCTGCTCTGCTGTCTATCACCCTACCTGAATAATCAAATGTTTATTTTTATTTATTTATTTTTATTTGTTTGCTTGTTTGTCAAACATGTACAAGATACCTGATATAGGTACAAACATAGACATAAACAAAGTAAATACAGATAAATGAGGACAATAGGACAGTAGGACAGTGATGGTAGGCACGCTGGTGCGCTTATGCACATCCCTTACAGACCTCTTAGGAATAGGGTGAGGTCGACAGTAGACAGTCTAAGGTTAAAGTTTTTGGGGTTTGGGGAAGAAACCACAGAGTCAGGTAGTGAATTCTAGGCATTGATCACTCTGTTGCTGAAGTCGTATTTTCTGCAGTCCAGTTTGAAGCGGTTTACGTTACGTTTATAGTACTTAACCAATAAAATAACCAATAAAATAATTAATTTAATTAATTAATCAGCACATAATTAATTAATACTTAACCAATCAAATGATCAATCAGGCCAATCATTAAAAATCAAATAATAATATAATCAATCTACAATTAATCAATGTCTAAATTATTAATTGTTCAATTGATAATCATTCAATGTTTAACTAATTAGTCAGTTATTTAGTACTCAATTAATCAATGTTATATTAAGAAATTAGGGTAGAAAGAGGTAAAAGGAGGATAAGTTGCATTTTAGATGGCTCCTGGGGTGCAGGAAGGAATTATGTCCTGGAGAGAAGGAAGGAAGTATGTCTTGGTGGAAGGATGGCCGCGTGGTCGCCTTAGAACAAAGAGCCTCTCTCATACAAGGCTGGGAAAAGTTAGTTTCATTTACTATCTGGTTTATTTGGGATTCAGCTTTAGTGGGATTTAGCTTTAGTGAGGATTCTTAATATTTATCTGTTCAGTGGATCCAATGATCCTGGATCCAGAAATTAAAATCAATTAATTAATCATTTATCTGTTCAGTGAAGCCGGTGATCCAGTGATCTGGTGGTAGTTTCAGGATTTTGCTTTCGGCTACGGGGCCTCAGCAATAGCTTCAGGTAGGGATTTTGTAATGCCTGGATTCGTCTATGAATGATCATGTGAGACCTGTATCCTCCTTTTTTCATTGCAGATTTGGGAAACTTCTACATTTTGCTGAAGGAATTTTTATCAGAACTACAAGCAAATGAGAGAAAAATCACATGGCATTCAACATCACTTTGCAAATTGGGCTATTGTGAAAAGCAATGGGCTATTTACAAGCAACAGCCCTTCATGCAAGCAGAGAAAAGAGTCCAAAGTAATTCTGAAAGCTTGGGGGGGAAAGCTACATTCGAAGTATAAGACGCACCCAAATTTTCAGCCACTTTTAGGGAGGAAAAAGGTGCGTCTTATACTCCAAAAAAATACGGTACCTGATAAAGGCTGTTTCCTTTGGTTTTGGTTTCTGCTGTGTCATATTTTTTTTGCTTGTCTTTTATTACTTTATACTTTTTATACTTGAGTGATGTGAGTCATCTAAAATACTGTAAAATATAGGCAGGATTTCCACATCTTAAGTAAAATAATAAATTGTGCTGACTGTACAGTGCATCAGAGACTGTTACCAAATTACCTAAGAGAAAAATGTGTGCTGGAGGAAAAATCTAAAGTTTTCTGTACATGTATAAGCTGTCCCTGTTGTTCAGAATATTGGAATGAATAGTTTCAGATATGTTTATAACCTCTAACTAACATTGTATTCTGGTTGAAAGCCATTTGGCTTCTAAATAAATATTCTATCAGCATTCTGGGACTGACTTCTTTTCCTGTGTTTCTATTCAGCACCACATTTATTGAGACAGCATCCTATTCACTTAGGAATAATCTTTTATACAACTAGCTTTTCAAAGAAAATAAAAATTAAATCTTTCCAAAATCTCCATTGATATTCAGGAACTGAACTGAGATCTGCATCAACTGTAAACATTAGTCTATTTAAAACAGCAGCATGCCCAGTCTTGTTGTTTCAAGATTAGTATGTTTTTTGATACTTAGGGATTTTTTATTCTTATACTTTTAGTAGTAATTATTTCTTTATGGCTTAGCACATTGTAGTGATATATTAGCAAATTAAGAAACAAACATAAGATCTCAGGTAGAAATCAATTGCAAAATGCTTGGGATATTTTTCATGCTGTTTTTATCCAGAAACATTAGAAAAAATTATGCTGATTTCATTATTTTATTTTATTTAAATTTTTTGCAACCCCATTAGATAGTTGTATAATGAAGGATGGTGGGAAACACTTCTATGAAATTGGACACATGAAAGGATCAGTACAGATTTGAGCAACTAGTTTTATCTTCTTAATGATGACAGTGAAATAATTCCTACTACATTATCACCTCTGTGATGTTTTATATAAATATGAGATCAGTCAGGATTTCTGCCCATGTTTCTGAAATTTAAATATGAACAAAAGTGGTTGCTTTCAGATTGAAGTATACATGAAGCATGGAAAGGAGATGTAGTTGAAATTGACATCATAGAAGGATGGGGCTAGTCCTCCATGCAATCAGTACCTTGAGATACAAATGCTTCTACAGTTTCTGCTACCAGAAAATGAATGCAAGTTTTTCTCCTTAAACTTGGTTTTATTTATTTAGAAAATTTATATTGCTGCCTACTCGCACATGGTGACTCAGCTTACAGGAGATAAAAGCACAATATAAAAGAAATAAAAATTAAAAAAAATAACCCCCAAACCCACTGCAACAACACATTGTCAGGGTTTCAACCGATGTCCTAATTAAATAATGAGCCTCAAGCCAAAGCTTCAAAAGAAATCCAGTTATTTATTAGGAGCTTCATGTCAGCACGGACCAAGTGAAGCCAACTCTGACCTCACTTAATTCGTGCCTTGGCTCTGACAATGTTTCTCCCTCCCCCCCAAGGTGTGTCATCAGTCACATTCTTCAAGGAAGCAATTTTGCGGGTTGTAGAAGTCACTCCCTCCAGCCACTGTGGATTTCCGTGGAGATGACCTTGACGCTGCCGGCTGGAATGTGCTTTGGTTTGACTGAAATGCAAGTAACTGGATGCAGCTGCAAGGCTTGATTCCCCATCCCTCTACCTATGAGAACTCAAGAGAAGGTCAGGAATGCTTCATTAGTTGACATTCAGCTTCCCTCACTTCCTGAAAGCGACCTGTGCAAAGCAAAAACAGTTTGAGTACAGGTATAGATTTTAGGGGTGCGAGACACACATCCCCCGGCTTCGTTGGGTTGTCTTCATGGAATTTAGCTATGAGGCAGTCAGCTTGGATGTTTCTGCTCTTTACCCAAGACACCTCTGATAAGGGGTAGCCCTTCCACTTGATTAGGTATTAGAGCTGTCTCCTGTACCACCTCAAGTCGAAGATACATTGCACCTCATAATGGGTTTGGCCCCCTATGACCACTGGGTCCAGGGGCTCATGGGGTAGTGGTCTCAGGGTTGACCTGACCATGGGTTTTAAGAGACTGTTATGGAATGCCAGGTGTGTCTTCCCTAGCAGTCAGGGCAATTTTAATTGCACTGTGACCGGGTTGATAATCTTCACTATGGGGAATGGCCCCATGAACTTGGGTCCCAGCTTCTTGCTGGGGAGTTTTAACCTCAAGTATTTTGTGGAGAAGTAGACCTTCTCCCCCAGCTGGAATGGCCGTTGTGGGGCTCGGTGTTTGTCTGCCTGTTCCCACTCCCTCATCCATTCCAGTCTTCCTAGCTCGCTCAGGGATTTCCCCCAGCCCTGGGTGCTAGGGTGGGGGAGCTCAACCTCAGCCATTTTAGGGACTTTTTTCCACCAATACTCATCCCTTTTCATTTTGGTCGCTGAGGCAGGCATCTCAGCTGTCTAGGCTTTGATGTCGAGAGGTTTGTGCTGATATGAAGCTCCTAATAAATAACTGGATTTCTTTTGAAGCTTGGCTTGAGGCTCATAATTTAATTAGGGCATTGGTCGGAACCCTGACAGCAAGCCAACACTCCCAAAACTAATCAAAATGACCAGGATTCCTAGTCCCGGGCTCTCCATTCATTCCCTGACACCTGGAGTATGTGGAGAGAAACTGAGTCTACCATGGCAGAGGGCGGACTATCTAAAGAGAGCCTGCTCCAGGCAACCCAGAGCAGGGCAGAACTTGCCCCCACCCAGGGAACTCCAGGAACCAGCAGCCCAATTGGAACCAAATAGCAGCCCTCTCTGGACATCAAAGCCGAGATAGCTGAGATGCCCGCCCCAGCGACTGAAACAAAAAGGGCTAAGTATTGGTGGCAAAAAGTCCCTAAAGTGGCTGAGGTTGAGCTCCTCCACCGTAGCGCCCAGGGCTGGGGAAAACCTCTGAACAAGCTAGGAAGAGTGGAATGGATGAGGCACTGGGAACAGGCCAGACTCCCAAAAATTCTGATGGAACCCTTGGTGGAATCCTTAGAACAGCTGAGGGAGAAATTTGACTGAACCACCCTTCGTGATGAGGGGCCATTGTGCTACCCAAAAGAGAGGAGGGTTGCAACTGAGCTCTTTGAAGTGAGGAGACACAGACAGGAATGCAGCCCCCCTTCTCCACCCACCAAAAGGAGAATGAGCCCGAGGCTGCTAAAGACAGGCACCCCCCCCTCTCTACAAACTAGAGCTGAGGGAGACCACCAAACACACCAAGCACAGGCATACGGGGCCAACATGATGAAAGAGGAGCAGTGCTGAATGAACCACCCTGATTCAGGGGGAAATTTGATTGGGACTCAGATCAACTGGCTCTATTCCTTGACTCTGTGAGAGTCCACCTAGAGCACTATGGACACCTTTACCCATCAGAGCCATGGTGAATACCATTGCCAGGGGGCTAGAGGGAGAAGCAAATGAATGGCTAGAAGCCCTCCATAAGAGGAGTGCCCCCCAGCTGCAAGACATTGATGACTTCCTACAAGAGCTAGAATTGAGGAGGTGGAGGAGGATCAGTATGCGGAGGATGAGCTTTGAAACCTAAAGCAAAGAGGGCGACCCATTAAGGAATACATCCATGAATTCAGGAGAATCGTGGGGAAGCTACCCCCTTTGCCGGAGCGGCTATTAGTTCACTTTTTCAGAATGGGCCTGGACAAGCAAATTGCCTATTTAGACATTCCAAACCAACTCTCCAAGTAGCCATAAAAGTTGACTATGGATTGCGGACCAATGACATGCGGAAGCAACTGGATACCAAGGAGAGAGGACAACCAGACCAGAGACCATCCAGCTGATGGGAGGCCACAGCAGCACAGCCAGCCACAAAGGCCAACCAACCCACAAAGCCAGTTGAAATGCTACAGATGTGGAGAGATGCACAACCCCAGCTCTGAAATCCAAGCCAGAGCCACCACCCAGGGCATGACTGGAATGCTCAGGCATGCCGCCGACACATCCTGAAAACCCTGAGACCTCTACTCCATGAGTCCCCAGAACCAGTGGTCATAGGGGGCCAAACCATTATAAGGTGTGATGCATCCTCAACTCGAGGTAGCACAGGAGACAGCTCCAATATCTAATCAAGTGAAAGGGCTACCCCTTATCAGAGGCATCTTGGGTAAAGAGCAGAAACATACAAGCTGACTGCCTCATAGCTAAATTCCATGAAGACAACCCAACAAAGTCTGGGGGCTGTTTTTGCTTTGCACAGGTCACTTTCAGGAAGTGAGGGAAGCCGAATGTTAACTCGTGAAGCATTCCTGACCTTCTCTCAAGTTGCCATAGGCAAGGGGATGGGAAATCAAGCCTTGCAGCTGCATCAAGGAACTGCATTTCAGTCAAAACAAAGCACATTCCAGCCAGCAATGTCAAGGTCATCTCCAGGGTGACCCACAGTGACCAGAGGGACTTACTTCTTCAACCCGTGAAATTGCTTTGTTGGGGAATGTGACTGATGACACACCTTGGGGGGAGGGGAAAACAGGGTCAGAGCAAAGGCGTGAATTAAATGAGGTCAGAGTTGGCTTCACTTGGTTTGTGCTGACATGAAGCTCCTAATAAATAACTGGATTTCTTTTGAAACTTGGCTTGAGGTTCATGATTTAATTAGGGCATCGGTCGGAACCCTGACACAGACTATGATCTGACCATGACAAGGGGACCAAAGACAAGTCCACCAATTCCAGGTCACATAGGCACTGCTCCGATAAGAACACCAAATCAGGTGTGTGACCATTATTCCTAGTCGGGCCCTGGATAATCCGGGGCAGGCCCATGGAAGTCATGGTTTCCATGAAATCCCAGGCTACCTCCAACCCCAATGCCAGGGATGACAGATTGAAATCCCCCAGAACTATAGGCCTGTGGAATTCCACTGCCAGCCCTGCGGTGAGGTCCAGGAGCCCAGGTAGGGAAGCTGCCATGCAGGAGGGAGGCTGGTACAGCAGCAGCAATCCTACCTGATCCCTTGGTTGATGCTACTCTATCTGTACTTCTCTACCAATGTTTATGCAACATGGAAAAGACCATGTTGGTTAGAGAATTTTGACCAATTAGAACAAGAGCCTTCTCTGCCATTGTCCCTGTCCTATGGAATATCAGAGATGAGGTTGGCCTTCTAAGCAGTGTGAAGATTGGATTCTGCCAAGGGGCAGGAGGATCAAAGAGTGGCATACAACCCCATGGCTTCAGGACCACTCCCTCTGTCTTTTAACTTGCCTTTTTATCTCTGTACCTATTTTATTCCCCACTTTGGTTTAATTCTGTTTTTAATTATGTCTCTCTTATATCATTTTATGGTTCCTATCCGTAAACTGCCCAAAGTCACCTGGCAAGTGATAAGAGGGGGTATCTAAATTTGACAAATAAATAGCTAGTTAAAATAAAGGATCTTCTACTCTCTTGAAATAAGTTGTACAGTATGGTATTCAAGGAACATTAGCAGCAAATTCTTTCCATTTTGCTAGGGCTACATTAGTCCTGACCTTGAACAGTACACAAGCAATCTGTAGGAAAATCTTCCCAATGAGGAAAAAAAAAGGAATGGGATGGAGAATTTCCTCTGGCACACACTACTACACACACACACACACACACACACACACACACACCCAAAAAAATCTCCCTTCTTTACCAGAGTCATGCTTCCTAGGAATAAAGTTCAACTATGCAGGAGCATGCTCATAATCTGCTTTTCTATATTGTTCAATCAAACTAACATATCTCTTGTGTTCCATATCAGTCCCAATAGCATACATTTGCTATCCCCAGTTTAGTCTGTTCTACAATATTCCCATCAGAGGATATAGTCCTTTCACAGGGAGAATTTACTGTTACAATAAAGGTACCCACTCCCCTTCCACCAGCATTCACTGTTCAGAAGACAAAGTGAATAAGCTTGGGGAATTTACAGTAATATACCACTGGGTCATTGTACCAAACTGAAAAGTAGGCTCAGCAGACTGCTATAGATGGTAATAAAGAAAGACTGCCTAAGGGAGGAAGCAGAACTGTGTGGTTTTTTGGGGGAGGGAAAGGTACATTAGTCTGCAGTGTGACAGCCAAATCTTAGACTGGGTTTTTATTTTGACTAGCTGAGGACTTTGTCAGGTCTGCTATATTCACAAGCTCATAAATTTTTAGCTCTTACAGAACACCTGACATGATAGCAGTGTTTCAATACTTGAGGGGATGCCACAGAGAGGAGGGGGTCAGGCTGTTCTCAATGGCACCAGAAAGCCAAACAAGGAATAATGGATGGAAGCTGACCAAGGAGAGATTCAACCTGGAAGTGAGGAGAAACTTTCTGACAGTGAGAGCGATCAACCAGTGGAACAGCTTGCCAGCGGAGGTTGTGAGAGCCCCAACACTTGCGACCTTCAAGGAGAGACTGGACTGCCATCTGTCTCAAATGGTGTAGGAACTCCTGCTTGAGCAGGGGGTTGGACTAGATGACCTACAAGGTCCCTTCCAACTCTAATAATAAATAAATAAATAAACACCCAGAAGAAATGAAGGTTTGCATCACTCTGGGGAGTGTGCCATTTGGTCTGGGCTTTGGGAGAGACTGTGCTGGTTCAGTTTTCAAAAGGATTAGTTGGAACCACCAGTAAAATTGAGTTGCTACTTTGTGAATGATGGGCAATGACTAAGAAAGAGGTTTTTATGGCACAAGAGAAATTCAGGCATGTGCAAATTGACCTGCAGAATTATCTTACCCAAAGGGTTGCTAACCTAGAGATTAAGCAGTTTGGAATTATTCTATCTTGGATGAAAGTGGAACATCAGATTTTATATTTATGTGAATTCTGTCAATAACAATGCCAGCAGGTTAAGGAAACAATATCACGGTTTAACTTCTGATAGCTGAACACTTGCAATTGATTGATGGTAATTTTGTTCATGCCAGCACTATTCAAGTAGTGCTCCAGTGGTTTTGGGACTATACCCAAAACACCTGTTACCATTGGTATTATCTTTGATTTCTTTTGCCATAGCCATTCTACTTCTGTTTGCAGGTCTATTCGTTAAGCTAAGAAATAAGAAGTAAATGAAAGTCAACCAATGAGCTTTATGACTAAAGGTTCTGCTCCGGATTCCTCCAATTTAGTCTTTATTCTGTTTTATCACACTGGATAGTTCCATTCTAAATTATGAAATAAGCTATCAACTTAATTTTCTTAAATGGTAGCTAACATGATGTTCAGTTAAGAAAAGTAAACACTGCATAGGTATATGCTAATAAAAATAATTTTTAACTCAACTATCTGAAAGGAGAATGCATTCTGGGTCAAAGTTCCAGAAAGTATCAAGGCTTCCATGCTACTGTAGAGAAAATCTTATTCTCATTCCACAAGGGAATCTGAAGCAAAAAAATTATAATATATATTAAAAAATTATATTATTGATTCTACAGTATATGTGCAGAATAGCTTTATGAATTAGGGTGAGTGACGTGATGCTACATACAAATTCAGCAGCAACCAGGAATCTTATTACTCAAGTATTCTTTGGTTGCAGGTAGAGAACCCGATGGTCATAAATGGTCTTTCAAAATCTGTGAATAGAAAAATTCAGTGGAAAATATATCAATTTCCTCCCAAGATAGGATACATTTACAATATCCCAAGAGCAGGATTCCTCTTAGTGCTAACAGCAGTGCTGCTACTATAAAAAGACTAGTGAGATAAGAAACGTCTTACTGAAATTCTCCTTTAAGCTCAGTGTTCCCAATATGAGCACTGAATATTAAGGGAGAAGAAAAGTGCCCGGGAAAGAAGTTCTTTGTCCCTTTAACTCAGCACCTGATTAAATTTCAAAAGAAAAGGGAATAGGGGAGGGTTCTACCCAGCTCTTGTTCTCCCAATGCAAGCACTGTCAGTCTCTCTTTCACAGCAGAGATCAGAAAGAATTGTGACTTCAAGAGTGCTATTCCTTCCAGAGCAAGGGGAAAAAAAGGAAGACAATTCTGGTTACCTGGTGAAATATATTCTTCTCAGCAGCCAAAACAAAAATGGCCATGAAGACATAGAACCTTGTGGCCAGATGGGATGACCCTGCAGTGGGCCACCTGGAGCCCTCCAGGTCATTGACCTTCTTTAAGTACCTTCTCCATGTGAATTGTAATGCTTGCACAGGAGAACATGTTACATTTTCCTATGGAAAACTTTTCTGGTGGATCACTTTCATCTGCCTTCAGTCTGCCTAAATGGCAAGATATCCCATGGCAGAAACTAAAATGATAAGGAGGTGTCCTCTATAAATAGTAAACAGGCCATCACAGTGCTTGAATAAGTGATAAATAGGATGTAAACAGCAATTAAAGTGCATTTCACTTCCCGACTCTTCAACACACTTCAGAAAATGGTGAGAACAGAGGGGTCACTTAGAAAAGCTTCATCTAAATATCACTGTATTTATTTTTAATGCTGCATAATGGGAGACAACAATGCCTTTAAGAATATAAGAGAAATTTAAAAAATGGGATTAACAGAGCAAGAAAAGATCTGGAAAATGTGTTTGATCCGGCGCCACAGTAAATGACAGGCGGAGGCTTGTCTCGAAGAAACTCGGTTTATTGAACAGATAACCACAACAAGAACAGGAACAGCAGAATTGCCTCAGCCGCGGTCTGACAGCTATTTATACGGAGCTGTCAGCCGCGGCAGCCAATGGCAGCTCTCGGATTTTCCCGCTCGGAGCCGGCGGAACCTCAGCCAATCAGCTGAGCCGCTCTCAGTATCCAAGGCTCCCGAGGACGCTACACCCCTCCCCACCTGACAAGCACATACGTAGGCGTCCAAGTACGCTGGGCGCCTGCGCGTGCGAGTCGAGCGGGATGTGGGTAACAATAGTAGAAAGTGAAATGGAAGGGAAGGGGGAAGGAGAGTGATGAGTATAATGAGATCAAGCTGCTCAGAATTTCCCAACACACACAACGTGTGGCTGAAGTTCACAAGATAAAACACGCCTTGTTCAGTTGGCTTCGAAGAACCGAGTGTAGAATGAAAGTGAGAAAAGAAACAATAGCAGAAAGCAGTCCGCTGTGAGGCCATTCACTTACAAATGAAAAAGAAAACTCTAGACTGATATCTTGTTCTGTCACAGTAACATAGCTCTAATTGCAAAGGAAAATAAAACATCATCACTTCACTGGATTTTGAAGTGGGGAGGAAAGGGGTGTGTGTGTGTGTGTGTGTGTGTGTGTGTGTGTGTGTGTGTGTGTGTGTGTGTGTGTGTGTCTCCTGATGAAAATAGAAGTGTCCGTTTTGAGTAAAGCAGTGTTCGTTTGTATTTAATCATCTTTTGAAGTCAACAATAGGATTATCTTACTGGCTGCTTTTTTCTGGATGCTACTTTTAACACCAGCTACATACAGTATTTGCACAAAAGTAAAACAGTGTTAAGGTTGAGAGTTGAAAAGCAATAGGCAGAAAAGGGAATATGTGCAATATTTTTTCATCTCTAACAGAAATATCCTCTTCTGAAGAGATTATTTTTTCTCTCTTTCTTTTTTTAAGTCCATTGGCCTTTAACACATAGATTTGTGCAAGGAATGTGTATTTGATTGATTATGTGCCATCAAGTTGGTTCCAACTCTTATTATGGACAGATCATCTTTTTCTCCTTGACCAACCGTCTCTAACATGGTTTTTCAGATCTTTCAAAACCACTGCAATTGAATCCACCCACCTTGTTGCTGGTTGTCTTTTTCTACTCTTTCCTTCTAGTTTTCTCAGTAAAGGTGTGTTATTAGAAGTTGATAAGTAGTCACAGTTTTTGGCAGCTTGGCTGACCTTAGAAAGCTAAGCATGATTGAACCTAGTTAGTCCTGGGATTAGAGACCACAGAGAAATCCAGGGCTGTACATAGATTGAGAAGTTTAAAACAAATCTGGAGGAAGGAAATGACAAATCACTTCTGTATTGTTGCCAAGACATGGAGATGAAATATCTGTGGAATCACAGAAGCTAAACTCAACTCAAGAGAGATTTTACCTTTTTTATTATTGCTCTTTGATGCATGATGAGGAGGTCTACATGTACAAAACCCTAGAGGCTTTGCCATACTGCAATAGCTCCTCTAGATTTCATGCTGTTGTTTTTTAATATTATTGTTATACTAGCTAAATACCCGTGCTTCGCTACGAAACTATGTGATGGGGCTTGATAAATTGACACTTAAAGCTTGAAAATTAATGAGTAGCTTAAAAAGGAACTGTATTATTTCGTTAGAGGTGGTAAGCTAGGTTTCTGTTACAGATGAAGACATTATTTGCATAGCATAGACTTTCAATTCATCCCTCAGATGAATTGCTCAGGACCTCCCTGTAAACAACATTCCTGGTTTTGCTCTCTGGCTGGAGTAGAACTGGCTGTCAGGTGAACTGACTCTGGAGCATGCCACATAGAACTGGCCATGGGAGAAACAGGCAGCTTCCCTTACTTGTGTTTTCCTAATCACATCTGTAAATCTTTTCCTGCGGTTTTTTTTGCCTCTTTTCCCTTTAACTGGTAGAAGGAACTGAACTGAGTTCGTCTGAACTGAGGAGGAAAATAAGGGAAAAAATCTGTCTCTGCCTACCAGCATCCATTGGTATTCATCTGGCTAGCGTCCTGTTAGTGTGTGAGAGAGTTGAGGGGTTTTTGGAAACTCAAACAGTATCTGCTGTATGAGCAAGAAGGAGACAGGAAGGAGTCTGTGTGTGGCTTAGCTCAACTGTTCTGTAGTAAAGCTGCTTGCTGCTGTGAAAGCAAAAGTGAAACTGAAACTCCTCTGTTTGTGTTTTGCATTTGGATCAGATTTTTTTCAGGTGAGGAGGGGGAGTAGAACTCCTTAGCATCAGAGCTTGTTAATAATAATATAAGAAATACTAATGCTCCAATGGTCATTTTGAAAAATCATTTCTTAGTGAGCACCTAGAAGGCAAGAGGAACATACATGGCAAATTTCAAGTTTGTAGGCTTTACAGTTCTGGAGATTTCATGATTAATGTGTGAGTGGTTTTCACTTTTATATATATAGATATAGATATCAGCTCCCCCCCCAATTGTTCTATTCAAACTTTTTAAAGACATTACCTTGTTTATTTCAAAAGAAAACTAAATCATTTATTTGAGACAGACTCATAAAAACAAAAAATACAGTTCCTTGAGACACAGTTGCCTATATAAAACAATTCACTGAATGGGTGACAGAATACATTGCAAGAGTCAAGATGTTAAAGGAAGAAAAAGAAGGCTTTTTTAGCAAGCAGTTGAATTCCATTTAATATTACTACTTCATTATTATAGAGATCACACTACAATACATGGAGGTACTACCTGTAGCCTGTGCATTCAATATGTCTTTCCACCATTTTTCATATTTGTTTATGTCTGTCTGTCTGTCTGTCTGTCTGTCTGTCTGTCTGTCTGTCTGTCTGTCTGTCTGTCTGTCTCTCTCTCTCTCTCTCTCTCTCTCCAACAATCTAAGAATCAATTAAAACTATACAGACTTCCCCTTTACCTCCAAAGGAAGTGATCCAGATAAAAGGGTGCGATCAAGCTTGTTTCGGAAAAGGAGAGTTAAATATATTAGTTCAATATTTTAGGCAGCTATATTATTCTTTGTTCAATGTTTTGTTTCTTATGTTCTGTTATGGATGTTTGTTGCAAAAGCTGGATTCTCTGCTGGAATCTTTCTGTTGCCTGCCCTAAGTTACTGCTTCATTGCCTGTCTTCCTGGCATGCCTACACTGTCCTCCAAGTCAAATTGGTAAGCAAAACAGGGCTTGTGTCATGGCCTCAGGCTCCAAGACACGTGCGGATCAGGTCCCACAGGACCCTGTGCCTTCAGACTCTAAAACATTTACATCTTCTCAGGTCCCTCTTCAGCCAATACTGATTCCTCTTTAGCCAACCTAGGAAGCAAGAAGTGGGAAAAACCATTCCAGTTTGATAATTCTGTGCCCTGTTAAAGTAAGTGCCTTGCAAATAAGCAGCAGACACTCATTCTTGGGAGAGCACAGAAAGTTTCCTGCACACTTGTCAGGAAAAGGATTTAAGGCAGTGCTGTCTAACCATGTCAATTTTAAGAACAGTGGACTTCAAGTTGAAGTCCACAAGTCTTAAAGTTGCCAAAGTTGGACAATCCTGAATTTAACTATGCAACCCTGGCATCAGACTTTCCACTTCACATATTCTTGCTCCTGATTCATATTATATTTGTAACCTCGGTGTGTTCCTGAACAAGTCTTTAGTTTTCTTTGGCTTCTTACTTCTTGGGCATTTAAATAAGCAATTTTAGGGCTGCCTGCTTTCTTTTTCTTTCCTTGGTTATATGTTCTTCTTCTCAAGTAAAGATTTCCCATACCCAGAAAAAAGAATATATGGGGTCATCTTACTTTGAGTAGGTGACAAAGGACACCAAATCCAGCTTCAATCTGCATTGTCAAGCATATTTTTAGGAAAATTGTGCTACTCTGTAATTTGGTAGATAATAATGGTGACTATTTTTACACATAGTATTGTGGGAGTTTACTATGAACTACTCAGGCAGGTAGAAAATATGGGTGAGGCTTTTTTTTATCATGTGATCAGTCTTTTAAAGAGAAATGTATTAGTAATATTGGGGAATTTCAATTATCCCGACATCTGCTGGTAATCTAATTCTGCCAGAGTCAGAGGTTCAATAAATTGTTGTCCTTTTCTATTGACAATTTCATTTGCAGAAGATGGAAGGATGAACAAGAAGATCTGCTGTTCTGGACCTAATTTTCCCAAGGATTGCAAGGAGGGAGGAATTGGCTGAAGAAGCAAAGATGACTGGCATCTTGGGAAAAATAATCATGTTATCATTAAATTTGTGATATTCTGAGGAGAAACAACTGAGAAAGTCAAACAAGCATATTCTATTTTCGAAGAACAGATGTTAATGAATTTCAAAGAAAGGTAGGTTGGATGTAATGGTTTCTGTTCCTTAAGGAAAATGTATTCAGAAAAGATGGGAAATTCTACAAAATGAAATACTGAAGACTCAATAATTAATAATCCCCAGTAGAAAGAAAACGGGAAGAGCCCAAAAAAGCTAGGAAGAAAAAAGCAACATGTACAGAAAATGGAAGGAGGGAGGGCATAACAAAAATAATCTCCAGAAACTCTAGGAAATCAGTCAGAAAAACTAACTCAGAATGAGTGAAGACTTGTGAAAGGTACCAAAAACTATCCAAGTATATTAGAAATAAAATAAAGGCAACAGGGAATCCACTGTAAGGAGAAATTGATGTAATGGGTAATATTCAGAAAACATACAGTAACTTCTTAACTCCTATTTTATTTATTGTACTTCTACTTGGATACAGTAAGTTAATGGAAATTCCATTTTTTCCAGGTTACCCATTCAGCCACTTTGGCATGCCCATAATTTTAAGGAACCAAGCCCTGAGGAAGACCTGTGGAGTACTACAAAACCATTTTTAGTGGTTAATGGCTTGAGAGTGGTTTAAGAATTAATGAATTCTTCTCACACTATATTTGATCCCAATTACAAAGAGAGACTCTCAAAAATTTGCTGCTGACCATCTCTTAATTATTCTGCCTGATGAATACTAAAACTGATACTTGGCAGTTTTTAAAATCTACTTTGTGTTTGATCAGGGGCTGTCTTCAAAGTTATTTGTTTCAGAGTTAGGATGAAAGGATGTCAGACCCAAACCCAGAGATGACACAGCAAAACCCAATCGAATTCAATCCTTTATTTGCTTAAACCTAATCGACAGAATTTTGCCAAACTAAAGTTACTCGATATATCTTGAGGGATTCTAGAGCATAGTTTCTCTGAACCTCTTCCTCTAAACCCATCTAGTTTGGGAATGTGCAATTGCTTAATCTGTGCCTTTCTCCAAAAAAGCTCTATGTTGCCAAAACTACACACACACCCTGCACACACACAACTGCCTCTCCAGATACACATTCCATCACAAAGGTTGAATATTGGAAAAATCCCAGGATTGTCTGACAAGCAAGAATATTTATATTTACTATGTGCTATATTGCAGTATCATGCAACACAAAATCCTAATTTATGATTTACAAATAAATATTAACCACATGTTGGTTTTTATATTATAATCATCTGATGTTCCTTAGACAAATGGTTTTGTTTCTGCCCAATAAGTATTGTAAATTATTTAAAGTAAGTCAGAAATAATGGACAATGTTTAACCTTTAATCTGGAGCAAATCTTGTCTGTCTGTCTGTACTGTACTAAATAATTTCTCCCTTCATAGTTCCCTTTTAAAATAAGTGCAGCTTCATTTACATTTGGTAAATGTAACCCAAATGTAACCCAAAACAATATGGGATCTGAATATAAGAGAAAGCCATCCACGGCAGGTACATAAAGCATAGAGCTATAGAGTAACAGGTTATAAAACATGTACCCTTTTCAAATGGATCCTTAGTGAGCAAAATGAGATAATTGAGTGTTTATGGTGTTCAAGGTGACATAATACAAAAAAATGATGGTACATGTCAGTAGTGGGTTCTAAAACCCTTAACTACCAGTTTGCGTGCGCGTGCAATGCTTCTGCGCATGCGCAGAAGTGTCCCGGGCAGGTGGGCGGAGCCTCCAGCCGCCGGCGCTACCGGTTCTTAGCACCAGGCCAAACCGGGAGCAACCCACCACTGGTATATGTGCATCTTAAAATAAGTCTGATTACACTGGATGGAATCCACTAAGTATTGCTTTTGAACAATCTGAGCCGAGGTGGCACAGCGGTTAGAGGCAGTACTGCAGGCCACTTTAGCTGACTGTGATCCGCAGGTCAGCGGTTCAAATCTCACTGGCTCAAGGTTGACTCAGCCTTCCATCCTTCCGAGGCAGGTAAAATGAGGACCCAGATTGTTGCGGGCAATATAAATATACATTGCTTACTGGTGTAAACCGCTTAGAGAATGCTTGCACTGTGAGGCGGTATATAAATCTCACAAATAAATAAATAAATAAATCTCTTATTTCAGACTTAACCCAAGTACATTGCACTGCATAGGAAACAGTGTGACCTGAACTGTGTATTCAGCAACAATGCCAATGCGATATCTAAAAAAGCACATTTGCTCATAATCGTGTGGTTTCTGCCTTAAAATAAAAGATACATATGATTCTTTCCTTGTGTTTAATAGAGCATACGAAAATATATTAAAAGAAAGGAAAATGGAAAGCAATTTCCTTATAGCAATAGTGAATGAAATTCCCATGATCTTTATTGCAGCCATTGAGAACCACAATTCCATTTCTCTACACATTCCAATTCTGGGCTATTCGATTTTAATTGTCCACTAAAATTACAGTCTTTGATTTTAGTGATTTAGAAGGCATAGGCTGCCTTCCCACCAGAGGAGCAGAGCTTAATCTGTTAGATTTAATACGCATTTCCTCTTCACTTACAGGACCTTTAAAAAGATTGTAAATATTTGCAAAGCTCCAGGAGTTCTCATCCATGGATGGTTGCAATAAAATCACTGAAAATAACTGCCGTGACCCCCAATTCCCCAATCGGCTCAGCACCGACAGGGACCAGCACGAAAATTGTTCAGCTCTGTAAATATAAAGAGTCTGTAAAGACATGTAACCAAGGACGGCTTGTGAGATTACTGCTGTACCAATTGATGAAATAATCTATGGGCATATTTTAATATATCTTTTCCATTGAATTCATCTTTGTTTATATACTTGATGTTTTTGAGTAGTGCAATAAAAAAGATGGAAGACAATACAAGCCAAGAGGGAAGGAAGTTGAATAATAAAACTGCAGTTATTAATGATCTGTCCTGCTTGGTGCAATAAGACCCTGACAGCTGTCAGATTTCAGACACATCAGATCTCTTGTGAAATGTAGTGAGAATATCACAGGACTTTTATAATTCTCAGGCAGATGCAAAGGTCCAGCCTTGGAAGTCTGACAAGCCCAGCAGAATTATGAATTGTTTAGTAATATAGCATAGGACTGTATTTGACAAAGCAGAGGGGATTTTACTTGGTGCAGTATGTGTCCTTCCTGTTCCCTTAACATTACAGCATTCAACTCTTTGCACAGTTGTTGTCCTCAGTTAAAGCTGCCCCCAAATGTTGTGCAAAGCATTATGTTAAGTCAATCTGAGAAGCCTCTTCAAGTGTAATGTCTGAAAAGTATCAAGGAAAGCCAAAAGAGGCTTTTAAGAAAAAAACTGGACAGTCATTTGCCTGAAATAGTATAAGGCAGTGATGGCGAACCTTTTTTTCCTCGGGTGCCAAAATAGTGCGCGTGTGTGCTATCACACGCACGTGTGTGCCCACACCCATAATTCAAAGCCACCCCCTCGCCCCACCCCCCTGCGCATGCACATCCCCCATTTCCCGACTTCCAGTGGGCCCAGTAGGCCCATTTTTTGCCCTCCCCAGGCTCCAGAGGCTTTCTTGGAGCTTGGGGAGGGCAATAACGCTCCCCCTGCCACCCCGGAGGCCCTCCGGAGGCCAAAATCACCCTCCCAGAGCTTCTGTGTGAGCCAAAAATCAGCTGGCGGGCACGCACATGCGCGCTGGAGCTGAGCTAGGGCAACGGCTCGCGTGCCGGCAGATATGGCTCTGCGTGCCACCTGTGGCACCCGTGCCATAGGTTCGCCATCACTGGTATAGGGCCTCCTGCTCGAGCAGAGGGTTGGACTAGAAGACCTCCAAGGTCCCTTCCAACTCTGTTATTCTATGTTCTAAGACTTGTAAACATTATTCCAAAGTTAGGAGTATCCATTCCCACTCAATTACTTGGCACATACAGGTAGTCCTCAACTTATGACTGGTGGCTTAGAGTCCATTTGAAGTTACAGGAACTTCCCCAGAGCTACTTACAACCCAGTTTTGAAATTAAAACAGCTGCCCCCCCACTCCAACCCCCAGTCATGTAATGATTGTATTTAAGCACCTGGCAATTAGCTTGTATTCATGGCTTTTTTGCAGCTTCCCAGAGTCATAGGACCATGGTTTATAATGTTTTTTGCCAGAAACTGGTGTTTACTTTTGGTTTCTAGGAAAAATACCCATTAGGTACAACTCTGACATTAGCTTAATAACTGCAGTGTTTGTTTAACAACTGTAGTGTTCAGCCACTGCAAAATGATCATAAAATCAGGTGCAGTCACATGGTGATCTGCTTAATTAACAGCATGACTTAGAACATAATTCCAGGATCAATTATATTGCTAAGTCAGGTGTCTGCAACCTGCGGCTCCGGGGCCGCATGCAGCTCTTTGGGCACCCTCTGCTGTGGCTCCCTGTCAGGTGATCCCACCACTGGCTGGCCCTGCCCCTCACCCTCCCCTCCCAGTCACTCCTTGCCTGGCTGAGAAGGTAAGGTCAACAGCAGGGGATGGAGAACCGGCTGGGGCTGATTCTCTGGCGCCTCACTCTTGCTGGAGCTTCTTCCTGCCCTTGTTGGTGCTGGGCATGCCTCAGTCATTTGGGGAGACACGCAACCTGCTCTCTGCCCCGAGATACTGGCCCAACCCGGCTGCGACCGACACCGGCTTCACTAACATGAGGGCTGGTGGGGTGGGAATGGGATCCGGGAGGAGGGGATGATGGAAAGGGGGATGGGCCCGTAGCACCCAGTCATGGCTTTAAAACTTGCATGGGGGACTTTTGCCGCCCGGAGGAGGACCCTCCTCCTCCCCCTCCTTCTCCTCTCGCAACCACAGCTGGAGAGAGAGGGGGGGGGAGGAGGAGATAGAAGGGAGGGGAGAGAGAGACACAGAGATACACAGAGAGAGATACAGAGAGAGGGGGAGAGGGGGGAGAGGGGGGAGGGAGGGAGGGAGAGAGAGAGATACAGAGAGAGAGAGATACAGAGAAAGGGAGGAGGAGATAGAAGGGAGGGGAGAGAGAGACATAGAGAGACACAGAGAGAGATACAGAGAGGGGGGAGATAGGGGGAGAGAGACACACACAGAGACACACAGAGAGGGAGAGAGATACACAGAGAGAGAGAGGGAGAGGGGCGAGAGGGGGAGGGGGGAGGGAGGGAGAGAGAGAGAGAGAGAGAGAGAGAGAGAGAGAGAGAGAGAGAGAGAGAGAGAGAGAGAGAGAGAGAGAGAGAGAGAGAGAGAGAGATTTTGCAGTGCAAAAGGCCACTCTGCTTGGATCCGCACATATACTTCACTGATTCATTACAATATCTACTTGGGAAGAACTCAATACTTATGAAAGCCAACACTATCTAAAGAACTGGCAACTGCAATTTCACATTGTTGTGCATATAATGATAATGTTCCCGTGTTAGCCAAAAATAGTTTAGCACACCTTATAATAAGACACTTTTGCCCTCTTTATTTGAATCTCTGTTTTATTCCTGCTGTGGAACTGCAAGCCCCCATTTGCAGGGCATGCCGAATAAAACACCATCACCAGTCCTTCAGTGTAAACTCCGCAGCCTGTTTTGTCTCCCTGTGCACGGAACCTAAAAAGCAACGGACATAGCTTTGAATAAAAAATGATGCTGTTGAAATGCAGAGCGGTAACAACCCTGCAGATTTAATAAGAGGAACTGTAACTCCTCTCAATTCTGATATACCTCACTTGCTTGTGGTTTTATCTTTTCTGGCATTCTGATATCCAATTCCATTTTCCATTGACCTTCAGCACTTCTAGTGCCTGTCAACCTGGTTGTGCTGACACCAGAAACAGCTAGTACCTCTCTGTTGTGCATAACAAGGAGCTCTCACTGGCATCAGATTGTTATGATTTATTGGCAATCTGCTATTCTCTGGATCCATCAAAACCTTCTGATAGGTTAAGGAGTTTTAGCTGCACTTATGGAAATACAGTAATAATATTAATATTCAGACAGGATTGATCTAATAAATTCACCAATACTCCAGTTTTTCCATTCTAAAGGAAAACTGAAGGAAACTTTCTAAGCTGCACTTAATGTGTCTGTGTAACCTCTGCCACAGTGAGGCTGTTTTGGATTGCTCAGAGATTCATTCCCGGAATGCTAATAGTGTTACCTATGCGTTTGCTTGTCCATTTACTTCATATTATTATATATGTTCTTCTTTTTTTGCTTAACATTATTTCAAAATACAATTCTACATTTAAGTTAGAAAAAGAGAACAAACTGAAGTAATGGATTGATTGGTATAGTTTCCTAAGTTTCACACTTAACAATTGAATGGTTTTTAACTAGATAGAATATTCTGAAAGTAAATTACAGCAATAGCAATAGCACTTAGACTTACTGTATATACCACTTCACAGTGCTTTACAGCCCTCTCTAAGAGTCAGAATATTGCCCCCAACAATCTGGGTCCTCATTTTACTGAGCTTGGAAGGATGGATGGCTGAGTCAACCTTGAACCTGGTGAGATTCAAACTGCCAAACTTCTGGCAGCCAGCAGTCAGCAGAAGTAGCCTGCAGTACTGCATTCTAAGCACTGCGCCACCACAGCTCTATTATGGCAAGAGTACTTGGATTACTACTGCACCCAGACATGTAATTGAATCAGCTACTGGATAAGTGTTACTGAAGAGCTGGAGTTAGAGAAAGGTAGTAAGCTGGAGAGTTCAATGTGGAAAATAAATAACAAAAGGGAAGCTGGCATGCTAATTGCTGACCTCCCACATATTCATCTTTATTACAAAAATATTTCCCTGTCCCACTCACCAGAAGCATCCTTTGGAAATGAAAACGGTAGGAAGACGCAATTCAGTGATTTGATTTGGAAATATCCCCCAAATAAAAACAAAGTTAATCTTCAGTGATAGAGAACACAGGAGTATTTAAAAGAGGCTGAAGGGAACAGCAGCATCTGCTTGTCTTCTCATAAGTATTTTATGACTACTTACTATGGCAGCTGTTTTGTGCTAGCACACACGCTAATCTTGCTCACCAGCAGTTCATTCAAAGCAGCTACAAAGAGCCAACATATGGCAGGAGAAGGAAAAAGAAAAACTTTGTCCTGATTTGCTGGTACCCTGGCAGCTGCCCCAAACAGGTCTATGGAAATACATGACTGGTGAATGGCTAATTGGTCTTGTTGACTGTAACTACATGGATCTGTACTAGAACAATTACACCCTTAACATGTTTGCTCCTTGTCTCTCCACTCTTGCAGCTTGGCACTTAGATTTGAGTGAAGCTTTGTCTAGTCCTTGCTGCTTCCCAACATGCACTAGATTTTAGAAATCCAATCTCTGTGCAGGTGCTTTGACTTTGATATTATGTTTGAAGAAACAAGGCACAGAAATAATAGTTATATTTAAATACTGAGTTATCCCCAAATTTGGAACTTTGCAAACATTCCAACTAGTTCAAATCTTACTTCAGACCTTTCTGAATGTCAAGTGTAGATTGCCCCACCACAAATCTCCTCATAATTATCTCAAAACTGGCAACATGCAAATACGAATCTCCTCCATTTTTTCAAAAACACCTAGGCAAAAGCACAACCTTAATTAATCAAATTAAATCAGCAAGACACTTCCCATTATCCTCTTTTTAGTTCAAACCAGCTTCCATAATGACAACTGATGCAAGAATAATTAAGCCAAGACAGGTTGTAGGGAAGAATAGAATAATATATTTAGAGTTTGAAGAGAACTAATTAATTTTGGCAAGTTATTTATGTATATTTATATATGTAAATTAAAAAAAATTAGTTATTCTAAGCAGGAAGCTCATTCTAGTATTTGTTTTGCTACACGGTCATAAAATGGCAGCCAGAAAGAAGTTTTAAAATGTAAGTAAACTTTACATCAAAGTTGGTGAACAATTGCTTTCATATGTTGTTTCATTGGTAAAAAATGTGATATGGTAAAAATGTGATATGATACACTGATTGGCCATAGTTCTCAAATAATTCAGAGAAGCATCTTCCCCAGTCCTAGACCTTGCATGGCTGTTTCTCTTAGTAACACAACTCTGGGTGGCTCACAACAGTTATACAAAACCAAATATCATACAAAAGATATAAGAAAGACAAAAAATAAATAAAAGAAGAAACAAAGAGACTGATACCACAACCAGTCTCCCTTGATGCAACATCTCATCAATATGTTTTGGAAATGTGCAATTGCTTAATCTGTGCCTCCAAATTTTCTGGAAGATCAAGAGGGTGAAAATCTGCTGGATTTCAAGAGGAAGAATGTTCCACAGGACAGGATGGAAAATGCACCTTCCTTGGTCCCACTAGTTGGGATCCTCTTCTTTGGGTAAGACGGCATATTTTAAAATAGTCTGTAAAATACATTTCGGATAATACTTTTGTGTTTATGTATGTTTAAGTAGTATTATGTTTGCTAGTATTCTGATGTTGTCAAGGTGCTTGCCTACATTCTGGACACAACATATTGTAGTAACCTTGAATATATTAGTTGGAAGGGGGAACACTGTTTGACACAAGAAAGAAAAGTTATATAAATACCTTATGCCACCAGACTTGAAATACTGGGATTAGACAATTTACAACTACGTCGCCTCTGATTTGATCTAAATGTAGTTCATAAAATCATATACCAAAATGTCCTTCCTGTTAATGACTACTTCAGCTTCAACCACAACAATACACAAGCACGTAATAGATTCAAACTAAATGTAAACCGCTCCAAACTCGACTGCAGAAAATACGACTTCAGCAACAGAGTGATCAATGCCCGGAATGCACTACTTGACTCTGTGGTTTCTTCCCCAAACCCCAAAAACTTTAACCTTAGACTGTCTACAGTCGACCTTTCCCCGTTTCTAAGAGGTCTGTAAGGGGCGTGCATAAGCGCACCACTGTGCCTACCTTCCCTGTCCTACTGTCCTATTGTCCTCTTTTATTGTTACTTTTTACTTATGTTTATACAAACTACTACTATCCTATACATGTTTGACAAATAAATAAATAAATAAAATAAATAAAAATAAAAATACATCTCAGTCTAGTATGGTGACCTTGATCTTTTGAATAATGCCTATGCAATGCTAAAACAAAAGTTAAACTAGTGTGCTTTATGTGTTTGTGTAGGTAAGTAGATATGAATGTATGTACACACACACACACACAAACACACATACACACAACTTTCATGAGATTTCAATTTTTTTATGTGAGACTTCACAAGGTATCAGGAGTGATTGTCCACAAATAATCAAGCAAATAAACCACCCAAAAAAGTTGATCACCTCTGCTGCATTTATATGGCTATTTAGCAAAAGCCCATATTTTCCTCTGCAAAGAAATACATGAACAAACAAGTTACTGCAAAAAGACTACGTGGCAATATATAAATGAAGTACACAGCTTCCCAGAAAGCTGCTCTTTTCCACTGCCCAGTTGATTTGTCCCTCAGTGTTACTTATCATCAGCATAACTGGGAAGAAATATTGCTTGAATCAAATGTATTGCAAGGGGAACTGATTAAATGTTGCCCATCTCCAATGATTGGAATCAGGATTACAGTTTCTCTACCACTGACACAAGTAACGTTTCAAAGTATTTGATTTTGGTAGGTCTGAACTTGTTAGATGAATTGGGCTCTGTTGAATTAATGATTGTTGACAGAGAAGTCTATGTGAAAGTAAATTATAACAATAGTGGTTGTGGGGTAAAGTATGTAAGGTCATGTGAAGAACAAACCAGCAAATAGCTTTATACAAACACCAACATTTTTCATACTTGCTAGGCTGAGCCAGCAAACTTCTCATCCTATTGCCAAGTAATTGCCAGCCATTGGCATTTTCAGTACAGCTCTAAAAAAAAAATTAACAGGCGGCTATAAAACACTACCATTGCCTGTAAAGCTTCAGTGGTGCTAGAAAGATCTGAGCTGTCTATAAGAATCTATAGCTATTGTGCATTGCTCTAGAAAGTTCATTGCTCAAATGCTATCATGGGAGTTCTGTATTCATCACTTCAAATGTGCATTTGACCCAGATCACTCATTAGGGAGAAATATACTGTACTGGCTGCAATGAACTTTGTTTGAATCACAAACCACAGCATGATTGTGTGGCCTGGAAAACAGATTGATCCAATTACAGGCATTGTGTTTTCTCTATTAAATTGGGATGCTAAAGCTGAAACATATTAGAAAATTAGCTCTTGCCACATAAATGGATAGCATAGGAAAGTAACTGACTGCCTGGTTTGAATGGGTGGAGGTCCTGTTTCATTTCCAGTTTCTTGGTCTTTTCCTCCAAAATGCATCCTCAATCAAGAGTGGTAACGAGTTCTGTTGATTTTCCCAAATACATAAGAATGAATGATAAAAGTTAAAAATTCTCCCATTATTCATTTCAGCTTCTAAGTCAGGGGTGTCAAACTCAAGGCCCACGGGCCAGATCTGGCCCGCGGCGTACTTAAATCTGGCCTGCAGGGCCAGCCTGGAAATATCAAAGGACCGGCCTGTGTTCAGCCTCCCCTGCCTTCAGCAGCACTCTGCCTGTTAAATTGTCAGGCTGGGCAGCTGACAAGAATTGAGGCAGACTCAGAAGAACTGGAACAGCAACGTTTATTTTAGCACCAACAGTAGAAGACAACAACCAGCGGCTTGACAGCTCCGTTTTATAGTGGAGCTGTCAAGTCCTGAACCAATAGTGGGGCTTTGTTTTCCCGCTTGCTGGCTGCCTGTGTCTCAGCCAATCAGATTACAGCTGCAGCCGGCATGGTCATAAAGCAAGGACTTAGCACTGCTGGCCAAAAACGGGCCTTGTGTGGGCCTCGTGATGCCTCCACGCAGCCCATTTTTGCCCGGCAGAGTGCTGCTGGAGGCTGGGGAAGCCTAAAATGGGCCATTCAGGGCCTCGCAGGGCCTCTGCAGGGCCAGTTTCAGCCGGCAACGTCTCTCCCCCACTCCCCACCCCAACCGCCGGCCCATGGGGGAGAACTACAATGCTGATCCAGCCCTCAGAGAAATCCAGTTTGATACCCCTGTTCTAAGATATAGGCAAGATCGAGAAGAAATAGGATGTGGGGATTTTTTAAATATAATTTTATGTTCCAAATCCTGATCTTGGAATAGGCATTCTTGTGACACACAGATACTGTTTCTGTAAGAAAGATTTATGAACATGGGATTGGCATGAAGGTGGTGTTCATTATACCTGGTGTTCATTATACCATCATAAAAATATTGTCTTAACCAATGCAGAAGTCCTTTCAATGAATACATTTCCATGATAACTTCTCCTTCTTTCCTACATCAAATTTAGAACATTTATATTAATATACCATACCATTTTGTGTAATTTTCAGCAACCTCCTATTGCTTAAGGTTTTTCACTTAGAAAAAAAAATGGAAAGGAAAATCAAGAAATAATGAGGGGGAAGAAACACCCTAATATGTGGAATGGAGAACTTCTTAATTGCTCAGCCCCTGTAGGTACTAACCTTGATGACTGGTAAGTATGACAGAATCTCATGTCTGTTTGTCTGTATCTGCTTTTTTTTAGAAGTAATGGCATCAACAGAGCTGCAAATTAGGCTGCCAGTTCTTCCACGAGACCTAAGGAAGGTGTCTGTGTCATTATAGATAGAAGCTTTGTGAATAAAAATATAGCAGGTTCACAATGCTTGTCAAATGATGTCACACTGCTATAAAAAGAATGCATACAAATAAATAGTGCTGCTTTTGCCACCATTATTATTTATTAAAAGGCAGCCCTCCTTTGAGAGTTGCCAAAATGCAATATCTTGAATGCGGTCTCTTGAAAATGGCACTAAAACTTCATGGTCTGGAAACAGGTCCACAGCACAATTTTGGGTATGCAGCTTATTCATTGCATGGCATTTATAAGCCTTTCTGCCTTTAATAATTGTAGTGAGAAAGTTATTGGTCTTGTATGAATAGAGTAAGCCGCTGACAAACCATGCAGCACAAATGAAAGAGCAGAAAGGGAATATCACAGCATTTTCTGCCTAACTACATCAAAAAACATGAGAAAATATTTGTTCTGAGCCAAGAGACCTAGTTTTGGTCAGTGCAGGTAAATGAATGTCACAGACTAGAGAGATTTGCTATAGTTAAATTGAGGTACCAGAAAGCAACAAGAAAAAGAAAGCTGAAGACTTGTCTTCAAGAAGGGTAGTATAGCTCAAATTGTCCCAAAGGTGCTTTTTTCAAGAGGCTACTGGACTTTCTGGTTTTTCTTTGAAGACATTTCGCTTCTCATCCAAGAAGCTTCTTCAGCTCTGACTGGATGGTGGGGAATGGATTCTTCAGAGCTAAAGAAGCTTCTTGGATGAGAAGTGAAACATCTTCAAAGAAAAACCAGAAAGTCTAGTTGCCTCTAGAAAAAAGCACCTTTCAGATAACCATGACCTGGATGACTGAGAATCTCCATAGACCAGTGGTTCCCAACCTTTTTGTGATCGAGTACCACTTGGAGGTCCCGTACAGTCACCGCATACCACCTGGTTCCAGAGAAACTAAATTCGATCAGATATCACTTTATTTCCATAATTGTACCGTTCCTTTTTTGGCCATGCGCATCCAGCAACTGGATTCTCGGGCCGCTGGGACCAGGTGGGTGGCGTGTGGCAACAGTTGCAAATCGTTGCCAGATTGTCTTGTGTTAGGCAGTAAACATTTTTGTGAAGTAAAAAATAACTAACTAAAAATCGTTCATGATCCCGAAAATGTTCGCGTACCACCTGGAAGGCCCTCGCGTACCACTAGTGGTACACGTACCACAGGTTGGGAACCACTGCCATAGACATATAGCCCAAATTCTCTTCCCTTTTGTGTAATTTATATTAGACAAAACAACTAGAGGAAGCCTGCATGTACCCTCTACATTGAGCATAGGACATTGTGTTATAACACATTTGTGTTGTGATAATTAAGGTGTGAACTGGCATCAAGGTGACCAAATTCATTTCCATTCTCAGTCATGGAAGCTCACTAGATGACTTTGGGCCTCTGTTAGCCAAACCTACCACGCAGCATTGTTGCCATGGAGAAAACTACAAGGAAGAAGCACTAAGTACACCACCTCAAGTTCTTGAAGGGAAAGTATGCTATAAATATACCAACAACAGTAACAACAACAAACTTACTTGGTGCCTTTTAGAGGGGCAAGAATACAGTTCTTAGACTTCCCAGCTAGCGTGGCCCACAGATTGGAGAAGGCTGCCATAAACATGTACTGTGGCCTATCACTGGTCAATGTGGAGAAACTATTAAAACATTTCTAAAATATATAATTGAAGGTCCCATTCCTCCCTCCCTCCCTTCTACCCCCCCTCTCTCTTTCACACACACAGTCTGAAATTTCTTTTTTTTTCATGTTTTTAATCCATTGCCTTTATCCCCAGTTACATTTCACAGAGTTTTTTTTCTTGTTCTTTATTCATATATTTTGTGAACTGATTGTCACAGCAATCCAGATTGTTTTGAACTTGAACTTTTGCATCTAAGATATATTAAGAATCTGAAGAGAGGGTTTCCTCCAGGTCAAATCCCTTCTCAGTAATTGCTCTTACCTGGAATGCCATTCTCCCTGATATCATATTGGCCCCAATCCTATTAGTTCTTTTTTCCTAAGCCATGAAGTCTGTTTTAATGAGCCTTTGGAGATTGACAAAGTTATTTTCTTGATATGGATGGTATTTCTCAGGACATGGGGTTATTATTTATATTATATTTTATTATATTGATATATGTTGGTTTTAATCTTATTACTGTTTCAGGAGGTCTATAAGCCATTCAGACTCACAGATGATTAGAGCAGCATATAAGCCCAGTAAAATATTAAATAAAAAAGAAATGCCTGCTGCAATTATTTAATTTGTCATTTATTTTCAGAATTAATCTGTTTCCCACAGTCTGTTCTGGAAGAGATAAAGAGATCTGTTCTAGATCTTCAAGCAGAAGCATGTTTTGCCTTCAGGAATGATAGATGAACACTATCTTTTTCTCTATTATCTTTTCCTATTCTTTTGCTCCACCCTCTAATAAAAAAAAATGATGTACTAGAACCCACAGGTGTCTATGCACACAGCACCAATATCAGCAAAATTGCTCAAGATGGTATGTTAAAATGGACTAGCAAAATTAATTTTATACAAGAGTTGGTGATGGAATAGTGTCTCTCATGACATTGCCTTCCAATAGGCAATGAAGATCAGCCCACACAAAACATTTTCCCCCAATAGTGAAATGATAACTGGGGGAGCCACTCATAACCAGATGCCTAAGGCTGTTGTTATCCCACTCTGCCTAACGGTAAAGCAGAACTGTTCCTTGACTGTACAATCCATCCAATAAAACTCTTCATAAATTCATCACACTACATTTTGTTAATAAATGAGAGGGAGCAACATTGACATTACAGGAGATCACTTTGCCAAAGAATCTAGTAGAGATTATATATGGCTTCTGAAAAGTACAGCTCCCACAAAAAAAAATACATTCTTAGCGACACTGGGGGTTTGCTTTGCTTTGATCAATACATGACAGAAAACTAGTATCATGTTCTTCAGAATCGGAGCTGAGGGAAGAATCAGTCCTTCAGTTCCCACATAATGTAGTGCTAATAGATAGTTGGGGAGAGAGTGAATTGGGAGGGCAACTTTATTGCGAATTCGCAAAACAAAAATAGACAGGGATTCTAATGACACATTTAAGTATCCTAACTGATTTGGCCCTTAGCTTAGGAAAAATGAGACCGTTGTGCCTAATAACAAGGAAGAAAACACTTGAGGAAGTAGCTATGCTGCAAAACAAACAAGTTGCTTCCATCAAAAGAAGGAACTCTTGAGGAAGACGGTGGTACTTTATATGTGAGATGCTCAAAAGAATTTGAAATATTAAGAGCATGGAAGGCATTGCCTGCCTAGGAGAAAGAGCATTAATCTCTTTACTTGCCTTTCCCATGATGTTTGTGGTTTGGCAGCTGGGTTGTAATTCCCAAGCTATAAATGGTCTACTTTTATTGAACATTGCTGGAGGAGCAGAAAATCAACACCTCTGTTTCTGTGTCTGTGTGGGAAAAAAGTCATAATAAAATATTCTTACCTTTACCTCTGGAGTTGCTCATGTACAGCTTGTGCAAACCACAGCATCTTTTAGCAGGGGATTATGTTTTGCCACTTGTATATTGTTAGCTGCACAGCTGGAGCTTAATGATATCATTATAGTTGCTAAGAGGAAAGATTCAAACACTCTTTTGATTTCTGTGTAAGATGTGTGAGTATTGCTCCCTAAAGATGGTACAGCTTGTCAAGAGCTTTTAGTTTCAAGCCATGCTTCTAAGGACTGCATAGAAGAGAATCAGCCAGCTGTCTTTACAGTGAGCATGGTTTTCACTGCTATCTCAGTTCATGTGGACTATTTATCTGAGACTTCAAATTGGTCTTGAGCTTTTGTTCTTCTGGATTGGTACCATTGATACGAGGGTGAGTCAAAAAGTAATGCCATTTTCTTTAGGACAGGTATAATTACCAACACAGGAACATGTAGCATACATCAAAATGAAGCTGGTCCTCTGTGGATCACATCCCTACTTCTCAACATAGTCACCGTTTCTCTCAATAGCAATGTTCCACCTTCGAATGAGAGCATGTATCCCTGCCTCATAAAATTTTGTTGACTGTTCTTTGAGCCACTTCTTCACTGCAGTTTTCACTTCCTCGTCACTGGAATAATGTTTGCCTCTCAAACCCTCTTTCATGGGGCTGAAGAGATGATAGTCTGAAGGCACTAAATCTGATGAGTATGGAGGATTATTATTCCAGTGACGAGGAAGTGAAAACTGCAGTGAAGAAGTGGCTCAAACAACAGTCAACGAAATTTTACGAGGCAGGGATACATGGTCTCATTCGAAGGTGGAACATTGCTATTGAGAGAAACGGTGACTATGTTGAGAAATAGGGATGTGATCCACAGAGGACCAGCTTTATTTTGATGGATGCTACATGTTCCTGAGTTGGTAATTATACAGTACCTGTCCTAAAGAAAATGGCATTACATTTTGACTCACCCTCGTACCATTTCACATGATGTTTTCTAAGGGCTTTTCTTCTGCATGCACTAATAGACTCCAATATGTAAAATATTCGGAAATGAAACTGGTTACCTAGATTTTAATCCCTTCCTCCAGATTTCTGTCCAGACTTATTCTTAATTAGTGGATTTCCATTCTTGTTTATCTTGCCTATAAGAAGGAAGGAAGGAAGGAAGGAAGGAAGGAAGGAAGGAAGGAAGGAAGGAAGGAAGGAAGGAAGGAAGGAAGGAAGGAAGGAAGGAAGGAAGTTCAGGCAGACACAGGTCTTACCATTTTTTTCATTTTTGAATCATTTGGAATAGAAGGGAAAGGTGACAAAACTTTCTTGATTAAAAAAGCCCTCCATATTACATTGTTTACATATATTTCAAAAAAGCACCTTTTCACTGTGTCATCAGTAAGCCTGTTTCTGTCCCAGTGCATAATAACCAAATGAGTGGAGGTGTTTTTATACAGTGTTATGAAGTACAGCAGGCAATTTGGCTAAAACCATTTGAGTCAGCACAAGTCAGACAACTCTACTTTTGATAAAAAGCAAAAAGAGACAGGTAGGGGAGGCCAAAGGAGCATGGTGTGCATTCCTTTGCTCAAGAAACTGTGCTCTTTTATGCTAATCAGTCTTAAGAGAATTAAAGTTTACTTCTGATGAACATTGTCAACCAACAGCTTCTGCCTATAATCAGGTGAAATTAAAATGAGCCTTACTGGAGCACATATTCATGTTTCCCAAGGCAACCAACCAGACTCTGGAAGCCTACTAATAACCAGGCTCTGCAAGCTAGTTAGTGACATATTTTAGCTATTATTTCTAGCAATGGGTTTTCAAGTGCATATTTTGGAATTTATCCTCCATTGCCATGGATATATTTAGCCACATTTGTCTAATACTTTTGTAAAGTCATCCAAATTAATGACCATCACTAGATCTTGTAACAACAAATTCTGCTAATTAATTGCATACTGCTTCAGAGAATCACAACTTTATCTGGTTGTGAGTGTCGTAATGTAATCTTCCTGAGTGCCGAATCTCCAACATTGTCTGGATCTCTTATCTCTAATAGTCCTTGGAAGGTCAACATCCTGCAAGCCCTCAGTAAAGATTTGACTGCTTTTAAGATTATGATTTCTCAATCTAATACATTTCAGTCATTTTAAGGTATGCTCATTTGTAATTACTGTATTTTTCGGAGTATAAGACACACCGGAGTATAAGACGCACCTTAGTTTTTGGGGAGGAAAATAGGGGGGGATTCTGCCTACCAGGTATTCATCTGGCTAGCGTCCTTAGTCTGGTCAGCTTCAGCACATTAGTTCGCTGGTTTAGAATGCGCACAAGGGATAAAAATGCCTTGTGAATGCGTTGGGGATAAAAAACAGCTTCTAAAGCACAGCTGATCGTCGGAGAGAGAAGTAATGAGAAAAGCAGGTGAAGCACAGAAGATCGCTTCACTCGCTAGTGTCTCGTTAGGACTGAAAAACAGCTTCTAAAGCACAGCTTGTTGGAGGAAGCAGCAATGAGAAAAGCAGGCAAAGCACGGAAGATCGCTTCACTCGCTAGCACCTCATTAGGCTGAAAAAAATTTTGAAAAAGCTACATTAGGAGTATAAGACGCACCAAAATTTTCAGCTTCTTTTAGGAGGGGAAGTGCATCTTATACTCCAAAAAATACGGTATATAGCCGTGATGGCGAACCTATGGCACGGGTGCCACAAGTGGCACGCGGAGCCATATCAGTGGGCACGCGAGCTCAGGTCCGGCACGCATGTGCTCACCGGCCAGCTGATTTTCGGGCCTTCTGGGCCCACTGGGAGTCAGGAAACAGGCTGTTTCCAGACTCCAGAGAGGGTGGGGAAGGCCGTTTTCGCCCTCCCCAGGCTCCTAGAAGCCTGGAGAGAGCAAAAAATGGGTGTGCCATTGCATGCTGAGAGGGGGGGGTCATACGCGCATGCGCGGGGGTGCATGGAATTATGGGTGTGGGCACGCACACACGTGGTCCCACGCATCCCCCCCCTTTTTGGCACGCGAACCAAAAAAGGTTCGCCATCACTGGTATATAGGGTCTCCTACTTGAGCAGGAGGTTAGTCTAGAAGACCTCCAAAGTCCCTTCCAACTCTGTTATTCTATGTTCTATGCTAAAAAAATAGCAACAGATTGTGGGTATCCTATTGCTCATCTCTGCTCTAAACAAGCATTTCTTTTTCCTAATCAATGACTTGAATATAAAATGAATGCTTAGCCAAATATAGAAAAGCCCATTTTTAATTCACTGTACATTTTAGGTCGATGTATATATCTATCTAAGATATATATCTAAAAACACATATTTTAGATATTGTAATCATTAATGAATATAAAGTATGGATGTGAGTAGGACAGGTGGCTGTTTAAGCATTACACAAACCCATTCTTTTGGGAATAAAGACCTGGGTCTTATTCAAATCTTGTGATGAACTATTTTAGATATATTAATATGTTCCAGTAATAAAGTGCCGTGTTTCCCCAAAAATAAGACCCTGTCTTATATTTTTTTGAACCCTGAAATAAGCGCTTGGCCTTATTGCCATGCACTCAAAAGCCTGATTGGGCTTATTATCAGGGGATGTCTTATTTTGGGGAAACAGGGTAGTTCATGAAGTGCAACAGCAATATGTGGTGATGGCTGCACCTTCACTCCCCATCCATTCAGCGAAGTGGTGAAATCCAAATTTGTTTACTACCGATTCTGTGAGTGTGGCTTGGTGGGTGTGGCATGGCTTGGTGGGCGTGGCATGGCTTGGTGGTCATGGCTTGATGGGCATGGCAGGGGAAGGATACTGCAAAAGCTCCATTCCCACCCCATTTTGGGGCCAGCCAGAGGTGGTTTTTGCCGGTTCTCCGAACTATTCAAAATTTCCGCTACCAGTCCTCCAGAACCTGTCAGAACCTGCTGGATTTCACCCCTGATTCAGTGCCCAGAAACCATTGTATTTATCTTAACAGTATGGGGAGAATATGGGTGGAAATACCAAGAAAATGAAGAATGAGTTGGTGGGAAACCTTTAACATATTTTAATTCATTAAATTAAATTAAATTCCTTAATTCATTTAATTAATGAGGCTATTGTAACAGAATTTTGAAACCTGTCAGAGCCTCTCCTCTACTTCACCTTAGATCAAGTACAATCAAGGAAGAATTGTTATGAGTTTCTTTCTCACAATTTTTTACTTTTCCTAAGATCCAAATACCTTTTCTGGAATAGCTTAGCATTCTCTCTTGCTTCTTTGAGTCAAATTCACACAGCATTTGGACCTGAGCAAGGATTTAGAACTATAAGACAAAGCATATTTATTTACAAGAATGCATTATGCAGATAGGCAAAGCCTAGCTAACTACTCCTGCCAAGAACAGGGTCAGCATATACTCTGTTACGTATGTAGCTGGGGAGAAAGTCACAAGGAAGTGACCTGAAATTAGCAATCCCTTAGACAAAGAGCAACCAGAATATTAGATAAAGAAGGAACACAGAGTTATGTTCAGCCTACTTTCCCCATTAAGGGCAGTAAGTCATGTTCCATTGGATTCATACCTCAAAATGTCCACATGTTCCCTGTTGTATTCTGCAGAGCAAGCACTGGTGCCCCTTAATGTATTATAGAATAGAATAGAATAGAATTCTTTATTGGCCAAGTGTGATTGGACACACAAGGAATTTGGTGCATATGCTCTCAGTGTACATAAAAGAAAAGATGCATTTGTCAAGAATCATGAGATACAACACTTAATGATTGTCATAGGGTTCAAATAAGCAATCAGGAAACAATCAATATTAATATAAATCATAAGGATACAAGCAACAAGTTGTTTATTGAGTGCAGATGTCTTAAGAATGTTTTAAGATTATATCCACAGATGTCAGTAAATGTCTATTTTCAATGTGCAAAGTATGTCTGTAGAAACCGTGCTATTTAAAGTTATTGCAACAGGTACCCATGTAGTTACTGTCTCTGTACTTGTGAAAGCTAAGAATACATTTTCCTGAAAGAGTGCTAAACCAGTTCTGCACTCTTTCAGGAAAATGCAGGACAAAACTAGCAGGCTTCTAAATAGGCTTCTGCGCAGACCTGCATTATATTCAATTTTCTACAACAACGTGGAAATAAATTTCCTTTTAACATCTGTGTACAACTATGATCCATAAAATATTTGTCAAGACATAAACTTCACCAAACACCAAACAACTATTATACAGCATTAAATGATTCTTGCACAGGGAATGTATAGCTCCCAACAGATAGGAACATTTGTTTGGGGGCATTGGAAAATATTTTAAAAATGCACTAAATAAGATGCACAATTTAACTTTTTCTCAGCAGAATACTGGCTGGCTGCCAATGCTATTTTGTCTTAGGTCCAGCTCAATGTCAGGACTACGCGCTGGCCCACTGCAAGTCAGCTCATTAAAAAAATGGTTGCTCTGGTGCACTTGAGTTCCATTTCTCTTGCTAATAGTCCAATTTATGCTTTTCCTTCAAGAGCAAACATCAGGAGAGGGCAATGCTCAATCATATATTCATTTTGTGTGCATCCAGGGGCCACATCATGAGAATGATGTGGGAAGTGAAAGGGAGCAATTTTTCTGTGCTCCAAAAATGTCAATAAGTCTTTGGAGATGTCTTTTTTCTTTAATATGAAATCTATTATGTCACTATTTTAAAAATATTGACTTTAAATATTTAAAAAATATTGAATATTGAATGCAAAGAAACTCAGTGTGGAATTATACTAGAAATGTGCATTTAAGAAATGTGTGTATTACGCATATAGAAACTACATTTGCATACCTTACTAAGGTATATGATTTTAGCTGAATGTGATAGGCAAATCTACCATTAGGTTTTGTGAGCCATGGTTTACGACTTCCATGTTACATATTAACTTGTTGACTCATTCAACAAGATTCAGCTAAACCATATCAAACCCAGATTGTTGGGGGCAATATAAATGCACATTGCTTACTAGTGTAAACCGCTTAGAGAGTGCTTGCACTGTGAGGTGGTATATAAGTCTCACAAAATAATAATAATAATAATAATAATAATAATAATAATAATAATAATAATAATAATAATAATAATAATAATAATAATAATAATAATAATAATAATAATAATAATAATAATAATAATAATAATAATAATAATAATATCTCTATAAGTCCAAATCAATCCCCATTTAGAGACCATCTGTACTTTCTGAAGATCTTTTGGGGAAGAATTTGGAATTTTTTTTCTTCTCACACAGCCCTCCCCCATCAAATGAATGTTAGTTTATAGAATATTCTTAATGTGGTGTACAATATCTTCCATAGTGATGTCCTCTGATGATGCTAGGTTTGGGTGTTGCAATGGGTGTGAAAGGGTTCTAGCTACAAAAACATGAGAGCAGGAAAACCTGCTAGCAATGTTATTGGAAAACATCCCCCTCCCACCTACCCTAAAACATTTCTATTCCACCTGAAGAAATTCAGTACAATACACTCCCAGTTTATCTTTCACATTGCAATCTGCATATGAATAGAATAGAATAGAATAGAATAGAATAGAATAGTATAGAATAGAATAGAATAGAATAGAATAGAATAGAATAGAATAGAATAGAATAGAATAGAATAGAATAGAATAGAATAGAATAGAATTCTTTATTGGCCAAGTATGATTGGACACACAAGGAATTTGTCTTCAGTGCATATGCTCTCAGTGAAAAGAAAATAATTTTATTTATTTATTTTATTTATTTAGACGCTCTTATAGGCCGCCCAATCCCGTGGGACTCAGGGCGGCGTACAGCATGAATAAGAAACGTACATTTAAAAACAATCGTCATAAATTTAAATTAAAAATATAATTAAAAAGAAGACATTATAAACGCAACATTCAGGGGGAATCTGATTATCCTATTCACCCCATCTGCCGGAAGAGCCATGTTTTTAAGGCTTTACGGAAGGCCAGCAGGGTGGGGATGGTCCGGATCTCTGGTGGCAGTTGGTTCCAGAGGGACGGGGCTCCCACAGAGAAGGCTCTCCCCCGCGGCCCCGCCAATCGGCATTGTTTGGCCGACGGGACCCAGAGGAGGCCCTCTCTGTGGGACCTAACCGGTCTTAGGGAGGTATGTGGTAGGATGCGGTCCCGCAGGTAACCTGGCCCTGAGCCATGTAGGGCTTTAAAGGTAACGACCAACACCTTAAATTGCGACCGGAGACTGATTGGTAGCCAATGCAGCTGGCGAAGGATAGGTGTTATGTGGGTGTATCTCGGTACACCCACTACTGCTCGCGCAGCTGCATTCTGTACCAGTTGGAGTCTCCGGATGCTCTTCGAGGGTAGCCCCATATAGAGCGCGTTACAGTAGTCTAGCCGTGAGGTGACAAGGGCATGAGTGACTGTGAGCAAAGCCTCCCTCTCCAAGTAAGGTCGCAATTGGTGCACAAGACGAATTTGTGCAAAGGTCAGATACATTTGTCAAAATGTATCAAAAAAATGTGTCAAAAAGATACATTTGTCAAGAATCATGAGGTACAACACTTAATGATTGTCATAGGGTACAAATAAGCAATCAGGAAACAATCAATATTAATATAAATCATAAGGATACAAGCAACAAGTTACAGTCATACAGTCATAAGTGGGAAAAGATGGGTGATATGTAACCACAGAATTGTGTTTGCACGATTTTGTACACACACATACTGGCACAACCTCAAGTTTTCTCTCCAAAGGAATGAAAATAATCCAGTCATTAATTTATATGCTGAAATAAAAGTTTAAATAATCCATTTCAAAACTTCCCCATGATTCATACAAACTTCAGGTGATTTTTTTTTAATCCCACTGCTTAAACAGAAACCCACACACTGTTGCCAATACTATTTTATTTTAGGATTTTTGAAGGATAGTTAAGATGCTTGAAGTTTAAGCAGATGTGTGTAGCTGCTATTGTGACTTTTTGTTCAATCTACATTGTACACAGCCTTATCCATTTGCAAAAGAAATGAAATAAATGTTCGTTTAAGTGTGAAAGGATCATTTTATTTTAAGGTCTGTGTTCACTATGTTGGCACTAAAGGACCAATGAAAAACTACGTAATGCAATGGTCAGTGTTGCATTAGGACTAGTTCCTGGTAGAGATCTGTGAGGTATAAAAGACACTATTAGAAATAATTGGGGAGCATGAATAGCAAACATGAGAATGCATGGGAGGCAATCTGGACAGGAAATTAATTTGGGAGCAAGAACTAGGAACTAATTGAATTTTATTAGGACTTAAGAGCAATTAATTTGGGAGATTCTGAAAGGGAAATAAGTATCTCTGGGAATTAATTGGAGGGAAAATCAATATTTGGAGGATATGCAGAGGGTAATGGTTTTGAACGGGAAAACTTAGAAGAAATTGAGAAGGGGAAATTTTTGAGACTTAAACCCAAACTTGGTCTGTAGTTTTGGGCAAATGGTTTGCCTCCATCTTCTGCTTTCTTTGGCCTTGTCTCAGCAGCTTTTGTCTCCACTCTTGATAGAAATTCTTTGATCAAAGGCTTCAATTTAGCAAGGCTGGGAATGGACCAGCTAGAAACAATTTAAGAATTGAAATGCCCTCTCAGTCCTTTGCTATTTTCATTCAAATTAGTTTTACAAGTCACAAGTGACATAATCATTTCTCTCTCTCTCTCTCTCTCTCTCTCTCTCTCTCTCTCTCTCTCTCTCTCTCTCTCTCTCTCTCTCTCTCTCTCTCTCTCTCTCTCTCTGTGTGTGTGTGTGTGTGTGTGTTACACATGGACATTTTGTTTTGTTTGTTTTTAAAAGCCATGTTGGAAGGGGGCAATTTACAGACGATAACCCTAGACTACTCTTCCATATTTATTCTTCCAAACTCAAAACTGGAACTCCCTAGAAGAAAAATAGTTGGGGGAAAATACTATATCAATTTTTTTGAACACTGCAATTTTGTAAAACAGTAAATGAAGAAGCTCCTTTTACATGGGATGACATGCTAAGATTATCAAAATAGTCTTTGATGAGCAATAGTCTTAGCTTCTGCAGAAAATTAATATGCATTTTGGTAGTGTTCTAATGGGATTTTCAAAATATTACTTTATTTAGAATAATCAGCATTTTTTTTAAAAAAAGTCACTCCAATCAAACTACTTATGTAGGATAGTATCAAAATTCCTACACTGGGAAGGGCATTGGTTATAAAATCTTCAAGGTTTTATGATTGTGTGAAATCATAGATTTTCAGTGTGAAGGCAGATTTATTATGTGAGATTGTTTGTTTGCCTCCTTAGATTTAAGAGAATTAAGTTATCCAGCTTCCAGAGTTTGATTACAGAACCTTCAAAGGCTTGCTGTGATGCTTTTAATGACTTTTTAATTTTTTCACTCTCTTTTGGGCCATTAGTATGCTACCATTTGTGCAGAGTCAATTACAGGAGTCTTTAGTAACCCATTATTTAGATAGAATGGCTCAATTTTAATTTGTGATAGCCAAAGAAATGAATGGGTTCCTGATGCTGCACATTCTTCTGCACATATCTTCTAGATCTTGGCCTTCTGTCCAAGAGACAATTGAAGTTCCTTAGTCAAGAAAAAAAAATCTCTCTGAAAGAGGTCAGAATACCTTCTTTAAATGATGCAGTTAGCATTATGTGAAATATTCCATTTCATTCAACAAACAGCAGTAGCTGAGAGCAAGAAGAGAGGAAAAATGCTGGCAAAATGGGAAATAATTGAGGATCAGTGGGCTATGAAGAGCCATGGTGGTGGCACAGTAGTTAGAATGAAGTATTGCAGGCTGACTCTGCTGACTGCCAGGAGTTCGATCCTGACCACCTCAAGGTTGACACAGCCTTCCTTCCGAGGTTGGTAAAATGAGGACCTAGATTGTTGGGGGAAATATGCTGACTCTATAAACTGCTTAGAGAGGGCTGTAAAGCACTGTGAAGTGGTATATCAATCTAAGTGATATTGCTATAGTGCTATGACACACTGAGACATCAGCACCAATGGCTAATGGAAAATAAAGAACTTAGGTGAAAATGAGTGTGCCGATAGGATGTGCCATGCTGGGACATCACAGTGGCTGAGGAGATGGAAGATGCTGAAAACTGGCACACTGGCACATCACTGGCAACAGTAGCAGTGGCTCAGAAGGATGGGAGGACAGACTCGGGGAAGTTTCAGGTGGGCTGATGAGTGTGACATGAAAACTGTTGAAATATGGAGGAAAGAGGGACTAACATGCACCACCTTTTCCCTACTCACCCTACAATGTTTTCTGATATATCCCTGGGGTCCTTCTAGATTTTGTTTCCTTCTGAATGTTGTTTCAAACATTTCAGTTTTTTCCAGTGAAATTGACTAGAACAATTATGATTCTAGAACCCAGACCTAATAGGTCTCTGACTAAGAGACAATAGGACCTCTGATTATCTAATATGTGGAAGACCTTACAATCCCACTATTGCTTCATAGCTAACACCCACATGATTTGAAAACTCCATTTGAGACTCTTCCATTTTTCCTGTGGTTAACTTGTTATGCAGACATCTCAGCCATTATAATGGGTTATTTGCATTAAAGTAACAGTTAACACTTAGTTATTTAAAGTAACTATAGTTACTAGTTATATAAAGTAACAGTTATTTGCATTAAAGTAACAGTTAACACTTAGCTCTATCCTATTTGCTACTGATCAGTAGCAAATAGGATAGAGCTAAGTGTTAACTGTTACTTTAAGGCCAGAGTTGAGCTTTGACAGATTCTGGAATTTATACTGAATGTAACTTTAATTTGAGGCTTCCTGTAGTGAACTCCTCAAAGTTTCTGTCAGTGCTCTATTCTGCATTCTCAGTTCAGTTTCAATGTGTTCTTGACAAGCTTCCTTGATATCCTCAGTGAAGCCAAGACAAGGTTTGCCCCCTGGATAATGTTTATTTTGAATACCTGCATGAAACTATGGAGAAGACCATCAAGAGATTTGGAGCTTAAAGCTATTGGTATACTGCTAATATCCTATACTCTGTCACAGGTAATTGTATGTTTTTCCAGAATGTCTGCCTGCATTCAGGAATAAATTGGGTTAGGGATAATAAACTGAAACTCAAGTGTTTTGAATGGGGTCACACTTCCCAAAAGAGCAGATGTGCATCTTGGGAGTTTTTCTGAATCTGAATCTCTCCTTTATTTCTGACACTGAGGCAAGAATGCTGTTTATTTGTTTTGGTTAATACACTAACCACACTTTCCTGTAAGAAAATACTCATTAAAATGATGCACATACTACAGTAACACATTCTATATGGTCCTTTTTTTTATCTGGAAAGTTCAGTTTGTGCAGAACTCAGTTGCCAAACAGGTCTCTAAAAAAGCTTTACCACAAGACACCTATATTGGCATTACTTAATGACAATTTGTTTCCAGGTGAAATATGAAGAAAATATTATCTTTACAGCAGAATAAATAAGGCTTAGGACAGGGTGATAGACCATCTTTAATGTGATTATCCCACTCAAATATTAATTAAGATAATCTGAAGAGTTTTGCCTACATTATCCATAGGCTCAGGTCCAGGGGTGGGTTCTAACTTACCTCGCTGCCGGTTTGCTTCCTCCCATGCCGCGTGGGCACGCCGCATGGGCATGCGCATGCGCAGTACTGAAAAAACCAAACTTTTTTTAAAAAGCTAAAAACAAGATGGTGACGCATGTGCAGTGCCAGAAACTCGGCTTCTCTGCATGCTCAGAAGAAAAAATAAATTAAAATAATTAAAAAACATTCAAAAAACATTCAAAAAAAAGATGGCAGCACCCACGGACCGGCACCGACTGAAACAGTTCCGTGACATCATCATGATGTCACCAGTGGGTCACTACCGGTTCGGGAGAACTGGTCCGAACCGGGAGGAACCCACCTCTGCTTAGGTCACAATAACGCAGGATAAAGTCTTCTCTTTGAGGCTTCCCCATTTATTTGAAATGTAATACATGCTAAATTGAGTCTCCTAACCTATTTCTGGTCTTGGTCAAAAGCCCAAGGTAAAGCTTCAGTCTAAATCATCTCTTTGAATCAATTATTATATGTTAATTTGATGCATTGAATCATATAACTTCCAATAGAATCAAATATCCAATGTATTTTTGTGTTTATTCACACCAAGTTTTACCAACTGTAAATTATAGTCATCTATTCAAAGAATGTATTAATTGTTTTACTTTAACTGCTGATCTGAATTCTTGTTCAGCTGTTCAAATCTCACCGGCTCAAGGTTGACTCAGCCTTCCATCCTTCTGAGGTCGGTAAAATGAGGACCCAGATTGTTGGGGGCAATATGCTGACTCTGTAAACCGCTTAGAGAGGGCTGTAAAGCACTATGAAGCGGTATATAAGTTTAAGTGCTATTGCTATTGCTATTGATTTAAGAAATTCTATTTTTCAATTTCAAATTTTGATTTTATCTTTTATCATAAACTACAAAAATATATTTCATTAGCATGATAGATGGATAGGGTCAGGGTTAGGATTAGCGTTAGGGTGATAGAAGATAGCTAGATGATAGCTAGCTAGATAAATAGATGAGGAGGAGGAGGAGAGGGACGGATGTAGAGAGAGAGAGAGAGAGAGAGTCATGATGGATGGATGGATGGATGATAGATAGATAGATAGATAGATAGATAGATAGATAGATAGATAGATAGATAGATAGATAGATAGATAGATAGATAGATAGATAGATAGATAGTAAAGGAAGAAAATGCATTTGCCACTTAATTAAAAATAAAATTAACAAAGCACTACATTTTGGAATTGAATAGCCTGGAGCACTAAGCCTATAAAAGAATTTAAAATAAACTAATCAAAGAAGTAAAGAAATCATTAGCATTGCAAGATGTTAGGATGGGGGAATCCTTCTTTATCCAAAAAAGAAAGCTATGAAGCAGTACACTCAGGAAGGCAAGCTGAGAGTAGATTGAAAGTAGATTGATCTTTCCTTATCCTCTATAACTAATTTATTGCATGTGCACTGTGGGGCAGGGAAGAACTTTAAAAATATAAAAATATGCCAGGGTAAAAATCCCAACAAAGCTGAATGTCTAAATTTTGGCCCAGGCTGAATTGGCCAGGCTGAAACATGACACAGAATCTGTTGTTTCACTTCCTTGCCCATTAAAACAGCAATTTAATTGAGAAGTGACTGCAAAGGCAAAAACAAACTACAACAGGGTGTGTAGCAGAGAAAGGATAAAAGAAGAAAAACTTATAGAAAAGAGAGTGAAGAGTTCATGATGCAAGGAGAAGGCGGCATCCTGAAGTAGTGAAAGCAGCAGGAGAAAGAAATGCTTTGAAAGAGTACTAAAGAGAGAAAGAATGGAGATAGTGAAAAGTGCAGGGGTTTCAAACAAAAAAGAGACAGGAGATTAGCAGCAGGCACTCAACAGGAAAAGGAAGACACGTTTGTATTTTATACTGTAGTTCCAACAGCTTGGAGAGGCAGAAAAGGCAGTAGTTTTTTCCTTGTCTTTTCCCCAAACATCTGCCATTTTCTACCATTTGCAAAGTTTCGATGTTCACATCGCCATAAGACTTCATATGGCAAAACTTAGCATGTCTGAGGAGGATTTCTCAGATCAGGGGTGTCAAACTCACAGCCCGCGAGCTGGATGCGTCACATGCTGGCCTTCTCAAAATGGTTTTGCAAGACTTTTCAAAATGGTTTTACAAGAGGTAATCTGTGGCTTTGAAAGCTAGACATTTAGAATGAGCTAGAGAAAGAAGCTAAATGTATTTGAATTAGAGATTTGGAGGTTGCCAAAAGAAAAACATCCTGCATCAAATAAAATCTTGACTAAAAAAATCCTGTGTCTATTCAAATAAAAACTTGACTACTCCTTTGAGGTTGTGATCAGCAAACAAAAACTAATATAGTTAAGGCATCTGTTGCAAGTATATAATGAACTAAACATATGTATGCTGGCAAGGTAGAGGAAGGCAGAAAAAGGTAGGAATGGATAAAGTGGATGGAGGGATCAAGACATTCAAGAATATTCTTGGAAGTGTTAAGATGTGCTGATGGAAAGAGGTCATAATGGCAAGCATTTATCCTTATACTCACCAGGAACTGAGACTGACCTGTTTCTATCTTCCACTGGTATCAGTAACCAGCTTTGTCAGATATGGTAGCATTTCTGTTCTTTTTTAGTGTATTGATCTCTGCTATATTTGGCACCAGGGTTTGACAATTTGGGTAATATATCTTGAATTTTGTGACAACCTGAAAAGATGAGATGTTCTGAGACAATGTGCTAATGTACGATATGTAAATGTCGACCTGAACTTGCTTTCTAAATTATAGAAAAATGAATATTTTGTAAGTCATATTTCAAAATGACACTGGCAGACTATAGCCTCAGATCTCACAGGAGCAGCCATAGCTGGATTGTTACAACCTGATGAAGGTTTTGTCATTCTCCGTGCACACCAGCCAATTCATCTGCTTGCCTCTGGCAAACACAGGGAATTTATCTTCCAAGCCTTCTAACAGTGAAAATAACATTATCTTGTACGATGGATTCTAACTCAATATTGTCTACCTGTTAACCAATTTGATCAACTGAAATAATTAGCAGGTTGTAGAATAAGATACACAAAAATGATACATGTGTTATCTGACTCTTCAAAATTGACCTGCATGTTTCAATTATTGAAGCCTTCAAGACCCAAGAAGGAATTTAGATGAGCATTCCTATATTCCCAAATCTGCATGTGAAATGCTACCTTCCCTTCAACCCCTGTGCCATTCTTACTGATATCTGATGGGAGAGACCATAATGCATGGAGTTTTACAGTCACAGGCTCTATCGGGCATAATATACAAGACAGACACAGACTTCAGAGGATAATCAGAACTGCAGAAAAAACAATTACTGCCAGCCTGCCTTCCATTGAGGACCTGTATACTGCACGAGTCAAAAAGAGGGCTGTGAAAATATTTACTGACCCCTCGCATCCTGGACATAAATTGCTTCAACTCCTACCCTCAAAACGTCGCTATAGAGCACTGCACACCAAGACAACTAGACACAAGAACAGTTTTTTCCCGAACGCCATCACTCTGCTAAACAAATAATTCCCTTACCACTGTCAAACTATTCACTAGGCTGCATTACTATTACTATTAGTTTTTCTCATCGTTCCTATCACCCATCTCCTCCCACTTATGACTGTATGACTGCAACTTGTTGCTTGTATCCTTACGATTTAAATTCATATTGATTGTTTCCTGATTGCTTACTTGAACCCTATGACAACCATTCTTGACAAATGTATCTTTTCTTTTATGTACACTGAGAGCATATGCACCAAAGACAAATTCCTTGTGTGTCCAATCACACTTGGCCAATAAAGAATTCTATTCTACTCTATTCTATTCTATTCTATTCTATTCTATTCTATACAAGACAAAATTGAAGTCTGAAGGGACCTCAATTTGTATGATTCTACTGAATCAGAGCAATATTGTTCTACTCCTACTCTATAGTTAATATGAGTAGTATAACTACTATAGTTAATATGAAATAATTAATGGAAGAAATATGTAGTCATGCCCCAGTACACACAAAGAACTTAAGAAAATGTCGCGATGAAAACCTGTGGGGAAGGTAAGTAGAACCCACCCCTGATATGTACTTGTAAGAAGTATACTAGAGTTTGGAAGCCAACCTTCTCAAATTAACTATTGCAACTTCAAAGAGAAAAATATGTAATATTGAAGTAAATTGTATCAACTGATTAGCAGTGCAGGGTATGCTTACTGCTTTTGTTTTCTTTTTCCATTTTCAGCAGTCATAAAGGACATGAGTTCTGTCCTTCCATGCAAAAGAATAATATGAAAGGGAGGGGGGAAACAAACCAAAAATTCCCTACATACAATTTAACTGACAAGGTTTCTTTGAGAAAGAAGGTAAAATACATAAACATCAAAACTGCCAGTCCTACATAGCCCAGGTTCAAGCATCATCAACCAGCAAATAAAAATCACAAAGCTGAACTGATTATTGAACAAAGAGCTTGTTCTGATTAGAGCAGCTCCACTCTGTCGAATGATATGTAATATGTAATTAATGGAGATAATTCCCCGACCAAAATCTATCATGTAGTTCTCAAGGACATCCTTGAGAGAATCCAAACATGGATAGAACAAGGTATTTTTAAATTGCATCAGCAGACAGATGACTCCTGATTTAAATATAAAATGCATTCAAGCATGATGCACTCTGTACTCTGTTTTAGCAGGCATTGCATTTCGGCTACAAAACAAATTATTTCCATTTCCCATAGTAGCCAAAAATCCAGGTATTTTTCTTCCACTACACTGCAAATTCAGGACTTCATAGAATTGAATGGTAACCATTTCTGTCCTGGCTTTGATTTCTCAGTAATGGTGGGACTCTGGGATATGGGCATGTTGCATTCTCACAAGGAGCTTTGGGAGATGGGACTCTTGATCCATTAAACAAATGGCTTTTGATGTCGACTGATTTTGCTTCGTAACTGCTAAAAGTCTATTAAAAGTGATATACACCAACCACCAATATTAAGGAAAAGCCAAAATCTATCAAAAGAGAGAGAGAGTGGTACGGGGATTGCCCAGGTTGCTAATACTTCCTAGAGCATATGTGAAATCCTTTATTTTATTGGTGGGCTTATTTAAATATACATTTGAAGGGTTCCAATCTCCCTGGTGTTATTTATCAATAGTACCTCATTTTTAAAAAGTGTTTTTTAAATTGTAGGCAATATGAAGTTCAGACCTTTTAACTACACTTTCTCTCATTGATCCATTTGAATAATATCACGAAAACCCTGGGCCCATTTTGCCACACACTGTTTTGCTTGTGAATTAAAGGCCTCTTTGATTTGATTTAGGCTGCTCTGTCAAACAACCAAATTGCTTAATGTCTCTTTGATACCACAAACTCTATAAATCTAGCTTTAGTTTGTTCGATGATTATCTTTCCACAGACATCCCTATGAAATCCCCCACAGGAGAGCAAAAGCATTCAATGAGACCCATCACTTGGCATCCCTGCCCTGATGTGGAGTTGATGTCAGTACAAGAAAAGGAGGCTGATTGCCTGTCACAATGAATGTCCGTCAGCACGAGGAACAGAGGCGAGCAATAGAAATGTGCACTGACAACTGAAAAGCCGTGGCAAGCAAATTAGAAATTGATCTTCCCATTGTATATGCTTGGAGCAAAGAAGTAAGAGAAATGCAGGTTCAGGCAGAGCTCAATTTATCTTTTAAAAATGTGTCGTAAGATTTTACTTTCTTTGAACAGGGACAGTTTTGCTGGTACTAAATTTACTAATATCAAGCATTCCTTTTGTTTCTTACAATTCACTATAAAGTCTCAAATGCCAGCTTCTGTATGTACTCATAAATTCAGGAAGGAACATCCAAAATCAAAATTATAGCAGCTTAATAAGGGGAGTGTAGTGAGTTGATTTACTGTGTTTTGCTCTTGTTTATGGGGTGTGGTTTGGGGTTCAGAAGGCTGTATTTGTTGTGGTTTTGTTTTGTTTGTTTATTTTATTTATTTTATTTATTTATTTGTCAAACATGTATAGGATAGTAGTAGTTTGTATAAACATAAGTAAAAAGTAACGATAAAAGAGGACAATAGGACAGTAGGACAGGGATGATAGGCACAATGGTGCGCTTATCCACGCCCCTTACAGACCTCTTAGAAACGGGGAGAGGTCGACTGTAGACAGTCTAAGGATAAAGTTTTTGGGGTTTGGGGAAGAAACCACAGAGTCAGGTAGTGCATTCCGGGCATTGATCACTCTGTTGCTGAAGTCATATTTTCTGCAGTCGAGTTTGGAGCACTTTACATTTAGTTTGAATCTATTACGTGCTCGTGTATTGTTGAAGCTGAAGTAATCATTAATAGGAAGGACATTTTGGTATATGATTTTATGAACTACATTTAGATCAGATCTGAGGCGACGTAGTTGTAAATTGTCTAATCCCAGTATTTCAAGTCTGGTGGAATAAGGTATTTTGTTGTGAGCAGAGGAGTGAAGGACTCTTCTTGTGAAATATTTCCGGACTCTCTCGATTGTATTTATGTCTGATATGCAGTGCGGGTTCCAGACAGGTAAGCTGTATTCCAGAATTGGTCTAACAAATGTTTTGTATGCTCTGGTTAATAATGTAATGTTGCCAGAGAAGAAGTTTTTCAGTTGTTGGTTCGTTTACACTTAGTTTTTTCTTGTTCATGTCTACACTTCTAGCTAATCTAAACTGGGGGGAGGATTAAAACTGATATTGGAAAATATTTCACATGTTACACTTTAAATCTGTTTAAAATCAATTTTAAATCAATACAGAGAGACTTCCATCTTGTTGGAATTCAACTTTACATGCAATTTCCCCTACTGGTGTGGCTTGGTGGGCATGGCAGGGGAAGGATACTGCAAAATCTCCATTCCCACCCCACTCTGGGGCCAGCCAGATGTGATATTTGCCGGTTCTCTGAACTACTCAAAATTTCCTCTACCGGTTCTCCAGAACCTGTCAGAATCTGCTAAATTTCACCCCTGCAGTTTTGACTTATAAACATATTGACCACTAAAAGCAGTACATATTTATTTATTTATTTATTTATTTATTTATTTATTTATTTATTTATTTATTTATTTATTTATTTATTTATTTATTTATTTATTTATTTATTTATTTATTTATTTATTTATTTAGTTCTTCTATGCCGCCCTACTCCCGAGGGACTCAGGGCGGCGTACAACATTGTGCAAGAACACTAAAACAATAAACAATGATTAAAACAATTTTTAAAAGATTAGAAAAGTTAAAAAGATATTCAGCAACATGCATACAGGGGGAGAGCTCGGATGGAACTAGTCTCAACCCCCTGCCTGCAGGAAGAGCCATGTCTTGATGGCTTTTCGGAAGGCCAGCAGGGTGGGGATAATTCGGATCTCTGGGGGAAGTTGGTTCCAGAGCACGGGGCCCCCCACAGAGAAGGCCCTCCCCCTAGGGCCCACCAGCCAGCATTGTTTGACGGGACCTGGAGAAGACCCACTCTGTGGGCCCTAACCAGTTGAAGGGAAGTGTGAGGCAGAATGCGGTCCCGAAGGTAACCTGGTCCTAAGCCATGTAGGGATTTAAAGATGATGATCAACACCTTGAATTGTACCCGGAGACCAATGGGCAGCCAATGCAGCTGGTGGAGTATAGGTGTAACATGGGTGTATCTTGACACACCCACCACAGCACACGCAGCCGCATTTTGCACCAACTGGAGTCTCCGAATACTCTTCAAGGGTAGCCCCATGTAGAGCGCATTGAGGCAGCAGTGGGATTTTGCAGTTTCACCTTTTTTCCATTGCCTAAAAAACACACTTCTATTGTTAGAACAATTCAGTTCTTTTCTTTTTCTTCTGATACTGATCTATGTAGTTCAGGCTCTCAGTTGACTTGGCCTCTCTCAGTAATGGAAGTGAGAATTTACAGGTTCTTACTTGCTGATACCTATAGATTTAATTCACTCATCTTGTCAATCACAATGGTATTTCTTAATCAAAGTTTATTTTCTTTCATGCAAGTACTTGCCTCGGGAATACTTTCTTACTTACAAAAGTTATAATGCTAACCTTAGTGTCTTTGTTATGCACATTGTATTCACTCAGCAGTGCTGCATGCTAACCACCACATTTTAACATCTGCCAAGAAGTGGGAGAATCAGAAGAGGCAAAATGGAGAACTTAGTATCATTATCCAAGCTCCATCCCTTTTGTAAGTGCGTGTACATGTACAAAAGAGCTGTGGCTTAGATAGTATGCCACATCCATCACTACCTGTTTTGACCTTGTCCTACCTCCCTGCCCTACAACCATACTGCTCTCTCACACAGTTCTCTTCCCAGGATCTCTACAGATGTTCTGTCCATGAAGCATCCATTAATAGGAAACAGTTTTATAGGAATACTTTCTATTACAGCAGCATCTGGAATAGATAAGCCTTAAGGCTGATCCTGCACAACTATTCCTATATTCTAATGTTCCACACTCCCAAGAAAATTTGTGTAGCCTGTTATCTTTCTCTTTTTCCTTTTTGACCACTCTTGTTTTCTAATGTGTAAACAAATCATAACTGATGGATTTCACTTTACACACCTTGCCTGCTCTGATTATTGAACAGAAAACATGTACAAGTAACTTTGAACTCTTTCATTAAAAAAATAAATAACTTTATTATTGAATGTATTTATGTTATGACAATGTATGCAAAATTGTTATTAAAAATTGGCTATGGATCAAGATTTAAAATGAACAGGTAGTATAATTTGCTTACTATGCCTTACCTTCTTGCCACCATAGGGATGTACTATGATGAAAATTATCCAGATCATCTGTATGGAAAGCAGAACACATTATTAGATGCAAAACACTGGCAAAAGAGCTCAGTTTACTTTTCATTGTTATCTCAAAGAAAATATATTCCATAATTGCCCTCTGGAGATTATGAAAGATATTCTTAAATTTGGTAGCCAGATGTTGCATTTTTGATGAGCATGATATAATGAATGCCTTGTCAAACACAATAGCTGTCAAAAAGCTTAGACCTAAATTTAGCTTTGTGGGACAGCAGATCAAAAATATGTTCAGGTTTTGTTAATGGAGGTTCTACTTAGAGATTTAATTTCGTTGGTAGGAATATTCCAAACCATATTTCTTTACAAAATACTCCCATATGCCAGAATGGAAGTGGGAAAAGCAAATTGCCAATACTTCTCTGATTATTTTAGAGATTCCATCAACTTTTTATGGTAAATTTTATGGGGACATAGGAAAAATGCAAAAAAACAAACAAACCCTACTCTTGCCTGTTTAATACAAAAGTTGTACTGGATCAAAAAGCCTTTAAAACAGGAGTTTTCCACCATCTGAAGCCATTTTGCTAATTTCAGACTATAAAGGGACGATGGGATTTGAAATCCTCTGAAATATTAGTAATTCTCAAAAATGAAGAAACTTCTATTACCGTATGTTCCGGCGTATAAGACGACTGGGCGTATAAGACGACCCCCAACTTTTCCAGTTAAAATATAGAGTTTGGAATATACTCGCCATATAAGACTACCCCTCCTACCATCTTTCTTTTTCTTTCTGTCTTCCTTCCTTCCTAACATCTTTCTTTCTTTCTTTCTCTTTTCTTTCTTTCTCTTTCTTTCTTTCTTTCTTTCTTTCTTTCTTTCTTTCTTTCTTTCTCTCTCCCTCCCTCCCTCCCTCCCTCCCTCCCTCCTTTCTTTCTTTCTTTCTTTCTTTCTTTCTTTCTTTCTTTCTTTCTTTCTTTCTTTCTTTCTTTCTTTCTTTCTTTCTTCTTCTTTTCTTCTGTCTGAAGAAGCACAATCAGGAATGGTCTTTGTGGATGGGTAGCAGCCAAGGCACCACACTTGCAGAAGTGAACACACAATGAAAAGGCTAAGATATGCTGAGGTTCAAAAAAATTGGACTATTGATCAGTGGAAAAGAGTATTATGGAATGATGAACCCAAGTTTGAAATTTTTGGATCCAATTTGTTGAAACCCTATGTGAGAAGAGTTGGAGAGAGATGGACAAATGAGTGTTTGTCGCCTTCAAGGGAACATGGTGGAGCATCTGACCTGTTTGGGGCTGCATTTCTGCCAGTGGTGTTGGTAATATTGATGGGATCATGAATGCTGAAAAGTACAGATAGGTTTTAATTCATCATGCCATTCCTTCTGGAAAGTGCCTGAATGGGAAGGGAATGGGTTCCTTTCTTGTGAATAAACAAGCAAAAGGCTTATTTAATAGGTCTTTTGGATTTCTTTGTAAAGGAGCCATTCCACTTTTTCCTCTTGTTATTTTTGCTTTAAAGCAGGGGTCCCCGAACTTGGCAACTTTAAGATTTGTGGACTTCAGAGAGCTGAAGTCCACAAGTCTTAGAGTTGCCAAGTTTGAAGACCTCTGCTTTAAAGGCATGTTTTGCAGCAGTAGAGTTCCTAAATTACGAGCAAGCTGTCAACAGAAATCCTGATTTCTACATTGCTCAGCAGCACCCCAGTTACCCCCTCCCCGCAGTGGCTTCAACAAAGAGGTTAAGGGCAGAGAGCTTTTATGCCTAGAGGGGAGGTAGGAAAGGGGAAAGGGGGTTGGGAACCAAGTTTCCTTTCCCTCCCGTCCCTCTTCGTGGTCTCCCGACGTCTTTTACACCAAGTGCTGTGGACTCTGCGAGTGGGGGAGGGGACCAGGGGGGGGGCAAGGAGGAGGAGGGGGAATCCCCAGGTGCAGGAGGGAAGGAGAGCGAGGTGAAGTTTCCCCAGTTGCGCCCCCTCCCCTTCCGAGTCTCCGCCTTTCCTTGCAAGGTTTTCTGCTCCGTGGGAACTGCTGCGCCGCCGCTTCTCCTCCTCAGTTGCTGCATCTGATAACAGCTCTCTGATCCCCTTAAAATCCTACCTACGAGCCCCCCTTTTCCCCCCAAAGCCCAGTGGGAGGCCGCCTGATGTTAAGACAATACCTGGCGTATAAGACGACCCCCAACTTTTGAGAAGATTTTCCTGGGTTAAAAAGTCGTCTTATATGCCGGAACATACGGTAATAGCAAGGAAAGGTAAGCAAAAGCAAAAAGAAAAGGTGGTTGTAATATTTGTTGTTTCATAATGATTATTCAACTTTTTTCCTCCTCAAATTTGTACTTATTTTCCTAGATATGCAAACATATGGAAGAGTATTTGCAAAAAAATAAAGGAATTTTGGATCACAGTAATTTACCAACAAGTGGAAAATTATTTTCTTTGGTATTAGATATTAAATGGACAAAGATCCTCTCTCTCTCTCTCTCTCTCTCACACACACACACACACACACACACAGAGAGAGAGAGAGAGAGAGAGAGAGAGAGAGAGAGAGAGAGAGAGAGAGAGAGAGAGAGAGAGAGAGAGAGAGAGAGAGAGAGAGAGAGAGAAGGGGGAGAGAGAGAGAAGGGGGAGAGAGGTACTGTATATCAGGCACCCATTTTTGTGATATATTGGGGCATCTGCTTCTGGAGACAGTGTTGAAGGACTTCCGAAGAATGATTTGCTCTGCATAAAGACCTACTTGCATTCTGAGTACTCTTTCAATTAAGATACACTGATAAATAATATACAGTAAATTGATGCATTTTACGCAGCGGTGAAATCTACTTACCTTCCCTACCAGTTCAGAAGCTCACGATTTTAGTTATATGCTATTTTTGTATCTCTACAAAGGTATATACCGTATTTTTTGGAGTATAAGACGCACCTTAGTTTTTGGGGAAGAAAATAGGGGGGGAAATCTGCCTACCAGGTATTCATCTGGCTAGCCTCCTTAGTCTCTGGTCAGCTTCAGCACATTATTTTATCCCATGGTTAGGGCTGGAAAAAACATTCTTCTGAGCAAGTAGCAATGGAAAAAAGCCTGCAAAGACTTAGGGCTGGAAAAAACCTCCTTCGGAGAGAATAGCAATGAAAACTATTCCTTCCTTCCTCCCCCCCCTTTTCTTTTACTAGGACCTTATAATGTTGTTTTCTGACAGAATTTGCAGCCAAATTAATCCCCATGATGATGAATACGTGTGCCAAGTTGCAGACAGATAGAGGTGGGCTGTATGGTAAAAAAGAGTATTATTTCATTTTAAATAATTGGGAAATATTAGCCATTACTAGCTGGTGAATTTAAGTTTCAATTTTATAAAAGGACTTTCTTTTAAAAGTCAGTGGAATGTAGTAAATCCTGTCTGGCCAAGTCCCCCCCCCTTAGGAATCTGTAAGCAAAAGTGAAACCAGGTAGTTTTTTCTTCCAGAAAAGAAATATATTTGGAACTAAATTAGGGTATCTTGCTAATATAAGATGAATCATTAACCTTTATCTAATCATTACCTCTAGAGATTGTCAAAACTAATCCCTCTGAAATTCCATCTAATATAGTAGCTCTTGAAAAATAATGCAGAAAACGAAACAGTACTTTATTTCCTAGACAGACTGATTTCCCAAGTGCATATAAATATCTGCAAACTTTAAAAACTTCTCCTGGAAAAGAGCAGAACAGAACTTTGAACAGTTGTTATGAGCTGCTTAGTCACCAAATGAAACCTGTATATTCCTTTTTTGTTGTTGTTCTTGTTGTTATTAATAGCATCGGCATTTTGTCTCAGAAATGGTCTGGATATCAGTCATTTTTGGCATACAATAATCCCCAATTAGAGTTAAGGATTTAACAAATGAATATTGCTATGTCTGAATGACTGTGGATGTCTCCTGTTTGAGAAATTCATTTACATAACTGAGGTCTAAAGGCCAAATTTGACATCTCAATATTTATATGATTATTTTTCTAATTGACATGTACCAGTTGGGTTGCATCTGAATTGACATTACTGAAAAGACTGAACATTAACAGTGGTTTCAGTTTTGATATGGCATAGGCAATTGCCTTTCTGTGGTTTGTCAGTTCACATCAACTTTAACTAGCAATGTCAATATTGAGATGTGAGAGTTTCAGTTGCACAACATTTCAAGAACCACATGTTGTGTGCCACCCATCTTAATAAATATTTTTGTCCTAATGCAAATAACAACTGAGGGGGCCAATTTAGCTCAGGATCATGATGTGTTTATTTATGGGGAGAGAAATAGTGTGTAGAGTATGTGTTATAGTAACTGTGAGAGCTAGAAGAGATTTTTGGTTTGGCAGGCTGATATAAGTATTTTATTCCTATAGCAGAGGAAAAGACAAGCAGGAAAAACTACTCCTCTCTTCCTCTGCTAAAGGAATATGATACGGGAACCTGTTACTGCAATTATAAACCTTAACAGAAAACTTGTGGGAAATTGGAGGGATTGGAGAAGACTTTGGAGTGTTCTTTGGATTGGAGAATATGCCCACGAGTAGGAATACTTCCTGTGGCACATGCTAACATCTTTCAAGTATCCAGTGGTGATGAGTATCCCATTGGAAAACTTGAGAAACCAGGTTAGCGATAGATTATCATGGAGAAAAATCTGCCCATTTGGTTTCTAGGAGTCGAAAATGAATTGGTGATGCATAAAGAATAAATTACTTTTGGTACTTTCCATGGGGTTTTCATGGCAAAGATACTGGAGTGGGTTGTCATTTCCTTCTCCGGTGGGTCATGTTTTGTCAGAGCTCTCTGAGGGCAAAAGAAGAATTGATGGCAAAAGAAGGGGAATTGAGGGCAAAAGAATTGAGGACAAAAGAAGAAGGGGACGACAGAGAATGATGTGGCTGGACGGAGTCACTGAAGCAATCAGCGTGAGCTTAAATGGACTCCAGGGGATGGTAGAAAACAGGAAGGCCTGGAGGAACAGCACACCCCTCTAGTTTCTGTCACAAAGTCCCATACTGATCACTACCATAATATTCTAACCTGCCCAATTTCTTCCAATTTCCTCCAAGACTCCTTATCTCAGTGATGGCGAACCTTTTTTTCCTCGGGTGCCGAAAGCGCGTGCACATGTGCTATCTCACACACGCGAGTGCCCACACCCATAATTCAATGCCTGGGGAGGGCGAAAATGGCCTCCCCTGCCCTCCCGGAAGCCCTCTGGAGGCCAGAAATAGCCCATTTCCTGACTTCCAGTGGGCCCAGTAGGCTTCCCTGGAGCCTGGGGAGGGCGAAAACGCCCTCTCCTGCCCCCCTGGAGGCTCTCCGGAAGCTGAAAACGCCCTCCCAGAGCCTCCGCGTGAGCCAAAAATCAGCTGGCCGGCGTGCACATGCGTGTTGGAGCTAAGCTAGGGCAACAGCTCGTGTGCCGGCAGATATGGCTCCGCGTGCCACCTGTGGCACGCATGCCATAGGTTCGCCATCACTGCCTTATCTCATACCCAATGCCTCCCAAAACATAGCCTACCTACACCCATACATCAAAGGGAGGGGTAGTTAGTGCCAAAGAGAAACCCATATCACCACCAATCTTTACATCCTATCAATCATGTCTCTCCCTCCTCCAGTCACTCATATTGCACTCCCCTTTTCTAAACCCTACTTTACCAATTCGCCTCTACCACTCTCACCCAGGAAGGGCAATAGTTGCTTCTAGGGACAATAAAAACCATTATTCAATCACCAAGCTTGGTGGGAACGGTAGAGCCTCTGGTGCAGGTGATTCATTTTTAAAACCTAGACATAATAATTTACAGCAACTTGCTTATTTAAATAATTAGGTATATTCTATTATTTCAAAATACAGTAGGGTAATTATATAATTTTTGCAATAGGTCCTATGAAAGCAATCCATCTGGAGTTCTGGACTTTTAACATGAAGCTTATCTGGTGAGTACCACTAACAAAGAATTTTTGAAAATAATCAAAGGCAAAGCTGAAAGTGTTTTCAAAACTATCCCTTTCTAATTTTGTGTTCTACAGAACTATGAAGAAAAGCAGGTGATCAAATTTGAAATTGATCTTTCTCATGTCCCCAACATATGCCAGTGGGTGATAGATTATTTTGCTTGTGAAAATAACATCAATAGGTGTGTCTTTGGAATGATATTTCTCCTTCTGCTAGTCAGTATTAGTAAAGGCAACTAGCATGTGGTGGATTTATGCAATGCCCAGGCTACATATCTTGGATAGTTGTCTTGCTATCCTTCAGATGTAGTCAAAAGAAAACTGAGGGTTTTTTATTTCATTACAGCTGGAAATTACTCACCTTTCAGGCAGAAATAGCCCACAAGTGATAGTAGTATCAAAAGCTGAAAATCAATTTTATCACTTTCTTAGATAATGTATCATACATCTAACTCTACCCCACACTGGTATTATTTTATAGTAACCTATCTATATATATATAAAAGCGAAAAACACTCACGCTGCATCACGAAATCTCCAGAACTGTAAGGCCTACAAACTTGAAATTTGGCACTTATGTTCCTCTTGGCTTCTAGGTGCTCGCTTAGAAAGTATTTTTCGAAGCGACCATCAGAGCATTAGTATTTCTTATATTATTATTAACACGGTCTGATGCTAAGGAGTTAGATGTTCTACTCCCCCTCCCCACCTGAAAAGAACTCTGTTCCAACTGCCACTTGGACGTGGACAGCATGTGACTCATTTGGCCTGCGGGCTGGGAGTTTGGAGAGGATCAATGGGGCCAGCCTGAAGGAGAGAAGGGGATAAGATACGAAACGCCTCTGTGTGGCAAGCCTGAGGGAGAGAAGGGGATAGGAGAGGATCAATGGGGCTAGCCTGAGGGAGAGAAGGGGATAAGATAGGAGAGGCCTCTGTGGGGCAAGCCTGAGGGAGAAAAGGGGATAGGAGAGGATCAATGTTGCCTGTTATTTCCTTGCCATATTCTCTCTTTAGTGGAGCAACTGTTTCCTTGATTTTTTTTCTTGTTATTTATATGTTGGAAGAAACTTGTTTTTGTTATCTTTGACTTTTGTTGCAAGTCTTCATTCTTTCTGGATCTTTGCTTTCCTGACTTCGTCTTTGTGATACATTTCATTTGTTTATGGGTGGTACTATTTCAGTTGCATAAGCTACAACAGTAGTACCTAAATATCTGAAGCAGAGAAAATTGTGATAAAAATGGCTTTGGGAAAAGAATCAACACATATAAACTAAGTCTCAGGTTTCTCAGCTCTATTTTAAAAAATGTGGCATGTCTGCAATATCCATATATTGTAAGAGCAAATGCAGATGGGAATTAGAGCAAATTGATTATCCTCTCTTGCCTATGTGCAAATTTATTTCTTATTGCACAGCTGATGCTATGCCGTGTCCCATTGGTGCTGTGTATCATTGTAATCAATACCTATCTATACTCACAGAGTTTGTCAGTTCTACTGTATGCTTTTTATGAGGTTTCAGTAAATGTTTCATGAAATAAATCACTGGCTTTTATCATCCCATGTAATACTCCTTGTTTTATTTATGAGAGCTTAGTAATGCAACATGTTGGTTCTTGCTAGAAATCTATAAATAATCTAATCCAGTAGGGGCATGAAGCAAATATAAGTAGATTTGATCCTTTGAAGAAACCCAGTTAACAGCACTCTGTAATAAGAAAGATTTGTGATGATATCTAAAATACAGAGATGAGAAATACATTTTAGTGTTAATGTATTCTCTTGAGTGGGAATACAGTTCTATTATACTCATAGTACTTAAATTCTAAAATTTCAGGCAGGAGTGCTCAAATAGAACATAAAATGAGAAGAAGCCCAACCTAAAACAATTGGAGTATGGGAGTTTGGCCTCAAAGCAGCCAGCATTGTTGAAAGAAAGATTGACAACCATAAGCAAGAATATAAAAAAGAAGAAATTAGTCAACATTGTGGAACTTATATCAGTGGAAATTAACTATGATGGCCTCTAAGTTCAGAAGTATTTATTTCACAATACATGTAAGGCTGTAACTGCAAGTCACACAGAGGCAAAGTGTGTCTTGGAAGCTTTCCAAAATTGTCTGCTGGCCACAGTGGTATACAAAGAACTTGATTAATCCAGTATGTCTCTTCTTAAATCAATATAATTCAAGGACTGAGGAATGGTTGGTAGGACCCCTAATTTCAACCCTGAGCTACCAATATTCTCCTTTATTAATTCAAGGAATATTTTATTCTCAGAAAACAATCCAAAGCCTGAATTATTGATAGAGGACTAAATTGTTCCAGAAAACCCCATAGACTTTTAGTTAACTATCCTTGCTATAATGAAAGCAGGAGCAGCTGCAGGAGGATCAAAAAAAGCTTTTCTTTTACTTTTCCCCCTTATCCTACACTTTTTTCTCTTCCCCCTGTTCCTCCTTTGTTTTCCCATTATTTTCATTTTTCTGTATTTTATATTTTGATAAAGTAATAAAATATTTGAATCAAATAAACCTTGGCTATTATATCCCTTTATTTAGAGCAGTTAGATGCTGGGAGCAAAACACTGAATTGAACCGTTTCTATAAGATTACATTCTTATACAAAATGAAGACCAAGAGTATGGGCATATTTATCTATCACAGCATGCTGGCTGGGGAATTCTGGGAATTGAACTCAGCATATCTAAATTTACCGCGTGTCAGTTCTGGAAGCCATTATTTCTGTTTTCTTCAATTGCCACATATTTTAGCCTGGGAAGTTGGGAGGGGTTTTTTTTTTTTTTTTGAGCGGTAGGAACTTAGTCATAACAAAATTCTTCACTCAAGGACAAATGTGGCTGCACCTGCGTGGAGATCGTATCCAGTTGAGTGTGAAGATTTGATTGGACCATGTGATGAGCTTGTGGGTGTGGGGCAGGGTTGTGAACTTTCAACTGGGTGGGGAAACCCTGGAAGCTTTCAGATTCGTGTTTCCCCAGATGTGCCAACATGACGTCTCTAATAAATTGGAACTTTGAGGAACTTTTAGCCTCGGAGTTTTATTTTGTTCGGGGTTTTTATTGGAACCCTGACACCGCGTTTGAAAAACAGTGATCTCTTCTATCCATTTGCCAACCTTTTTCTTTCCCTTTTCTTTTCTTTTTTTCTCTGCTTTGGTATCCATATAAATCCATCTTAGATTATTTCTTCACTGGCAGTTAGCAGTAAAATGTTTCAACAACTCCAATTCAACAATTCCTATTCACATAATATCAATCTAATCTCACTCCTATCCCATGATTTGAACAACGTTGTATCTACTGTTTTTATACTGCAAAATGGCCAGTTGTTTCTGCTTAAACCAGGGGTCCCCAAACTTGGCAACTTTAAGACTTGTGGACTTCAACTCCCAGAATTCTCCAGCCAGCTGTGCTGGCTGGAGAATTCTGGGAGTTGAAGTCCACAAGTCTTAAAGTTGCCAAGTTTGAAGACCTCTGGCTTAAACCATATCCATAATGTGTAAGATGAATCAAATTTCCCCTCTCTTTTCTGGGAGGTATGTTGTGTAACCAACCCTGTCTTGATAATAAGAGAATATTAACAGCAGCATCTTAAAAGAGATGGCAGGCAACACCTACTAGTAATTTATTAGCATAACTGCACTTTCAAAACTTCTCCCCAGTGAGGACAAAGTATTTTATCAGTCAGGTCAATTAAACAGAGCCAGGGTAACAAAGCACTGTTCAGACAAGACCTTTGATACAGCTGTTGCTGAATTACTTTAAGAATCAGTAATGAGACTCTTAGACACATTAAACAAGTGCTGTTCAGTGGGAGAAGAGATTGTTTTAAAAAAGCATTGCTTTCTATGCAGTGCATGAAATATCAACATTAATTTCATAGTATAAATAGTTCATGCCTGTGACAAAACCCAAAACATAGCAAGTTCTAAAATTTGCAGATGTCCACCTGGTCATTAAAATGTAAATCACCATCTCAATTAAATTTTTATTTAATGGAATGCTTCCCAGCCCTCATTTCTGAGTGCTAGAATAATTAAAATATTCAATTAAATTTGTGCTGGCGTTATTGGTTTGCAATCACGGGTAAAGAGAAGGGCGTCTAAAGATAAGTTCAAATGGCTTGAGTGTGCAATTTATAATAGTAGCAAGAAGAATCAATGGCCCTATGTGTGAGGGAGACTTATTGAAATAAAATGCAATGGTAGAGGACTGCATTTTACACATCTATAGATCAATGAATAGATTCTTACATACTTCTTTTACATATGTTAGTTCAGTTGGTTTCACACTCTATGAAATCTTTGACAGAACCAGAGGCGGGTTGCTCTCTTATCTTGCTATCGGTGCGCTGCGCGTGCATCGCCACATTTTATGCACGCACTCGCTCGCTATGCGCACATGCCCCCTCGTGTGATTTTGCTTCCATGCATGTGCAATTACTTCTCTGGTAATATTACACTACTAACCAGAGCATACAAAACATTCACCAGACGAATCCTTTAATACATCTCATCTGTTTGAAACCCACACTGCATATTGGACATAAATACAATAGAAAGTGTCCAGAGATATTTTACGAGAAGAGTCCTCCACTCCTCTGCTTGCAACAGAATACCTTACGCAACCAGACTTGAAATTTTGGGCTTAGAAAATTTAAAACTATGTCGCCTTTGGCATGACCTAAGCGTAGCTCATAAAATTATCTGCTACAACATCCTTCCTGTCAATGACTACTTCAGCTTCAACCACAACAATACATGAGCACACAACAGATACAAACTAAAAGTGAACCGCTCCAAACTCGACTGCAGAAAATACGACTTTAGCAACAGAGTGGTTAATGCCTGGAACTCACTACCTGACTCTGTGGTTTCCTCCCCAAATCCCCAAAATTTTACCCTTAGACTGTCTATGGTTGACCTCACCCCATTCCTAAGAGGTCAGTAAGGGGCGTGCATAAGCGCACCAGCGTGCCTACCGTCCCTGTCCTAATGTTCCCTTTTATTTGTACCCATCTTATGTATATAAATAATGTTATACTTATATATATTACCAAATACGTACTTGACAAAATAAATAAAATAAAATAAATATTATCTAGTTTGGTAGTAAATCATCTACAAGAAAGTCACTAAGCTCAGAAAGCACCAAGGATCTCACAATCTGAAATGCCTTTTCTAGGAAGGCAAACGTGGCACCTAGACTATTATCTTTTCCAATATCAGACAAAAATACATTTTTATTTCCCCAGCCTTTATCTAATATTTATATTAGCTTTTTTCAAGTTCATCTCAGGAGAAAAAACAAAACACGATACGTACTGTACATTATCAAAAACAAATACATAATAAATGCTTAAAAATAAGTGGGGGGAAATAAGTGAAAGAATGGTCAATCATAATTCACTCTATGAAGCCTAAATGTGTTTCAGCAACAGTAAGAAAAAGTAAAATACTCTTTAGGGCACCTTGGCAATTGAATAGACAAAAACCACTAACCATCGCTGCCTTGTTGTTTCTACTCATTATCATTCTTGGTCTCTTTTGAAGCTGTACTTAGAATTATAAGGGCCCAAGAGATTCTTAAATAATAAGGTCAAATTCCAGTTCAAACGGTTGTAGCACCCAAGGTAAGCTCCCTGAGTTAATATTAATACATTTCAATCTGAGCAGAGATTGAAATGTATTAATATTCTCACATGATGGAAGGATTTGCTAATTTAGCATTTATCTATTGCAAGCTGAAATACTTATACATTTCAGATTACTCTGGAAAAAAAAGCAACTCTTTCTCAAGAATTGGTGTTGTGACCATGCTAAATATAATGAATATACAGTAAACAGCCAAAATGGTCCTAACAGGTTGCCAATTATCATTTTGAATCAAACTTAGACAGAATTCATTCATTGTTCAAACCATACTGTGATTTCTTTGGCTTTGCTTAGTGTGATGCTTAAACTCCACCATTATAGTTCATAAATCCTGGAATAAGGCTTAGCAGATTTTGTGAATTCAGTCAATGGTGTTTTATTCAATATGTCTAATTAAACCATGGATGAATGCAACATTTGAATCAGGTTTATTGCCATGCTTATACAACACACTAAAATTAATAGGACTTTAGTCGTAATTTTGTCATCAGCTTAGGTGGGTCTCTTCTAAGTAGGGGCAAGTCCTGGTTCAAAACCTATGAAGATATTTATTTATGGCTAAATAGCTGAATTGTATAGACCTTCTGCCACTCCTTTTAAAAGTTGTTTGAGGTTCCTATATACCACAATGATTGGTGAGCCTGGGGAAATCAGTTTCCATTTCAGAAAAAAAGCCAAATGTGGAGCCAGTCACGTTGCTGAAGTGATAGACTGGGTAACTGTCTGTATTATGTATGACCACATATTTGGTTAGAATTGATGCTCCAAACTATCTTGACAACAATATAAGTTTTTGATTTGCATCCACGTTTAGGATGATAAGCTTAAACATGATGGTCATGATAAATTACTTGTGTTTAAAAAGTAGTCCCTTCCTCCAGCTTCCCAAAATAATTGTGTTGCAGCTTACATTGGACAAGTTGAGTTTCCTTTTCCTCCTTCTATCTGTTTAAAACAGAAGGAAATCTCAAGACATGGTCTGAAGATATGTGAAGTAGTAATATGGAGTAGGTTCACAACACTGGATTAGACACCAGTCTGGAATCTAGATACATTAGTAGAAGCAGTTAAATAAAGCACAGTGCATCCAAAAATGGAAGACATTCCCACAACCAGCTTGCAATAGATAAGATGAAAGAAAAAGAAGAGGATGACCAGTAGCAAGATGGATGATCTCAGTTACTGAAGCAATAAGTGCAACATTGGAAGATCTGAGAAACCAGATTAAGGATAGATCACTATGGAGAAAATTTATCTAAGTGCTAGGAACTGAAAACAGTTCTATGGCACATATTTAAAGCAATTAAAAAGCAAATGCTTTTTTACAAATTAAACAAGATCTACAGTGATCTTGTTACATCTCTCCTTACATATAGTGGGAACATATAGTAAATAAAGTACGGAATATTTGTTGCTTGTTCTAGTTGCAGTAAATCTCAAGGTCTTGTAAGAATATAATGACATACTGTATATTCTATTCTTCTGCCTTTTTTGATGTTTTTGTGCTGATTGTCTGAATATACTTGCCAACTATCCAGTAAGAAGTAGAACAGTACATTTGAGATCTTAAAGGTTTAAACTGCTTGCTTACACTTAAAAGCATTGTTTAAAATGACATAAACTATTTTCTATCTCAAGCATGGGCAAAACACTTTAGACAGCAACATACTCAATCTTATTATCCTATCAAGGTACTTTAAAAAGGACTGCCAGCAACCATAAAAATAATTCACAGCTTGAGGCCATCTGGAACCTGGGAGGCTGCTAGGTAAGTAGGAGGCAGTGATTTGTGGTTGTTCTTGAAAAGAAGTCATAGGAAAGTCTTCCTACTAATGTTAGCTGTCACTTTTTAAACCTGTGAGTGAAATTAAGTTCTCATGAAACTTTTAGAGTGGCAGAACATGAAAATAATGCTTTGCCCATTAATTCCCTTGGACTATTTTAATGTTTGTTTTTCAAATTTCTATATCACTCATCTCACCTAAATGACTCTGGGCAATTTACAATAAAACCATTAAGAAAACCATAGTTAAAAGCTATATTAAAATAGATTTCTCTTCTCCAGGCTAAACATACCCAATACGTCTAAACTATCCTCATATTTCTCCTTTCTTAACCCTCATAATCTTGGTTGCTGTCCTTCAGACATGCTTGTTTGTTAATGTCCTTTCTACAATGTGGTGCCCAGAACTGTATGTAGGAATGCACTATTTAGCAGCAATAGGTTATATCAGAGGTCTTCAAACTTGGCAACTTTAAGACTTGTGGACTTCAACTCCTAGAATTCTCCAGCCAGCAATTCTGGGAGTTGAAGTCCACAAGTCTTAAAGTTGCCAAGTTTGGGGACCCCTGTGTTATATGATATCTGGATTTGTCTTGATCACATTTTGAAATAACAGCATGTGCTACACACTAGTTTTTTGCCAACAAGAATCAAATTTTAATCTATTTGTTTTAATAAATTCATCAGGCCAAAGCATAAATTAAGATGGGAGAGATGAAATACTGGGATTGCTTAACCACCCTGGGCTCTCTGGTGTTTTAATTCAATGAGGAAACATTTCATTGTGTACCAAAAGTGTACTGATATTGCTCAAGTAACAATATTGATGTTTCTATGAGACTTTTGCTGAACAATATTTTGATTAGGCAGGAAGCTAGGAAAATTCAGGTCCTTATTTTTCAATACAGATACAGATTCACAGAGTTGGATGGGACCTTGTAGGTCATCTAGTCCAACCCCCCACCCAAGCAGACCTTACACCATTTCTGACAGATGGCAGTCCAGTCTCTTCTTGAAAGCTTCCAGTGATGAAGCTCCCACAACTTCTGAAGGCAAGCTGTTCCATTGGTTGATTGTTCTCACTGTCTGAAAATTTCTCCTTATTTCCAGGTTGAATCCCTCCTTGTTCAGTTTCCATCCATTATTCCTTGTCTGGCCTTCAGGTGCTTTGGAAAATAGCTTGACCTCCTCCTCTCTGTGGCAGCCCCTCAAATATTGAACACTGCCTGGTCCTCCTCTTCACTAAACTAGCCATGCCCAGTTCCTGCAATCGTTCATCGTATGTTTTAGCCCCCAGTTCCCTAATCATCTTGGTTGCTCTTCTCTGCACTCTTTCTAGAGTCTCAACATCTTTTTTATAGTGTGGTAACCAAAACTGGATGCAGTATTCTAGGTGTGGTCTTACTAAGGCTTTATAAAGTGGTATTAGTACCTCACTTGATCTTGATTGTATCCCTCGGTTAATGCAATTTAGGATTGCATTGACTTTTTTGGCTGCCGCTGCACACTGTTGGCTCATATTTAATTGGTTGTCCACTAAGATTCCAAGATCCCTCTCACAGTTACTGCTATTAAGCCTGGTTTCACCCAGTCTATATGTGTACTTTTGGTTTTTCTTGCCTAAGTGTAAGACTTTTCTTTTTTTTTCTACATTGAATTTTGTTTTGTTAGATAGGGCCCAGTGTTCAAGCCTGTCAAGATCTTCTTCTTTCTTCTCTTCTTCTCCTTTTCCTTTACTCTACTCTCCCCAAAACAACAAACCGTTGGATTATCAAGTAAATCAACCCAGAGTTGTTATTCAAAACACAAATAACCAGGCTCAAATTATCATACTTCGATAGGTTTTGATACTTTGATAGCATACTTTGAAGGCCCAGTTCTCTGAAGAAGGCTCTGATGTTGGGAAATGTGGAAGGAAAGAGAAAGATAAGTAGCAGCAAAGCAGCAAAGATTCAGTTACAGTAGTAATAGTGCACCATTGGAAGAGGTGAAGGGCCAAGTTAGGGATAGATCATGATGTAGAAAATCTATCTATGTGGTTACTAAGAATTGATAGCTTGATGAAACATAATCCATCAATCAATGCAGGTGACAACCACATTGACCTTCCAGTTACCAATTATCATGAAAGAAAAGGGAACATAAAGGAAGATAATGTATTAAACATGGTTCTCTATGTATATGCCACCTGGAGTTGTTCTTTAGGTTAAAGGACTGTGGACTTTGTCTCATCAACTTTTTTAAAAAGCTGTCTTAAAAAGAAAGGCAAAATATCCTTTCCATTTTCCTTATTACATACTCTTTTCATACCCATAATGCTGACCTGGCTTGGGGGGGGAAGCCTTTTCCAATTACTTACATGTTATATAGACCAGTAGTGGGTTCTAAATCCTGTTGCTACTGGTTCGTGCACACGCGAGCAACGCTTCTGTGCATGTGCAGAAGCGTCCCAAGCGGGTGGGCGGAGCCCCCTGCCACCGCCACTACCGGTTCGCAGTACCGGGCCAAACCGGGAGAAACCCACTGCTGATATAGACATAGAATATGTTTTGTATTATATGTGTGTTGTTAGAAAGGTGCTGAAAGAACTTAAAAGGTAAAAAATACAGGCAGATAAAAAGATCCTGAGGTCAAAAATATAGTAAATTGAAATTGCACAGAGGAAGAACCACATTTTTCTTAAATCCCATGTAATTTTGATCATAAATTGATTTCCTCCCTCATACCAGTCTTCCATCCTACTCTATCATAAAACTAAGCACTCAATTTCCTAGTCCCAGAATCTCTGTCTGTACAAGTAATAGTTTTATGTGTTCAGTCCTTCAGCAGCCATTCCTATCTTCCATTCTGGGGATGTGTATCAATCTCCCCATTTACAATGAAATTGCATGCAGATCAAACCATTACGTATATACAAATATATTCACATAATCTAGAACCGTCCATTATCAGAATTCCAGCTAAGTGGAAGGGTGCTGATTGTTCTAGATCATAGATCAACCAAGATTCAGTAAGATTCAGATTTGGATCTTACATTATTTAGAAAAGCCTAAGTTTAATTCAGGCATCTCACAAATCTGTCCCAGTCACCTAGATTTATTTTAAGCAATTGCATTATTCTTACTTAAACAATACATTGGCCCTGGACTGGAATACAGCTTGGAAACCAGCACAGATGAAAACCCAGATTCTGTAAACAATCTTTCCAATCTATTGTGGAATGATTGAAATTTATGCACTATTTCCAGGGGGAGGGAGGTGGAATGGAATGGAATGGAATGGAATGGAATAACAGAGTTGAAAGGGACCTTGGAGGTCTTCCAGTCTAACCTCCTGCTCAGGCAGGAAAAATCAGAGCAGAAAAGCAATGGAACAGCAATTACAGTTTGTTATTTTGTTTAGCTTGAAAAAGTTGTTAAATGGTTAATAAGCTTGATTGGGATCCCTTTGATATAGTCTCAATCTAATGATCATTCTTCTTTCAAACCAAATGAATAGTTAATTCTAATATTCCTTTGTAGACTTGATTAACTTGTCAGGATCTGCCTAATTTACTTCCTGGAATTTAATCACTGAGCAAATACAAAAATGTGCTTCATTTAAGGGACATGCTATTTAACTTGGTCTAAAAACCCCAGCAGAAGGAGTGGGGAAGCAGTCTTCCCATTTCAAATAACTAATGTCCCTGGGTGTTTGACAGATTTGATACCTCAAATTAAGTTGGGCTGGTTTCATTGGAATAGCCATTGTTTGTGTGTTTCTGAATTGCATTGTTTCTTTTCAGAATGTGTATTTTTCTTAATTATCTTTTCTCTAGTCATACTTGGTATGCGTGTCAAACTTTCAGTTTATTTTTAAGAGCCCCAGAGTGAAACATTGAACCAGCCATAATTATATTATGTATGAAATTTGTTTCTAAGAAAATTGTAAAGATTTACTGTGGGCAGGGGGGGTTTGCAGCTTGCATGCTCAATAGCCAAACCAAGTAAAGTACAGTTGGATATTATGCCTGAAAAAGAAGAGAGTAAAACAATTTCAAAGATAATTTCAAGAATGCCATTTCTAAACAGACAATAGAAATAGCAATAGCAATAGCACTTAGACTTATATACCGCTTCATAGTGCTTTACAGCCCTCTCTAAGCAGTTTACAGAGTTCAGCATATTGCCCCCAACAATCTGGGTCCTCATTTTATCGACCTCAGAAGGATGGAAGGCTGAGTCAACCTTGAGCCGGTGAGATTTGAACTGCTGAACTGCTGAACTGCAGTGCTGCACTTTAACCACTGCACCACCTCGGCTCTAGCAACAATAGGTTGCTAGAGTACAGATCTGGTTCTTTTCTGATAGTTTCAAGATGTATGCCACTTTGTAGGGGTTTGTTACAAGGGGTGATTTTTTTTTCATCATGCAGAAAGTTTCCTCTGGAATTTTTGCAGAATTTATGCCTGTGATCAATGCAACTGAAGCTTCCTGTGACAAAACCAAGGTCAAAAGCAGTCCACTTCTACCTATTATAGAAGACATTTAGTGTTGTTTAAATGTTTTGTTTGAATTATGTAATTGCATTTTTGTTCATTTATTCATTCCTTAATCTTTGAAAGCCCTGAATCAGAAAGCTACTTTGCACAAATAGTTGTTTAGGTGATGATAAGATGATCAAGATACCATCAAAGGTTTGTAAAGAGCGGTAAGACGAGAAGCTACTATTTAACCCATATATTTATCATCTATGTGAATTTGTGGCAAAATGGTGGTAATGAAACAAACAAAAATCTGAGCATTTTTCTTTAATAAGGAATTTACCTGCAAAAATGGAAAAGAGCTAGGTGCTTAACATTTGGATATGTGAGTTGCAAGAGTTTTGAAGCTGGGATGCACATGAGTTCTCTTCAGATGGATTAGCTGAAGGTATGAAATTGGACAAAATTGTATGGAAAAGGATCCACTCAAAAGTTATGCAGATTTGTGCATATTTGTGCACAAGCAGTTGTATTTAAAGGTAACATTCTCTCAATGACTGGTTCACCAGGAAATGTAGAGAGCGCTTTGTACATGTAACAGTTCATGCAACTTAAGTTCATATGAGCATGTAAAGAGGAAGGCATGTATCTTTATATTTTATTTTTTTCATTTGAGGGGCCATTGTGTCCAAATGCAGTATATAACTTCTCATTATCTTGCTTTTCCACATATATGCTGAGAACTACAGATGCATACCCATCCCTTTTCTTTTATCATAAGGAATATGGTGGCTCATGAGGTTAGGACACTGGGCTGACAATCAGCTGGCTTGTGTTTGAGACCCAATGGCTGCCATGAGATAGGGTGAAAGAAACTAAAGTGTAAAGAAACAAAGAAACTAAAATGTGTAAAATTCCAGAGCTTCTCCAGGAAGTGAGGAGCAGGTAGTATCAATAATGAAAATACTTCAAATAGTTCATGGTGGTATGCATTTTTCTCACAGGAAATATTTCCACTGTTTGGGAGAAGCTGTCAGCACTTTCACCAAATAAGCAAATCACTCCTTCAGGAGAGAAGCATTAAATATTCACAAAATGGCAGGGTGCCATTGTCAGTCATAAAATGCCTAATTACCAGAAATATAGTTTGATGAAATTGGTCCACTCCTACTCTCAAAATGCTCCCTATCACCTCATCTTGTCTTTGGTTGATTTCTGAGAGAATTCCCAAGCAATGCCCCAGTTGTTATTTGTATTTTTCAAGAAAGTTTTTTGGTCCTATATAGTGCCAGAGGGATTTCAGGGCAAGGGACAATGATGGTAAAGATTGCCATTTTTCATTCTTTTCAGCATGTTAGCTGTAAATCAAGAAGCTTTCCATTGTAAAGGGAGGGATCTTCAGGCACACCTTGGCAGCTCATTGCCACCTCCCATTTTCTATGTTTTTCACAAAGCAGGACAAAGTTCTTCCCCTGCACGCCACAACTTTTCTGAAGTTGCATCTAACTTGTCTAGAGAGACCAGCCTACTTGTTTTAAAAATTATATATGCAGACTTGATTAATCATCACCGTCTCTCTCATTTCAAACTTCATTAAAATATTTCTGCCCCAATTCCAATGAGATTTTGAAAAAGCAAAGTCAGTGATTAAGAGGCATCAGGCATTGGGAAGCATGTTCACATAATTAAGGAAGCTCATATGCCTTCCCACAGAATGTCTCTATTTTCTTAATAAAATGATCAGCAAGTGATTAGCAGAATGCTAGTTTCTTGTTTAGCAAAACCTAACACATAACTGATTAAAGTCTCTCTATGTATGAACCAATAGGTTCACAGAATATACATTAAGAGGAAAAGATTTGATGTCAACACAGATTAGATAGGGATGACGTTCATGTCAACACAGATTAAAACCAGGCTACCAGTGGCATTTCCTATTGTTACTGGGTGGCACCTTTCTTCGCTGCACAGAAGACATTTATCCAGAAATCATCTGATTCAGAATAACTACCACTTATTTTGGTCTTGAGAGGATCTGAAAATGTTATGTGGTTCTTCATAAAACCAAGTCAGATGGAGAGTGAGACCTACTTTCCTCATTCAAATACCTACTAAGAGAAAACATTGAAGAACAAAAAGACTCAGCAAAAGCAGGAAGCATGGACACAACTAGAAAACTGAGTGAAGGGTACAATCAACATCAATGCCGTTAAGAAATTAAGAGAAGGCAGTTATGATAAAATAGTTGAGGGCATGATTTTGGAATTCTGCCTTTTGTCTAAGGACATGGCAAGTGAGGACAGGCTGAAGGAACTTGAAATGTTCAATCTGAAAAAAATAATATCAAAGTTTGATTATCTTAAAAACTACCATATAGTATAGGCTGGAACTATTTTCCATTACCAGGCAAAATAGAACTGAGTGTATTTTTCATTTTATTTAAATACAAGAAAAAACTTTATGATGGTAAAATCTATAAATACACGTAGTCTTCAGCTTACAACCACAACTGAGCCCAAAATTTATGTTGCTAAGTGAGAAATGTGTTAAGTGAGTTTTGCCCCTTTTTACGACTCTTCTTGCCACATTTGTTAAGTGAATCACTGCAGTTGTTAAGTGAATCTGTTTTCTCCATTGACTTTGCTTGTCAGAAGGTCACAAAAGGGAATCACATGATTCTGGGACACTGCAACCATCATAAACGTGAGTCAGTGGCCAAGTATCCGAATGTAAATCATGTGCCTATGGGAATGCTGCAATGGTCATAAATGTGAAAAATGGTCATAAGTCACTTTTTTTACTGCTGTTGTAAATTTGACCGGTCACTAAATGAACTATTGTAAGTCAAAGACTACCTGTAGTTGAACAGTCGACCTGCAAAGTTTTCCAGATCTGAATGTTTTTAAGAAAAGGCTGAACGTCCACCTTTTAACAATAATTTAATTACCTTTCCTGCATTTTGAAGAAGACTAGATAATAGAATAACAGAGTTTGGAGGAACTTGGGAGATCTTTTAGTCCAACCCTCTGCTCAAGCAGGAAACTATATACCATTTCAGACAAATGGTTGTCACTCTCGTCTTAAAAACCTCCAGTGTTGGAGCACCCACAACTTCTGAAGGCAAACCGTTTCACTGAATGATTGACTGACTGACTGACTGACTGACTGACTGACTGACTGACTGACTGACTGATTATTCTGACAGGACATTTCTCCTTAGTTCTAGGTTGCTTCTCTCCTTGATTAGTTTCCATCCATTGCTTCTTGTCCTGCCTTCAGGTGTTTTGGAGAATAGGTTGACCTCCTCTTTTTGTGGCAGCCCCTTAGATATTGGAATACTGCTACAATGTCACCTCTAATCCTCCCTTCATTAGATTAGTGTCTCTTTTCACTTTTACCATCAGGCAGAAGACATAGAAGTATAGCCAGCTAGACAAACAGGTTTAAAAACAGCTTCTACCCATGGGCTGTCAGACTCCCAAACAAAATATAGCACCACAAACAGATTAATATGATGAATTTCACTGGTGCCAATGTAGCGTGTAATATGTATATACCATGATATAAGATCATACACCAGAGTAATATACATGTTGCACAGAATATGACATAAATATGGAAACGTATGACTAGTTTTTTCCCTAACTACTTGTATAAGGATTATTCTTTATATTATTCATGTTGTTTTGTATTCTTGTTTGGACGGCACCAGTAGAGGCTAAACCAATTTCGTTGTATACATGATGTACAATGACAATAAAGGCTTTGAATATTTGAAATACTTGAATTAGACATACCCAATTTCTGCAACTGTTCTTCATGTTTTAGCCTCCAGTCCCCTAATAATCTTTGTTGCTCTTCTCTGTAGTCTTTTCAGAGTCTCTTCATCCTTTTTAAATTGTAATGACCAAAACTGGATGCTCATGTTGCCTTCCAACTTATGATTCTATGATTCATATGTCTACAAAAATATATTTGGTTATATAATGAAAAAGCTTTGTTTACTGCAAAAAAATACTAATTGCTTCTCAACAATCAGATAACAGAAGACTGAGAGGAAAAATTGTGCCCATCCTTTGCTAATATACAATACTTGCCTTTTTGAAGAGGAAAGGGGAAATAAATGAAGGTCTCCATTCGAAAATTCTGCTTGCAATAACAGAATACCAGTCTGTTATTCATAACTTGAGAATAATTTTTACAAGATGTGAATAGTCAGCCTGTTGTTTAAAGGCAAATTGTTTTTATACGGACAAGATTACAATAGCTGGTCTCCACAGAAGAGGAGTTCATTTGACAGCAAATGTACCTGCATTGATAGATTCATGCTGGCTGACCTCTCATTCTCTTCTTTTATCTGCACTGGCCTTTAAAAATAAAGCAACTATCTCTTCCCTTGGTTGACACCCTTCCTTCTGCCAAACCGATAGAGTTGAAATGTGACTAAGAGAAGCAATTAAAATAGATCTGTCATCTTATTCAAATGTGCAGTGTGCAATAGTCTACCTACAAAGGAAGCAGACAATACAGGATAGTAATTGAGATTCTTCCCTGTTGACAGCTTATGACAAATGTGGACATTTTCTTTATGCTCTACCTTAAAGGTGCCAAACATAGACACCGATTATAAGTGAAAAAAGCTTTGACTGTGACACATCCAAAGCATAGTGATGTCAAGTCATCACATAGATGGAAATGAAGCCAAATTGGAACAGAACCAGCCAATTTTCATAGGTATTTGTGCACTATAGTGAACTTAGCAAGAGTTTATTTCATGACAGAAGAATGGCAGGCAGGCAAAATGCGGCATAGAAATCATTGAGTTGAAAGGGATTTTATATGCCACCAGGTCAACACACTTTGATGAGGGAAATCTTAAGCTAAATTATTTCCAGCCATGAGGAAGTTGTATTGGACAAGATTTAGGGTAAAGTAGAATTTTATAACTTCCACCAACGTGAAATTGATTGTCAAAATATGGGTCAAATCCTTGTTCAATCATAATCCATAAAATCAATTGGGTACATCTTGCTTCCCCAAAAAGTCATTAAGCTGCCAGCATAATATAGATGTAGATTTGGATTATTTAGAAAAGTAGTGTAATTGGTAAGGTATTTATTACTGCCACTATCAATTTCTGTAGATATAAAAATAAATTGCATTTCTGCTGATGCTATGCTCAAATACCATCAGTAAAAATAAAAATTTTCATGCCCTAATGCCATGATGGCGAACCTATGGCACGTGTGCCACAGGTGGCACGCGGAGTCATACCTGAGGGCACGTGAGGGGTTGCCCTATGTCCACTCCAGCGTGCATGTATGTGCTGGCCAGCTGATTTTTGGCATTCCAAAAGGTGAGGGGAGACTGTTTTGACTGGAAAGCCTCCGGCGCCTGTGGATGGCGAAAAACGGGCCCAACAGGCCTACCAGAAATCTGGAGATTTCAGTGAGGTCTGCGTGCATGCGCGTGGGGGCAGCGTGGGGGGTTGTGCATGCATGCACAGGGGAGGGCAATGCATTATGGGTATGGGCACATGCATGCGCACAATCACATGCACGCACACCCTTTTGGCACCCGAGCAAAAAAAAGGTCGCCATCACTGCCCTAATGTATATGACTACATATGCTTACTAATAGAAATGGCTTATAAGACTTATATACCTCTCCATAAAGCTTTATAGCACTCTCTGAGTGGTTTACAGAGTCAGCATATTGCCCCCAACAATCTGAGTCCTCATTATACCAACTTTGGAAGGACAGAAGGCTGAATCAATCTTGAGCCGGTCAGGATCAAACTTCTGGCTGTGGGCAGAGTTAGCCTGCAATACTGGATTCTAACCACTGCACCACCAGAGCTCACATTAAATTAAACCTGATTTGTTTTTGTATTAACCATCCTGCACACGGATGTTAGAAATACTGTTTGTGGTTAAACTCAGGGGTGAAATCCTCCCGGTTCGCCCTGGCCTGTCCTTCGGCGTATAGCCGATGGAACTGGTGGCGGTCGCGGCGCGGAGCTTCTCCCGCCCGCTTTCCCAGCCCGGCTGAACGCCGCCATTCGGGTTATTTTTCCCTCTGTGCATGCGCGCGCATGCACAGAGGGAAAAATAACCTGAATGATTGTGGTCAGCCGGGCCGGGAAAGCAGTGATTGTGTTCAGCCGGGCCGGGAAAGCGGGCAGGAGAAGCTCCACGCCACGACCGCCGCCAGTTCCATCGGCTATACGCCGAAGGACTGGCCCGGGCGAACCGGGAGGATTTCACCCCTGGTTAAACTTCAGGGATATTGGCAATTGCTTTAGCAAAAATGAAGGTGAGGTTGATGGCAACTTGTAGAAAGCAAGTTTCACAATGACCAACATGAACTCCTTTCCTTTATTTTATTTCCCTGAGATGTTAAGGCAACCTGAAGAGAACTGGACCACACCTGGTTTCCAGTTATTTATTCATTTTATTTATTTGTTTATAAAATTTATTGGCTGCCCATTTTATCAGAGGGTAACTCTGGGCAGCTTACAATTACACATAAGTTAAAACATAAAAAGTTAAAATCAACCATTAGAAACCAAAGACACATGGCAAGGGTTAAGGGATGGAAGTGGGATCTGTTATTATTCAATCAACCACCTCCATTGCGCTTTTCACCCACTGGAGCTCCAAAGCGACTGGCAAAGCCACATCTTTATACCCTTATAAAAAGATAGGAGGGTTGGGGTCAACCTCACACCAGGGTGACAGATGATCCAGAGGGCAGGAGCAACAGCAGACAAAGCCCTCCTCCTGGACCCTGCCAGCCAGAATAATTGGGCTGACGGGATCCACAGTAGGCCACTAGTGGTACGGACCAATTATCCATGGGGTAAGATGGGGAGTTATACTGTAAAAGCAAAGGTTGGCAGCACCTGGGTATGGTGTGTGTTGGAGAAAGATTTGTGTCATGTACGACACCAGGGAAAGAATCTGCAGCCACCTTAAGTCAATTTTTGAAATGCATGGTGACTCAAAGCTATATTTCATTCAAGTGGTGAAAGTGCAGGCTATAACAGATCATCCTATTCTAAAAACCAATCATCGGTTGTAGCTCTTCCTAGGACTGATTATTAGAAGCTTGCATCCATTACAACTTCTTCATCATCCTTCTGAGTGAGAAGATCAAGAAGGGAAGTTGATGGGAAAATACCAGTAAATTGAAAGACATGAAATTGCCTTGGACTGTTACATTTTTAATTGTTCAGTCTGATACCCAAGGTCCCAAATGATGCTGATCATTTATGCTTCAGAGTCAGAACGGTATTCATGCAAGTGGGGAAGCTCATCTCCTTATGGTATTTATTAGCACAAAACTCCACCACTGTTTGTGAGGCCAAGAATCTATCCATCAGACTGATCTTAGCTGTACTTCAGAGAGTCCAGGAAACATAGGGAATTCAGCATATGGTCTTCTGTCCTCCAGAACTATGACTTTGACTCTGGTTATACCCAAGGTAAAGCAAACATAGCAGATACTGTCAGAAGAAATGCCTCCTTGAGTGGGGAATACATTGAGGGGAAGAGTAAAGGCAGTTTTGTAGAGTTTTCCCTATTTGTTTGGATTTGTGTAATCCCTTCTTTAATTCCTGACTCCTGGAATCTCCCCAGGAACTATCTAGCTAAGGAAAGAAAAACAGGTGAGTGGTGCCAGAAGTTAAAACAATCAATGTGTATCATTCCCAGCTCTGCTGGTTGGGTGGGGCAGGCTTTGTGGTGAGAAAGGGCGTTGTATACTTACCTGAACGCCCCTTCTCGTAGGGTGGAGCTAACCTCCAAGATTGGGTTAAACCTGCCCTCTAGCCAATCAGGACTGAGTCTAAAATAACAAAAGCCTTCGTTGTGCGTCTACACCCCCTCTTTTTGACGAGGGACGAAGCCAGACTCCGCGTGCCGCTCCCAAACCATCCCACAGATGTGTACAAGTAAGAGTCCCTCAAGTTGCCTATATCACATGACTTAGGGAGGGACTTGGAGGTTAGCTCCACCCTACGAGAAGGGGCGTTCAGGTAAGTATACAACGCCCTTTCTCCATAGTGGGTGGAGCTAACCTCCAAGATTGGGACATACCAAAGCAGTCTGTCCATTGGGCGGGCAACTAAGTCAGGTCGGAGACGCCAACTACGTGCCCTATTGAGTGCAACAGCCGTCAGAGTGGACCACCGTCACCGAGGCGAAAATGCCAGGCGTAGGGACGGGTGCGCGTTGTAAGAAAGTAGCAGGTGGTGGTACGGTAACCGACCTCCGCGCCACCCAGGCAGGCCATACATCAGAGGAGTTGGCCCTGCAGCTTGCTCGCAGAATTACAGCTCAACCCAAGCCGTTGCGAATCAGGGCAACTCAGTGACCAACGAGAAGGAGGAAGCGTAAAACTCCACTACCCAACGTAGAGTAGGATAATGATAATAACCCCTGGAAGGGCTAAAGGGACCCAACGGCGACCCCAATCCGAGGACAAGGAGGTACAAGGGCATTAAGCCCGCGTGGTTCGCCTGACGGCGGTGCGATGACAGTAGTCCACAGGGTGGCGAACTTGAGCCGCCCCAGAAATGGCCCAGCTGATGTGGCATGTTGGGACGAACAGAAGCCACCTGCGAAGCGGAGGTGTGGATGCAGTGCACTGGAAGAGAGGAGTATGTGCAATGCAGGTGCCCTCCGCCAGATGGAGCAAACCGTGAGTCATGGTCCAAGGGAAAACTGTCCGACCAGATGTTAAGTGACAGCCCTCCACCATGAAGGATTGCCACCTTATTGGTCAACTGCAGGGAGGCGCACATCGACCGGTTTCTGGAGCGCCCCCCGTCACGAGCGGAGTAAGCACCCTGGTAGTTTCGAGATGGAAGACCCCCGGTGCATTTAGAGGCCTGCTCCTGGGAGCAAAATAAGTACCGGGGAAGACGCCAGGCGGGGAACCCCTTCTAGAATCACCTGGAAAGAGAGCTCGACGTCCCGGCGGGGTATATGCGTGGCAAGGGATGTGCCGGCAGAGGACCAACGGATGCTAGGACAGCTACGTAAAAGTGGCCGCTATGCTGTGGCGGAGCATGGTGGTGGATAGGCACCGCAAACAGAATAACCTATTGATGGGCGTGGCAGCCGGGATTATCCAGCGGCCAGCCTCTCGTGGACCAACCACTAATAGCCGTTGAATGTAGTCTGCTCGCAGACAGGCCAGGTGGCCTCTCACCTAGCCTAGGGAAAAACTGGCAATCGTCAGTGTGGAAGATAAGGAACTCGTTCCTTAGGACTTAAGGGTAGGGCCACGGGGAGTCAATCCAGATACTAGGCAAGCTGGATCCGAATGGGAGATGTCCTGCAGGGTACCTGTGGGGCTGAACTATCTGGAGCTCTGACCGCGGGAGTAGATGACCAACTAAGGATAAGAGAAATACCGCTGTCAGTGGTGGCTGATGAGGCAGAGATCAGCATCATCCAGGTCTCGCAACGGAGGGAATGTTCCCTTCCTGACGAACCCAAGGGAGTGTAGTTAGGGCGTCCGAAGGAGGCAATAAAGGAACCAACGGGCCCGTCGGCGAAGCATCAATGCTGCCCCTCGCCACTCTTGAAGTAGGAACTATGAACAAGGTGGAAATCCTTGTCTCCATTGCCCCTCAGGGCCCACCCCGCCTGGTGAGAAGAAACAGAAAAAACTGTATCAACTAGCTGCATGGCTTCCTATGGTCGTGGTGGGGGGCCAAGTACCGTAGGGGAGGCCACAGGGCATGGAGTGGAGGTCTGGATCGAAGCGAAGCTGGATGGACAGTCGTGTTGAAGGAACTGTGGCAAGCCCCTTTCCCCGCTCCAGATACCCGTATTGTACGCACACAACCAAGCCACTAAGGCCTGGGGGAACCTAAAATGGAGTGAACTGGGACAAGTAATATCCATGCAACACCCTTAACCCTGGGCATGGCCAGCGGGCTTATAACCGGGCTCCCAGAGAGTCACCAACTGGAGGGGTAAATTACAGCGTGTTCCCCCGAGCAAGTTGTTCGCCCAGAAGGGACCAAGCCCTGCTCGCGCCGGAGCAACAGAACAATCCAAAGGGACTGGTCCGGAGGACAGGCCGCTTGAGCCGCTGGAAGGGCCTTGCTTGGATCCGTGGAGCCTGGCAGCCTGCCCAGTCAGGACAGAGGCAGTACGCTGTGCTGGGAGGTCCCCTTACCATCTCGTGGCCACTGGACCGCCAAGCAAGGCGGGGTTATCCCGCAATGGTCATACCGGCAAGCAGCAGCCAGGGTCTGGTCCATCGTGTCTATTAGGAAGCAGAATGTTAGAGCCGCTTTTCCGTGAGCGACGTTAGGGACCCCAGCCCGGAGCCGTTTAATGGCCCGTGCCAACCGATGTGTATGATTTGAATGAAGGCACAGGCTTACCCAGCGGGATAAGTAGTAGGAACCACTGTAGTGGTGCCGAACCAAGGTTCAGAGGATGCAGGAGCGGGGACGGACGCTAGATCTGTCTTGGACAGTGGGAGGTAGAGAAAAATTGCGCAAGTGTTGCATGCCAGGCTGGTGTTCCACTGGCCGGTTGTCACCGTCCGGGGTCTGAGGCCGGACTGCCAGAAGGTGACCCATACTAGGGTCATTGGATATACTTAGCTTGCCGTAGTGAGCCCACTGAGTTGGGGCCGATCTGTCCTGTCGATCCATTTAATTTCCTGGCGTGAGTCACACCTGGGGGAATTGGAACCGGCCCGATTTGCCCGGTCAGGCAATGCTATTTAAGCCACCCTGCTTATATCCTCTCCCCTACAAACCCCTTGGGTCTCTGAGCTTAGTGCAGGCGGCAGAGCCCTCGAGCTAGCATGACACCTGGGCACCCGGGGAGTTGTTGGCAGGTGGCTGGATCCGTGGCAGAGGAAGCTACCTGGACACTTGTTGATGTGGCTGACATGAGACTGTACCTGTTGGGCAGCTTGCATGAATGGCTGTAACGTTGGTCTGAAGGGACCTAGGCAACCTCTGACCCATGGCGTCTATAAGTCGTATGACGGGTGGTGCCTAACGGAGTTTGACAGAAGGCTACCGACGGCCGAGGGGACGGGCGAAAAGAGTGAGAGACTCCCCCCACAGAAACCACCTTGAGATTGACCACTGCCGAGGGCGGAAGGGGAGAGTCCTCGCCAGTTATAGTGACGCGTATTTTGGAAGAAGCTTTTGAGCGTGCCAGTGAATGATATGCCAGCTAGGATTGAAGCAGCTTGGCTGCTATTGGTACTGGTCACCGATTCCCATTATTGGGAGTTTGTAGATCTCTGGAGATCTAAGGACCTGGTGGCCTTTGTACTTGGGCCGGCAAGATTAAGTGGAGCCGTCCGAGATTCTCTTTCCACACAAACCCCTCCGATGAACGGTTAGGCACCGGAGCTCGCAGGCTCCATCTGTCCCCTGCGAAGCACTTAATTAGCAGTTGTCTAATCTTGGGGAGGGGGAGGCTTCTCAGTTCCTATTGCGAGGGGCTCAGAGCCTAGGTTGAAGCCTGGACAGCCCTCAGCTGTTCAAAGGCTCAGGAGGGGACAGGCGCCAATGCACACAGTAATTACCCGACACCCCATTGCCGCGGCCAGTCCGTGTCAGCAAGGTCCTGTGTGCCGCCGCCCGGATAAGCGAGGAGGGGCGACACGACGGCGTTCCCTGTGTTAATTGCTGGTTGAGCTCAGCCGTTTGCGCCAAAGCCCAAAGCCCTCCCCGCCCTATGTGAGGGCAACCCGGGCTGTCAGCCGCCCGAGAGGGATACGATCCGAGTGCGAGTGCGAGTGTAGACATATGCAAACGAGACTGCGGCGAAGCCCTCTCCGCCCTATGTGAGGGCGACCCAGGCTGGACGCGGCCAGAGAGCGATATGAGCCATGAGTGTGCTTACACCTATGCAAACGAGACTGCCGACCGTCAGCTGTGTACAAGCATTGGGAGCCCGGCAATCCACAGGGTCGTCCTCATCTGATGGCAAGCGTATACTTCCCTTGCTCGCGGAAGCACTGATACCAGCCCAGGGAGTAAGTGCGCCTGCGCGTGCTCATGATCCACAAGGGAGGGGCGCTGAGCTTCAGCTGCGGCGCGGCTAAAGGAGGCTTCACAGCTAAATGCAAGCGCACGCTTCTCTCTGTCAGGCCGTTTGCCGAAACGCCGAAACCGGCCCAGAGAGTCAGTGCGCCTGCGCGCGCTTGCGATCGCAGGGGAGGGGCGATTAGCTGCGGCGCGGCGAAGGGAGGCAATTGAAGGCCAGAAGAGCCGCCGCCGTGCCTCAATTCCCTTCAATTTAAGTAAGGGGGGGCGGGAAAAGGAGGCCGCTCGATAGGAATCCATAGCCCCCTTGCTAAAGAGCCCTTGCTAAGGAGCCTCATTGTGGATCCTCGTGTCCTCTGATTCATAGCGTCTGTCACCCAGAGGCGAGGAGCCGCTCCACGGGAGCCCTGTAGGGTGACCTGTCAGTTCTTGCCCCCTCTGTGTGGGTGACTGTAGTCAGGTCGGAGTGCGTGCAGAAGGCCCGTTTTTCGGCCGAGGGAGCAGCAAAGACCCATGCCCACCGGAGAGCCCGAAAGGGGACAGTGGAGACCAGCCCTCCTCTCGCCTCATCGTAGAATAGTAGAGGGGGGGAAAACGGGCCAAGTCTCGGCTGGAGGGAGCTGTAACTGCATAGGCAGCGTGCGTGGCAATCGGGAGACCCTTGCTGGCTCTGTGAGCCCGACTATGGGCCTGAAGCCCCATAGCTGCCATGAGTAGAGACAAGGAGGCACTGGAAGAGCCAGCGTTGAGAGTAGCGGCAAGGGAGGGGGGCGGCTCTGCCCGCGCGCTCCTTATCAGCAGGGAAGCCGCTCCCCGGCAGTAGGGTGTCTTCAGGGCACTGATCCTTATGGCCCTGCTCTCGTTTCTTGTTCACATCGCCCCAGCGTCTTGAGTGTGAATGGGGGCAAGCCTCGCCGCTAGCAATCTTGCGTGAATTCAAACAGCCGCCGCTATCGGGGCGAGCTAGGGCCTCCCTCAGATGCCAAGATGGCCGACGGGGCAACTGTCAAATACCTCAGGAGGCGACAACGGCCTTCGCGCCCATGCGGGGAATGGCGGTCGATCGTAGATCAGGTGTTGCCCCTTTCAGAAACCGCTCTACTCTTACGCATTACACTGCAGGAGTTTTAGGGTGCCGGTCCGGCTATTGGGACATTGGTCCAGCCGGAGGGAGGGAACGGTGGCCGCTCAAGCGCTAGGCTTCTGCGGCTTGAAGTCCTCACGATAGAGTCCTCAGGAACAGATACATCCCTCCCTGTAAGCGGTTATTAATTTTGAAGCATAGCGGGCCCAAGTTGCTTACATGTACCAATTAAGACTATGGGCCCAAACTAAGGCTCAACAGCCGCAAGGGAATAGCAAGGCTCTTTAATGCTAATGTTAACAGCTGGAGATCCGGCAAGCGGCTAGGACAAGGCCCGTGGCCGCCCTCAACCCAGGAATTGAGGCCGTTGGTACTGGGGAGGAACTCACTGCAGGAATCTTGATCAGCGAAGAATTCTCAGAAAGCTGGGATGATATATTGCCTTTCAGGATGGGAGCAAAAGGCACGTGTCCTTCTATGGCTAAGGACTGAGTAAAAAAGAGGGGGTGTAGACGCACAACGAAGGCTTTTGTTATTTTAGACTCAGTCCTGATTGGCTAGAGGGCAGGTTTAACCCAATCTTGGAGGTTAGCTCCACCCACTATGGAGAAGGAGATTCTTTTAGACCTTTGCATATAAGACTCCTTAAATAAAAGTTAATTTTAAAGATGCATGCAATTGCCATTTTCTGTATTTCTTAGCATGTTATGTTGTTAATATTTAGCTTTAATTTCATGATACACAGTGGAAAATATAGGTCTAGTTAATTTATCACTATGAACACAGACATACAGTACATGGAAATCCTATGCATGTGTATTTAGAAGTTTTCCTTAGAGTACATTTCCCAGTAAATATCCACAACATTGAAGTTTTAGTGGAGAATCATGTACATTTTACTTTAAAACAATTCCTATACATTTTAATGAAAGTTGCTCCATGTGTAGAATTACAACTTTATTTAGGTTTTGCTTGTGCAGTAAAAGCTATTGGGGGGGGGGAAGAGTAACTCCTTTTCCTCTTTCCACATTTTGTCCTTTTAAAAATGGAAAGGAAAGATTAGTTAATGCAATTTTGGTGTCATTATGGTTTTTAATTCATTCTGAATGTGCAGAGTACTAGCCTGAATTACAGGCAAAATAGGCATGTTTAAACTATTTTCTTTAAAAAAAAATCCGCACTATATAAAAAAGGGTTTAATTCCTTTGACCATGTATTCACTACAGAATAAATAACAAGAAGGTCAGCTGCATGCCGTGTAATTAATGTAATAATTCAGTCTGACCCTGTGATCCACAATATTTTCCCATTTAAGATGGCAAAACCAGGCCAAAATGATTAATGATGCAATTTGCCTCCAAACAAGAACAAGATTTGGTTCAGAACCCATTTCAGCAATTTGTTAAAAAGGCTGATTCCACTCAGAATGATTTGGGGATCACATTAGAGAACTTTCAGGCACTCTGGTGCCTAGGAAAATGTCCCCTCCTGCTGATTACAAGCACTGAAAGTATTGCTTCTACCTACAGTACTACTCCAGGATGTTTGGCTGCATTGAGTAGAATTTATCTAGGAATTGACAATGCCAGCACGAGTTCCACCATTACCGTCTCTGCCTCTCCCCCAGAAGCATTACATGGTTTCTACCACCACAGGATGGTTTCATATTGATTCTAAATAAAATTGTGTTATAGTACAAGTTGGTAATAGCAAAAGGGAGTTGTATAAACTGGAGTACTGCAGCAGAGTCAGTTTACAAAATAAACTTTACACACAATAATGGTTGTAAAAAACAAATTCCACTGTGAAGTATGAGATGCTGCTTTCAGTGTGCTACATGCCCTCTCAGTCTCGGTAGATGACAACTATTAAGTATTGGGGAAATGCTTTTATCATTCATTTTTTCAAAACCAAAAGCAAAAACAGCTTCTGCCACTGGGGATGGAGGTTGCATTTATTACATGAGAACTGAGGATTGTAAAATAGTTAAACGAGGTGGTTGTTTTTGAAAAGCTTATTCAGCAGTTGTTTTAGGTTTATCCAGTTGATCATGTAATAGCAGAAAAAACTTGGGGATTGCGGGAAGCAGCATTGCCAAAGAGAAGACAGGTCTCGGGGTTTTGGGCTGCTCCATTCTAACTCTGTTCTTTGTTAATTTCTAGGTGTTTGTTGCTTTTAGTGGAAAAAGATGGGAAAATTAATTAGAAGTAATGAAATGCGTATGCCGCTTAAAAACAAAGCAAGAAATCTCATTTTAGGTGCCAATTTCTTAACGTACATAACTAGAATATATAGTATATGAGTTACTATCTTAGATATTCCATGATATTTCTGAGTTCATCACTATCAGGCCTTGGGGCAATTATGCCTTTTTGGATTTGTGAAAATTCCCATCAGTAAAAGCAAAGAAACAGATATACAGAAGCAAGAGGAGCTAGCTTAATGGAAGAAACTCCATTACATGCTTGAATGGATCCTACTAGCTACAAAACCTGCCTGGGAATGTATTAGCAAACTATATGCTGCATGGGTTAATAAGCAGCCAGTGGAATCAAATGCTGATGGGCTCTTGCCACTTTTTCTTCACTTGTTGGAGCAGTGGAATACTTAGCACCAGGGATGCATCTTTCTCTCTCCTCATGCAACAATTGAATTCCTGTTTGAAAAGATACTAGAGATTTGCAGATGGAGAACCAAGCACCAGTGCAGGTCTTTCAAGGACTGGCCAGAGTATTAGAAGTTTATTAGCCCATAGTGGGACAAACAGTCAGGAGTTTCATAGCACCTTTCTGGTTAACAAGTTTATTAAAAGGTAATCTGAGGAACTGAGCTGCAGGTCACAAAAGCATTTGCCTTTTATTGAAATTCGTCAGTCTGAAAAGGTGCCTCCTGATTTTTTTTATAGAACTGTAGAAAATGCAAACTGGAGAAATTGTGAACAATTGCACCTAATATCTGCATACTGCTTACACCTTCTCCATAGCCCTCAAGAAATTAAAGCAGAACACTAATGAGTGCACAATATAGAATCCTATTTCTTCTCAAAACTTTTCATGAGTTTATTGTTCGTTATAGATGTATGCCCTATCAACCTGAGGTATGTGCTCTGATTCTGACTTCTTCGCCATCCTTCTCTACACACACAACCACGTTTCACCACATTTCATATATTGCATGGAGAAAAGCAAAGTATCTGTGTCACGTAGTGAATATTGTCAGTTGTATGTCTATGCAGGGTGATGCACCCCTATCTAATATTATGGTATATTCCAATATAAGCAGAACACGTGATATGATCTTGTACGCATGTCCACATTCCTGATCCACCATTATTATTCTTCTGCCTTAGCTGTCGACCTGAACGGTCGTGTTTTCTTAGCAAAGATGTAATTATTCAGGATTTATTGTTTTTGTACTGAAATAAATATTTTCTATTAGACTTTTAATCTTGGCTTTATTTCTAACTGTCTGAATTCCAAGTAAAGATCCAAATCACCTCTATGAGATTTATTCTCATCTCTCAACATGGTAGCTATCGGATGGCTCAAAGTTTATCTTCCCTTAAGAATCTGGAACCAGCTAGGGACATGGAGATTTGCTGCAAAATTTAAATGCTATTTATTCAACGATACAAATTCCATAAGCGATCCTGTTTGAAGAACAGATTCCTTGCTCCAATTTATCCCCATTGAACACATTTTAGACAGCATGGCAGAATGACTGGACTCACCTGGAATAAAAATGCATTTTTCTCCTTCGTGTATGAGAGTTTGGGCAGTTCATTTCACAGAAACCTTGTCCTCCTCTAAAAACATTAGGGGCGAATAACATGAAAAAGGGTGTTTCATCAATGTTTCAGGAACAGGTGCTAGTTAGTTTTCTTATCTTTACAAAGTTCTTTTATTCCTTGCTTTTAAAACTATTTTTTATTCTACAGGGTTATGTTTCTTTGAACTGTGTGCAAGCCATAGAATATGTAGCTAGCAGGAAATGTTGACACACTGCTGGGACACTAAAACCATATATTACAATACAATAGCCTTGCTGCTAAAATCATGCCAGAAAGGGTTGCCAATGAGAATATGAACTGTGGCTTTTGACATCTACTGCAAAATTGCAGGCGGTGGAGGGGAGGGGAGAAATTCTCTGCCTTCCCGCAAAGTTCAGAAGAGGAAATAGCAGTATATGTGCCTTTCTTTTCTTGCACCCTCCCTCCCCCCCAAAAAAATCCTGTGGCTAAAATGTCCTATGGCTTTTCAGGTTGGAGAGCAAATTCAGTTTAAGAGTCTAATATGACTCTTAAGAAAATGTTACAGGTACTCCTGAAGCAGGTAGCAAACATATCTGCTTTTTATTTTCTAGCAAGATTAATTGCATTGCTTCCACTGTTAATTCCTATTGCCTTCTAATTTCCTTCTAAGACACAGCAAAGTCACTTGTCTTTTAAATTGCAAGGCAAGACCACAGTTCTTTTTTCCTGTACTCAGGACTTCAGCCTCTAAGCATGTATATTTTCAAACCATGATGTGAGCTTAATACACTACTTTGTTCCTTACCTATCTATTTCCCAATTTATTTAAGGATTGGCATCTCTTTTTCCTCTGGGAGTCATGGTGGCAGCTGATTTATCTCTGGATGAGTAGAACATTTGATCTTGCATTCTCTTAAATCACCGGATGGGATTATCTGCACAGGATAGACCACATTCTGGGATGTCTCTTCCTTTTACATCTCCAGAACTCTTTTCTCAAATGTGCCCAACTTTTTTCAGCAAATGTATCCAGAATTGCTCTCAAATTTACAAGTCTTCAGTGGTACAAATACTGCCAGTCCAACTAAGGTTTAGTAGCCTAGATTAGTGCTCCAGACATCCCTGCAGTTCCTTAATTGCTGGAATTCCAGAAAGCCATAAAGACCTGACTATTGTCCCAGGCTGTGAGGTAGCATGGTTGGGGCCCCTGGCAGGTTGAGTAATTAGGTAGTTAGTTGGAACATTTCTTTGGTTCTTGCTTTGGTTCTATAAATCATAATAGAAATTGCACTTACACTTATATACAGCTTTACAGTGCTTTACAATCTCTCTAAGTGGTTTACAGAGTCAGCATAATTACCCCCAACAATCTGGGTCCTCATTTTACCGACCTTGGAAGGATGGAAGGCTGAGTCAACCTTGAGCCTGTGAGACTCGAACTGCCAAACTGCTGGCAGCCGACAGTCACAGAAGTAGCCTGCAGTACTGCATTCTAACCACTGCACCACCACAGTGATTGTACTTTATCTTTATTTTATTGGTTTTGTTGTATACCAACAAAAGTTGGCGTTATGCCTAAATTAATGTATCTAAACCATAGTTTGTCAACAGCCAGACGTATCAAAGTCCATCTTAGTTGCTAGCTATTACTTACATTCCATTTGGCCTCCTTTCTTCTTCCTAGAGTCCTCCCTGATATTTTCTTACATGCCCACCTCTGGAAGGAGCTCACCTGTCACTCCTCTACTTTTCCCAATGAAAACTCTTCTTATCAGCAAACTAGCTCAAATGAGTACAAAGTGTTTGCTTGGATGTTTGTCTGAAATTGTGAAGCAAGCGAGCAAAAAGCCGTGGTGACTATAAACTTGCAATTAACCCCACCCAAATGTCTCATTTGGAAAAATGGAGACCCCGTAAGGAAACCTGCCAAAATATTTTCACATTTGTTTAATGCATTAACTATTTCAATTACTTCTATTTCATTATGCTGAAGATATTAGTGTCCTAATTTTTCCTCATTTTTTCTGAATTATATATATGCTAGCCTTTGCTTCACCGTAAGTACAGATTCATACACTTCAGATATTTGACTGAAAAGCACTGAAGCTGAACTAAGTAAAAAATCAGCCAAGTGTCAAAACTCCAAGCAAGGCATTCTAAAACCATACTGCTATTAACTATATGGCTAAATGTCCATACTGTGCATACAAACAGTAAGATAGCGGGGCCAGGATAATCACATTATAATCCATTTCAAACTCTAAGCTGAACGGTGATATTCTTCACACGGTGATAGAAAGACTCTGCTTCCTTTCCAGGACTGATAAGCACATGTAAAAAGCTGGTTCATTTGAGAAGAGTTTGGAATGTAAGTAAAAACTTTATTAGACGTTACTTTATACAATACTTCTGGATTTAGGAAAAAGAAGAAAGAGAAAATACAAAATATTTTGGATGAAATAAAAAGAAGAGAAGGATTAAAGAACGCCCCAGGGAATGCAAGTGTTTCCCAACAAATTAAGATTTTATAGAAACAGTTATATATGTTAACAACAAGAGAAATGGAAATAAAATTATAAAATTGATTAATAAATAAAGCAAATACATTTGGAATTTATGAATAAACTTGGGTAACAGATGACTTATAAATTGTGAAGAGAAAGAGAAAATGATATTGATTTTATAAGAAGGCAATACCATATTAACAATGCGTCCATAAAAAACATTTTATCCATATTATTCTATTTTTTATAAAGAATAGGATGTCCCATTGGAGAAAGTAGATGAATATCTTAGAAAACAAAAATTACTGAAGATTATAGAAGAACAAACACAAATTATAAATGGACCTGTAATGATAAGGGAAGTTTCAGAAGCAATTAAAAAGTAAACCAGGAAAGGTGCCCGGACCAGATGATCCATCAGGTTTGTATTATAAGTGTTTTCAGGATGAATTTTTACAACCTTTACAGAGCACAATAAATTCTATTATAGAAGGAGAAAATATGTCAGAGACTTGGAAAGAGCTTGATAAATATTGGTTTCCAACCAAAAATGTCATAAATCATAGTCACATGACCTCAGGACATTGCACATAACCATGAATGTGGACTACTTGCCAAGTACACAAAATGCAATCACATGACCATGAGGGGAGAGCTGGCTGTCAGAATTTCAAATCCAGGTCATAAATAATTTTTGGGGGGTCCATCGTACCTTTAAATAGTTGCTAAGTGACTTCTTGTAAGTTGAGGACGTGGGAGGGGGAAAAAGTAAGGTCAGGTTTAAACAGTTGGGTTAAGTGCCTATTATTTATTTATTTATTTATATTTATTTATTTTATTTAGTGTTCTTCTATGCCGCCCTACTCCCTGAGGACTCAGGGCAGCATAGCACATTTTAAGGAACAACTAAACAATAAAGTTATTAAAAACAATTTAAAAAGGGTTTAAAAAGACATACAAAACCATGCATTATTATTTACTTATTTATAAAAAATATTTATATTCCCCCTAAATCTCACAACTATGCACCAAACTTGATAAACTATAAAACAGAATTACAATAAAAACAAAGAGCAAGAATAGCCAGGTCTGTAATATTTCCTGAAGGCTAACAGGGAAGAGCCAGTCAAATCTCATGGGTGAGACCATTTCATAGAATAGGTGCCATTACAAAGAAGCTATGCCTCCTATGTCCCATTCGATGATGTTATTTCAAGGAAGAGGCTTGGAAAATGCCCACTCTGTTGGACATTATGGACAACCAGAAACCATAATAGGTAGGTGGTCCCACCATAAAAATCTAGCCTTGTACCCATGACTACATGCACTGCTACATTCTGGACTAACTGCAGCTTCTGGATGGTCTTCAAGAACAGCCTCATATAAAGAATATTGCACTAGTTCAACCAAATGTAGATTTTGTATTCAAGTTAATGTGTGAAGGTCTTCTTGGCCATGGATGCATTCTGCTCTTCAAGGAGGAGCCATAAACCCAAGAAGACTCCCAAACTTCACATTTTCTAGTAGCTGGTCAAGGGTGGTATGAGGAGGAGGATGATATTCCAGAGCCACTATATTGCCAAGACTGCTTTTTCCCCATTCAAACCCCTGATCATCAGGCATTAACATGTGAGCACCCCAAAACCATAATTCCTATATTGGGCATAAATTCCCAAGCTCCTCATCCCTTCAATCCTCAAGGATTTCAAAATAAAATTTAATATAAGCCTGTCGAATTTCACCAGCAGCTCAGTCAGGTCTTGAAATTTCCCACTAAAACCACAAAAACGTCATCTGATATTAACTCTGATTGCAATTCCAGATGTTTAGGTCTCCATAAGTCCCAATCTAGAACATTGAACATTAATGTCCTATTTCTGTGATGGCAAACCTATGGCATACAAGTGGCACATGGAGCCATATCGGTGGGCACGCGAGCTCAGGTATGGTGTGCATGCATGTGGCGGCCAGCTGATTTTCGGGCCTTCTGGGCCCACTGGGAGTTGGTAAACAGCCTGTTTTCAGCCTCCAGAGGGGAGAAGGCCCATTTTTTGCTCTCTCCAAGCTCCAGAGCCTTTCTAGGAGCCTGGGGAGGGCAAAAACGGCCTCCCCCCCCCGGAGGTCCTCCAGAGGCCGGAAAAGTTCCATTTGTCGACTTCTGGTTGAACCGGAAGTTCCATTTTTTCTCTCTCCCCAGGCTTCAGAGCCTTTCTAGGAGCCTGGGGAGGGCAAAAACGGCCTTCCCTGCCCTAGAAGCCCTCCGGAGGCCAGAAATGGCCCGTTTCCCAATTTGAAACGGGCCATTTCTGACCTCCGGAGGGCCTCCAGGGGTGAGGAAGGCCATTTTTGCCCTCCCCAGGCTCCTAGAAAGGCTCTGAAGCCTGGAGAGAGTGAAAAATGGGCGTGCCATCGTGTGCCGGGAGCGCAGGGGGGTCACGTGTGCATGCATGGGGTGCATGGAATTATGCGAGTGGGAACACACATGCCAGGAAAACTGGTCACCAGCAGGCCATTGCCATCAGCAATTCTTAGAGAAAGAACATCCAAGGTGCTTCCATTGCAGACACCCTCATACTACAACTGAATGGTAGCATAGAGGAAAATTTCACACCAGCTAACAGTTGATTGATAGATCTGCTATTATTTCCACACAATAACAACAGCAAGATCAACTAATATTTCCCCTTTAGCCAGGAGAACTGATCATCTTAAAGCAGGAGAGATGCTCCCAAAATACATGAAGCCTCTAAAAATCCCAAAACAGCACCTGACAACAAACAGACCCACACCCCCTCTTGGAAGTTTCCATGGACTCCAAAGCATAGACCACCAATCATCTCCCTCTCAAACATTTCTCTCTCACTTCCTCAATCCCCAATCAATTTCATCACTGACAACAGTAGCTCACTGCGCCAATGTCATGATAAAAAAAAATCTATATAACAGCCTGTGGGAGGGGAAAAATCTCCACAATGCACAATAAGTACACTCTCTCATAGACATATTTTCTATATGTCATTATGAAAGAAGCTCAAACCAAGAAGAAATTTAGTTTGGGCCATTTAAAAAGAAATTATCATAAATAAGCCCAGCCATAAGAAGATGAAAAAACTCAATGCAAGGCATTTCTGCCAGACTGAATCTGATTGTGCAGTTGCATTGTTTCAACCAGACAAGTTGGTTGACTGTTTCCTCTTCTCTCTCAAGCTTTCAGTAAGTAATACAGCCTTGAAAAATGACAAACAGCTGGTTCTCTATACAATTAAGGAGAAGCACAGTTTCTAAGATTCACTATACAACTACAGTTCACCCAAATTCATTCTAAGGGATAGAAAATAAGTATAACCTTGATTTTGCAACAATATCAAAGAAGTACAGACAACTATCCATTCCAGCGCTTAGAATTAAAACAAAGCATCCCACAGGGCAGAAATATTTTTGTTTCTAATGGGCAGGAAATGCAATTGAATGCACACTTTGGGTTCTGTGAGTAGCAAGAAAAGCTAAAAATTAAACACACAGCATGGTCTCCTGAGATTAGTGAGAGGGAGGACAACTTGGAGGAGGAAAGAAACTGAGAAGGTGACAGGATTAAGATACAATGTTATTATTACTGCAAACCTGAGCGGAAAGATAATGAATTCTGGAGCCAGTCCTTGGGAATCAAGTTGCTGTATTTTTGGCAATGGAAAGATGAATAATTAATAACCAACTTCAGAGTTCGTAACTTCCTCTTCCTCTCCCAAGGAGATAATCAAAAAGGCAACAACTAACTTAGGGGCAACCGCTTTGCAATATTTTATGCAAATTACTGTCACTGCTGCTACGAAACTGTTCATAGGAGTGTATCTGGGAGAACAGCCCAGATATTCTGCTAGCTCACAGTGGCACAGCTGGAAAGACATTGGGCCACAAAGTCAGTGGCACATGTAATAAAGCAGTGAATCTATCTATCTTTCCAAACCCTGGGAGACAAAGGATCACACCAAGGAAAGATAAAATGAATGTATGCAGTTTTGAAAAAGCTCAAGAAAGATTTCATATGCATTTTAGAGAAAAATTGCCATCAATTTAGCCTTTAGTCTCCCTCTCTCTCCCTCTCTCCCTCTCTCCCTCTCCCTCTCTCCCTCTCTCCAATGTCTCTTGAGTTCATGGATATATTATAGCTGTATATACTATATGCAGTATGGAATTGGTTTCCCATTGCCTTCTTCCAAAATATGTCCATCCCCCACTTTGGCTTCTCAGTCAAGCTTATAGTCCCAGCATTCCCTAATATTTTCCAACATAATAGTAATAGCCTATTACTTTACAAAATTGTAAATTTTGCCAATTAATTAATCTGAACAAGATAACCTTCCAACACTAGATTATGTATGAAAAGTTGGTTATAGTTGGTCAGAATCAGTAACAAGGAAGCCCCACTGCACTCGCACTCTCTCTTTCTCCACTACAAGAATATGTTTATAAAGATATTTGTGGTATATATCTAGATGTCTATATATTTAGACAGGTTTTTTTTTCAAAATTTAAACTCTAAATAGATTCAAATAAACTCAGAAGACATCAGTCATTCATAGCACATGCAGCATAATACATAAAAAGACCAAAGTCTTTTGGTAAAGCAGCGGTCAGCAACCTTCTTCACATAGAGGCTAAGGGTCATGTTTGTCAATAGATGGCAGACCAGATTACTCTCTATTGCTATAAGGCAGTGATGGCGAACCTTTTTTCCCTCGGGTGCCGAAAGCGCATGCGTGTGTGCTATCATGCACGTGCAAGTGCCTACACCCATAATTCAATGCCTGGGGAGGGTGAAAACGGCCTCCCCCGCCCCCACAGAGGTCCTCTGGAGGCCGGAAACAGCCCATTTCCCGACTTCCAGTGGGTCCGGTAGGCCCGTTTTTCATGCTCCCCAGGCTCCAGAGGCTTCCCTGTAGCCTGGGGAGGGCGAAAATGCCCCCCGGAGGCCCTCCGGAAGCCTAAAATGCCCTCCTAGAGTCTCCGCGTGAGCCAAAAAGTCAGCTGACCGACCCACACATGCACGCTGGAGCTGAGCTAGGGCAATGGCTCGCGTGCCGGCAGATATGGCTCCGCGTGCCACCTGTGGCACGCGTGTCATAGGTTCGCCATCACTGCTATAAGGCAATAATAATAAAGCCAGGCACAGATGTTGACCACTATTGCTTCTTCTAATCTGTTTTCCTTGTTTTCTAGGAAGCCCTGATACCATGGTGGCGCAGTGGTTAGAATGCATTACTGCAGGCTAATTCTGCTGAATGCCGGCTGCCAGCAGTTCAGCAGTTCGATTCTCACCAGCTCAAGGCTGACTCAGCCTTCCATCCTTCCGAGGTTGGTAAAATGAGGACCCAGATTGTTGGGGACAATATGCTGACTCTGTAAACTGCTTAGAGAGGGCTGTAAAACACTGTGAAGCGGTATAAGTTTAAGTGTTGTTGCTATGGCTATCCACAGCTCACCTACATGCTTCACTCATCAGAGAGGATACAAATGGGACACATATAAGTATGTGAGGGGGAAAACCATAGAGGGGGAGGATCCCTGCCTTATCAACTCAGCCAAGCCCCTGATAATATTCCTGCTGCAAGTTAAGCTGCTTTAATCTGATTGTTCCATTGGTTGCATCTACTTGCCTTATATCCCAAGGTCATATGCATATATCACCAGAATTGTGGCAACTGCCCTGCTCCCAGTAGTTTTCCAGGTACAAGTCCTAGTGCTGGTTTTAATTAACAAACTTTACATGGTTTGGCTTTTAGGACTGCCTTCTTTATATGGAAGGAAGGAAGATTCACCTTCAATTAATAATACAGGATAGAAGAAGGGCTACTAAATCCTTCCCTAAACTAATATCCCCCCAAAACATGTTGGAATCCTAATTTCATGAATATTAATGAAGCTGCTTAGGCATTGCAACCCAAAATATAATCAACTGGGGGAAAAGAAAACATCATCCACATCCCAATATGCTTCTAAAGTTGCTATTCACCCCAAAAGTGATACAGACACTGTCAGGTGGCATCTATATGTTTATATACTATAGGGTTAATAAAAGATTTATTAAATTGGAAAGGGGATTTATTCAGAGAGAAAAATAGTACAAAAGGAAAAGGGAAGATAAAGCTACAGCTAATGAAATTTCCCTTTGGTTGCCGTTCAAAATGTACATGACCCCCTCAGGGTCTGGCTCTGTTATTACTGTAGCCATCTGTCTTTCTTCTCCTTCTACAAATGTCTTTATATATTTTTTTCTCTCTCTCTCTTTCTCTTCCTCTCTTCACAGAAGCATCCAAAACATGAAATTAGTTTCCGATCACCTGGGGCAAGGTCAGTAAAGGCATCATTGCTGTCCCAGGTAGAATAATGAAGCCATCAATAACAATTAGATCAGGGTTAATAAGTGGAAGATAATGAGGAAAGATACAAGGTCACATTGAACTAATAGTAAGCACCTTGCTCCTGAAGGACATTGCCTGCTCTAGAGGATCTACAAACAAGTAATACTTTCTGCTTGATGTGTCAGAGCCCTGCTATTCGTATACTTTGAAAACTACTTTGAGTTTAATCTGAGACATAACTTATCAAAGACTAATCTCTAGAACCATTTTTCAATATCATTTCTAGTTCTAGAAAATAAGGATAATTGATAAAATATAACCCTACCCACATCCAACTAGAACTAAGACAAACTGAATTCAGTGGTATTTACCATCCTATATATGATATGGAATCATGTTTGCATAACTGTGGACTGCAACCAAAGTAACAGACTACGACTGAAGAAAACTTAGTGCCGATCATTACTTAGTTATGAAGCTCACTGAATTATTTGGTTCAGTCACTTAATGCCTTATTCAACAAAATAGAAGTGAGGAAAAAATGGGGAGGAGGCTATGTACAGTATATCATCTTAATGGTTTAAATGCAAGACAGAATATTGATTGTTCAGACGATAATTTTCTACTGTGTAGGTAAACTAAGATCTGCCAGCTTTTAATCCTGCTTGTTTATTTTTACCTTTTGCAATTCGACATTTAGCAAAAGCATGGAATTTTTGCTGCATTCAGAAAAATACACTAACTCATTGTTAATGAACTGCTATGTAATGTGGTTACCTGGGTTTACACAATACACTGAACTTTAAAATTGCCAGAATATTGTTGCATGAAATGTAGCAATCCCAATAACACTGGGATGCTCCAAAAACTGGCCTGTGAACTCTCCATGAGACAAAATAATAAGGCAGGCTGGAACTGAATGACACAAATTAATCAGTCACATTTTAGCTTTGCATGTTGGACACAAACCTGGTCAATACCTTGGTAAAATTCATAAGGATTTCTGTATTGCCTAGTACAGAGGTGGGTTCCTCCCGGTTCGGACCGGTTCACCCGAACTGGTAGCAACCCGCTGGTGATGTCATGATGATGTCACGGAACTGGTTCGGTCGGTGCTGGTCCGTGGGTGCCGTCATCTTATTTTATTTTATTTTTATTTTATTTTTATTAGATTTATGGGGGGGATTTTTTTCCGGGGTTTTTTTTTCTGCACATGCGCAGAACCCGAGTTTCCAGCACTGTGCATGCGGTAGCCATCTTGTTTTTGGCTTTTTTAAAAAAATTGAATTTTTTGTCACTGTGCATGCGCACGCGCGCTTCATGAGATGCGGCCATGTGGCGCGGGAGGAAGCGAACCGGCAGCGAGGTAAGTTAGAACCCACCCCTGGCCTAGTAACACTTTAGCTATGTAAATACACTGCAAGTTATGCTGAAATCAATTTGACTAAATTGGAAATTTCAGATTAAAAATTCAGGTAGTGCTGAATCATTCTGATTCCTGAATAAACTGACATAAGTCAACTAGATGAACCAGCATGGACCATCTTACAGAGCTTTGTTTATCAGAGGCAGTTTGTTAGGTAAAAAGTCAAGCATCCTAAAAATTCAGTCAGAGACCTTTTCAGAATTGCAGGATCCTTACTAAATGCAGCAGCAATTGGAAACTTCTTGACCAGATTTTTATGTCACTCTTAACAACGGAGATATGTAATAGAAGTTATGTTTTATCTGATATATCTTATGCATTTAAATTAAAAATTAATAAAATGAAAATTCAACAGGATGCACTTTCCTTATTGCAGTGTGATGAAAACAATTGTTACTTGCTAAATTTCTGCTATTATGGAATGATACAGGCATGACATTTTCTTCAACACAAATAAGGCAACTAAAGTGCCGTGTTTCAAAATTCCAACTATCAAGGGATTATTCAGACTGCCTATTAAAAACTGAAAATGAAACTACTTGCATTTGCATTTAAATCTAAAACAACTAGATACAACCGTTCTGAGGCAAAAGCATTCCTCTGTGCTAATGGGGAATACATAAATTAAAGAATTTGCTTTTCTCATCTAAAATATCAGTTGTACAAGTGTCATGAATGGCATTAATCTATTTCTGCATGACATGATTGTAGGGTAAATACTGTTATTTCAGTGGGGTATGAGTTACATTATAAATCTGAAATTATTTGGATCAGCATATCAGAACAACATTTTGTAGGATTTGCTTCAATACACCCTTCTCTTCCTCCCTCCCTCCCTTCCTATAATTTATTTTAATTAGCATGCATCATTTCATATTGTTAATTTTATAGCTAGTAAAGACAAGCACCATTTCATAAGAAAGAATGATGATAATGCTAAATAATACAGTTATTCTGCAACTCAAGATATGGAATTAATTCCCATAAAGTCAGAAGTGGTGGTGGTGGGATCCCTCTTCACAGACAAGGAGGAGAGAAAGAAATAAAAGTTTGTATTTTTATAATATCTAAATTCTGTTTTTAATCAAATGGCTTTGCTTTCCACTCAAAGTGTTATATCTCAGTCAACAAGCAAAGTAAAGGGTTCTAACAGTTTTCCTACTAAGTAACATAAGGAAATATCTTTTTAAAAAAACCTGATAACCTACTGATTACTCATTTAATCCAATTTCTGGGTTCTACTGGTTTTGAACTACAGTAAACTAGCCATTATTTTAGCAGAAGATCATGGTGAAACTCTGCTAAAATTACTTTCAGTTTAACCAATAGCATGCTAGGTAGAGATTAGGTTGTTATAGTCCAATGCAACTGGAAGTCACCAGACTGAGGAATAGTGTGTTGACTGTACATCCCAAGTTACTTTGGTTCTCATGAGCAAATTAATGCATTAAATAAGTAATTTTTTCTCTTTTTCATATTGTGTCACCCAGACATAGATTCATATTTCCATGAGAAGGCCATTGGAGGATCTTACGCAACCCATTGGTTGAGTTTTTATTGCTTTTTATTGTTGCTGTAAACCATCCAGAGCTGAGTTTTAATATGGGTGGCTATAAAAGTCTTTTAAATAAATAAATGTTTCCTAGCATATTCTATCAAACTAAAGGCAAACCATGATAGCAATAGCAATAGTTCTTAGACTTATATACCACTCCAGAGTGCTTTACAGCCCTCTCTAAGCGGTTTACAGAGTCAGCATATTGCCCCCAACAATGTGGGTCCTTATTTTATCAACCTCGGAAGGATGGAAAACTGGGTCAACCTTGAGTCGGTCAGGATCAAACTCTTGGCAGTGGGCAGAGTCAGCCTGCAATACTGCATTCTAACCATTGTTCACCATGGCTCTGTGTTTCAAATTTATACAAATGGGACATCAGACCAAAATGGTATTAAACTAAAAAAAATGCTGCCATTAGTTGTAACTAATAACTAATAAACTAAACTGAGGTGCATCTCAAAATATTGAAGACTAAAATCAAAACTACTGAACATAAGTTATTGGAAATTTTTAATTTCCAGTTCTTTCATTGTGTTAAACCATGGTGTGTGTGTCTGTGTCTGTGTATGTCTTTGTCTGTCTTTGTGTGTTTGTGTGTAAATAAGCGGCAATGTCTAGGTGCACATCTTACACTAAACTATCATTTAAACAAAATAATAATATGCCAGTATTGACTAAATACTGGTGTTTGACTAAAAACACTAAATGTTTTTCTGAGTAGCCATATCAGATTTTCTTCTGGGAGTTAATAAAATCTTCTCATTTTTCAATGACTATTTTATTATTCAGGATTTTCAAAATCATATTAACTTCCAATAGTGGCATATTATTATTATTATTATTATTATTATTATTATTATTATTATTATTATTATTATTATTATTATTATTATTATTATTATTATTAGACTTTTTCCTCCTTTCAATGACATGTTGTGGAAACTGTATTTATTGTTTTAATTTTGATGCTATTTTGAGCTCTTTCAAGGAAAGAGAACTGATTTGAAGACATTTGAATTTTCAGAAAATTGCAAAATGTGCCTTCTCTTTGGCTAGCTAGCTCTTCCTTCATATAGAGATATGGAAAGACTTGGAATGGATTACTCTGACTTCCTAAATATGCACTGCACTCCCTGGGGTGCCACAGCAAGCCCACAGGGGCACTGCAGGATTTTTGTAATTTTTACAACAATGCTTTTTTCCCCTTGCAGCTAAGACAGTGGTGAATTGCATCTGAATTGGAGCCAGGCTGCACATTTGAAGTTTGTCTCAAGGACAGTTCAAACAAAACAGTGTGTACAAGGAGCAGATGATTTGAGCAAAATTGAGAGTCAAGATATACATTCTGTCAAAATAATTTCCAGCTATAACATTTATCATTGATCAATCTGGATTTTGATATTGGTCTATGTTTACCAAGCAAGAGCTAGGGCACTGATGGCGAACCTATGGCACGCGTGCCACAGGTGGCACGCGGAGCCATATCTGCCAGCACGCGAGCCACTGCCCTAACTCAGCTCCATTGCACATGTGCGTGCCGGCCAGCTGATTTCTGGCTTGCGCGGAGGCTCTGTGAGGGCGTTTTCAGCCTCCGGAGGGCCTCTGGGGGGTGGGAGAAGCCGTTTTCACACTCCCCAGGCTCCAAGAAAACATCTGGAGCTTGGGGAGGGCGAAAAATGGGCCTACCGGGCCCACCCAAAGTCGGGAAATGGGGGAGCGGGGGGATCATGCACGCATGCACGGGGGGCAGGGCAGCACAGGGGATTCACACGCGCATGTGCAGGGGGCAGGGGGGCATTGATTTATGGGTGTGGGCACTCGCATGATTTTGGCACCCGAGGAAAAAAAGGTTCGCTATCACTGAGCTAGGGTCTCAGAAATACAGGTTTAGATCTCCTCAGGATGCCAAAAGGGGGCTTTTGGGTGGTTTTCAATAGAAAACAGGACAAGGGAAAACAAATTTCCCTTTCTATATATTCTGCAAGTGTTCCTTTGTCCACATTTGGTCTAACACAGAATTGAATGCTTGCTTATTGTGGCATTACATAGTTACATTGCTGCAGCTAGATTGTCCAGCTGCAGGAATCAAGAGACACAATCAGAGATGCGTTCGGAGCAATTCGGAGCAATTCGCCCGAACCGGTATCAAACCGCTGATGATGTCACGATGATGTCACAGAACCGGTTCAGTCAGTGCCAGTCCGTGGGCGCCGCCATCTTTTTTTAATTATTTTTTAATTATTTTTTATTTTTCTGGATTTTTTTCCCAGGGGGTTTTCCTTCTGCGCAAGTGCAGAAGCTGAGTTTCCGGCACTGCGCATGCATTGCCATCTTGTTTTTGGCTCCCCCCCCCTATTTTTTGCTGTTTTTTGCTTCTGTGCATGCTCGCCCTGCCTCGCCTTCACCACGTGCATCCACAGAACTGCCTCCTCCTGCCTATACAAAGGTAAACATTCATGGTAGCCAACCCTCTCTCCCTGCCAGGCCAGTGTCTCTCGAAGGCTGTGGGGATGGGGGGGACAGAGGGCAGCCCAGCAACCTTCGCACGGTGGTTAAAAGCCTCCTGTCCCCGGCCAGCATCTTCCAAAGGCTGCGGGGATGGGGGGGAGAGGGAAGCATGGCAACCTTCGTGTGGTGATTAGAAGCTTCCTGCCCCCGGCCAGCATCTCCCGAAGGCTGTGGGGATGGGGGAAGAGGGCAGCCCAGCAACCTTCGCGCGGTGGAAGCTTTCCTGGCCGGCAGCCCCCTCCCGTTCTTGGCCAGCATCCCCCAAAGCATTCCCCCTGCTGACACTGCCCTCTCCTACCGTCACCCTGTTCTTCCGCTGCTGCCCTCTCCTGCGTTGAGGAGGGTCAGGCTTGGCGCAGCGGCCGGGCTGCGCGGATCCTTGTTGGGCATCACATTTGATTTTAGAGAAACTGTCCAGGAGTCACATGGTTTGGGGGATTTCTAAGGGTTAGGGTTAGAGATACAGATGCATCACCTGCATGAGGGTTTTTGTTTATCAAGTGGGACATTTTTCTTTTGCTTTTTGAGGTTAGTCTGAGAGTTGTATAATATTATTAATTTTTCTACCTCAAAATAATAGAATGTCACTTATATTTTTCAGCAATTTTGCTAGCAAACTTCAGTGGGACCACTAATAGGGACTCAGAGGCTACATTCTAACACATACTTGCAATGCATTTAATATAATTTTTATTTCAACTGCAGTCCTCATTCTTACAACATACTGTACTAGATTGTGGCATGGCCATTTGCACATTCTGCTAACAGGAAAAAAAGTACTGGTTGAACCAACCAATTTAACCCTCCAGATGCTAAATTTAACTTTCCCTGACTTATCTTGAAATGCTATAAAATTAGCTGGTTCAAGAAAGGTGCAGCCTTCTGATATTGTGTGTTTCAGCCCACAATGATGAGTGACTGACTGGACAAGGGATGGCTGTTTCTATGTGCCAGTAGGACTACTGGGATCTAAATCAGAACTTTCAACTCATGGAGATATATATCACGACAAATGTACTATACATTCCAGTACTATCAACTTGAAGCATTCCATCCTTCCCTCTCACTTACTTACCTTTAAAGATGTCTCCTTCCCTTCCTCAAGCAAGTTAGATACTCCGAAGTGTTCTTCCTCTGGCCATATCCAAGAGCCAGCACTACTCCTGTCTATTACAAATCTGAATGCACCGAAGTGACAGACAGCTCGCCTGCCCTCGGGGAAATTAAATCCCCGATTTGGATCCCAAAGCGCTTTTAAAGGCCACCTTTATCCTTGCCCTCTCCCTACTGCTGTCTACACAGCTGGAAGCTCTCCTTAGAGGAGAGTGAAAAGCAATCAATACCATCTCCAAAGAAGATGCCATTGGCAGCCTGGAAACACTTAACTGTAGAGAGCCACATGCTGTTGATTAAGATGCCTGGATGGGGGCTGATTGATTTGTCTACCTTGATAGCATGCTAACGACAACAATTATTCAGCTGTTCACAATTCCCAATAAGAACTGGCAGGAGGACGCTTGCAAGAAAAATGCAAATTTTAAATCTGTCTATGGATAGACAAAATAAATAAAGATGAGAGCTCAGGTCATAAAAATAATTAGGTGCAGAAACAGCTCAGCTAGGTAACAGTAAATATAACTTATTCCGCTTACAAAATGGATTGAAGTCAGGAAGGAAAGGCGTGGACAAGGAACAAAATGGGAGATGGATGAATCATAAGCCAAATTTGTATATGAATGAAATCCCAGATGGCATCTGCAATAGAGCTAGAATAAGCTTATTGCTGAAATTTTGGAATTATACTGAACTACACATATCAGTCAACATATAAAAGAGTTACCACATCTGGGCAGCAAAAAATGATGATTAATGATGGTAAAGGAATACCAAAATACTGAGAGCATATGCACCAAAGTCCAATCACACTTGGCCAATAAAGAATTCTATATATTCTTTAAAAATTGAATTCTTTCCTACCATAAGCAAGCACCAGGCCCAGACAGAATGACTGCTTCTCCTTCTCTCCCCCCACCCCAGCGATTTTCAATAAATCACTGAAGATGTCTTATGTTTGCTTCAAAAGCTCTACCATCATTCAAGTTCCTAATAAATCCTCCATCAGGGAGCTTCATGACTACAGACCAGTTGCTCTGACATCTACAGTTATGAAGACCTTTGAGAAGTTTAGAAAATCATCACAGATCTACTGTTAGACCCTTTGCAGTTTGCCTACAGAGCAAATAGCTCGGTAAACGATGCTATCAATATGACATTGCACAATATCTTGCAACATTTTGAATCTCTGGAGACCTATGCAAGATCCTTTTTGTGGACTTCAGCTTGGAATTCAATACATCATCATTCCAGAAACTCTTCACTCTAAACTGATTCAGCTCACTCAGTCTGTTCATACTTGCAGGTGGATAATCAACTTTTTGACAGAAAACAATAGGTGACACTAGCAAAAATTACACCTAGTACCTGGGCAATTAGGGCTGTGTATTCTCACCAAGGTGGGTTCCTCCTGGTTCGGACCGGTTTGCCCAAACCGGTAGCAACCCGCTGGTGATGTCATGATGATGTCACGGAACCGATTTGGTCGGTGCCGGTCCGTGAGCGCCGCCATCTTTTATTATTTTTTTTTATTATTTTTAATTTTTTGCTTCAGAGCATGCGCAGAAGCTGAGTTTCCGGCACTGTGCATGCAGTTGCCATCTTGTTTTCGGCTTTTTTTATTATTTCTTTTTTTCTGACTTTTCGGCACTGTGCATGCATGTGCATGCAAAGCGTGCCCACGTGGCGCAGAAGGAAGCAAACTGGCAGCAAGGTAAGTTAAAACCCACCCCTGATTCTCACCATTGTTCTTCTCTATATATACCAATTATTTCACCTCGAAGAAATCATATTTTGAAGTACTGAAGTTTGCAGAGAACGGAACAATCATTGGCCTCATTTGAGATGGTGATGAGTCTCCATTCAGATGGGAGATTGAATAACTGGTCCTGTGGTGCAGCTGTAACAATCTGGAGCTGAACATGCTTAAAACTGTAGAAGTGAGAGTAAGAGTGAGCCCTCCTATTCTACCTATTGTATTTACTATACTAGACATCACAATATCGACAGTACAGTCCTTCAAGTTTTTGGGTTCTATAATCTCACAGGGCTTGAAATGGACACCTAACATTAGAACCATCATTGAAAAGGCACAACAAAGATTGTTCTTCCTGCATCAACTCAGATAACTCAGACTGGCCCTGGGAGCTGTTCATACAGTTTTAGAGAGGAATTATTGAGTCTGTCATTTGTATTTCTATAACTGTCTGTTTTGGCACAGCCACCAAACAGGAGAGGTACAGACTCCAACAGATACTGTAGTTAAGACTGTAGAAAGAACAACTACAACCAGTCTGCCTTCCATAGAAGATGTGTATATTGTGCAGGTTACAAGAAGGGCTGAGAAAATATCTATAGACCCCTCACATCCATAAACTCCTCCCACGGATAGGCGCTATAGGGCATTGCATGCCAAAACAACTAGATACAGTTTCTTTCCCCTGTGCCATCACTCTGCTGAACACCTAATTCTTACAGTGGTGTCTATGTACATTTACCCATGTAGTGTGATTATAGCATTATTATTTATACTTCTTATCTTCTTTACTTACTCATATTATTGGGATGATGATGATGATGATGATGATGATGATGATGATGATGATGATGATGATGATGATGATGATGATTTACTTGTACACTGAGTGATTCTGTACGGGAGACAAATTCCTTGTGTGTCGAATCACACTTGGCCAAATAAAGTTCGGTTCAATTCAATTCAATTCATATATATATTTCATCTGATGAAATGATACACCTAGCATAGTGCAGTTTCCTTATTCTTAAAATTATGCATATTCTTTGAAGATGAGAGGAAATTGCTGAATCCAAGAAAAGACAGGACATGCGAGTAGCGATGACAGGAGAAGTCATCTTGAAGTCCAGGGTGGGAAGTTAGTATGGTCAGTTAGCTCCAAGACAAGTGTTTTTAGCTGAAATTGCACAAAGAAAGATTTGCAAAGATGTTAGGGTCTCATTGCATGCCACCCAATCCTCCTTCAGTTAATGTAATCAAGTCCATTGTGTGTTCAAGATTACTCCCCTTCAAAACTGAAAATCTGGGTGGCCAGTTGCCAAAGACCAGAATCACCCGTTCTTTTAATGGTTGTGGGGGAGTGCAGACATTGATTGCCATTCAAGAAAAACCTTCACTGGGAAGGCAGCATTCCTAAATCTATCTGGAGAAGTGCCAGTGGTGGGTTCCTACCAGTGCGGTCCACTCTATAGCACCGGTAGTGGCCCGCTGGTGACATCACAGTACCGGTGCGGTCGGTTGCCAGTGCCTGGGCGCCACCATTTTTTAAAAAAATTAATTTTTTTTTAAAAAAAATTCTTCTGCGCATGCCCAGAAGCCGACTTTCCGGCACTGCTCATGTGCTGCCTTTCTACCCCACAGTGAGTCCAAGCAGGGGAGGATGGCTGAGGGAGCGCATGAGATGCTGAAAGAATGGGCGGCAGGACCTATCTCAGTTCCCCTCCCTTCAGCAGTCTGAGAAGCCACGAACGCGCGGTGATGATCCTAGGCATTTTTGCATGTTTGAGGCTTCTTGAGCTGCTGAGGGGAGGGGGAATGGGCAGCAGGACCTATCTCAGTTCCCCTCCCTTCAGCAGTCTGAGAAGCCACGCCCACCCGGCCACATGGCTGGCAAGCCACACCCACAAAATAAGCCACACCCACAGAGTGGTAGTAAAAAAATTAGGAACCCGCCCCTGAGAAGTGCCCACCTTACTAATAATAATAATAACAAAGTTGGAAGGGACCTTGGAGGTCTTCTAGTCCAACCCCCTGCCTAGGCAGGAAACCCTACACTACTTCAGACAAATGGTTATCCAACATCTTCTTAAAAACTTCCAGTGTTGGAGCATTCACAACTTCTGGAGGCAAGCTGTTCCACTGATTAATTGTCCTAACTGTCAGGAAATTTCTCCTTAGTTCTAAGTTACTTCTCTCCTTGTTTAGTTTCCACCCATTACTTCTTGTTCTACCTTCAGGTGCTTTGGAGAATAGTTTGACTCCCTCTTCTTTGTGGCAACCCCTGAGATATTGGAACACTGCTATCATGTCTCCCCTGATCCTTCTTTTCATTAAACTAGACATACCCAGTTCCTGCAACCGTTCTTCATATGTTTTAGCCTCCAGTCCCCTAATCATCTTTGTTGCTCTTCTCTGCACTCTTTCTAGAGTCTCAACATCCTTTTTACATCGTGGCGACCAAAACTGAATGCAGTATTCCAAATGTGGCCTTACCAAAGCATTATAAAGTGGTATTAACACTTCGCGTGATCTTGATTCTATCCCTCTGTTAATGCAGCCTAGAACTGTGTTGGCTTTTTTGGCAGCTGCTGCACACTGCTGGCTCATATTTAAATGGTTGTCCACTAGGACTCCAAGATCCCTCTCACAGTTACTACTGTTGAGCAAGGTACCACATATACTGTACCTGTGCATTTTGTTTTTCTTGCCTAAATGTAGAACCTTACTTTTTTCACCATTGAATTTCATTTTGTTTGATAGCGCCCAATGCTCAAGTCTGTCAAGATCCTTCTGTATCTTGAGCCTATCTTCTGGAGAGTTGGCTATTCCTGCCAGTTTGGTGTCATCTGCAAATTTGATGAGTTCCCCATCTATTCCCTCGTCCAAGTCATTGATAAAGATGTTGAAGAGTACTGGGCCTAAAACAGAGCCTTGGGGTACTCCACTGCAAACTTCCCTCCATGTAGATGCAGTTCCATTGAGCACTACACGTTGAGTGCGGTTGGTTAGCCAGTTTTGAATCCATCTGATGGTGTTGCTGTCCATCCCACATTTTTCTACTTTATCTAGAAGTAGGTTATGGTCTACTTTATCAAATGCCTTACTGAAGTCCAAGTAAACCACATCGACAGCATTCCTCTGGTCCACTAATTTTGTCACTTTGTCAAAGAATGTAATAAGATTAGTCTGGCATGATCTGTTTTTGACAAACCCATGTTGGCTTTTGGTTATTACTTTGTTTGCTTCTAGGTGATCATTGATTCGTTGCTTGATTATCTTTTCCAGAATCTTCCCTGGTATTGAGGTCAGGCTGATAGGTCTGTAGTTTCCTGGATCTGTTTTTTTCCCTTTTTTGAAGATGGGAACTACATCAGCTCTTTTCCAGTCCTCTGGCAGTTCCCCGGTGCTCCAGGATCTTTGAAAGATATAGTTCAGTGGTTCTGAGATCTCATCTGCCAGTTCCTTCAGAACCTTGGGGTGTAATCCATCTGATCCTGGTGATTTGAATTTGTCTAGGGTAGACAGGTGTTCCTTTACCATTTTCTTCCCTATTTTAACTTGTGTTCCTAATATGTTTTTTGTGATGCTGTTTTTGATAGGTTGGACTGTTTTTTCCCTTTGTGTAAAGACAGATGCAAAATACGTGTTAAGTAGCTCTGCTTTCTCCCTGTTGCTTGTCACCTTCTTGCCACTTTCTCCCTGCAATGGACCAATTGTTTCCTTGACTTTTTTCTTGTTTTTAATATGTTGGAAGAAGCTTTTTTTTGTTACTTTTTACTTTTGTCGCAACAAAAAAAAAGTTATTTCCCCTTCTTTCCACTTTTTATACTTGTCCTGTTTGTCTTTCAATTTGTCAGAGAGTTCTTTATGCAGCCATGCTGGTTTCTTTTGAGACCTATTATTTTTCTTCTTCATTGGTATTGTGCTAGTCTGGGCTTTTATAATCTCACTTTTCAAAATTTCCCAAGCTTCTTGAGTTGTTTTCCCCTTGAGGATTCTCATCCATGGAATCTTTCCCAAGTTCTCTCTAAGTTTATTGAAATTAGCTCTCTTAAAGTCCAAGACTCTAGTTTGATTTTGTTCTACTGCTTGTGCTTGCATAATGTTGAATTCCAATATTGCATGATCACTTGCCCCCAAGGTTCCTTTAGCTTCAACACCTTCTATAATTTCGTCTCTGTTAGTGAGAATTAAGTCCAATATAACTGATCCCCTTGTTCCCTTCTCTACTTTTTGGGAAACAAAATTGTCTGCTAGGTTTGTTAGGAACCTGTTGGATCTTCCACTTGGAGCAGAGTTTGTCTCCCAATTGATGTCAGGGTAGTTAAAATCCCCCATTATTATTGTGATGTGCTTCCTACATACCTTAGTTAGCTGACTAGCAAAAAGTTCATCTACTTCCTCTGTTTGGTTGGGTGGCCTGTAGTATAGACCTATGGCAATGTCATTTCGCTCCCCTTTAATATTGACCCGAATGCATTCAAGATGATTTTCATTATTGTTGTGCTCTATTTTTGTAGAGATGTAGTTATTTCTTACGTATATTGCAACTCCACCTTCTCTTTTATTTGGTCTGTTTCTTTTAAATAATTTAAATCCCTCTAGCTGTATATTCCATTTGTCAGTTTCATCCCACCAAGTTTCCGTTATGGCAACTATATCATATCTTCCCTCATTTACTTGAATTTCTAATTCTCCCTGTTTATTCCTCATACTCTGTGCATTGGTGTATAGACATTTAAGTCCATTTTGATTGACCCTGTGTTTATTGTCTACATAACCTGTATGTAGACAATACTGTCTATATATACAGTATATGGCTGGGGAATTCTGGGAGTTCAAATCCATACATCTTAAAGTTGCCAAGGCCGAGAAACACGGATCGGAAGAGACTCATCCCTACCTTCAAAACTTTTATTATTGAGATCAAAACCAATGACAGTAGCATTTTCTCTGTTGTTCATTTCTTGTTATTGCTGCATCATCTCTCTTTTTTTTTTTTGTACTTCTATTTTCACCTTTTAGATGTGATTTCAAAGCTTTACATTCATTAAATTCTTTTGGTCCCCTCCCAAATGGAGTCTAAGTAGGTTGAGCAATTAGCCTAATAAGTTCATTTCTGCTAATTGTACCATTTAACAAAATTCGGAGCAAGACTACATTTCTGTATAAGTTATTACCATCATCATCATCAGTCCCGTGCACTTTTATATAAGGAATAATAATCAGGCCATTTAAAATTACCCCTTTGGGAATGTTCCCACACTGTAGCCACCAGGTGCCAATTTTATCACATTATATGTTCCATTAGGTAGGCAATGGCCTAAAGTGGTATGGAAAGATTAATGTCTTTTCAGTCTATTAATTCTGCAGAAAAATCAGAACATTCCAATGTTGCAAGAAGAGAGATAGGCCATCCTTAATATTGCTAGGAAGTATATCAGGTATTATCATATTACATGATGAAAATCCTTTTTTGGTTGCTGTATGTTTCTAGCTCATAATTTAAATTTAGAAGTAGACCCAAAATTTATATTCAACTGGATAGATAAAACTTATTCATGTTCAGTAATATTTGGAGGGAGGAGTTATTAAGTTCCAATACAAATACGTTTTCTTTCTTTTTACAGAAAATAAAAATCTAAAAATCAATTCCCTTCTGTCATATTTCACACAGTCATACAATATAATTCATATGGTTTTCACACTTTATAAAAATTAGGATTGCTTACACCAGCTCCCAGAATTCTCTAGCCAGAATAACCATCTGAAAAGGGTCCAACCTTGCAAAGACTGACATGGCATCAGAAATGCTTATTTTAAACATGTCTCTGAATATTATCTTTAAAAAAATTAAGCTAATTTTTATCAATCCAAGATGAAATAAAAATTACTCAAGGTTTTTTTTTTTATCAGTGGAGGTGGGAAATTGATTGTGACTAAAAACTAAGACTAGAACTAAGGAGAATTGTCCTAACAATAAGACCAATCAACTCAGAGCAATCAAATCAGAAGTTGTGGGTACTCCACACCAGAAGTGGGTTTCAGCAGGTTCTGACCAGTTCTGGAGAACCGGCAGCGGAAATTTTGAGTTCAGAGAACTGGTAAATACCACCTCTGACTGGCCCTGCCCCCATCTATTCTCTGCCTCCCGAATCCCAGCTGATCAGGAGGAAATGGAGATTTTGCAGTAACCTTCCCCTGGAATGGGGAGGGAATGGAGATTTTACAGTATCTTCCCCTGCCACACCCACCAAGCCATGCCCACAGAACCGGTAGCAAAAAATTTGAAACCCACCACTGCTCCACACTGGAGGCTTCCAAAAAGAGACTGGACAACCATTTATTAGAAATGGTATAGGGTCTCCTGCTCGAGCAGAGGGTTGGACTAGAACAGGAGTCAGCAACCTTAAACACTCAGAGAGCCATTTGGACCCATTTCCCACAGAAGTGAAAACACCGGGAGCCACAAAACTCTTCCCGTGCCTGACTATTTCCTGAGCGGCCACAAAAGTAGCATATATAGTTGAATTAAAGATTCTGTTTTCTTCTGAAACTTTTCTTTTCTTGGATTTATCCATGGTTGGCCTACCGGGGGTCGAAAAGCTCAATAAATTGTGTGCCAGCGGGTGTCGCACATTGGCAGTTGTGACACATATTTTGAGTGACAGGGAGCCGCAGCAGAGGGATGAAAGAGCCATGGGTTGCTGACCCCTGGACTAGAAGGACCTTCCTACTCTATTATTCCATGTTCTATGTTCTATTACTATCATTCTAGCTAAGTTAGTACCCAGATCATGGATTTGTCTTATTGACTTCTCTTAAATCCATATATGAGATCTTCTTAATTATTCTGCCCATGTGCCAATTTCAGATAGCAAGGGCACATCAAAACACATTCTAGGTGACTGTTTACACCAATCTCCTGCTTTTGGAGCCTTGCCAAAGCTTGTGCTTGATTTTCTTTTGAAAATACTTCAAGCTATTTTTATATACTTGAAGTATATTGTCTGTTATTAACCTTAACTACGATATTGAAATGTTCAGAGTATATAGATTGGCGCTGAATAGAAGGCTACATTGATGTGATAATTATTACTGTTTTCATTCTCATTGGGGAAAAAATTAAACAAAATAGCTGGAATTTAGATATAAAAGTTTTGCAGAAAAAGTCCACAGTTTTGACAAACACATGTTTTGCCCTATGCAGTAAGTTCATCTCAAGCTGTTAGCCAATATATTAATTCAGTTTTTGTCTCGGAGTGGGATATTCAATTACCCATTATCACAATAAGTCCACAATCTGGTGCAGCTTGGTCTTATAGCATGATTCTCTCCCATGAGAAAGAATAGTAACTGAGGTTTAATCCATAAAAAATGATCCACACTTGGAAACTTATTGGAATAGGGAATCTTGAATCCAAGGAAGGGGTGATCTTAATGACTCTGCATGAGACCATAACTCACTGGATGCACGTGGAGGAGGATCAATTATGAAATAGCCTACCTCCAGAGAGCATCCATTTACTACTCTCTTTTAGGAAGGCAGTGTGGTTCCATCAAGCATTTGGGTTTTAGCTGTATTGCTCTCATTGTCATTCTTAACTGAAATAAACACCAAAGGCATGTTTTTTTTATGTTTGATATGGAATTTGATTTTATTATTAATCTGATTTATGGATTGTATTATACTTTCATGCTGTTCAACTGTTCTGCCTAATCTGTGTGCTTTTATGAACTGCCTAAAGTCATTTGAAATGTGTGGGATATAAATTCTACGATCAATATATTTAATAGGATTTTTGTTCTTGGTTTACCATGTGTAGTTGTCTGTATTTATCAGAGCAAGAATCAGGTGAGTTGTGTCCTATTTCTTTTCTGAAGGTCCAAAAATGCTATTGGGTGGAGTGTTCTCTGAGCAATAAAGTGTTCTTAGGTTTCAAAGTAATTTTGTGTAACTAAGCATCCTGATTAGTATTCTCTGTAAAGAAATACAAAGACTTCCAGGTCACGTTGTAACTTTTTGGGAGCAGCAGCAACACCTGTTCTGTTTACATTTTATTGCCCATCTAAAGATACTAGCTAAAAGAAACACAACATAGAAGTTCAGATTTTGTTTACAACCCTCCATTGGATCCTATGAAATGTGGAAATGTCAACAGTAATGTTATTTTTCACATAAAACTCATTTGCTAAATTTCTCACCATTTTGTTATATATTTGATGTCAGGAAAATAACAAAACATGTACAAACAGAAAACAAAATACACTCTGAAGATTGTTGTTGCATATGGAAAACCTAATTAAAATACAATATTATGCTTAGCTAGCAAAATCCTTGAAGATTTCACACTGCATTGTAAAATAAACATAAACTGAGATATTGCAGAAATGACATCTTAATAAATATAATGAAATTCCAGTAAGACACAACACATCAACTACTACTTGGGGATTAGATGCCTCCAAGATATGAGATTATTGATCTGACATTAATCATATGCTTTTGTTAATTGAAGGGAAACTGGCAGCTGCATTAATATGGGGCCAAATTCTCTTTATGTAAACAAGGAACAACTCTGATACATGAAAGACCTTTTCAAATATTTAAAATAGGTATAATGAGGGGAAAGACAACAAAATTTCAGAGTCCAAACAACCAGATGTCTGCAAAGAATATAAACCATTCAGTCAGAACTGAAGAAGCTTCCTGGATGAGAAGTGAAATGTTTTCAAGAAACAAAAAACAAGGAAGTCAAGTTGCCTTTGGGACAACCATGACCTGGAAGATTGAGAATTTCCAATGGCATTCGACCCTTAACTTTGAACAAGGTGGTATATTCCCCCTCCAAGAGAGGTGTGCACTTTAGTGACATTCCTGGATTCATAGCTTCTTTCAAAGGGCAGTTGACAGCTCTGGCCAGGAAGATCTTTGCAGAACTTCATCTTATAGTACCAATTGTGCCCGTGTGATGCACATCAAAAGACAGAACTTTGAAAACATCTTTGTGTTTGCCATAAATATTTTTAACACATCTTGCAGAACACCCTTGACTAGAAACAAGGAAAATGTAAATAATCTCTTTCTAAAGGCCACAAAAGAAAGCACAAAAACCAATCCACTGTAGCAACCTCCTTTAAAAAAAACCCTCTAACAACACTATCTCTACACTGGCCAAATAAAAGTAGGCAAAGAAGAAACTAAAGTAGTAACAGTGACCATGGCCATAATTTTTTTTTACATTTGCCACAATCACTATGGTGAGATGACCAGCTCTATTTATAATAATAATAATAACAGAGTTGGAAGGGACCTTGGAGGTCTTCTAGTCCAACCCCCTGCTTAGGCAGGAAACCCTACACTACTTCAGACAAATTGTTATCCAACATCTTCTTAAAAATGTCCAGTGTTGGAGCATTCACAACTTCTGGAGGCAAGCTGTTCCACTAATTAATTGTTCTAACTGTCAGGAAATTTCTCCTTAGTTCTAAGTTGCTTCTCTCCTTGATTAGTTTCCACCCATTGCTTCTTGTTCTACCCTCAGGTGCTTTGGAGAATAGTTTGACTCCCTCTTCTTTGTGGCAACTCCTGAGATATTGGAACACTGCTATCATATCTCCCCTGGTCCTTCTTTTCATTAAAATAATTTATTTAATTTAAATAATTAGATAAAGGCACTTAGCTACGGTAACTCACAGAATTTACTACCAAAATCTGTATAGATGACCCCCAACCTGAATGCCTACAAAAGGGATAAAACACATTCATAATGGTCCTCATAACTACTACTGTATTGCCTATTATAAAAAAGGCAAGAGGTCTCTGTATTCTAGTTATTGTTGAGTATTAATGCTTTACTCCTGCTTATGCTTTTGTTCTGGTTCTAGATTTCTTATTAGCATTTAGTGGACCATGCTTCTCAGAGAAACATTTTTCATTGGAGTTGAACAGTTTAATATAAACTGAAAGCACAATAGTATAAATTTTAACTATTCAACCAAACGGAAGGTTAGGACCAATTTTTCTACCTTACTATTATAAACTGATTTATGTAACTGGCAGTGAAGCCAAAATCTCTCCTCCATGATCTGTAAAGAAAAGAACTAGCAAATAATACCAAATGTTATAGGCAAAAAGGTCTATAGTAGACGAAGAGTTCGTCTGCTGGGGAATAGATTCATTACATGCATTCATTCATTTCAATTTGTCTAACTGCCATGGTATTCTTCAGAGGTGAAATTCTGGCAATTGAAGTGATTGAGACTTCATATTTTCCCCTCTAAAAATGCCAGTATCTTTAAAATTGAGCTGTAAAACTTGTTTTCTAGTCAGGGAACTTCACAAAAGACAGAAATACATAGAATTTCCTTTTATCAGCCAATGAGTTATGAAAAAAGCATAATTTGAACTGGAGACAAAATCCATAATAATTGTCCTAATCCATAATTGTCCTAAGGAGTAACATTTCTTTGTTTTAGTTCCATATAATCCTCCTTCATTATCATATTAAGATAAAAACTGGAAAAATGCTTTCCAACAAATATTAAACTAGATTAGGATTTGATTCATTTCTTTCCTTTTATATTATTCTTTTTTCCCCCGAGTTAGATTTTGTGGGGCGGCTCCACTTTTAATTAATTTGTTACAGCATTTAATTGTAGGCAGCACACATACATTATGGGTATACTATATATTCTTTACCTAATTTGCTCTGACTTTGCTATATTGTATCCCAAAATGGACCCAATGTTTGTGCAATCTTAATACTGTAGCCAATTCAACAGATAAAAAACATTGGTAACAACGAATAATGCCTTTGAACGCCAAAAATGATATTCCTAAACAGTAGATGAAATCTGGCAGGAGCGTCTAATTAAAAAAGGACCAGTTGGAGAAAAAAATTGAAAAACTTCAATATCTATCACAAACCATTGTGTATCACAATTCTAACAGTGTCAATGAATAAAGATGGCATTTAAAAGACAGAAGCAGGGGTGAAATTCAGCAGGTTCTGGAGAACCGGTAGCAGAAATTTTGAGTAGTTCGGAGAACTGGCAAACACCACCTCTGGCTGGCCCCAGAGTGGAGTGGGAATGGAGGTTTTGCAATATCCTTCCCCCAGGAGTGGGGAGGGAATGGGGATTTTGCAGTATCCTTCCCCTGGAGTGGGATGGGAATGGAGATTTTGCAGTACCCTTCCCCTGCCACGCCCACCACCAAGCCACGCCCATAGAACTAATATGGAAAAATTTTGAATTTCACTCCTGGACATAAGCATGACCTTTCCAAACCAACTCACCCTCTCCACTCTTCCCTTTTATACTAATTGTTGGTCTTGTTAAAACAATGTCAGATTTTGAAAAATTGTTTCTGTGGATGGTAATACTGTCAGGGCTATGAACTTTATCTCCCTTCTTAAGTTTTTGTACAGCTGCCTAATCATGGTGAGGGGTGTTCCAGGGAGGGAGGGATGAAGCATACCCAGAATATATCATTCTAGCAGGTCATCCAAAATATGAAGATTATTTCAGCTGCCCAGTTAAAGCAAGCAGGCAGCAGAGATTTAAGGACATTCTGGAGGCAGATGATCACTACTTTATCAACAGTAACAATATAATTTCATACCCTGCAGGAAAATGCAACACCTACGTTTACCAAGAAAACCACATCACCATTGCCTCTTTCAAGATAGGAGAATATCTAGGGTATCACCCTCTCCCATCTAGGAGGCCAACACTACAGCATTCAGGTCTTTTTTTTTTGTAACTTTTATAATCCAGAAGGGATCTGGGTCCAGTAAAGAAGTGGTTGAGCTCACAGTCCAAAAAATCCTATCTACTTCCTCAGGAGTCAGTGCTCAAACTCATTCCCAATCACAATAGCATATTGTATTCTAGGTAACTGAAAAACATATTTGAGTCAACTACACCCTTCATGGGCTGGGTGGTAGTCAAGCCAATGCAATCAAGGCAAAAGCTTATTAAGGTCCTCCCCATTGAGTTGGACTTATAGTTATGGGTTTAAGCAGATTGATGGCTTTGTAAGAGCTGAACTAATCCCCTCTAGTATGTCATCATCTTTGAAAGAAGTTATCCTAGATTCCCAAAACAGACCTGCTGACTTGAATTTCACAGTCTGGAAGAGCTAACCAATGTTACTTTAAAAAGTTGGACAAGAAGACCCCCCAAGTTCTCTTCCAACTCTGTTATTCTGTTATCTGGATCCAAAACTAGACAAAGAAGTGGTATATCAATGTTCTCCTTTGAAGTTGTCTAAGTTCACAACTCAGGGAGAACAATGGTTTCAAAAAGCCAAGGGTCACACTGAGCACTAGCAAGCAACTATTGATAGGACCCTCTGTTTTTCTTCCCCAGTCCACCAACTTTTAGGAACCAAACTTTGGACACAGGCAACCCAACAAAGAAAGGGAGAGGTGATTCTTTTCCCCTTTCTCTGCCTTTCTCCCCCATTCAGTTCTGAAACATTCTCTCCATTCCCAAGTGAAGCAGCACCCATGCAAAAGGTGGCTCTTATGAACATAAGTGGGTGTAAGTGTGAGTGCTACATATTCTAAATTTCTCTTCCTCTTTGATATGTCAAGTAGGCCGAGCAATCTGGCTTTCTTTGTGGTGATAAGAGTTTCTATTTTTCTTTTTTCCGCCTTCTCTTTCTATTGCTAACACTTGTGTAAAGTAAATCACTTCTAAAAAGTTTCCCCATTTTCCCTGCAAGTCTCTAAACAATTGCTTCATCTTTCTTTCATTGAACTGAATGTAGTAGATTCTCCATGGATTATTAACTGCTTATTTGATTGCCATATAAGCCTTTATTCTCAAATATTCTTTGTGCTACATTCCCTATCAGTTGACAATTATTTATTAAATCTATTGAATTTGGGCTTTTTACAAGATCTCTTCTTTTTTATAAGTTAAGTAAAGCATGCAAGCAAATTGTGGTTTTTAAATTGTCATCATTGACTTCCAAAATTATCTCCAGAATTTGCTTTTAAAAGCAAAAGTACAGATTTCTAGGCACAGATTTTTCTGTGGTTAGCTCCTTAAAATCTTTATTCATTCAACTATAAGGTTTTGCACACTCAATTTATAGCATCATCTAGCAAGTACTGAAGCAATATAAAATATTTGCAAGAGAGGCAGACATATAAATAGAGTAAAATAAGCAAACAAATATTCTCTGCTTTAGTGATTTATCACCATAGCAATATCTCCAAACTGCTAATGTGTAACTCCTCTATGCCACTATTTGATTTTATTTGTTTCTTCTGATTGGCTCCTCCTCTAGCATCTATCCAATAAAATAGGGAAATGAAACTATTCTCCATTGGCTGGTTCAAACAGGTGAGAATTTTGCTTAGCTTTTTAAAGAGATTCAAATTTCATAAATTTCTTCACATACTGGATGAAGACTCCCATCTCAGTACATAATTAGCCTGAAATAATGAGACTTTTCAAGATTCCACAGTTGAATGTATCAGACCAGAGTACCATTTCTAAGGAGCTCTTATTGAATTCCAGGGTGGCTGCTTTATAAATGTAGTCTATTAAATCCTAGTTGCATTTGAATTCCTTTAATAATCTCTTACATATCTGACCCAAAAGGCTTCAGAGAAAAACCTGGGATCATGTGGGCCTCAATCTGTTTCTTCAATCTGCCACAAGACTAAAGATCTATTTCAAAGTGATAATTTAGAAACTTCACAGGAATACAGTGATTCTTTAAAAAAAATATCAACAGAAAAACAAGCAGACAAATTATGGCAAATAATGCAAGTGCCTCGAGTTAAAATGATTTTCCCTTCATATGCTTTTTAAATCCATGTGGAAATTGACAAGAAGAAAATAATAGAAATAAACATTACTGACATTTAAGCAAATATAATTGGATCCACTTCCAAAAGCCCTTTTTGTCCTAGAGGCAATTATACTTCATGAAATTTTAATTCTTGCTGATGTACTAATTCCATAAGATTATTATCTTAATTACAAAAGGGGTAGCAATGTTACACAGCATGTTAAAATCCACATAGAAGCAAATAAGTGATTCAGATGGAACTATAGCTCAGTACTCACCTTTAGCATTTCACTGTTCCTTCAATTGCCTTAGCGATGTTATATGGATTTGGTGATTCAGTTACTAATTTAGTATCGCAAAATCAAATTCAGACTGTGATATTTGTGCATAAATTCCATTTCTCTGCCTAGCATAAGCATTTTGGTATCTGTCTGATAGCAGGCATTTAAATTTCATAGTTATTTAATTCTCACTGAAAAAAATAGATTTACTCCTTAATTTTAGCCATACTCCTAAACCCTTCAGATTGCACAATTTCTGTTAATCACATACACATACAATATATGTGTATGTGAAGTGTACAATATACACTTCAGAGATAACAGACTAGTTCTGAAGGTGTTCCTGAAGAATACAATACCACTCAGAGCTATCTTTCTGCATTTGCCCATCAAATATCTTAAGTTCTTCTAGTCATATAATTCCTTCCATCATATATGTTTAGCAGCATGAAATATATATTTGTGCCTTTATAAAATTATGATTCAAAGAATCCACAAATTACAACTAATCAATGTGACTGAACAAAAACAAAATATGATAATTATTGATATAAAAGATTTAATCATGGATTTATCCATGATCTGAATATGAGATCTGTCAAAACAGACCACCATGGCATGAAAATTAATACTGAATGAAATCTATTATGATCCATTTTTTTCTCCACACAGACAAATGAAACCATCATAATACATTCAAGAATGTTTCAAAAAGTTGTACACAAAAAGACAATGTTCATTTTAAAATAAACTTACATTTGAGAAATACATGTCTTTTTTTTAAAAAAAAAGCCTGCATTAGCAAAATGTAAACGTTTCTTAGAAATATTAATAATCATATACTATGAGAAATTGTACATAAAAGCTTTATATGTTAGGGAAAGTTGTGAATTAAAACAAAGGCATGTTCTTAAGATATGCTTTAATACATGAAAAATACTGTTATACATAAACAAATATTAAAATAGGATAGATTTATACTGATCTACATATCCCTAGTGATGTATTCAGCAGTATTTATATGGAAAACTAACATATCCCTGAAGGAAACCATTCAGTTCTAAATTATCTATTCAAGGAATTTAGGTGTAGAAACAAGTTTAATCCTCAAATCTACTACACCTTTAACCTTACTATAAGACAGAGGATCCTGCACATAATTGACTCAAAAGGAGAAGGTTCATGCTGGGAAAAGCCAAAATCCATATTGGTATTTGTAACTACATGCACAATGACAAGTAGTTCAACAAATTAGAAGTAAGTATAAACCTCTGTGAGACAAGAGATCTGCACAAGCCATTTTGATCAGTGCTATTCAAACGCTGAAGGACTATGTCCTCTTGAAGGGTCAATACAACCATTTCAGCCTCTCAGCACTGAAGCAAACTTCTTTGTCATACTACGCTAACAGTAAGCAAATGCACCAGCATCATAAATTAAAGGTTTGAATAAAGAGCTATGTCTTGAGCAATTGGTTAAATGGCAAGATTTAATATCCAGATGCAAAGGCAAAATGTTTCCATAGCAGGCAATGTTCTTCAGAAATATTAAAAACAGGATTTGCTCCAAAGATTAAAAAAAGTTAAGTAGAAATATCAGCAAATTCTTTGGTCCTATTTTTAGGATTTTGTATGTCAGCAACAGCCTGATAGGAAGAATATTGGCGGCTTTGAACTTTGGTTTTGGATTAGACTCCTGAACAGCCAAGAATAAAAACTGATGGATCATCAAACAGATCAATGGAGAGTTCTTGCTTGAGGCCCAAATGTGAGGCCTAAATTATCCTACTTCAGACATATTAAGTGAAGAGCTAGCTCTCTGGAAAAGACTCTAATACTGGGAAAGATGGAAGGAAAGAGAAAAAGAGGATGACTAGCAGCAAGGTGCATTGACACAGTGCACTGGCAATGACTGCATAGATGGGAAACTTGGAAAAAACAGGTTAGAGATAGATTATACCACTCTTGCATGTTGTTTAATAGTGAATGGAGAGAGTTTACTTTGCTGAAGTTTCCAAATTACCTTCTATTTGAAGCACATTGTTGTAGTTGAGTTTTTCTATCCTTTTTAACTCTTTGTGACATCATTTTGCCAGGTTCATCTGTCAGTAATTCCTTCTTTGAATTCTTATAAGTTCATACTTGTAGTATTCAGTAGTATTTGGCTATCCTGTTTTATTTCAGCCTCTTTTTATTGCCTTTATTTTTAAGCATCAGGGACTTTTCCAAGGATTCTTGGCTTTGCATTATATGTCTAAAATAGTTAAGTTTTATTATTAGAGCTTCCAGTAAGCAGTCTGGTTTTGCTTCATCTTCCTCTTACAGCCCAAGTTGTTCTCAACATTTTCCTTAGTACCTTACTAATGCCTATTTCATTAAGGTTTGCATTACCTGTTGATATTTTTATTTACTGAACAGTAGACCACCTGACACACTGTGTATCTACCATTCTTTCTTTCACTTAATTTATTACTTCATGCTCTATACTTTTCAAGTCATAATCTTCCATATACCATGGTCATCTCCAAATGGGCCCATAGAAATTGACCCCTACCACCTCTCCTGGCTTTGTTCAGTAGAGACTTTCACATAATACTTTTTAGTAAGATAGAGATGGGATAAGCTATATTACTAGCTTTACTCATATAAACATATGTAAAACCCAGTTTTATCTCAAGTGTAACATTTCTATGTAAGCCAGGATCTAACATCTAGAAAAGACTTTGCAAGTCAAGATACTATTTACCTGTATGCTGTCAACTAGAAGGTAGATAGCATGGTGACACTCCCTTGGGATTCTGCATTTCCACAATTACCTTTATTTTAAAAATATTGACTTTTATTTTAAAAATATGAACATTAATATACAAACATAGAAGCAATTAAGTGATGCTTTTAAAGAACCTTCTCTTTAAAATGTATTATCTCTCAAAAATGCATTTTATATATGTTTGTTTTTAAATTATATTGATCTTTTGCTTATAAATGTTTGTTCCTTCACTGTATAAAATTAAATGTAGTAATCTGTTCTGGCTTGGAGTTAGACTATGTGGGCTGAACTCATCTTAGCCAGTATATGATTTAGAAATGATCTATTATTTTCTTCCTAGGCTGGTGATTTTCTTTCTAAAGTCTATCATTCAGAGTTTCCGTTTATCTGTATTAGTGGAAATGTAAATAATGACTCCAAAAATCTAAATAAGATACTTGCAGCTTGAATGGTAAAAGGCTGAAAACATAACACCAAGCAGAGAGAGTTAGAAGTATCATCATGAATCATCATAGCAAATTTTTGCCTTGGACAAACATAGATATAGAAAGCAAAGCCCTCCGGTCATTTTAGAGAGAGCAATATTTATTAGGCTCGTGCCTCATTAAAATGAATACAATACAAATTGTTACAAATGATTCCTTCTCTTTGAAAGAAGGATGCTAGGCAGAATGTATAATTATGATATGCTGGTAATAAAACACATTGCCCAAAGGAACAGCTAAAACTACATTCCATTGTAGGAAGTTAGCACCCACCCCTCTCCTAGTAAAATGAAATATTCTAGGAAATATTAAAAAGGCAGAATAGAATATTTCCCCTAAAAGAAATATTAAGACAGAAACTCAGCCCCAGCTCCCTGCCCCCAGCAGATATTTTGGTTATCTACAAGACAAAAGACTGGGCCACCTTATCTACAACACAAAAGACCTTCAGCTCCATGGTGATAGGATTAGCCCTCACTCAAAATCCAAACCAGGACAAAGCCATTAAGCCATAATAGGAATTGCCCAAAGCCCCTTTATTACATCATCACCCAGCAAGATTCAACCTGGCCCCATGGGAGTTTGACAACCAATCAGAATACATTTCTTAACAGGAACAGGAAGCTCCAAGGAGGGCCAGAGAGAGGGTATAAATCTATCTCCCTCTCTCACCCATGTGCTCTTTTTTTCCCAGGACCTCAAACCATGTGATCCTGTCTACCATTAAACCATCTTTCCAAACACTCCATGTTTCCAGTGTCTTTCTTCCCACTTGGAACTGAACCCAGATGGACATTTCTTCCAACACCATTTTCTCCCATAGTGTTTCCCATAGAGGACAAAGAACTGAATTAGCTGCTAAAAGAAATCTCTTCTTGATAATTCACATGGTGATGTTTTTTTCTGTTCTAAAGCAGAAATAACAAATCAACATGAAACCCTATTCCTGTTCTATGCTTCTTTAAACATATTAAAAAAAACTCATAAGAAAGCCTGATCACTATATGTCAGCATCTATTTCCTAACCCATGCTAAAAATAATTTCTCCCTTTGAGCCTTGTCTTAGTTAGCAAAGGATAACTGTGCTGTACATGAAGACCATCAGCTGAAACCTTTCAAGAAAGTTGTGTTTGTTGTGATTTGACCACATTTATTTATGGTATGGTTTCATTATGCTTACTCTCTATCAAAAAGTAGGGGAAAGTTTCCAGTGATGCAAAGCATAGCAGCTCACTTATGCAAGTGCCAAAGGTCACTTTGCACCAATCTTGAAAATTTGATTCCCATATTCTACTTGTTGACAGTTGTTTTCCACCTTCAGTTCAAGCTGTTGACTGTACATTTAAAGTCCTATATAGCTTTATATCTTGTTTTGCTATGGAGCTTAAAAGCTATTAAAAGCTGCAGAAGAGGGCCGTTGGAGAATATTATACTTGTGAAATGGATTGGTTAGGCATAGTCTCCTATGTCACTGTCAAACTTTCCAGCCTATAACTCCATTTTGGTTTCTAAAAGAATCATCAAAATACAAACTACTCTTGTATTTTAATATTATGGTGTTTTCATAGCTTCATGGTATTGTTATATTGAAGATTCATGCCTTAGCTTTTCCTGCTCTTTTTCCTGCAGGAAAGGCAAAATAGCAGCAATCAATCAAACACTGGGTAGGGTAAGGAACCTTCAAATGTTCTTTCCAAGTAAAAATCTCACATTTTGTAACCCTAAGTCATCCTGGTGCTGCATTTGATTCCTGAACAGTCATAGAATCACATGGATTAGCAGTTAAAAGGAGGATAGGGCACTGCTATAGAGGTGTTAGCAAGATAGTTCAAAACTATTTATTTAGGAATTATGTTTTTGGTTTAAGTATTTTTTCCATATGGGGCCAATTCTCACCAGTTCAAACTGTTGAGCGAAGTATCAGATATTGCTTTTTTCTCTCATGTTTCCTTTTGAAACCAGGCATTAATTGATTAATTGAAAGGCTGATGGCAGATAGGACAAGCAATTGGTATTAAAGGTTATTGTGACCAAGAAACTGTATTTTAGCAGCAATGATTTGCAACAGATATCATGTCCTTGTTTGGTTATTTATTATCAAAAAAAATTTGTCTCCCCCTCATGATTTTTCCTTCAACTGGCATGTCTTTTTTCCTATTCCTAACAACTACCAGGCTTGCTATGAGTATCAGCTTTAATTTCAGTGATAGACTGCTGATGAGCATCACCTTTCATTTATTAACAAAACTTGCATTGTTAGAATCTACTGCTAATCTGTGATCTAAAATAGTTAGACACTGAGAGTAGTCAGTTTCCTGTACATTGTCCTCCTGGCCATTTCACAAAGTGAGCTCGTGAGTAGGGATGAAGTAATAAGTCTCAGACATACCCAGTGGTGGGCTGCAAATTTTTTAGCAACTGGTTTTCTGCCCTAATGACTGGCTGGGTGGGCGTGGCTGGGTGGTCATGTGATTGGGTGGGCGTGGCCAACTCAATGTCATGTCGAGGGGTGCTTCGCCTCGCTGCCCTCTCATGACTGTGGAGATGCTGCAATGGTCATAAGCGTGAAAAACAGTCACTTTTTGCAGTGCCATTGTAACTTTGAATGGTCACTAAATGAACTGTTGTAAGTCAAGGATTACCTGTACAAAAATACAAAAACCTTCTTTGCTTGCAAAAAGCTGCCCTAAATACCAGTCATTAGATTAGAAATGGGAGAATACACACTGAAGAACAATGAGTCACATCTGTCATGGAAAGCTAAACCATTCTGTCTGAATACCTTCCTTTTCCTCAGCAATACCTGCAACCCAGAGTTACAAATCAGGCAGGTTTCCAGATCACATTGAGGAATTAAAATAGTTAAAGAACAAGGATAACTATCAGCAGCCAAGTTACTCTTGCTCATAAAGTGAAATCCTTTAGCAGAGAGGTCATTTAAGCTCTCCAGAAAGTGGGTGGGCATATTTAGGCTACAAAATACAGAGCTAAAGAGACAAATTAACAAATTAACATCTTGAGTGAGGGCTAATACCATTCTGCCTTTGTTCAGACCTTGCTGCAGGGAATTTTTGCCTATGAATATAGCTATATATCTCTTAAGTGCTGACATCTTCTGTGGGCTATAAGGAAGGTGGGGGATGCTTTCTAAGAAAACATGTTTCTTCATTTCTCATCCAGGGAAATATATTTTTCCTTTTTAATATTTCTCAAAATATTTCATTTTTCTAGGAGAGGGGTGGGTGCTAACTTTCTACAATTGGTGCCATGTTACTATGACATATTATCATGAGAGCAAACTATAACAAATTGGAAGGAGGATCCACTTATTATCAGTGAGTAATCATGTACCTTGGTCACTCTGAAGCAATGCAAGAGACTCCTGTCCCAAAGATGCTTTTTCAAGAGGCAACTGGACTTTCTGGTAACCATAAAGTTATCCAGATTTAAGGCAAAATCCAGATTTAAAGAAAAATCACATGCCCTCAGAAAGGCAGTACAAAAATCAGACAGAATGCCAAACTTGCATCCTGCCTCTCTGTCATTTATTCTATGGCTATGCCAACCCTTCTGTAAATAGCTGTTCAAGCCCCAGGAATAAAAGTACCACAAAAAAACTCAGGAGGGGTGTAAACTCCGGAGAAGCTCAGCTATAGACAAAAAGTCTGGGCTACTGCCAAGAACCATTTAGGCTGTTAGAGGTAGTTTCTGAAAACACTTAAAGCAGCAGGGGCGGCAATTAAGATAAGGATTAGGCTAGAAATACAGGCACACTAGAATCTTTCTTTCCTGGTTTCCTTGCAGGATTAGCGCTGTAAAGTTGGAAAGATTTCTTCCAACAACCAGTTCTACGAACTGCTCAGAAAATTAACATACGGTTCGGGAGAACTGGTGCGAACCGGCAGGAGCCCACCAGTGGACATACCTGCATATAGTACATACTTTATTTATTTATTTCTATTTCATTTATTCAATTTCTATAGCTTGGCCATCTCAATCAAGTCAATCTCAGCAGCTTATGGTTCTAACAATATTTACAAGTTCATCATTCCTTTTCAAGGTATCCAACTTTATGCCTAATGCAAAAACGAGTAAGAAATAGTAAGCCAGTGAAATTAAAAATGTCATATAAGAAAAGGAAATATGGCTAAATATACTTTACACCAACACTTATTCACTATACTTTGTTTTATCCTTGCAAACCATGTATGATGGCTGGCTTGCAAGGCACTATCCTTCCACCATGTTTGTATATGATTTCATACACCAACTTTGTTGTTATGAGCACCCTGAGTGTTTATATCTTTTAATTGGTGAGATATGGGCAATAGTGTGTTGATTATCAATATAGCCTCTATGTCAGAACTGCCACCTCATGCCCACGCTCCTGCTATCGCTCATCGCTCACCAAGACTGCAATGGACCCTGAGGGGAAGGTGAAACGGAAGAGGAATGTTCAGAGGGAAAGTGAAAGTAATGGAAGTAAATTTTCCTCTCCAAGATGGTGTTTCAAAGTCATTCCCCAGGGAGAAAAATGCAGCTACAAACCAAACTACACCCAGAGTCACCATTTCAAATATATATTCTTCGAAACTGATTGGATGATGGGTGGGGCAGCAGTGGGAAATGCCTAAGAGGAAGAAAGTTACACTTGGAAATTGGGCATGCAAATTTCAGTTCTGGCTTTGCTTTTCTGCAATTCATGTGATTCTAATAAAGCTATGCAGTAATGGGTTCTAAAACCCATTGCTATCAGTTCGTGCGCATGTGCAACACTTCTACGCATGCACAGAAGCGTCCCAGGTGGGTGGGTAGAGCCTCCCGCCGCTACCAGTTCGCCGAACCAGAAGCAACCCACCGCCTTTTGCTGAACAAATGGAGCCAAGGATTGAACCTACTTTTCTTGATATGTGCTGAGGCAGGTCTGACACTCTAAATTAGACATCCTAGCTTGCATAGAGTAGCATGATATGCTTAGGTCAAAAATGGGCTTTGGCTGCATTTGTGGCCAAATATGCCCAAACTAACCAGCACTGTTTTTTCATTAGCAGGAAATGCTTCATATGGCAAGTGACCATTTATTTACTAAATTCCTTAATAAATGTATTGAACTGGGTAACAGAACTAATTTAGCCTTATTCAGCAGCCTGCGATCCTTATCCATATTATATGAGTGCAGGATGTACGTGCTTTCCTGGTTCTTAACCAGAGAAAAGAAAGCTATGGAAAAGGACCATTTTATATATGGATTCTGATATGGTCAGGGTGAAGATTGAATCCCATGACCGGCCAAGCAATATAGCTGCCTCAGAAAAGGTTTAGCAGCCTATCCTACTTGGCAGAGTTGAAAAACTAACTTCCCCTGGATTACTGCTAGAAATCCCAATTTGTGAAAATGTGTTTTCTTTTTTCTTAAAGAATCAATGGCTTGACCATGAAACAGAGCCAAAGGGAGCCCCTTTATTCTCAGATGAGGTTTCTGAAGTAGCCAGGTCTGATAAATTTGAGTCAGCAAAGTTATAGCAATTGACATTTTTGACTCATCATTGCTGGATATGGAATTGGAAATTTGAATTGATTTACTTTCTTAGCCTAACTGAAGAAGGAACAGTGTGCCCCTTTGCTGAATGCACATGCTTACAAGCTTTAATCTTCTAAATACATAAACAAAACTCTGCAAAAGGAACCTACTTTTCTTGATATGTGCAGCCCTTAATCCTGGACTCTGAATTGTTCAGGTTGTGACGTATTAAGTATTGCTAATCACATGAGGTTATGGCAAAGGGAATCTAGCAGGCTGTGCTACCACTCAGGCTTCCTGATAAATCTGTTTTGGATAAAGCTGCTTTATAAATATAAAATATCTGGAGAATGTTAGAGAACATAAATGAGAGGAAAACAAAAGAAATGCCTAGTTCATTTCTGACCATGTCTACAGTTTCTCTGAAAAGTGCACCACTTGTGCCATCTACTGGCATTTATTTGAAGGGGAGAAAATAGGTCTTTCTAGAGAGGGGAAATGTTTGGAAAAAGACCATCAGAATATATACATCAGCTTTACTTTGCTGTTGTAAAGATGCAGCAAACAGTGAATGCAGAAAAAGATAATGATTAATGACATAATCAGCTACAATCTACTTGGAAATCTTGCACAAATCAGTAAAACATAAATCAGTTTCCCTACACTGGTGCTCTATAGGAATGTCTACAGATATTCTCAGTCATCCAGGGCATGATGGTCCCAAAGTTGCTTTTTCAGAAGGCAATTGGATTTTTTTGTTTGTTTTTGCTTGAAGATGTTTTGCTTCTCATCCAAGAAGCTTCTTCGGTTCTGAAGTGAAGAATTTTTAATAAGCATATTATAAAATATTGGTATATAACAGAATAACAGAATTGGAAGGCACCTTGGAGGTCTTCTAGTCCAACCCTCAGGCAGGAAACCCTATTCCATTTCAACAAATGGTTGTCGAATCTCTGGCTACAAGAAATAACAGGATCTCAATTGAACTCAAACCGGAGACGTTCTTACTAGGAATTCTTAGAGGAACCTGGGTCAAAGAAATGCAATATATTATAATACATATACCGACGGCAGCAAGAATAGTTTACGCACAAAACTGGAAATTAGAAAGTAGCTCCTCAGAAAGTATGATAATTAAGAAAGTAATGGATTGTGCGGAGATGGTAAAATTGACTCTAGAATTGCAAGACAGAGAGGAAAAGGAATACTACAGGGTATGGGGAAAATTGTATTATTGGTTAGAAATGGGAATAATAAGTAGGTTTATATTATATGTATGATAACTCAATACATTGGAATTGTAAATGTAAATGTAAATATGAATATTATACTGTATATAATGTTAATGAGATGGAACAATGTATGAAAACAACCAAATAGATGTCGATGTTTTAGGATTGAGAAAAAATTGATATGTATATGTTTTTAATGTTAAAAAGTTCAATAAACAAAATTTTAAAAAATGGTTGTCCAATCTCTTCTTATAAACTTCCAGTGTGGAGAATTCATAACTTCTGGAGGCAAGTTGTTCCGCTGATTAATTGTTCTGTCAGGAAATTTCTCCTTAGTTCTAGGTTGCTTCTTTCCTTGATTAGTTTCCACCCATTGCTTCTTGTCCTGCCTCCGGGTGCTTTGGAGAATAGTTTGACTCCCTCTTCTTTGTGGCAGCCCCTGAGATATTGGAACACTGCTATCATGTCACCCCTAGTCCTTTTTTTCATTAAACTAGACATATCCAGTTCCTGCAACTGTTCCTCATATGTTTTAGCCTCCAGTCCCCTAATCATCTTTATTGCTCTTCTCTGCACTCTTTCTAGAGTCTATATGATCATAGTTGTAATCACTATGTAATCCTGAGCAGTATAACTTCCATTTGTTTTTTAATTTGCTAGATTTCTAGCCCATAATCTTTATATAAGAATTCAGGGCAGTATACATAGTGTTTCCTCTCCGATTTTTCTCCACAGTAACCACCCTGGGGCTGAGAGAGAATGTCTAACCCCAAATCACCTTGTGAGCTTGTGAACCTCCATGATGGAGGATGAAGTACAATTTAATCTCCTAAAGTTAAATCAACTTTAATCATCAGATTCTCCCCCATTCACAGGTTTACCGTGGTTCTGTATCAGGCCCACTATTAGTGAGTGACTGGGAATGAAAGTAGAGATTGTTTTGGAGATATTTTCTGAGAGTTTTATGAGCATATGCTAAATAGCAGTGAAATTATATCTAAAGTTTAGTTTAGTATACCATATTTAGTGGAAGAACTGGAGGCAAGCCTTGAGCTTAAGTAATTGTATAAATGTAGCATATATGAATAATATATACTACCTCAACCTGGCATTTTGAATTTTGTTATATTTTTTAAAAACCATCTCATCAGAAATTTCCATAAACGTAAAGGTATATTCCCTACAGCGTGTTTTACAACATATCATTAACGTCAGATCACACACTGACGTACCTATGTTAAGAGTATCAGTAAGACATGAAAAATTTTCCCAGAAAGTCAAATTAAGCAGCTGGTTTAAAACTGAAACAAATTATTCCAGTTGTGTCTGATTTAAATGTTCAAGTAAGTACTTTATGGCAAGATTTATACAATTTCTAGTGTAAACTTTATAGCAAAAATAAAAGACATAAAATTACAGCATAGGCACTGATTTAAATACAAAAACCTTTTTTATTAACAACATGAGTATAGGAAACTTATGTGAGTGAAAGCTTTGGTTATTGTTACTTTGCTTGGGTTGTGCTGGAAATATGAGTATTACATTGTATGTAAATATATGGATGGATGTCTGGGATAAAAAAGCTATTTTATATCTATCTTGTGCCATAAAGAGCAATTAGTGAAGGGACTTTTTGCCTGTTTGAAACCATTAAAGAGAAAGGGCTTTGATAAAGAGTAAGTCAGGGCCTTGATAGCCTCTCCCCTTTTGGCTGTGAAACCTTATGTAACTAAGTTAGTGCCAAAAGGCACCATAGCTTGGTCTGATAAGAGCAACACATTTCTGTCCTTGCTAAATCAGTAGAGGAATATTATCTTCTTGACTGAATTATTTCCCATCTCACAGTAATTTTGCCTACCAATTTCTCAAGTGCTAGAAAACAGCATTTATGTGACAGAACTGGCCTCGTTACTTCATCCTTGCCTGTAAATAAGAAAGTTATCTTGATCCTAAAATGCAGGTTCATTGCAGATAGAGATTGAAGCTGCATTGAGTGGCTTGCCTAAATATTAAAAACAGTTAATGGATTTCTTTTTCCATTTGTGGACGTTTAATTGATAATAGCCTGGTTACCTTCTCAGTACCACACCAAGATCCAGCCTGAAAACAGGACCAAGCAAAATGGGCATTCGGAAACTTGGCTATACAAGGAACCAATCAGGACTCAGCTGTTCAGACTAATCAATCATAGAAAGAAAGAACCAATCAGGAATTAGTACTCAAAAATGGCAGCACGAAGAATGTACCAATCAGGAACCAATAACACCAAAATGACCAATCAGGATCAGACCAAAAACAACCTGCGCCAATCAGAAACCAGCTCTACTAAAGCCCAATCAGAAGGCTGGTCACTTGGCTATAAAGAAAGTTCTGTCAATCCCTGCTCTGTTTCCTGAGGACTGTTCAGCAAATTACTTTGTCTCTGAAAATGCCCAGTGAAACTTCAGAAAATTTATTATCTAGACAGCAGTCACTAAACCCTGAAGCTCAATCCTATCCAACAGATACTGGCATGAAAGCCCACACCAGAATATTGATAACAGATAATATGACACTGATATATTTTAGGATCTCCTGCATATTCCTTGGACAGCAAAGATGGCTAACAAGAAAGTACTGGAGCACATAACACTAGACATGTCATTAGAAGGCAAAATCATGAAACACCATCTCACTTACTTTGGCCATGTTATGCAGGGGATTTCAATGGAGAAAACAATTATGTTTGAAAGAGTTATCAGTAAAAGAAAACCAGGCCATCAAAGAACATGGTGACTGGACACCATCAAAGCTGACACCAACCAGAGCATAAAAACCTCAAAGAAGTAGTGCAAGATCAGAAGAAATGAAGATCTGGCCCAAAGAATCACCAAGAATTGGACATCATCATCAGTGGCGCAGTGATTAAATGCAGCACTGCAGGCTATTGCTAGTTCAGCAGTTCAGCTGTTCAAATCTCACCGGCTCAAGGTTGACTCAGCCTTCCATCCTTCTGAGGTCGGTAAAATGAGGACCCAGATTGTTGGGGGCAATATGCTGAACTCTGTAAACCGCTTAGAGAGGGCTGTAAAGCACTATGAAGCGGTATATAAGTCTAAGTGCTATTGCTATTGCTATTATCAGCAGCAGCTCATATTTTAGAATGCCTAAGCTATGTACAGCTATGATTGTATATGATTTAAAGGATAAACGTATGTGGCAAAATTCCTCAATCTACAGGCCTCTAAAGAGAGATTACCAGACAGCATGATCCCTGGTTATGCTGGTTTCCAGCCAGTGAGGTGAATAACAATATCATATTGGTGGAGGTAATTGATAGGGAAAGATTGGATTATATTTTTTTTAATCAATCACCATGAAGGCTTCTGTGCAGGTATTTCTGAAATTATGAAACCAGACAATCCTTAGAATTTGGTGGTTCTTAGTCTGGCAGGTTCAGATGGGGAGATGGAATTTTTATTAAAGATTAAGTGAGAAGAGTTGTGGACTTCAAAATTGGAAACTGCTATCCATTACACTGCATTTATCTCCTGCAGTGCATTACTTTTTGCTCTCTTTTAGTTTTGGAGTTTGCATTCCTCTTTCTGAGAACTTACATAAAATACAATGGAAAGATAAATTGTGGGGCAGGATGGGAACATTTCTATGCCTGGCATTGAGATCCCATCCAAGTTTGTTCAGTTCTAACTCAAGCAACCAATACTGATGAAATAAAATCTTCATAAGATGTGGAATTACTAGAAATGCTGATGAGCTTACATGATTACAAATATTCTCCTGATATCTTACAAGGGACTTAGGGAAACATTATTTAATCAATATCAGGAGGGAGCTATCTTTTAAATACATTAATCCTTGATTTGTGCTCTAAACTCTAACATTTGAAAAGGAATCGGATTCAGCTTCTAATTTTCTTACAAACTGAATGAATGAACAAATTGAAGGTTGAAATGAGTCTGAAGAAAGATAAAGGATACAACCAAGAGTGGATGCTTTCGGTTTACTTTTCTTTTAGTCTGGGATAAATGACTAATAGCCAGCAGAAGTGTTTTTCCCACTTTAGACAAAGAATCTTATGTGATCAGCGCTGAGAACACTGTCACTTCAAAGTTCCATAGGGAAAACTCGGAGTGAATGCAATAATTCATGGTATTAAAGAAGGAAGATAAAATATTAACACCAGAGTAAAGTAAATTTAAATGTAATTGTAAATTTTTAAGCAAAGTAAATTTAAATTCATGTAAAGTTGATGTTAGGTCTGAGGAAAAACAGTGATCACCATGGAAAAGAGAATGTAAAATTGATGAAATTATTTCAAAGGAAATAGAATCATTTTCTCAATGTTGTTTCCTGAGACCATTGCAGCTAATCATTCAGAATGTTTACTTAAAAGTGATCTTAAGATACAAAGTTCATAGTTTATATATGTTTACAGTAATGTTGACTCATCTCCCCACCAGTAAATTTTATTTCAGAATGTTAATAATAGGGTAATTTATTTATTTATTTATTAGTGACATTTATATACCGCCTCACAGTGCAAGCACTCTCTAAGCGGTTTACACCAGTAAGCAATGTATATTTACATTGCCCCCAACAATCTGGGTCGTCATGGTTACTAATGGTGATGTATGAATCATGCTTCTTGAGATACACAATTCAGAGTTTGGGTTTTGGTTCTTTAAGACCCTGTTGAACTGTCAGCTACTGAGCTACAATGCTGGCATTGCCCAGAGTGCATCTTCACACAAGCATGGCAGCTTCAATCCTGAACCAAAGCCTATCAAAAGCTGAAGGTGTGGCAACGCTGAAGATTAAGGAAGCAAGTATTTTCAGAGTGATAGCTGAGCCTGTCTTGCCTTGTAGAATCAACTATTGTCCTTCCTTGTTTTGATTTACAGACTTCTAACAGCCAGCCCTGTGATAGTTATCTGTGCATATTGTTAATTGCAGGATATAATACATATCAACATGCAATCACATGTAACATGACTAAGCAATGGTAAGGTAGGAAAAGGGTAGTTTTAACTCACTAATTGTCATTTAATTGTTTGCCCACTTTCCAGAAAACAGAAATGACAGCTTTATTTCAGTTGTTCTAGTGCAAAATTGAGTTTGCCAAAGAGATTGCAGATCGGGGTCCTGTTCTTTTTAAATTGGCTTCATATTTGTAATTTTGAGATTATTCCCTCAGTTACTGTGATCTTTCCATACCTCTGACTGTTTGGCAATCATAAAACATGAAGCATGACCATTATCAGATGTAGCATTTAAAAATATTGTTCATTTATTCAGTCAGGATTTTACATTGAAAAAGTGTAAAATATCTAAGGGTGTTAGTACAATATCTCAGTTCAGAATAGTACTGATGGAGAAGCTAACAAAACAGCAAAAAATACAATTTTCTGTATGTTCCTGAGAAAATTATGATAGATGGTGCTGTATTTCCTTTCCCAGCATAACATCTACTGGGAATCCAGGCAGAAAAATGAGAAATGGATGCCTCTACTTAACATTAGGAATATGAATATATGAGGAAAGGAATATACACATGCACATACATATGTACATATGTACAGATGTAGAAAGAATATTATGTGTGTGTGTGTGTGTGTGTGTGTGTGTGTGTGTGTGTGTGTGTGTGTGTGTGTGTGTGTGTGTGTGTAGGATTTTTTGCTGATAAATGAAAATAAAGGGAGACTATTATAGATCTATTTCGAGCTTATTTTGCTCTCGTCAGATAGCCATACCCCTTACTGGGATTTGAACCTGGGCCGGCTGCCTTGCAGTGCAGCAACTTAACCATTAGGCCATAGGCTCTGTTCCCAATCAGCTCTTTCACCAGGAAAGGGTTATATATGTTTTTCTGTCGTGTTATCCTGGTGTACCCAAATATGGGAGAGAAAGCATCACAGCATATATATATATATATATATATATATATATATATATATATATATATATATATATATATATATATATATATATATATATATATATATATATATATATATATATATATATATATATATATGAATGTAAATTGCATTGCTTTTATAATTTTCTTCAGAAATATATATCAAGATTTCAAACATCAAAATATATCAATTTTCTGTGCCTTTTTATTTTATTGATTTATTTACTTACTTTATTTACTTACTGAATAGCTAATAAATGTTACTTGCTAAGTAGCATTTTAGTAAGAAAGCTAAAACAGAAAAAAGTATAAGCATTTTCAATTATAATTAAAATCAGCCAAAATTTTCAAAACTATTTGTTTTTTTCAACAGACTAAGATGGTTACACTTTAGTAGCCATTATCCAGTAGTTTTAATGTTTTTTGAACAAAACTACTTATATATTAATAAAGATTGTGTGCATGCAAAATTTAAAAAGTTTACTTGTGTAGTTTTAAAACTGTAGCATCCATGATGTGGTATTAGCATAATTTGCTCACTGGAAATATGTTAAATATATTTGCATGCCTTTTATTTAATGCCCAAAGAAGATTAAATGTTCACCTACAGTTCACCCATGTTTCAGCCACCAGACAATTTTCCATATGGTTCACATTCAGAAATGTTTTCAGCAGTTCACATATGCTTGTTCTCTACATGGTGACTTGGCTCACCTTACGTTATAATGTGGTTTCCTTGGTTTTGTCCAAATAGGTTACATGCAGCCTGCCAGTTCTCCATAGTGGGTGGAGCTAACCTCCAAGAATGGGTTAAACCTGCCCTCTAGCCAATCAGGACTGAGTCAAAGTTAGCTCCACCCTACGAGAAGGGGCGTTCAGGTAAGTATACAATGCCCACCCTTTTTATTTATACATCATGGGTTGTTTTGTTTAACATATCTGTGTCCAAGCAATAGTGGTTTATTAAGTAAATTATGTTTTAAAATAACCATGATTTTGCATCCTTTGTGAACCACATCAGCATCTGCTGATTTGTCTATTCACACACACTCAAGAAATGATAGATCAATTATAGTGGATAAAAGGAAAGGAAAGCAAAATTCACAGCAAGCTATATAAAATACTTTACCAGACACTTTACAGAAAAAACTATTTTCTGCTTAAAGGTCATCAAGCACTATCCCTAGGAAATTATTATATGTCCCATACAGAGACAAACAGTTCATTTTATGACTATGTAAAGATAGCTATGGTCAATTGATTATTAAGGCTATTAAATCCATGAAACTTTATTTCCTTTATTTATTTATTTTATGGGATTAAATAATAGTGCCACAACCCTAAAGTTCTGCTCCAGTCAAATCGATCTGCTTCCTTCCTTCATATCACTGTTTAAGTGTTGTGGCAAAATGAGGTATTTCTAAATAGAATTTTTTTGTTTCTGATAACATGTTTCTTCTTAGGAGTGTATCTAATATTGCTTTCACAATCTTCCATTTAATATTCATTACTCCCAAACAGGAGAAATATTGTATATTGTAGTTTTGCAACCACTCTTATATCAAAAAGCTAATCTGCAAAGCTTCCATATTTGTGATATAGTTTTTTTTCTTTTTACAACCCTTTAATACCTTTGTATCAGGGTGGAGTTGGGGTGACTGAGTGGAGCTGATCGTTTATTGGCCGGATGCCCTTCTGATGCCTATGTGGAGTTCGCAGCAGATATTTTCTCTTTGCACCCTGAGAGAGAAACATGTGCTGCTGTCTAGGATTGAACTCTCAACATTCCAAATGGGAGGCGAGCATCTTCACCTCTAGGCCACCATGCCACTCTTATTTCTGATATAGTTATTACTTGATAAAATGACAAACAATAGAATATGATTAGTGTTATTGCCCATAGTCTCTTGTGTGATTATACTGTAATTATCATATTTATAAATTCAAAGTAGATTACATAGCAACACAAAGTATTTCTGGCTCAAGATCTATTCTAAATAGTGTATTGGTCTTGTACTGGAGTGAACTGAGTCTAGATATCATATCAGTGGGTTATCCTGGGCCAATAGCATCTTTTCCAATGATCTCTCCCATTATTTCCAGCCAGATCTATAATTAGAAAATTGTACTCTAGAAGAATTATAATGTGGGCTCCATCCCAGAGAAGCAGGGTTGGGCTTCAAAAATTTTAGCAAGGGGTTCTCTGCCCGGTTGCTGAGTGGGCATGGCTATAGTGGGTGTGGCCTAGTCAGCCTCCTGCACCATGGCAGAGGGGGGCGTTTTTGCCCTCCCTGGCCTCTGGAGTTTTTTCTTGAGCCTCCGGGAGGGCAAAAATGGTCTCCCCAGGCTCTGGAAGCCGGAAACAAGTCCGAACTTCTGGTAGGCCTGTTTTTTGCACTCCCCGAGCCTCCGCACTTTGCCCTGCACTTACCTGCATCCAAAATGGGCTGTGTGGGGACTCCTGGGGGGTGGGGGGGTGGGGGGGGCAGCCAGGGGTGGGATTTGGGGGTTCTCCAAACTGCACAGAATCTTAGCTAGTGGTTCTCCCGAACCCCTACAAACCCCCAGCAGCCCACCCCTGCAGAGAAGCAGGTTCATTCATTCACTTACTTACTTACTTACTTACTTACTTACTTACTTACTTACTTACTTACTTACTTAATGCATATATTTGCCAACTTATCAAAAGGAATTCTGAGTAAACAAAATAAAAAGATAGTAAAATAATATAACCATTTTCAATAACACAATGATTACATTGAAGACCTGGTAAAAACTCAAATCAGGGGCGGGTTGCACTTACCTCACTACTGGTGCGTTGCGTGGAAGCAAAATCTCACCGAAATGTTGTGAGGGACGCGTGTGCGCGTACGATTTTGGTGATATTTTGCTTCCGTGCATGCGCGAAAGCAAAAAATTGCCGCAATCTTTCACGCACGCATGCGCAAGAAGCAAAATCAGCCCCAAAATTCCCCAAAAAAAGATGGCGCTGCGCGACAGACCGGGGAAGACAGCACCGGAGTGGTTGCGCACAAATAGCACCATCTGCTGGCCGCTACCGGAACGACAGAGTGGACCGCACCGGTAGGAACCCACCTCTGACTCAAATCCATTCCATATGGCAAGCATCCTGATACCAGTGTCTGGCATAAAAGACAGGTGCCACCTCTTTCCTGAAGGCCAGCAAGACTGGGGCTATCTCTATTTCTGGAAAGATGCTGTTCCACAAGTGCCATGACAGAAAAGGCACACTTTAAATGCCTGAGACTGTTTTAGACACCATATGCAGATACATTCTGCAGGTGCTCTCATCTCAGATTTTTTTAAATAAGAACCTCTGTATCTTTTTAATGTTCAGGTAAATTTCCATGTGAACTTGACAGAGTACCAGATTGTGTTAGCTATAATTATTATTATTTTATCTTTTGAGACTTTAAGTAGAATTGGACATTTACACATTTCCAAAAATGTGCTCCCTCATCAATAGATTTCATTAGGAAAGTTCAGTAAATATTAAAACTATATACTGTATTTTAAGAAAGATGCACTATCTATATAAGCAATGGATTATTCTACTTCACTATTATCTAGCTGTGCATAAAATGATAATAAGCTCCAGATAAATCTAGTCTTTCTGCATTTCTGAGTAAACTTGCTGTTATTAAATAAAAGTGGCTTAGAGTCTATATTCAAACATTACATATAATGGTGATAACCAGGGGTGAGTTCCTACCGGTACGGACCAGTGCGTAGCTCCAGTAGGGACCCGCCGATAACGCAATTTATGCGTGACTGCTCCGGTACCATCTCCGCCGGGCAGTTGCGTGCGTTGCCATCTTTTTTACGAATTTTTGGGCGATTTTGCTTCTGCGCATGCATAGAACCAAAATCACGCCAAAATTTCGCGAGGGGACGCACGTGCGAGAGAGATTTCGGCAAGATTTTGCTTCTGCGCATGCGCAGAAGCAAAATCACGCGAGGGGGCAAGCGCGTAGCCCGCACATGTGAGCACAAAGCATGGAGAAATGCGGAGCAACGCACCAGTCTCGGTAAGTAAGCAACTCGCCCCTGGTGATAACCCATGACATCTATGAATGCATCCATGAATGCTATTGACAAAGTTTGAGCAATCTGCCTAATGTAAGTAATAAGGGATATATGACTGCTAGATTTCCTATTTGAACTACTCCAAAAGGGCAACAAGAAGTAAAATATTGTTTTTAATCAGCAGTTATGCCCCAGAGGAGGGAGGGAGGGAGGGAGGGAGGGAGGGAGGGAGGGAGGGAGGGAGGAAGGAAGGAAGGAAGGAAGGAAGGAAGGAAGGAAGGAAGGAAGGAAGGAAGGAAGGAAGGAAGGGTTAAAGTGAGCACAAATGTACCATTACCACAATCACATTTCTATGCATTATTGCACTTTTAAGTGGAAAAAAGTAAACTTAATGCTCAACCATTAAAAAACTATTTTCCAAAAGCAGAGGGCTAACCCAGATGATACCAATGAATGGATACAAATGAATGAGGAAATTGCAGTAGATAATAGTTCTAGCCAATGGTCTGAGCACATTTAAGCAGAAAATTAGAGCATAAACTTTATACCCTATCTAAATATATACTTCCTTAAAGAGGAAGAAGCAAAGAGAAAGAAATCAAAAGACCTGGCACCACATTTCCAAATTGTGAAATAAATGGAGGGTGCTAAAAGGCTTCTTAATTGGTAGCAATAACTGTTGAATTGTAGGGGACTTAAACAAGGGTCTTAACGGACCCACCATGTCTAGAAAGGTGAAAATGCATTTATTAGACTTTTGTTTATTTTCCTGCCTTTATTATTTTTATAACTCGGAATTACAAGCAGACCTAATATTTCTTCCTCCTGTTTTCCCATACTAACATATACTATGTAAGATACTGTAATGGTATATAGCAGTGATGGCGAACCTATGGCACGGGTGCCACAGGTGGCACACGGAGCCATATCTGCCGGCACACGAGCCTTTGCCTAGCTCAGCTCCAGCACGCATGTGCACGCCGGCCAGCTGATTTTTGGCTCGCACGGAGGCTCTGGGAGGGCGTTTTCAGCTTCCGGAGGGCCTCCGGGGGGACTGGGGAGGGTGTTTTTGCCCTCCCCAGGCTCCAGGGAAGCCTCTGGAGCCTGGGGAGGATGAAAAATGGGCCTACCGGGCCCACCAGAAGTTGGGAAACAGGCCATTTCCGGCCTCCAGAGGGCCTCCGGGGGAGCGGGGGAGGTCGTTTTCGCCCTCCCCAGGCATTGAATTATGGGTGTGGGCACTCGCGCATGCGCGATAGCACGCGCGCATGCACTTTCGGCACCCAAGGGAAAAAAGGTTCGCCATCACTGGTATATAGGAATGATAGTGGGAGACTGGACCCATAATCACTGCTTAGGGAGCTGTCAGATAAGAGGGAGGCAACTGTCAGTTGCATAGTGGATGGAGCAAAAGGCTCTGGAGGGATCCTCCCTAAGTTATCAGGCTGTAAAATTGATGGTACTTTCAGACTTGCAAGATTCCATTAATACAGCTTTACAATAAAGTAGAACTTATTTATCTGGTCATGCTTCCTGTCTGGTCTACCTGGGAAGAGGGGAGCGCTCCCTCCTATTTCCACAGCTAAAATTACCTAAGTGCACTGACTGGACTTTGTTCCATATCACTCCTCCAAATATGGTAAAATTTTGAAGATATCTCTCATACATAACCATAATGCTTTGTTGTCATTTGAAGGGACCATTAAAACCATAGGACACATATGTGAAAGTAGCAAAATCATGGGTATCATTTAGCAAAGCAATTTACTTGTTTATGTTGCAGAGATCAATTACATTAATTAGCAAGGTTGATCCCTTAAGCAGAAACCCATTCATTATTTGAAGCAGAGGAACTATCCCGTCATGGATTTAATCATGCTCACCAGCAGGAGCATCTACAGAAACTGATGCTTTTCATCAGAATGATAAAACCGAAGGCGTGTCATTCTGATGAAAACTCCAACTTTTTCATACATACAAAATGGGCAGAGCTTGCATTGTGATGGTCGTGTGCACTCAGAAGGATCTCTGTTTAGTTCGTGGACATTCTCTAACTGTCTAACAGCTTCACCTTCTGTTTCCTATTTCTCAGAGTTCTCACCAGGTCAGGCAATAAATCACAGATCTCCAGACATTTAATATTTAATTCAAGTCTTGGCTAGATTTAGTAGAAGATTGAGGACAAGAGTTGGTTAATTTGGAATCTTTACTGAAGGTGAGACTGAAGTTTAATATAACAGTTGATTGGCCATAACAGTGTAAGAATTCAGACTTCATACCAATGTGTGTTTCTTTCTTTGCCTTTCAAGTTAATATACTTGACAGTTCATGTGATGGTCTTGGGTGGCTGAGATATGTTTCACTTAATAGTCCTCTATAGAATGGAAAACCTCTGGTTTCTTCCTTACAGATTTCAGCCTTTGTTCCAAGAGAATAACTACATCCCAGGCAGCATAACTTTGATTAACCGTTGATGAGAAATAATCAGAGCAGTTTTCTCCATCCATTAGAGATCATAGGAACCTTTTCTCAGCTCTCTTTATGCATTGCGGAAAAAGGTTTCTGTATATGAGTCAAATAAAAATAACATTTCCTAATTCTAATCCCAATGTATTCATCATAAAGTAGAGCTTAATAGATTGTACAATGATGCTCTATCTAAGCCATGCCCTCTGTCATCATTGAGCCTCCTGGAGATGAAATTGACTTTCAGGCCAAATGCAGTTCTCTGTCTCTGCTTTTAAATACATTATCAATACCCACAATACACATGCCCATATTTTGCAAAAGGTGGAAATGTACTTAGCAGTAGATGAGACATATAACATCCATATAATCAGCCTGTCTCTTTGCAGCTCCTCAGACTCAAATGAACTGTCCATCTGGAGTTGTATTTCTATTTCAATTCCCACTGCTGTATACCGTTAGTACCTGCACACTAACAGCCACTAAAACAAAAAACTCTGTCAAAACGGATTCCAATGGTGATCAGAGTAATCTGTAATGCATCTCATAATTAAGAATGTCAGAAGAAAATGTGTTAGCTTTTGTCAAATGTATTAGTAAAGCTTAATAGAGTCCTTCAGGTCTTAATTAGGAAACTGATGCCAAAGTGTTGGTGTTAAACAAAAGTCAGGGGTAGGTAGCTGTGTTCACTCAGCTGCCTTGAATTAGCATACTGATAGGACAATGGTTCCAACGGTGATGAATTGTGGAGGTTGGTCACAAGCCTCAGTAGTCCAATGTGGACTGAGTCAGAAGGTTCAGCCCCCATCTTGAATTAAGGAATATAGGCAGTGATACTGATCATTATAAATAAATACCAACAGAAGTGTACACAGTTGAGAAACCATAATAGACCCAGGGGTCAAGTGACTGTAATGTTATTATATTATTGAAAGGGATTAAGTTTGCCAGGTAGAATGAATAGACATTTTGCCATATGACGTTTTGAAAGCACAGATTAGGATTTACATAGGCAATTAGTCATGTGAAGCTCAGTATTACTGAAATGAATTCAGAGATGCTTTTTGTCAGTGTTTCACATTGAGATTTTACTGTATGCAAAAACTTTTTTTCCAATATTGATTTGCATAGCGGTTTCCTCAATCTATAACCTTATCTACTACATTAAAAACTCAAGGCAACTAACCCTAAATAAAATTCAGAACACAAATGTTTTTTTAAATGAATTTAAATTATTTCACTATTAACCCTGACCAAAAAGAAAAATATAACTTAACTGTTCCTCTAGAGACAGCATAAGTAACAAAATCCTGTTTTCACATTGGGCTTTTTACCATAAAAGGCTTGTAAATAATTTCAATAAAGAATATTTCCAGTTACCTGTTCTACAAGATTAATAATGCAAGGTGCTAATTTTACTAACAAATGAACTAGTAGAAACAGCTGCCATACAACTCAAAAAACCATCAAAAAATACTTATAAAACCTGGCAACAAAGCTAATAAGGGAATCTATGGAATTTATGGAATTTTAAAATTAAAACTGATTTAAAGTTGAGAGTTTCATGTGGTTTTCCAGATGCAGCAAACTAATCAAGAAGTGGCATTAACCATCTTCAATGACCCTTAGCCCAGGTAAACCTGTAATTGGTGTTCCAATCAGGCACCTGGGCAAAGGCTATCCCTGACCATAGCCTTCATTTGCTCTTCTAACAGGAGCTATGAATCCAGGGGGACACCTACTTTACAGACCTGTGAAGTGCACAATTGCAAATTGGCATCACTCTAGAAGTCATAGCCACTTTGTCTTTCTTGGGTCTGGTCTTATGAAAATGCAAAATCACTGGATCACTTTCTGAAAGTTGGTTTCCCCCACCAGATGGGGCAAGTGCTGCTCAGCTTTTCAGGATTGCCACCAAATTGTGTTTTTCTTTATTTACTCTGTGCAAAGCATGTAAAGCAGTGGTGGGTTCCTACCAGTGCGGTCCACTCTATAGCACCGGTAGAAGCCCGCTGGTGACGTCACAGTACCGGTGCAGTCGGTTGCCGGTGCCTGGGTGCCATCATTTAAAAAAATTTTTTTTTAAATTTTTAAAAAAATTTTCTTCTGCGCATGCCCAGAAGCCGAGCTTCTGGCATTGTGCATGCGCTGCCTTCCTACCCCACAGTGAGTCCAAGCAGGGGAGGATGGCTGAGGGAGCGCATTAGATGCTGAAAGAATGGGCGGCAGGAGCTATGTCCATTCCCCTCCCTTCAGCAGTCCGAGAAGCCACGAACGTGCGGTGATGATCCTAGGCATTTTTGCATGTTTGAGGCTTCTCGAGCTGCTGAGGGGAGGGGAATGGGCGGCAGGACCTATCTCAGTTCCCCTCCCTTCAGCAGTCTGAGAAGCCACGCCCACCCAGTCACATGGCTGGCAAGCCACACCCACAAAATAAGCTACACCCACAGAATGGTAGTAAAAAAATTAGAAACTCGCCCCTGATGTAAAGGAAAGGGATATGTAGATTATTTCAGTTTTGTTCTGTTCCCTCTTATGAAGCATCATCATCTAATGGAAAATATCCACCTGAGACTGTACTGAATGAGAGATGAGGGGAGATGGAGACTTTTGAAAAATGGCTCAGCTAGAGATTAAAACATGAGTCAAGACTTGGTCCTGGCTTTGTGCAAGTATTTTGCAGAAATATGTTCAAATGGAACCTTACGGGTGATGGAGTGATGGGGTTGCACAAGGAAGTGGCAAAGAGAGACTCAACCACCCCCTACTACCAAATAGTGATTAATTGACCTCTTTGAACTCTAAACCTACACCCTCAAAGAGCTCACTGGCAGCAAAAGGGACTGTCCATCTGCAACTCTTTCCACTCACCATGTATCAGATGCTCAGATAAAGACCTTGTTATTTGTCTGCTGTCAACTGTTATTCCAGTTCCTTTTGAACATGGGTCAACACTCTTTCAAAATAATTCTAAATCTATATTAAAAGAAGAATTAAAGTAATAGTTGACTTGCATCAGGAAGGGAGTCTGCTATGAAGCATCAAAGAGAGACTCTTTCTATGCTGCTTCACACAATTCTCTTTTTGCCAACAGTACCAGTAGCTGCTATTCAAGATGATCCCTCCTTCAAAGCTAGGTCTCTAAGCTAGGAATTGGCTCAGAGATCCAGCAGGCAGAGAAAGTTGGTTGAAAGAGCCAGATTCTTCTGCTTTCCAGAGTTGAATGGTCCTGGAGAACAAGGGCCAGATAACAGGAGGGAGGTCTCCTGAACTAGATTAAAAAGGCTAGTAGAAAGAATGTTAGCTAGCATAAAAGAAAAATCACTGGGTTAATACCACTGGAGATTATTCAATTTGCTTTAAAAAGTTAGCAAATCTGACCTCTTCAATAAGTTCACAGAAATTACTCCTCCTGCCTTAAATAAGGCTTAGTCTAATTATTACAGCCTCAAGTATTGCCTTATTTTAATGCAAAATATAAAATTATGAAAGATATGGCCCAGTTAAATCTAACTTTATTTTAGCTGAATGTTTGAGGAGGGTGTTGTTCATTACACTCAAATGTCCATTAAATTCAGTCGATTGTGAATCCTTTGCTACAACTGATAAAGAGTGCCAAAGCACAAGTCACAACAGCTCCTGCCCTTGCTGTTCCCTCTTTTAGACAAAGCGGGAGGGGGTGGGTGTTGCCCTTGATAAGCAGCTGAATGGGAAACAACCACTTAGAGCCAGCTAAAAATTAAGGCTTAAATCCCCTCCCTTGTGGTAGATGGAGGTCTACTCAGTGACCCATCGGAAGCTCATTATATATAGCAATAAAAGGGCTGATCTCTTCATAAAACTCCCTTAGAACTTCTACCAATTAACCCATATTCAATTTAATGCCTGTAGCATAAAGAGCCTGCCAATAAATCATACTTTAAAAAAATCCCTACTGAAGGCAAAGGGGAATAAGAGCCATATTAATATACAGCAGCATATGGAATTAATACAATTAGGAACCAATAAAACAAGTCGCTTGGAGCAATGCTGTCCTTGCAAAATTTCAAACAACTGACACTGCATGCAAGCAGCCAAATTTCTGCATCTGAGCAAAGAGTGGATCTTTGATGCTTGCATGCAAGATAAATGAACATGAACTGTACAGATGAAGCAATACTCCAAAATATGTTGACAAAGTCAAAGTGGCATTGGAAAGGGCTATATTAAATTAGAAAGCTATGAGATAACTTTAATTTTGCTGGTAATGCATTCACCAACATCTATATTTTAACTCTCCTTTAATCTTTACACAGATGACAGTATTATTTCTTTAATAAGGCACCTGAGCTTCAGATCTACAATTTTTGAATGAAGCAGATCTGCTTGGATTATTGCAAGTTCAGTGGAATATCAACTCCTTTGTCTTGCAATAACTGCAAGAATACCAGCATATTTGAGAGTATATTATACTAGCATTGCATAATATTTTGGGCATACTCCCTCTATTGTCTGTAATATCGTCAATAATTTTTCCTTATCAAACAGTTTCAGAACAACCTTTGGTGGCACTGGGGAGGAGGGTTATATTCAAAGATATCACCATCTGCACTATATGTTTTGCAACATGTTACATGGTTATTTGATAAAGTATCATGCATATTGGTGAAATACACATAGAGGTAGTCCTCAATTTAGGACTACAGTTGGGACCAGAAACTTCCATCACTAAGCAATGTAATTATTAAGTGAGTTGCATTCAATTTTACAATTGAATGCAATTTTACAATCTTTTTTGCCATAAAAGTCATATGAGAAAAGTTCATCTTCCTTCCCCTGTCCTTACCACTTTCTATAGAGGGACGATCGAGAGCGTCCTGTCATATTGCATTACTGTTTGGAAGCATTACTGCTTCAGACAGGAAGGCAGTGCAGAGAATGGTGAGGATGGCAGAAAAGATAATTGGCAGTTCACTTCCTTCTATCCAGGACATGGCATATAAGCAATGCTTGAGCAGAGTCCACAGGATTGTATGGGACACTGTACACATCCTCTTCACAACTTGTTTTCCTTGTTACCTTCTGGGAGGAGGCTTTGTGGTATCCGAAGCAGAACATCCAAATTCAGTCACAATTTTGTTCCATATAGCATCACCCTGTGAACTCTCAAGTTTCCTCTTTCCACTACGTATTCAAAACAGATAGTGTTTAATATACTGTATATATACATGTATATATGGCAAAAGAAGAAGGGGACAGAGAATGAGGTGACTGGATAGCGTCACTGAAGCAGTAAGTGTCAGTTTAAATGGACTCCGGAGGATGGTAGAGGACAGGAAGGCCTGGAGGAATGTTGTCCATGGGTTCCCGATGGCTCAGACATGACTTCGCAACAACAACATGTATATATATATATATATATATATATATATATATATATATATATATATATATATATATATATATATATATATATATATATATATATATATATATATATATATATATATATATATATATATATATATGTATGGTGCAGGTATGTATTTATATATGTATATAGCATGTATATATGTATGTTGTCTGTGTGTTTGGGTAGATATACATTTTATCTTGAGAGCAGGCAACAGAATTTCATTTTTTAATGTGGGCCAGTGTGCTCATAGTAAAAAAAATGACAATAAAAAGCTATTTTATGTTACAAGTGTTAAGCGAAATATTGTGGGCATCAAGCAAATTATGTGTTTGCTAAGTGAATAGTTGATGGTTGAACCTAAAAGGCAGAAGCTCTCCACCAGTTCTTTTAAGACTAGTTGGTGCATTTGAGCAGATAACACAGAATTAAGCTTTTAATTTAGTCACTAAAAACTTCTATGTTGTTTTGTTTTGTCCTTGGCATGAATCATTGGTGAAGAGTGGAATGGTCTGATATCATTACATTGTATATTTTTATTTGATTTGATCTTATTGAATTAATTAACAAAAGAATAAGTATGCAAACATATAAAATAACAGTATTAACAATATAAAATCAAATTACTAATCTTAATAAAAATCTTAGAAAATTATAAATGGATCAGCTCCCATTCAATTCATTAATTTATTATTTACTCAAAATACATCTTCCTTGATTCTTCACTTTAAAAAAAAATGCAGACAAATTATGAAAAAACCTGTTTCTGCCAAAAAGGAAGATTTCTTCTTCCACTGTTTTCTAACAATTCTTTTAACTGGTCCATATGACTGAAAAAGACTTGATACCTTAGATTCCAGAAACAAGGTATGTAGTAAACTCAAACAAGTGTATCTTTAATACATAGCAATGGAACCACATTTACAAACCTCTTCTTTTAATCCCAGAATGTGACAAGTTCAGACCACATCTTTTAACATCCCAACTCCTTCAGCAGCAATAGCAACTCCTATTAAACGTTCTCTGAAATATTAATATACATGAAGCAATATATTTTGGTTTTTAAGTAACAGGAAGCTAATTTCACCTTATGTAAAGTGATGTTCAACTATTTTATCAGGCCAGGACATTGAAGCACACTATTCCAGAGGCCACATGAATAATGACAAATTCATCAACTCCTTACAAGCAAATTATACTTCCCTAATAAAAATGCAATGGATCCCTTCAAAAACCTGTCAAACCCTTATGGAACTAAAAATCAGTTATTACATCTGAACCAAATAGATTAAACAATAAATGTTGAATTTTAATAAACTGCAAAAAAGCACCATGAGATAAATCAAAACAGTTCTTTCAATTCTGTAAATATTTTAAAAATGGCTCCTTTAGACATTAATTCATCCAAAGGAGTTCTATTATGAATGGCTGATGTCCCCAAAAGAGATATACTGAAAATTTCAAAGTTGGAGTTGCAGGTTTATTTTTAGAATGTACAGACACAAGATGACAGTAGGAAGATGCTATACCAGGGGTGTCAAACTCGTGGCCCGCGGGCCAGATGCGTCATGTGGCTCCACCCCCACCCAGTTTAGCAAAGAGGAAAAAAGTCCCGATACGTCATGTGACGCTGCCGTGATGCTGCAAGTTTAACAGACCTGATCTATACAGAAGTTTATTTGTGCTCAGGAGATATAAAAGTATCAGGGTTCCAAGTAATACACCCATAGCAAACAGAACTCCGAGGCAATCAGTTTCCTCAAAGAACAAGTTTATTGGATATAGCATATTGGCACAGGCTGGTGAAAACCGACTCTAAAGGTTCCCACAGTTTTCACCTAATTAAAAGTTTTTCCCCCTTTCCCAAACAATCAGTCACATGGTCCAATCAAGGTGCTGTCCGGTTGCTTGGAAACTTCACTCCTCCTTTCACCAGCCACCTGTGGGAATGTCCTTGGTTCTCAGGGGAACCATTTTGTTTTGGCTAGAAAACCCCAGCTATCTCTATTCCCCCCCCATCCCTCAGCACCATTGTGGCAACACTGAAGCCTCCAAGATGGCCTCAGTCAGGCTAGCTTCAGAGTTGACAATTAGTTTTACTAACATTAAAGTACTATACCTATTTCCTTTGTCAATACCTTTCTTAGCCCATTTCCAATTAGAGCTTACTCCTATTAACTTACTAACTTCTTCACAGAGTGCTCTAGTCTTACTGCTTTCTTTTCTTTTCCTGGTACCCATTTGAGACCTACAAGCAGATGACTATAAATCAAGAACATACACTGTCTGCCAAAATGGATGACTGATTCTTTGCTTCCTGATGCTGCATTAATTCCAGCCACTCTCTTAGTTTCTTCTCACCATAGTCTTTTATCCTACCAGTTCTCTGCTTCACTCTCTTTAGATTTCTTTTCTGGTTATTTGCTGGGAGAACAGCCTTCAACTCTCTTCAGAGAGTTCAGTTTTACTTGTTGGAAGACTGTTTTAGTTCTCCTCCATGCATCTTGAAGCTGCCTTCACTTGTCTTCTTCTAAACATCTTATCTGGCCTGATCAGTAAACACAAGCTTTAAAATACCATTATTATTATTTTTAAAAATAAGAGAATCAATCACATTTGGAATAACACAAAACAAATAAAATGTACAATAATAACTAGGTTGTACAGACAGTGTGGTTATCTGTATATTATGTCAAGATAGAAATTTTCATTTGGCCTATGTTTCTAATGAGCTAATGAATCTACCAGTCAGAACAACAGTTTTCCCATCAGTGAGTATATCTCCAAATTTTATGATGCAATTTCTGTTCAGATATTGCCTCTGGATTTATTTCATTTAAAACTCTTAGGATACATTCCACATGACAATGAGTGTGAATTTTCTTGATTTTTTTTAAATTAGAGAATAATATAGAAGTTTGATAAAACAGATTAAATACATATGTCAGACATGGTACAAATATACACAGATAAAAATCTTCTGACAGTAAATTATTGTAAAAAAAATCTAAGTGTGTAATTTAGTGAAGCCTTGTCAAATAAATCTTAAGTGCCATTCAGACAATTAGAAATTTTAACTGTAGAAGAAAGATAAGGACACAACTGTTGGTTGTACACTTCTATCCCCTACCCGTCTGATAATAAAGATGTGGAGCAAAACTGCAATTGTGTTTAACTAAATACATTCAAGATCCTGATTGTAAATAATTCACAAATAATGAACGCATAGCAATCATATTCAGTTAGATCAGGGGTGTCAAACTCGCAGCCCACAAGCTGGATGCATCACGTGCTGGCCACACCCACACCTGTTTTAGCAAAGGGGAGGGGTTGTGATACATCACATAACGACAATGTGTCATTGTGAGTTTGACACCCCTGAATTAGATGTACTTAGCACAAGGGAAGTCATTGGTTAGAGTGTTTGGGAGTGGAGACCATGCAGATGACCAAAGAAGTGGTAGAAGTGAAATTAGTCAGGAAATTGTGGGATTGTCATTTTTCCATATGTCTGAAATTTGATGATTATTAAAAAAAAAGATCAAACGAGATGAATATTAGATAACATGTTGTAAAACTCAGGTTTTTAAAAGGTGGTACATTCAAGAGAAAGGCACTGTGCTACCAGAAAAACTAATTTTCATCAGGTTGGGAATTATTAAGGGTGAATGATAGATTCAGTAACTTACCACTTAGTAGCTAATTTAAAGGGGATAATAGCAGAGTTAAATTTCTGTTCATACTTTCATGTACTGCCTATAAGATTAACATTGCTACCCTGATGCCTGCCAAGTGTGCTAGTGTTTTAATCCCCAGAAATTCTAGCTAGAATGCAGCATTGATAGTAGAGATTCCACATCATTATAACACTCATTTGAGTGATGTTCATCCTTTCCCCTTTACATATCTGTGCTGGTGTCCAGGATTAAAATAAATGAAGAAATATGAAGGAGAGTGAAGGCCAAAAGAAACAAGACTATTATCTCAAACACACACTCTCCTACATACTACACACTCTCCTGGGCCAGGCAAAGCCTTTGAAGGTGGTGTTTTGCAGTGTGTTCAGATGAATGGAGTCTTTGTCTCTATATCATTAAAGCACCTACATCTTTTTCCAAGACTGAATAGATGCTTCAGAAAATATTCCCAGCCACCTCAGCAGTGTGTGTGTGTGGTGTGTGTGTGTGTGTGTGTGTGTGTGTGTGTGTGTGTGTGTGTGTGTCACACACAGCTGCTTTACTTTAACTCAGTATTTCTCCAGCTCAACAATTTTAAGTGCTGGCTTGGAAAATCTGGGAGTTGAAGTCCATATACCTTAAAAATTCCTGAGACTGAAAGATATTACTTTAATTATCTAAATGGGCTGCTTTAGAGTTCAGAGATGGGGGAGGAGGGTTGTGCCTACATGTATTGTGGAGTGCCTCTTTCAAATGCTTTGCACAGCCATAAACACATACACCAATCTCATATACAAAGGAGAAAATAGACATAGGATTTTGTGCTTAGTGGACAGCAAAATTAGAAGATTGAAAAGATATTTAACCTCCTGATGGTTGCACATAGTTATGAGGCTGCCGAATGTCAACAGTAATTTAAAAAGAATGGAATATGTATAGGCATACCAAAATTGAGTAGTATAATAGAATCCTAAGCATGTTTTCTCAAAAACTATACTCCTAAATTCTTGGGCCTTCCAGTATTCTTCTTTGAGGGGTGGGGGGAGTTCAAGAGAATAGACAACAGCACAATTGAAGTCCTATCCTCCTTTTATATGCGTGCATTCATTCATTCACACAACCGCACCAACCATCTTGACATTTTTAAAACCCTCTGCAGATGCTTCTGTTCTTTATGTGTGTTTGAGAATGCAACTGAAAAAGCCAACTCTTTCTAGCTTCTATGAAGTTAACTAAGTCTTCCATTTAAAATGTGCAGTGGTAGATTTTTAAAACAATAAATAAAACATTTGATAGGTCAGCCCTATTCAAACCATTTAAATCAATCACCCTCATAAGCAGCGCAAACTCTAAAGCATAAGGCATCCTTATTACCAAGAGGCCAGGTTATTGTGACCGTTTACAGTGAAAAAAGGCCAATTTAAAATGAATGCTAATGGGATCCGAAGCCTCATTTGTAACCCAGGCCTATTAAACTAAGCTCCCATGAAGCCAATTTCGTTAGTTAAACACACATAATGCAATGAAGAGTTCTCAAGGTTCAGATCATGATTTAACCATAAGTCAGAAGGGAAACGTGTTTGGCAAGTTTCATCTGAGCAGAGACAAGAAGGATCTTTGGACCATCTTGCATGATTTGTAATCTATAACTGAAGGTTAGGCAAAGACTAATGGAGCTGTATGCAGGCCACTACAAAAACACAGTATCTTAGAAACTGGAGTGGTATTAGCAGAAGAAAAAGAGAGATGTGGGAACAGTGGCAGTCAAATATTTCCATTATAATTTTGTTTGCAAATGTGTGTGTGTGTGTGTGTGTGTGTGTGTGTGTGTGTGTGTGTGTGTGTGTGTGTGTGTGTGTAGGAAGTTAGCACCCACCCCTCCCCTAGGAAATGAGATATCCTAGGAAATATTAAAAGGCAGAATATATTCTATAGAATATCCCTGGAAACATGCTTTTAACCAGACAAAAGACTCCTCTTGGAAATCCCCACCCTTTGCCAATGGGCCATTGAGGACTGGGCCCAGCTCACATATTCCTCTCACCTGGCCTGGAAGTCTTCTGCATAACAGAACCACAATAGGATTTGCCCAAGGCCCTTTCATTCAGCCAAAGCTGGATTAGACAAAAGCCTATAGAGTTGCCACTGCATGGCCTTCTGGGAGCCTGACCACCAATCAGTTGCATCATATACACAAGGAACAGGAAACTAAGAGGTGGGACCCAACAGAGAGTATAAAACAAGGAACTCAGCATCTCTTCTCTCTCTTTTCTCTTCACCCACATCTGGAAACATGTGATCTACCTTTTCTGTACAGGGGCTCATGCCATGTGCTCCTGTCCACCATTAAACCTTCTTTCCAAGCAACTTTCATGAATCCAGTGTCTTTTTCCCCACTTGGAACTGAACCCAGAAGGATATTCCTTACAACAATAGAGAGAGAGAGAGAGAGAGAGAGAGAGAGAGAGAGAGAGAGAGAGAGAGAGAGAGAGAGAGAGAGAGAGAGAGAGAGAGTATACACACACATATACGCATTTCAAAATGCAGTTATCCGTGCTGTTCAATTTATGCATTCCTTTTATCATTATCATCCTTGTAAGTACTGCACATTCCCTGCCTTTCCCAAACCCTACAAGATACGACTGTCTATCCTACAAGGTCTTTCCAATTCCATATCTTTCCATAGATATGTTGTTATACTGGTTTTACAAGCATGTGGACTATAGCTCTTATTAAAAATGAAATAATGGGACTATTACCGAAGAAAGACATATAGACAGAAATGGAATTTTAATACTCTTCCATTTAACTTAAGGCGATAAAGTATGCAAATTAATGATAGTGACTCAAGATATTCCCAATAGCCCTCCTGGGAATGCCATGTTTAATTGTTTCCCAGTGAGGCTCATTCTTTTCAGTGAAGGATCTAGTCCATTTCAGTTGGAGAGGAGGGAGGGGGACAAATTACCAACTCTAGACACTTTCTCACTTTTAATCATAAGACATATGTGGCTGCTTCCATTAGCTCCAAATGTGCCACCTCTGCTTGCTTCACTGCACTCCATTATCATCAGCAGAATGCAACACTTGCACACAATATGTTGTGAAAATCATTTGCAAAGCATGCCGGTTCTCTGGAAAGACCAATCGCATGAATTTCATTGAAAAGTTAAGAAAGCAGGAGGGGAAAAAATCAAAGGTCATCCAGCCACTTATGCTAATATTTGGTCATAATTCTCTCCCAGCTGACATTAAATAGCTAAGCTACTAAATTTTAATAGCACAGTTAAGGCTTTCAGACAAGCACAACCTGAAATTGGAAGAAAAAGCATAAAGGAATGGTTATTTCACCTCTTTTAATTCTTTCAAAGAAGATTGAGAAGAAGCCCCTCATTAGCTAATATTTAGAGATTGCTCCAGGAAAAAAAACATTTTAAAGATATTTCTCCTTTATTTGAACTACAGAAATTTTTTCAGAGCTCAAAGTAATTTTTTAAAGACTCTTATGCAATGACATATGGCAAATAAATCAATTTAAGGCGAGATGGTAGAAACAGACTAATAGCCCATTTGAAGTACTGGGGCTGCTTGGCTAAATTCCAGTTTAATGGAGCAGCAATACTTCACTTAGATATTTCCCAGCTCTCAGTTTCTTGCCTCAAACACATGTAGAAATAATATGGCTTAAAGATGAAGAAGCGCTCAGCATGTTGATTCCCAAAAAAAGCTATTTCAGTGCATGGCTGACATTTCTAGTGGCTACATCACATTTGTTCCCTTCCCATTCCAATTTTCAAGCATTCACACACCACTTCTCAGAAATGAGTGCTGCTTTAGGAGCAATGAAAAGATATTATATAACCCATAATGCTGTCTCTTGAAAAAGCTCTCTCTCACCATTTCACATATGCGTATCCTGTTCACCATCCTTGAAATCTTTAGCCGTTTTTCAAAAGGCACACAGTGTTACTATTACAAAAATCTCTCCAGCTCTCATCAATTCATACAGGCTAGATTAAACACAGCTGAACAAATGCACCAATTCCACTCCTTCAAGCAGACCCAGATAGCTGACCCAGCTTTTATGACCATTATAGGCTAGGTCAATGCTGAGTAACAGCTTAAAATTGCTTCTTAAGTCCCATCATCTCAAAATCAGGGCAACTAATGCAACAGGCTTTTGGCTAAGGCTCAGTACAGTAATGTTATCCCTGCTGTCATCTCACCCAAGATCCAACCAAGAAATATTTTATCTTGAAGTGTAGATACAACACTTATCTTGTTTTGTGGTAAGACATTAACCCTGAAGAGGGCCTTGCCACCAATGATAGCATGAAGAGCAAAATCAATTATTTAATCCAGGGAGATTAGCCTGATCACACCCAGTGTGCACTCGGTAGAACTGACATGGAACAAGAGCACATGTAATTGCCCAGCCGAGTCCATCAATACAGAAGTTGCATCCTCAGCCCAACACTAACGCACAACATTAGAGAGGTCCTGAAAAAGGATAAAGGCAGGCATCAAGATTGGGGAGTTTGTTCATAAGACTGAATGGCACCCAAGAGAAAAGGAAAGATGGATCACCTTTCAGTTTCATCTTCACAAAAGATATGAAGATTAAAGGCAAGGGGGGACTTTATATAAATTTTTGCTCATGTTTGGCATCCAGTACAATGGCAGCGAGATAGAAAGGCAGCGAGATAGAAAGCAAATCAAAAGGAGTCTGATTTTTTTTTCCTTTTTAAGGAAGAGGACTTGAGAAGGTAAAATACAGGCATTAGGCTATCTGGATAATGAAGGAGGAAAGATGAAAAAGCAGAAAAGGAAAAAGGCTGATGAAGGAAATGTGCCCATTTTGTTGCAGTAAGTACAGTCCAACACCATTTATATCAGAAACAACAGAATTGCAGCTTTTGTTCATCTTCATTTTGTTTTCTTAAAAAAAAGAGGTGATTTGGGTGCTTTTGATGTGTTGTGTTTCACACCATCAGGAATATAGGTATAAATATTATGCCAACCTATGTTGAACTAAAAAATGAACTTCGGATATGTAAAACACTTCGAACCTGTTAGGGCAATCATGTTTGTATCTCAGATAAATATATCTGTGTTGCCCATTACATTTGCAAAAAATGCGGTCATTAGGGATATTAATATTCCTTTTATCATATTCTTATCTCACTTTTCATTCAAAGGAGTTCAGTCAATTGTATTTCCTGTCTCATAACAAACTCTGAAGTAGATTAAGCGGAAAGATAGTGACTGGGCCAAGGTCAGTATTGTGAATCCACATAACACTAATCATTACATCCATTAGTATATTGTGGCAAGTTCTTATACATACAAAAAGCTCAAAGCAGAAAGAGAATGCTTTCCTGCTTCCCCTTTCTGTTAATGGCCAGATGGGGCCAGAAGGGGCGTGCATAAGTGCACCAGCGTGCCTACCGTCCCTGTCCTAATGTTCCCTCTTATTAGTACCCATCTTATGTATATAAACAATGTTATATCTATGTATATTACTAACATGTACTTGACAAAATAAATAAATAAAAATAAAATAAATAAATGTTCAGGCACAAGGTTTGAATGCCTTCTCTGAAATGAGATTCCCACCCTACTAATATTTCAAATGGCCCTGAAGATCTGGATATTTACCCAGGCTTTTGGCAAAGCTGATAGCACCCATTTTCTTCTTTTGTTCTACTCTGGGGTTTTTTATTTCAACCATATGTGTTCCTTTTGTTTCCTTTTGTTTTGTTTTTAAAAGTTTTTAAGAATTTGTAAACTTCCTAGAATTGCTAAGAGTTGAACAGCATAAATTTAATAAATTATTAATTTTGGTTTAATTTGTAATTTGTCATGCCATTTTCCTATGAAACAACAATTTACCTTGTATCATTGACACATTGATTTTCAGATCAATACTCCTTGTTATAAAATTTCCTCATTAGAAAATCTATCTAATAGCTAGAATCAAAATGTTTTGCTTTTAGATTTCTCATAATTTTATCAGGATTCTGGGTCTCATAAGGTATTCCTTAATCTTCAAGTTTCCACCCTCAGCTAATATATAATTTGTTTAAGCATGACTTATTGAATAAACTACAATTATGGATTCAGCCATCACACTAAGCCATGAATTGTAGTCTACCCATTATAACATCTCCTTTCCCAAAGATAGTAATTTAAAAACCATACATCACATTAATGTTAGACTATGTCTGAACTAGGCCTTGTCTTTCAGCAGGCTCAAGAAATTACAACAAATGTATTAAAGTAGAAACACTAAATAGGTTGAAATCTACCTTAAACATATCAGAAATCTGTCCAGCCTCTTCTCTTCAATAAACTATTTTGTCTTGGTGTTTCAGTAAACTTTATTCTGACCAAAGCAAAGGTCTTCTGTTAACATGTGCCATTTTTTCCTTTTTTTTTTTGCCAAGAGTCTTGACACCTGAGCAGGTGGTTCAGTTCCAGATATAAATGACTGAATTAACAACAAGAAAAGAATATGCTAATGCAGTGGTCTCCAACCTTGGCAACTTTATGAGGTGTGGACTTCAAATCCCAGAATTCAAATTGAAGTATGGACTTCAATTCCCAGAATTCCTCAGCCAGCATGGCTGGCTGAGGAATTCTGGGAATTGAAGTCCATACCTCATAAAGTTGCCAAGGTTGGAGACCTCTGCTTAATGAGCTTTAAGAAAGTATGAAGACTTTTAAAAACACTGCAGTTTTATGCAGAAGCATTAGATGACTGACAGTCAAACAACAGCTTTTCACCCACATGTGTGAAATCGTGCAACTTGCTGAGATTATGGTATTTTTTCCCCTGAATTCAGGCTCTTTGGTAGAATGGAAAATATAAATATTTGTGAATATGCGGGGATCAAACATATCTATATTCTGTAATCTTGAAATAATAATGCAACAATTTTGAGTCAATCCAGCCATGGAAATAGTTTACAAATACCAAAAATTAAGGCATTTTGTTTTACCCAATTTTATTGGATTCTTTACCACAGGGGTATTAAAGGGTGGAGGGAGTACTTAGTTTATTTTTCAATCACTGTTTTCACTGCTATGCACCCAATTCATAAAAGTTATCATTCCTTGTCCCCTCTTAGTCCAATCTAGGCAAATGAAAGCTCTTTTTTATTTTTCCCCTAATTGTTCTCATATTTAGAATACAATATTCTAAATATTGTATTGTATACAAGAAGAGTGAATAAAGTGAATGACAATAATCTCTGAATAGTGCAAGGATTAAAAGTGGGTTTCTGTTGGACTGTGGGCTTCAGCAGGTTTCATACCATGGATAACTTCTGCTATCCATGGTCTCAATGAAAGAATGAACAAATAGATTCTGCAATGTTGCCATACAGTCCAAACTGCAATAAAAAATCAACATACCTTTGGGTGCTCAGACCCAAATCCTAAACCCAAATGTTATTCTCAAAAGCTTAGGATACAGCTCCTAAAAAGTTCTCCAAATATTGTCACCCCAAATTGTAATTGTTCATTAAATAGCTAGTACATATATTAGTGTGATGACTCCTCCATGCTTCCTCGGATACCTCTCCAGATGTCAGCTTGGAGGAAGATGATCCAGTTCCAGATGTGTCAAGAGGGGAGTTGGTCAATGGCTCCAAGCAGCTGTCTAAGAGTGATTTGGCTGAAACACAGCTAAAGCAGAGAAGCCCTGAGGCTTCAAGTGGGGAAAGCATGCAGCTGCAGCCAATCAGCTATTAGGAAGAGGAACTGCCTTCTAAGTCTGATCCAAAAATGTGTAGGGCAGAGAAAAGGCAGGAGCACCGAAGGTCATCCAAATTACTCATGAGGAGGTAGCCTCACCCTTCTTGATGGACTGCACCAGAAGTTGGCTATTTAGCACAGCAGACAGATGGAGATGATGCTAGAAACACCGTGTTTGTTTTCTTGCTGTGTTTGTTCCTGCCTTGAACTTTTGATCACGTATCTTCAATTGTTTCCTTTGCTTTGTCTTTGCTTGTGGATTTGCCTTTGTCTTGGAACTTGCCTTTGTCTTGGGAACTTGCTTTGGCCAAATGGACTGGACTTGCCTTTGTCTTGAGGACTAGTGTTGGCTTCATTTGAGTAGCCTGTGGAACTCATTGGGGTTGAGCTGGTGCCAGCACAGCGAATTGCTGGGGAATACCAATTCAGGCTCAGAAGCCTTAGTAAAGACTCCTTACACCTGTGGTGTGTTTGTGCATGAGTGGGAAAGCACCAGAGGTGGGTTTCAGCAGGTTCTAACCAGTTCTGGAGAACCAGTAGTGGAAATTTTGAGTAGTTCGGAGAACTGGTAAATACCACCTCTGACTGGCCCAGCCCCCATCTATTCTCTGCCTCCAGAGTCAAAGCTGATCAGGAGGAAATGGGGATTTTGCAGTAAGCTTCCCCTGGAGTGGGGTGGGAATAGAGATTTTACAATATCCTTCCCCTGCCACACCTACCAAGCCACACCATGCCCACCAAGCCACTCCCACAGAACTGGTAGTAAAAAAATTTGAATCCCACTATTGGACAGCACAGTTAGGACTAATCCTATTAACTATTACGTAATATTTAAATATAATTTAAATGTCATAATTATCTTGTCAACACACATTTATCTACCTTATGAGAATGTAGTCCCCCAATACACAAATTAAAAGTTAAGGGTAGCCTTCAGCCTAACAGAGTGTATACTCCCATACTGTATAGAGCTATAGTCAACCATGTTTTTGAGTGCAGAAGGTTTAACTTAAGAAAATTTTCTTTGTATCTCTGGAAAACAGCAATTAAGCTTCCTGGCTGTAAAAATTCATGCAGATTTAAAATCTCATTTTATATTTCAAAATGGAACTAAGACTTGCAGATTAGGCAGGAAAATACTGCCAGAATATCATAATGTCTTTAAGAACAGAAGCATAGACTCATTTAACAGAATAACAGAGTTGGAAGGGACCTTAGAGGTCTTCTAGTACAACCCCTGCTCAGGCAGGAAACTCTATCACGTCAGACAAATGGTTGTCCAATATCTTCTTAAAAACCTCCACTGTTAGACCACCCATAACTTCTGGAGACAAGTCATTCCACTGATTAATTGTTCTAGCTGTCAAGAAATTTCTCTTTAGTTCTATGTTTCTTCTCTCCTTCATTAGTTTCCCTCCATTGCTTCTTGTCTTGTCTTCAGATGTTTTGTTTTCCTCCCCAAACCCCCAAAACTTTAACCTTAGACTGTCTACAGTAGACCTCTCCCCATTTCTAAGAGGTCTGTAAGGGGCGTGCATAAGCGCACCACTATGCCTACCGTCCCTGTCCTACTGTCCTATTGTCCTCTATTATCGGTACTTTTTACTTATGTTATGTTTATACAAACAACTATCCTGTACATGTTTGACAAATAAATAACTAAAAATAAATAAATAAAATAGATAGACCCACCCTCTTCTTTGTGAGCCCCTTAGATATTGGAACACTGCTATCATGTCACCCCTAATCCTTCTTTTCATTAAACTAGACATACCCAATTCCTGCAACTTCTTCAAAGGTTTTAGCCTCCAGTCCTCTAATCATCTTTGTTGCTCCTCTGCACTCTTTCTAGAGCAGTGATGGCAAACCTTTTTTGGTTCACGTGCCAAAAGGGGGGGGAATGCGGGGGATCATGTGTGTGCGTGCCCACACTCATAATTCCATGCACCCCCGCACATGCACGCATGACCCCCCTGCTCCCAGCATGCAATGGCACGCCCATTTTTTGCTCTCCCCAGGCTCCAGAGCCTTTCTAGGAGCCTGGGGAGGGCGAAAACGGCCTTCCCCACCCCCTCTGGAGGCTGGAAACAGCCTGTTTCCCAACTCCCAGTGGGCCCAGAAGGCCCGAAAATCAGCCGGCTGGTGCACACATGCACGCCGGACCTGAGCTCGCGTGCCCACCGATATGGCTCCGCGTGCCACTTGTGGCACCCGTGCCATAGGTTCGCCATCACGGTTCTAGAGTCTCAACATCTTTTTATATTGTGGCGACAAAAACTGGATGCAATATTCCAAGTGTGGTCTTACCAAGGCTTAATAAAAGTTTCAGGAACAGGGATCAAGTAAGTTGTTATCATTTAAATTGCAAAATATGCTCTTAAAACACCAAATATCAACTAATATAGAATCTAGGAATCCAGAGGGATATTTTTGCCAAGTCCAGAGTTACTTGCTCACACATTACATGGCAACAGATTTTTATCACAACTTTCTCACTGTATAGATGGTGGCATGTCTACACTTTCCAAGAGCAGAGTCATGCAAGCCCTATGACCCCCTATGAAAGTGAAAGTTAGACTTTAAAGATACAGGAAGAGATGAATGCAGACAGCCAAGAAAACAAATGTATGGATCATTGAATAAATCAACCCAGAATTTTCACTCAAGGCACAAATTACCCAGCTCAAATTATCCAACTTCGGATACACTATGCAAAGACCTAGCTCTCTGGAAAAGACTTCTAATGCTGTGAAAGCTGGAGGGAAAGAGAAGAAGAGGACAACTAGTAATGAGGTGGATGAATTCAGTTACAGTGACAACGAATACATCATTGGAAGACTTGAAAGAACAAGGTATGGATAGATTGTCATGGAGAAAATATATGTTGTCTCTAGGAACTGAAAATTACTTGATAGCATATAATCAATTTCTCAGTGATGGCTATTGTGGCACCTGTACAGTTTTGATAATAGTCTTCCCTACTCTTTTACTCTTGGCTTCTAATCTTCCCAGATTCAGTCCAGAAAGGTACAAGAATTGGAACACAGCCAAGCATTACAAGCTGAAGAGGTTTATAATAAAAAATTAAGTAAATACTTCAGCAACATCACTAATTGGAACCATAGACTATCTTTTCATGACAGCTGGACACTTGCCTCATATTCATTAGAGATGCTTCAGTTCTCAGAGTAAAAATCCTACTGGAGAGGACTTTTTTCAATACTGACTATTCAGAAATAAACACTTAATGAATACCAACTTACCAATTTGAATGGGTGGTGGTGGAGGAATTCAACTGAAATAAAGCATCAGCATTTCAGTTTAAAACTGAAATATATCTATTTCAAAGTAATTAGTTTTGGACAGATTATTAATGAATCCTAATATTTTTGACAGTGGAACCAACAAGCAATGTATTTATTTTTAGTCAATGGTTATCAAGCCCTGTGCTAATTAAAGTCAAGCATCAATAGCAATTTATCCAAAGTGAGATTTTAAAAAAATGTGAACAATAATGTGAAATAAGCAAGTGACACTAAATTTCCCAGGTGTGTAATAAAATCTAAAGTATAGGAAGAGAAAGGTTAAACAGTCGGGGAAGAGGAAATTCAGAGGAGAGGCAGAAAGACTTTTCTGACTCTGAATCAGATGGTTTAGCACAGTGGTTCCCAACCTGTGGTACGTGTACCACTAGTGGTACGCGAGGGCCTTCCAGGTGGTATGCGAACACTTTCGGGGTCATGAACGATTTTTAGTTAGTTATTTTTTACTTCACAAAAATGTTTACTGCCTAACACAACTGTTGCCACACGCCACCCACCTGGTCCCAGCGGCCCAAGAATCCAGTTGCTGGATGCGCGGGGCCAAAAAAGGAACGGTACAATTATGGAAATAGTGATATCTGATCGAATTTAATTTCTCTGGAACCAGGTGGTACGCGGTGACTGTACGGGACCTCCAAGTGGTACTCGATCACAAAAAGGTTGGGAACCACTGGTTTAGCACCTTACTTTTTGTAGCCGTGTTTATATGTTCAACATGCATTTATTTCTGGGAGGGCGGGGAAATCCTGATTATACTCAAGCAAATGATTTCCTGTGGAGGTGGCAGATCCTTACATAAATAAATTAGTTATCAGTAGTTAGATTAGAATAATATTCAGGAAAACATCAAAGACATTGTAGAACACAATTGAAACTGCTTTGTCCTTTGGTTTTGAGAATTTGTTTAGAGAAATTTAATCTTACTAATGAAGAAATGTATGAGGGGAGAAAGAACCATCAATCAATTTGGGTCAGGTTTTGCATAGATCGGGCTATAATGCAGAGACACAGTCGTCCATCCTCATGGGTTTCCTTTCATCTAAATGGAGAAAAAATTCAAAACCAGGAAGACCTCAAGGGCAGTGCTACTGCTTGAAGAAATGAGTAAGATAACATTAATCATAGAAAACTTTCCAATTTTCTACATAGAAAAGCTGAGCAAATTCTATCAGTCCTTCAGGTTAGTCCAGATCAGGAAACAGATGTCTGTTAGAGATCTCTGATATTTTCTGTAACTGTGTTGATATTAGTGTTTTGTTATTTCCTTAATAACTTTATTTTGGTATTATAGCAATAGTAATACCACTTATATACCACCTCACAGTGCTTTACAGCCCTCTCTAAGCAAAAATCTGGGTCCTGATTTTAACAATCTCGAAAGGATGAAAGGCTGAGTCAACCTTGAACTGGTGAGGATCGAACCCCTGGTACTGAGCTGAATTAGCCTGAAATACTGCATTCTAACCACTGTGCCACCACGGCTCCTTTACATTGTGAGCTGCTCAGAATCTTTCTGGAGTTGGGTGGCATCAAAATTTAATTAAATAAATTGTTGCACCCAAATGTTCTGAAACCATATAGGTTCTTGTCCAGTTCTGTCATTTGACAGTACAAGAATCCTATGTTGCAGATGAATAATGGTGTATTCTTATCACACATCTACCATGAGTTCTGAGAGACCTGGCTTTATGAGTTTAACAGTCAAAAGAAGAGTCATGGAAAATTGTCTTTTCCATCTTGACCTTCCATTTGATTTAGAAAAATAATTTGATATTTAATTAAACAGCATCAATCAGCATGACCATCTATGAAACAATCCAATACTTTCATTCCTATGTTTTGAAATATCTTAATATTCTTTGATCCACAAAGATGGAGAATATAATATTAACCCCATAAATAAATTTTAAATTTAACAAATTTTTAAATGATATTTAATTAAATAAAAATTAAATAAATTGAGGTGGCGCGATGGCAGTGGTGAAAGACATTGAGCTTGTCAGCTGGAAAGACCCAAGCATCATGTGTCAGGGTGAGCTCGCATTACTTGCCCCAGTTCCTGCCAACCTAGCAGTTTGAAAGCATGGAAACGTGAGTAGATAAATAGGTACCACTTTGGTGGGAAGGTAACATCATTCTGTGTGCCTGTGCATATAGTGATACTGGCCACATGACCACGGAAGTGTCTTTTGACAATGCTGGCTCCCTCGGCTAAGAAACAGAGATGAGCACTGTCTGCTAAAATTGGACATGACTGAACAGAGGAAACCTTTACCTTTACCTTAAATTATAAACGTTATCATGTCCTTTCAATACTGCACTTGCTATTAACATTCCTATAGCCAAAGTATCTAAACAGTTCTAACATTTGAATCAAATATTATTAATTTAAATCAGGGGTCCCCAAACTTGGCAACTTTAAGACTATAAGTATAGCTGGCTGGAGAATTCTGGGAGTTGAAGTCCACAAGTCTTAACGTTGCCAAGTTTGAAGACCTCTCATTTAAATTAATTCATTCTTACCCTATGCAGTGGTATATTATCAGTCAACCAAATTATGCATGCTTGTTTCATTTCGATTCAGCTATTTATTCGTCCATTTAGGTTCACATATAATGAGTGTGATGGGAGCCTTAGATTTCTTTCTTCCATCTTTTCTTGCATTAGTATTTAGCTTAATTAAGTTTTATGATTCCTACAATTTCTATTTTGCAAACCTTTACTCTGATGTTATTCTGTGCATCATAACCTCCAATTAAAGCTAGCTATGAAAATGGCCAGGAATACACTTTGTGATATTTATTTAATGAGAATATGTTTTTTTCCAAAATTGACTTTCCATTGTAATTTTCTCTACTAAAAGAAAGAAAGAAAGGATTTTGTTCTCTAATTCCATAATTCTTGGCTCAATGATGGTTTATATATATGAACATAGAACTGTAATAATTAAAAGCCACCCTTGATGCCAATATACTGTTGCCTTCTGGTTTGGATCCCAGAAGTGTTTTGTTCTTTAATGTACTTTTATATAGATAGATATAAACCCATCATGCTATTCCCTTTCAGGGTAAACAAATTGGGCTAAGAGCAGGAGAGTTATAAGACATAATAATATAAAGGAGAAATATACTATCACAATGTATATCAAACTTAATACCTTTAAGATGTGTGGACTTTCATTCTCAGAATTCCTCAATCAGCACGGGGGTTGAAGTCCACACATCTTAAAGTTGCCAAGGTTGAAAAACATTAGACTACATTAAGAGTTTCAGTGATTGTCATGCCCAATTTCTTGCTATCATCAATGACACAATACTGATCATTTTGGCACACTGGGGCAGTATGCCACAAGCACAAGCCTAGTGTTAGACCACTAGTGTTAGGCCACAAGCCTAGTGTTACTCTGGGCATGCTCACATTAGTCTAATCTAGAGACTACTTTGCAAGTTGACAGGATGTTATTTTTAACCTCTCAGTTACCGGTATCACACATACATGAGCAGTATATCGACAGTCCTTCCCAACCCATATAGCAGCTTTCACATACACCCATGTACCATTCCTGACCTATACCCCTTTGCTTCTCTGCACTCCCTCTCTCACCCTGCAGCAGCCATATACCTGTCTGCCGGGCTTGGACTTGCAACTTTTTGCTGGCTTCCCCACTGCCTTTTTCCCTATGCAGAAGAGAGGGTGGAATGAAGGAAGGAAGATTATGACAGGGAGGGAGGGAGGGAGGGAGGGAGGAAGGAAGGAAGGAAGGAAGGGATTCCGATGCTCCTTACCAGCTTCCTGCAAGGAAATTCAATGGGGAAGCTAGTAGAAAGTTGGAAGTTGCTATCATTTCCATTCCTTTTTGCCCATTTGATTTCTGTGTTTAGGTAAGGATATATCCAACAGGGTACACATAATCTCACTCTTATTATAGTTTTCTAAGAGGTGGAAGAAAATTACAGACACAAATATTGTTCATAACAAAATAAATCTTAATTTTAAAGGTGGGATTTTAGAATTTAATACATGGTTACACTCTTAGTTACTTTATCAGCCATGGCTAACTGCAAATAATCATTCCTTTATTTTCTCTATTCTAAAATACCCTCCAAAGGCCTTGCAAAGGATAAGTGGTTATAGTTCAGATCTGAGACCCTACAGTATATTCCAGCTTCAGAGATGCAAAATCCTTTAATAATTTCAAATAACAGAGGTTTTCAGATGCTGAAATATATTTGAATTGCACTTTATGCTTTCAGCCACATTCACAGGGCAAATCAATAATACAACTAAGTAATTTACATCTCAAGCTAGACAGACACAAACCAAAACCAATGTCTAGTGAAACACCCAACTTGATCGAGAAAAAATATTCCAAGACATTCTGTGTGAACCTTTCTTTCCAGGAAAAGGTGTGCACATTTATAAGACTGGTGTAATCCATACACACATAATACCTGGGACCAGAGGTGGGTTTCAGCAGGTTCTGACCAGTTCTGGAGAACTGGTAGCAGAAATTTTGAGTAGTTCGGAGAACCAGTAGCAGAAATTTTGAGTAGTTCGGAGAACCAGTAGTAGAAATTTTGAGTAGTTCGGAGAACCGGTAAATACCGCCTCTGACTGGCCCCAGCCCCATCAATTCTCTGCCTCCCGAGTCCCAGCTAATCGGGAGGAAATGGGGATTTTGCAGTAACCTTCCCCCGGAATGGGGAGGGAATGGAGATTTTACAATACCCTTCCCTGCCATGCCCACCAAGCCACGCCCACCAAGCCACATCACGCCCACCAAGCCACGCCCACAGAACCGGGAATAAAAAAAATTGAATTTCACCACTGCATGGGACCCACCACATTTCGTAGAGATTTAGCTCTATCAGAAATGTCCTCACAGTCTGTGTTTTAGATTCAAATGGAAAAGACATATTGGTGTTTGCGTATCAATTATAGAATCCCACTGCAGATTCTAAGGTTCTATTCAGCTTAACACATATGAGAGGGGCCGTGCTTTTCTAAATCAGAAGACAGTTCCATCTAGCCCAGTATAGTCCCCCTAAAATGTAAACGAACATGTAAACAAAAAGTCTAGAAACAAAACACAAATGCAAATATCCCCCTATTTTTCGTGTCTTCAAAAGTCTAATGTACAAACCCCTGTTCTTTTGTATAGTTGAAAACACTTATAAAATGTGACAAACACACAGATATTGCAAGCACAAAGCCAAATGATATTTAACCTAATATATTCAGATTGGAAGGATAAAATCTGTGTGTTTAAAAAGTCAACTCTGCTGGGTTTAATAGTTATAAATAACTTGAAAATTTCTAAAGCATGTGGTTCCAAAAGCATAATTTTGTTCCCTGTTGAGGATGAAAACATATACAGACAGTCTCAAAATAGGCTTTATACAATTAAAGAAAAACATATCTCCAAACACCATGAAAAGAGACAGAAAGTTTCATCTCAGCCCACACATGTGAAATGACCACATTTATTTTGGATAACTGCCTCACCCACTAAAAATCTTCTTCTGTCAAAAATATTAAGCCATCCCAAAACTCTCTATTCCTATTACGGTATAAATGAGGCTCAGCTGGTGCTGCATTTTTGAAAAAAGTTGGTTCAAGAATGAAAATTGTCAAAAAGATAAGGAATTTATTAAGTTCTCAGACAATACTGTAGTCTTGATGTAATAAATTTGTATGTTTTTCATAATTTTGCTGCTTATTTTAGTTCAAGATCTATTTTAGTATTCTTGCTGCATGTTTTGTTTTGCTGTTTATTTTTATTCTATACTTTAAAACATTTCTGTTGCCGACACTTTAGAAATTAAAAAAAGAGTAATAGGAACCAGAAAGTGTCTGATTTCAGTGATCACAATAAAGCTATTTTGTTTATTATCTCTCTCTCTCTCTTTCTCTATCTCTCTCTCTCTCTTTTTTTTTTTTTTGCATCCTAGTTCTAACTATATTCAAAAAGCTAATTCAAAATGTACCAGATGTAAGCTATAACTCTGTTTGGTGTTGTACACTGGCCAAATGTGCTAATTTATATCTCTCTTGTGTCTCATAATTAATAATATAAACTACATTATAAAATTCTCAAAGGGAAATTGGATTTTTTTTTAAATAAAGAAAACAAATAACACTATTATCTTTCTTGTTCTGAAGCACTAACCATTCACATCTCTTAAAACATCTCTTAGATATGTTTCCATTTGTTTTTATTACAAATATTCATTGGGGGGCAAATAGCTTTATATGTTTTATTAACTAAACAGAATAAAGATTTTTTTCCAGCAATCTGTTACATTATGTGTAATGTAAATGGCAAGCTTACCAGATTGCCATTTAAAAGAATATGCTTAATTTTTTTATATAAAAAGCACCCAAATGAAAGCTGTTCTAACTTTTCATTGCATCTTTGCCTGCTTTTTTTCTGTATATTAGCCACATTGTTCCTTTCCACAAGTGTGATAAAAAGTTTTCTGTGTTTCACCCAGCTTTGCAATGTATTTATTGGAAGAATAGCAATATACCATCAGAGGAAAACGTGATTAGGAAAGTTTTAGAGTGTGCAAAGATGGTTAGACTCACAAAAGAAATAAAAGATAAAAGAAGCAGCATTAGAATAATAGTAGATATACCTGATAGAATGTATTAAATATATAAGTATAGATCAGCGGTTCTCAACCTGGGGGTTGCGATCCCTTTGGGGGTCAAACAACCCTTTCACAGGGGTTGGGAGACTTTGCCCAGACGCCGCCATTTGGGTTCTTTTACCCTCTGTGCATGCGCAGAACGCTTTGCACATGCGCAGAGGGTAAAAGAACCCAAATGGTGGCGGCGGGGCAGGGGGTGCGGCGGTGGGCACGGCAGTGGGGTGGGGCGCAGTGGGGGAACGGGGGCGGGGCACGGGTCGCGGCATTATCAAGGTTGAGAACCACTGGTATAGATAAAAAGATACAAGGTCAAGAAATAGCTCCGATGTTGGAATGTTTCGGAATTACCAGTCTACTAACCATAGAATGGACTATGATTAGATGTACTCAGGGAAGGACAAGAGGGTGAAAGAGGAAGTAGAAAGGAAGGGGAGAGGGAGAGGAGGGAAGTAGGGAAGAGGTAGAGAGGGAGGAAGAAGGTAGAGGGGGGAGAGGGAGATAGAGGGAGGGGAGTAGTATGAAATATAGAAGGAAAGCAGACTGGAGATAAAAGTATAAAAGGAGCAACTAAGGAGATATGCTTATGATATTTTGGATAGAAATATATCACTATGGATTTTTTGATGATATGGTATATGTATGCATATTTGTGTATGTTTGGTGAAAAAAATAAAAAGAAATAAAAAAGAAATAAAAGATAAAGGAGAAACAGAGTACTCTATGCTATGGAATGATTGGTATAAATGGTTAGAAGAGAGATGTCAAGGTTAAGGAAGCTAAGTGGAAGAAGGAATAGGAGTTAAAAATCAGTAATAAACTCGGACAAAGGGAATCAACATAATGAAGGATTGTAATTTTGTATATAAATTTAGTAATATCTATAGAAACAAATTAATGAAACCAAAATATAGAGTAATATGTATAGAAACAAAATAAGGGTAACATATGTATAGTTAAATGTATGTATACCAATATGAAAATGTTGTAAAGAAGTAGATTGTTAAAAACTTTTTTAAAATGGTTAATAAAAATATTTTTTAAAAAAAATTGCCCAGGATTGTAGAGCTTTAAGGTAGAAGTAGAGGTAGAAGGTTTGGTGAACTGGTGCATTGCTACTTCAGACAAGAAGGTGGTGAGAATGGCAGAAAAGATTATTTGCAGTTCACTCCCTTCTATCCAGGCATAGCACATAAGCGTTGCTTAAATAGGGTCGGCAGTACGAGCTGCAGTGGTGCAGTGGTTAGAGTGCACTACTGCAGACTACTTCTGCTGACTGCTTGCAATCTGGCAGTTCAAATTTCACCAGGGTCAAGGTTGACTCAGCCTTCTATCCTTCCGAGATGGGTAAAATGAGGACCCAAATTGTTGGGGACAATATGCTGACTCTGTAAACTGCTTAGAGGGGGCTATAAAGCACTGTAAAGTGGTATATAAGTCTAAGTGCTATTGCTATTGTCTGGGACACTACAGTTCCTCTTCACAACCTGTTTTGCTTGTTACCTTCTGGGAGGAGGCTTTGTGGTATCTGAAGCAGTACATCCAAATTCAGCCACAGTTTTGTTCCATACAGTATCAATTTTGGAAAGTCTCAAGCTTCCTCTTTCTACTATGCATTCAAGATGAACAGTGATTAATATGTATATGTTAGGGTGTAGGTACAGTATATACATATGTATGTATATAGCATATCTATATGTGTGTTACATTTCTGAGAGCAGGCAACAGAATTTCAATTTTTAATGTGTGCCAGTGTGCCCACAGAAAAAAATGACAATAAAGGTTATCTGATCTTTAAAAACCAGCATTCAAAGCAAATACGTGATCTTGGAAAGATATCTGGCTATTTTAGCCACTCAGAAAGCAGTGTTTCATACCACTTCCATCTGTTCCAAAGCACTTCTTTCACAGGATTTGCACAGCCCAGTAGAGTGCATTCACACCTGCCTTTGCATGAAGCTGTGTGCATTACCAAGTTGCAAATGCTGCCTACCTGAGAAACACAGAAGAGTTCAGCTGCAGACATGGAAATTTATAGGAATTTTTGCAGGGACAAGAGTAAAGTTGCAATTTATTGTAATTTGTGCATGCAATGCGCACCACTGTAACAACACTGCCAATTTATCTTCATAACGGTGACGATTTCACCTGCTTTGTCAGGAAAAAGTTTCTATGTTCTAAAAGAGAAACTTGTAGAGTTCCTTATAACAAATTACATTCTGGTCCACCTGAGTACTATCACTACTGATTGGTATGTACTCCAGGTTTTCAAAGTGAAGACTTTCACGGCCCTGTATAAATTAAAGTGGGGCTGTTCTATATGCAAAACTGGGTTTCTACCATTGAACTACCACCCTTCTGTTCATCTTGGAAACAGCATTGAGTGCTTTAGATGGGGGATGCCTTTTTCAGTTGAGATGATGAGAATTATCTATACAGGTAGTTCTCACTTAATAACAATTGGGACCAGCAACTCCATTGCTAAAGGACTTGGTAGTTAAACAAGACATCATGTGGCCATGACAGACATATGACCTCACTTCTGCTATGGTTAAATGAATCACAACAGTGTAAAATGAGACATGTGACCCTGGATTGCAATTTTATCACCAGCTTTTCCATTAATTGCTTATGATTATGGCACACTGTGATTGTCATAAAAGCTCATCAGTTGCAAACTGTTTGAATTTCAATCCCATAACCACAGGATGCTGCAATGGTCATAAGTGCAAGGACCAGTCATGAAATTACTTTTTCAGTGCTGTGGTAACTTTGAACAGCCACTAAATGCAGATGTTGTTAAGCAAGGATTAGATGAGAGTCTGGAGCTTTTCTTCCACCGCATTATTAGCCATTTTTTTCATCAGCTAGTAAATAGAACTTTTATCTTGTAGTACACAGGAAAAAATGTGCATGTTTCTTAAACCGTAGATGCAAATTTAATAATAATACAAAAGAGCAGATTCTGCCTAAAAATGGATCTGGTAGCAAAATTAACAAACTAGAGAATCTGATATACCGCTGTCTCTTCCTTCAAAGGAAAGGCCTTCATAACCATAAATTCTGCCAATGGAACCAACTTCAGTTGCCCATTCAGCATTTGCTCAGAAGACCAGTGAATGGAGGTTGAAGAATAGACGCAGATGTTATTTTCAGACAATAAGATTGAAAAACTTTTGTATGCACAGCCCCTGGGGGAGATGAGTACCGTATTTTTGGAGTATAAGACGCACCTTAGTTTTGGGGGAGGAAAATAGGGAAAAAATCTACCTACCAGGTATTCATCTGGCTAGTGTCCTTAATCTGTTCAGCTTCAGCACATTATTTTATCCCCTGGTTAGGGCTGAAAAAACCTTTTTCAGAGGGAGTAGGAATGAAAACAAGCCTGCAAAGATGGAGTAGGAAGCCGGGAAGATCTTTAGCACCTCCTTAGGACTGGGAAAAAAAGCTTCGGAAAAGCTACATTCGGAATATAAGACGCACCCAAATTTTCAGCCTCTTTTAGGGAGGAAAAAGATGCGTCTTATACTCTGAAAAATACAGTAGTTAAGAAATAGAATGACTGCATGAATGACTGCATGAATGACTGCATGAATGAATGAATGAATGAATGAATGAATGAATGAATGAATGAATGAAACAAAATTTATTTATTTATTTATTTATTTCTACGCTCTTATAGGCCGCCCAATCCCGTAGGACTCGGGGCGGCGTACAACATGCATAAGAAACGTACATTAAAAGCAATAATAACAATTTAAAAAGTAAAACAATATTAAAACATTAACAAAACACCATTCATGGGGGAATCTGATCTCCTTGTTCACCCCGCCTGTCGGAAGAGCCATGTTTTCACAGCTTTACGGAAGGCCAGTAGAGTGGGGATGGTCCGGATCTCTGGTGGGAGTTGGTTCCAGAGGGATGGGGCTCCCACAGAGAAGGCCCTCCCCCGCGGCCCTGCCAACCGACATTGTTTGGCTGACGGGACCCAGAGGAGGCCCTCTCTGTGGGACCTAACTGGTCGTAGGGAGGTATGTGGTAAGATGCGGTCCCGAAGGTAACCTGGCCCTGAGCCATGTAGGGCTTTAAAGGTCAAAACCAACACCTTAAATTGCGACCGGAGACTAATGGGCAACCAATGCAGCTGGCGGAGGATAGGTGTTACGTGGGTGTATCTCTGTACACCCACCACAGCTCGCGCAGCTGCATTCTGCACCAATTGCAGTCTCCGGATGCTCTTCAAGGGTAGCCCCATGTAGAGCGCATTACAGTAGTCTAGCCGTAAGGTGACAAGGGCATGAGTGACTGTGAGCAAAGCCTCCCTCTCCAAGTAGGGTCGCAATTGGTGCACAAGTCGAATCTGTGCAAAGGTCCCCCTAGCCACAGCTGACAGGTGTTGATCCAATTTTAGCTGTGGATCTAGGAGGACACCCAAATTGCGAACCCGTTCTGAGGGAGTCAATTTTTCTCCCCCAAGAACCAAGGAGGGGCAGTCGACATAATCCCTGGGGGGCAACATCCACAGCCACTCAGTCTTGTCAGGGTTGAGTTTGAGTCTATTCACTCCCATCCAGACCCTCACATCGTCCAGGCAGCGGCACATTACCTCGACTGCTTCATTGAACTGACACGGGGTGGAGATGTACAACTGGGTATCATCAGCATACTGCTGATACCTCACCCCGTGTCGTCGGATGATCTCACCCAGCGGTTTCATGTAAATGTTAAACAGGATGGGCGAGAGGACCGAACCCTGTGGCACCCCGCAAGTCAGGGGCCTAGGGGCTGACCTCTGTCCTCCTGTCAACACAGACTGCATCCTGTCAGAGAGGTAGGAGGAGAACCACCGTAGAACAGTGCCTCCCACTCCCACCTCCCCAAGACGACGCAGAAGGATACCATGGTCAATGGTATCGAAAGCCGCTGAGAGGTCAAGTAACACCAGGATGGAGGATTAACCCCCATCCCGGGCTCACCAGAGATCATCCATCAGCGCGACCAAAGCAGTCTCCGTACTGTAGCCGCGCCTGAAACCCGACTGAAAGGTATCCAGATAATCAGTTTCCTCCAATAACCGCAGGAGTTGGAGCGACACCACTTTCTCAACAACTTTACCCATGAAGGGTAAGTTGGAGACTGGACGGAAGTTCTTTAAATCCGCTGGGTCCAGGGAAGGCTTCTTGAGGAGGGGTCTCACCACCGCAGCTTTTAGGGGCTGTGGGATGGACCCCTCTCTCAAAGATGCGATCACAACCACCTGGAGCCAGCCGCGTGTCACCTCCCTGCTGGCCGAAACCAGCCAGGAGGGGCACAGGTCCAATAAACAAGTGGAGGCGCTCATCGCTCCTATGGCCTTGTCCACATCATCAGGAGTGACAGGCTCAAATTCCTCCCATATAACAGGACTAAGACTCGCCCCCGGCACCTCGGCTTGCCCTGTCCAAATGGAGTCCAGGTCTGTCCGAATCTGAACGACTTTGTCCGCCAGAAACTGAGAAAATTCCTCAGCTCTGCCCTGCAAGGGGTCTTCAGCTCACTCCTTGGCTAGAAAGGAGCGAGTCACCCTAAACAGGGCGGCTGGGCGGGAGTCGGCGGACGCAATAAGGGCGGAAAAATGCGAACATTTTGCCACCCGTATCACCACTAAGTAAGACTTAATGCAAGTTCTTAAAAGTGTCCGGTCAGACTCAGCTTTACTGGCTCTCCATCGTCGCTCTAGGCATCTCTATAGGCGCTTCACCTCCCGGAGCTCCTCGGTGAACCAAGGAGCCTTCCTGGATCCGCTGCCACGGAGAGGCCGCAAAGGCGCAATCCGATCTAAAGCCCCCGTTGCCGCCCGATTCCAGGCAGCTACTAGAGCCTCAGATGAATTGTGTACCAGGGATTCAGGTATTTCCCCAAGTTCCCTCTGAAATCCTTCAGATTCCATTAGGCGCCTGGGGCGGAACCACTTAATCGGTCCCGCCTCCTTGCGGTGGAGGAGTGGTGCCATGAAATCCAACCTCAGAAGGAAATGATCTGACCACGACAAGGGTACTGTGATTAAACCCCTCAGCCTCAGATCATCTCTCCACTGCCCCGAGAGAAACACAAGGTCAAGCGTGTGGCCTCCCTCATGAGTCGGACCCTGAACTACTTGGGTCAGGTCCATGGTTGTCATGGAAGCCATGAACTCCTGGACTGCCTCCGAGTTTTCGCCGGGCGATGGCAGGTTGAAGTCCCCCAGCACCATCAACCTGGGGAACTCAATCGCCTCAATCGAACTCAAAAACTAATTCTATTCCCTCTCTCTCCAAACACAAGGTTGGTTTAGTTTCAGAGATAGCCAATTAGTGTTTAGAGTGCTGTAGTAACAATATTTATACCCCAGATGGCAGCTATTACAATTCTATTTTATTAAGGGCCAACACACACCCCAGTCCCCAAAGACAAAATTAGGCCCAAAAAGGTTATGGATGAGAGGACTGAAGATGGCCAGTTCAATTTACTTCTAGGACCTCTAAATACTCAATAATTGATGCATTCAAATCATTTTTCAGAGTGGAGTTTTAAAAATCCAATCACTTAGATTGATCTATCACCACTCTTGGATGAAATGTGCCAGATCCTTATAGCAGAAAACTGGAAAAAAAATTAAAAATCCTGTAATGTTTATGATAATAAAACTGGAAATACATTCATATTTAGCTAGGAAAAAGTAAGCAAAGGCAAAGAAATTGAATTGGTTGCTGTTATTTGAGCCGAGGTGGCGAGACTGAGCCGAGGTGGCGCATTGGTTAGAGTGCAGCACTGCAGGCTACTTCAGCTGACTGCTAGTTCAGCAGTTCAGCTTTTCAAATCTCACCGGCTCAAGGTTGACTCAGCCTTCCATCCTTCTGAGGTTGGTAAAATGAGGACCCAGATTGTTGGGGGCAATATGCTGAACTCTGTAAACCACTTAGAGAGGGCTGTAAAGCACTATGGAGCAGTATATAAGTCTAAGTGCTATTGCTATTGCTATTATTTAAGGGATGAAAGGAAAGTTTTCATATGCCAGCAGGAATTTCCATGTGTATCAAAAAGACAAGATTGCTATAACTACATAATAGAAGTCCTTTCCTTTTAGGATCAGGGCTTTGATTTGATAGTCACAGCCACCATATTTTTTTTAAAAAAAAACTTGTCCCACTACAGATGCTCCTGGGTGCTAGATATATTTCCTAGAAATACTTTTTTCTATCAGCCACAAGGTAACTATGACTCAGTTTGGCTTCTGCTGTTTAAGTTGTCCATAGAGCAATTCAGAGTTCATCGAGAATTCATCTCAAAACTGCTAATGTAAAATGTGCTTCCAAGCAGAATCAGAAGAAGAGAAAAATGTAATCTGAAAAAGCTAATATGAAGCATAAGCATTTCCACTTGAATGACATTCTTCTTACCTTGGCAGTTATTCTAAAACTACTCCTTGGAAGGAAACAAAGGCCTTTCAACTTCCTCGTGGCTCTTCTGGGCGAGATCATTGTTGTAAATATTGACTCAACGCTGTCAGCTTAATAGTTAGTAGGAACATTGTTCACACACAATAAACTCAACAAAATGACCCAAGGTGGCTGTGCGTACGTTAAAAATTCGATCTGGTAGAGTAGTTTTGTTCTTGTTATACTAAGAAAATCTTTTTAATGTCCTGTTCTCAGTTAAATAGAAAAAGATGGTGTAAAGTTTAGCCGATATCTTGCCTGCCAATTCATTACATATTATTATTTTCCTGTGCTCTAACAGTCTCCATATGACTTATTTTACGGAGAAAAAGACAGATTTGCTCAATGTGGCATTCATATTAGGCTGTTACTTTCCTAAGCTAGTGCTGGCAATAGCTTTTTGCTTTCATCAATAGAATAGATTCACTTTGGCCACAGTGTTAGCTTTTTTATTTTTTTGCCCCAACATTTTTGTTTCCTGCATAGTCGGCTATTAACTTCCAATATAAAAATGATGTTTTCATTTTCTTCTTGGTGTTTTATAAAATTTAAGGTAAGTTCCTTCAAGTTGTGGTTGATTCTCAGTGACTCCATGGAAACATCCTTGCAGTTCTCTTGGCAACAACACTCTTGCCTGTCACTAACGTTTTCTGGTTTGTTAGATGAGTCTCCATCCTGAGTGTGTGTAACCTGAGAAGTTCTTATCTAAGTGTCTTGTGACTGATTCAGTACGCATGTGTGAGTTTCTGTTTCTTTGTTCTGCCCTTTTTTCACTTACATTTTGGTCCGGACGGACATGTATTTTACTGGTAGGATGTAGTAATTATTTTTATACCTTTATAATAAAGTGTTTTATACTTAGAACTAAATCTTATCGGTTTATTTTTCATGCCATGGGAAAGCACGGTCCATTCACCTCTGGATTGCTTAAATGCAATTCTCCCCACCGGGAAAAAAGGTTTTTGCGAGTTTTGCATGCCTTGTCATTGCCATTGGCATCTTCTAGGATTTTCTTCTCAAGTTCGGTCTAATCTACACGACTGAAATTCCTTGATGGTCCCTGTACAGGCCCTAAGGAAGCACAACACTTGTTAGTTCCTGAGATAAGACAAAGCCACCATCTGTTGAGACTTGCTCCTATACAGGTGTTCTTTTATTTATGTATTTATTTGATTTGATTTGATTGCCACCCATCTCAGCTCAAATAGATAAATCAATCATATTTTTATACTGTTTCATCAGTAAACTCAGTTTTCTCTCTACAGTAGAACCTCTGGTCACGACCATAATTTGTTCCATAACTTTGGTTGCAACCCAATTTGGTCATGACCCGAACTTAATGCAGCAGCCACAGGGGGTCACTGTTGTTTTTAAACAAACAGGAAATTTGGCACTTACAAAAAAAACTGCATAGAAGGTGAAATCGGCTACGGCCGTGTTGATCGCCACCCGAGTATGTGTTCGTGACCAGATTCAAAAAAAATCGTGAATTTTTGGGTCGGAACCCAATTTGGCCATGGTCAGAAGTGTTTGTGACCAGAGGTTCTACTGTATATAGTCACTACTTCAATTGTGACTTACAATATTTAACATTAAAAAACTTGAGATTTTTTCCCCCTTTCAAGTCCTGTACAAAAGGAGACAGGGAAATGGTTCTTCATGAAAGGGAGTGATTTATGAAGAAATATAAGGCATATGAGAATCGCTAAAAAATAAATAAATAAACAAATAAATAAATAAATAAATAAATAAATAAATAAATAAATAAATAAATAAATAAATAAATAAATAAATAAATAAATAATGTTTTAGGATTTTTAGCTTTCAAAAAATGAGAGCATTAACAAAGAGAATGCAGAAAGAAATGTTCCTCTCTTCATCTCTCACTCATAATACTGGAAACTTGGTCATTAAAAGTAAAAAAGAAAAAAACTTTTTGTGCAACTCCTAGAGAACATTGGAACTTGCTGCCATAGGAAGTAGTGATCGCCAATATATCAGAAGGGATTAGGTGATTTTGTGAGATAAAGTTATCACTGGTATTAGTCACTTTGGTTCCATATTAACTTGAATGTGATTTTCAGTACAAATTGGCTGAGAAAGGTGGCCAGCTGGACGTTATTTGCTTACAATGGGATCTGCTTGGCTGCTGTTTTAAGAGCATGCTGAACTCGATTAGTCTAATCAAGAATTCACAGTTGTGTTTTTGGTTTTTGGTTTCTTGCTTTATTTTTGCTTCCTCCACTGCATGCTCACAACTTTTACTTAGTTTTCATAATGAACGTATTTCAATGAGCTGTCAACTGCAACCTCTTCCACAGTCCCAGCCAGACTTCCTCACCATCACTGTATTATAGCTACATTGGCTGCCAGTTTGTTTTCTGGTGCAATACAAGGTGCTGGTTTTAACCTTTGAACTTCATGGCATGGGACCACAGGAGGTATCACCTGTCCCCAATTACATCAGTCTGTCCTATTAGATATGGCAGAGAAAGCATGCTTCAGATTCCATTTGAAAGGGGCTTATATTTGACAGGTCCCAGGAGGCACTCACCTTATGGAACATTTTTCCCCCATCTCTGGAAATCGGTCAGCTCCATCCCTGTTAATGTTTAGGGAGTCTCTCAAGATCTGGTTTGAGGGTCTCGGGGAACTGGAGACATTTTAAGATAGCTCTTCTATTGCAGATGATATGTAGTTGCTATACTTCTCTCTGTGTTATGCTTTATACACTCTACTTTTTGTACTAATTCTTTTTAATTTTTACTAATGATTATTATATTTTTGAAATTATTTTTATTTTTTAAAAAAATTAAACTATGGTTTTATTTGACTATTGTATGCTGCCCAAAGTCACTTCTGTGAGATGGACAGCTATATAAATTTGATAAATAAATAAGTAAATAAATAATTTATTCTTACTTCTTTGTGAACCACATTGTGCCCAGATTTCTATGGCTCCTGGGTTGCCATACTGTTGACACTTTCGCTCAGTTTGTAGAGAACCTTCTTAAAATTTTGCAGAGCCTGTTTTAATTTCAGGGATTCCTGAATAATGTATCCTCCGGAAATTTGCTAAATATCTACTTATTTCTGTTCTTTGGTTAAAGAGAATTCAAAGTCTTCTAAATACTTTTTTTTAAATGTTCAATATAATTTACCAGACAGGAGAATTCCCATCAAGCAAATCCAGTCAAATCAATTTTTATTGCAGTCATTAACCAGCTCCAAAAATATGTAACAATAGGCTCAGAGATGAGATTAAAGGAATTAAAATAATAGGGAATGAGTATAAAACAATAATTTTAACAAAAAAGCATTTGAAAGATAAAAGGCTTAACACCAAAAGGATTAAAATAAATGGAGAGTGTGAGGATAATATAGAACATTGAACTCCAAGGAATGCTAAAGATAAATGCTTCACTTAAACTAGGAGCAATTTTAACTAATAAAAATCAGTCCCGCATTGACTTTAGGAGTAAGCCATAACTAGCAGCTATAGTAAGCCATATCTAAGTTTGAATTTGAATTTATTAAAATTTCTATGCCGCCCAACTCCCAGAGGGACTCTGGGTGGCTCACAGTAAGGTATAAAAACAACAATCAGTAAAAACAATTTTAAAAAACATATTAAGAAATACAATCATTATTTAAAAGAACTTTCACTCCAACATGCATACATGGGCCGATCTAACAAGACCACATCTTCAGGTCATTGGCCCCATGCCTGCCGGAAAAGCCAGGTCTTAAGCTTTTTTTGGAAGGCCAGTAAGGTGGGGGTAGTACGGATCTCGGGCGGCAGTTGGTTCCAAAGAGTCGGAGCCGCTACAGAGAAGGCCCTCCCCCATGGACCCGCCAGCCGACATTGTCTAGCTGACGTGACCTGGAGGAGGCCGATTCTGTGCGATCTCACAGGGTGCTGGGAGGAATGCAGACCGTCACGCAGATAAACTGGTCCTGAGCATATAGGGCTTTAAAGGTAAGAACCAACACCTTAAATTGTGTCCGGAGACCAATTGGAAGCCAGTGCAGCTGGCAAAGGATGGGCTTAGTGTGGGTGTACCTTGAGGCACCCACAACAGCTCGCGCAGCTGCATTCTGGACTAACTGCAGTCTCTGAACACTCCTCAAGAGTAGCCCCATGAAGTTCAGCTGTTTTTGGACATTATGTGCCTTATTTTATATGCAGAACCTGACTATGTTAAAAGTTGTCTTGAGGATGATGTCAAATGCATGTATATGGTGTTTTATATTACATAGACTCTGGTTCCTTGAAGCCATTTGAGAGGAATTGAGAAGGTGAAAGCTCTAGAAGTTTTGTAAGCTGCTTCGAACTGCTGGAGGGAAAGAACAGGATATAATTTAACAATAAATAGATGTTATCTAAATATGCACACAATAGGCATAAGGGGGAGTCACTATGGTGCTACATGACAGCCCACAGTTCTTTGTTTAGACATTATTTTAATGCAGAGAATGTTTGTATATATGCACTTGCTAAGTATGTGGCTTTGGATTAAGATAAAAAATCCTTTAAACTAGCTCTGGAAGTCCTCTGCAGAAGGAAAAGGAGGTTGGGAGTAGCACTGATGAAACAGGAAAATGACACAAGAACAAGGGTTTTGCACCTTCTGTGTGCTATCCATCAGCACTTTATTCAAGATTGCATCCTCCTAGTACTGCCTTTTTTAAATAAAATTTTAAAAAGCAATCAAGCTGCTATATGTAATCTATAACTTTCTACATTGCAGGAATAAACAGAAAAATTAGACATAGCACAACTTCCATCTCTTTCTAAAAACCAGCACCTTTTTTTTGTAATCACCCAAAAGATTTTGTTTGTAAATAAGATATTTCGTGGAGACATTCTATGGGCAAGAAATTATTAATTTGGTTCACTTTAAACAATCAATTTTTCTTTGCAAATTAGTGAAAGTCCCTCATGTCACAGAGCAATTTGAGTACATTTTGAATTTTTCACACCAAATATGTTTTCAATTTTGGCATTGGAGACAGGAAATGCTGTTGATTGGGAAACTATCTTGGTTCTTCATTCTAATTAGTGGATCATAGCTTGGATTTAGAGGGCACATGTCTACATGTCTATTCATATGAATGCTTTGTCTCTGCAGAGTCTCTTGTCTGTTTCTGAGAAGGCATGCAAACAGCTTCTAAAATAAGCCTATTCATGTTTCTTCGCTAGTTCACAAAACCATATCCTCACCTAATTTCTCTGTGGATATGAGATTTGAAACACAGAAAATGAGTTTCTGGATATCCGCCACTTAATGTGACTGCAGAGGTGGTAAGCATGAAATGCAAGTTGTAAACCATTTCAAAAAATCCTCTTTTTCTGGGGCAAAATATCCATGAATTAGAAAGAGCTGCTCTTTTCCAGTAAAAAGGTAATTAACCTGTGGGAAACTGTGGATTAACTGACATTTTTATTCATTTATCACTCTCAGTTTCGGGGTAAACTGGCTCAGCATTGTCTGGGAGGGCTTAAGTTAAAATTTACTTTGGAGAGAAAATTACAAGTGGTCTCTCCCACATCATTTACAACTATTACTCCATACATTGGAGGTACATGGTAAGGATGGATATTATTCTGGGCAGAATTAAACAATCTTTATCATCTGCCTATATATAGATTAACAAAATATTATAATAGAAATTGATGCAATTCTAGAAGTAATTATATAATTTAAATAAAAGTACAATTTTTCACAAAAATGGGAAAGATTATGACCAGATTATTTATGTCTGCGGTCCAGGCTTTATTTTGTTTATTTATTTTTGGAAATTTATATTGCCCCCTATTCGCACATGGCGACTCAAGGCGCCTTAGAAGAATATAAGAATACAATACAATAAAACTAATAAAAAAGGAGACTTCCGGTTTGGAGCGCTTCATCGCAGACATCCCTCGTTGGATGCCTTTCCGATCTTTGTTAAAAGCCGCCAGAACAGCTGTCTGGCGGCTTTAAAATCTCTTCCCCGGGCAAAGGGGAGAGATGAGAGCCTGACAGGTGGAGTAGAGCCCCCCCAGCGCCCTAGGAGCCATCTGGTAGGGCGCAAAGGGAGAGCTCCCCATGCAGCCTGTCTCCAGCTCCGAAGATCAGGAAACCTCTGCTTTTGCAGAGCTAGATGTCGTGACCAGCCGCTGCTTCAAGAATGGGATTTATAATTATATTTAAACTACAGAAGCAGACAGAGAGAAACAGGCGTGAGATGGGCAAGTACTGAAACCTCTTTTTTCCTTTTTTTTTTCAACTCCTGGGCTAGCTTTCACTTCGGCAAAGGAACAAAGGAAACAGAGTAACAATATGGCGATTGAGAAGTGAAAGTGACTTTCGTTTTCCCAGAGGCTTTTTTTTTTCCTCTCTCTCTCTTATGGAAACTTTTAACTTGGAAAAATGGTTTTTTCTCTCTCTGTCTCCTAACTCTGGATTAAAGTTATAATAGAAATATTTCCAATAATAAAAGATTATCTGATTTTTAAACTGGAAAGAACTTTAATCAGGCATCTGGCTTTCTTTCTTTTTTGTACTCTTTTGAAACACCAATGGCTTCAAAGTCTGGAAAGATTGTTTTGACTAAAAGAAATGACTATTCATCTGGATATATTTCTAAAATGCAACTTAACACTGAGCTAACACCTCCACAGCTTTTGACACCTGAAAATTTATTAAATAATTTAAAGATTATGAAACATGAACTTACTTTGGAATTTAACCAGAAAATAAGTGAGATAGACAAAAAGATGCAGGCTGCTTTGAAGAATATGAATCAACAACTAAGATTTGATGTGTTAGAGGTTTGCAAAGGCTTAGCAACAAATATTGAAGTTTTGGCAGAACGTATTGAAACAAATAAACAAGCTTTGGCAACTTCGGTGAATTACATAGATAAAATCCAAAATGATATTGCAAATTTTGAAAAAGAGGTCTTAATGACTCAGTTCAGATCCATGGAAGTTGCTATAAGGATTAGAGGTTTGAAAGAAGGATTATATGAAAATTTAAAAGGCAGGATGGTTGACATATTGGATCAGGTGTCTGGAATTTCTAAAGCGGAATTGGCTACACAAATCGACAAAATATACAGAATCAACTCGTGGTACGCTAAACAAAAGCATTTACCAAGGGATATTGTCATATATTTTACCACAAGAGCTCTACGGAACAGAATTATACAAGCAACGTTTAACAATAATCTTATGGTGAATGGTCAGGAACTAAAGATTTGGAAAGAAATCCCCTCTAAAATGCTTAAAGCCAGAAAAAGCTATACTTTTTTGATTGATGAATTTAAGAGATTAAATTTACAATATAAATGGGAAGCGCCAGTTGGAGTAGCAGTGAAATTTTCTGGAAAAAGATATTGGCTCAACACGATAAAAAAAGCTACTGAATTTTATGTCAACGTTCTAAAGGCTGATATATACAAGATTCCAGAGGAAGGATGTATGAAAATAAAAGAGGAGGAGGAGGGGAAGCCACCTTTGATGGATCAAAAGGAAATAGATTCAAAAATCCAAAAGGAGTGCCTGAATCAGATAGCTGGGGAAAAGGAGATGGAGGTTTGGGAGTAGACGGGAGACGACTCGACAAATTTGAATTTATTGAACTATTAAAAGATGAACTATCAAGATACAAAACGATGTGATGTTGAAATATATTGGATGGATAGAGACTAATATGATTGTATTTTATCTTTTCCCTATCTAATGATTACTTATGCAATATTTAGTTAAGTTTTATATAATTTTGAGGTTATTTTTAATGTTGATAATATTAGATATATATAGTTTGTTGAAGATTTGTTTATTGTTTATTCTTCTTTCATTTTCTTTTTTTGTTTATTGAAGTTAGTGAATTAATTTAGAATAATATTATCTTATTAATATCATGATGAAATTTAATATTTGATGATCACTTATGTAACATTTAGTTAAGTTTTATCTTAGAGGTTATTTTTAATGTCAATAATATTAGTTTAAGATTTGTGTATTTTATATTTAGTTATTACTTATGAAACATTTACCTTGTATAAGATAGAGGACTGAAGGGAGGAGGTAGGAGGTTTGTTTGTTTGTATTGTTAAAGAGTTTTCTCTTTCTTTCTTTCCTTTTTTTTTCTTTTTTCTCTCTTTTTTGTATCTTTACTATTGTAGACAAATGCGATATATTAGCACTGTATAATTTGGAGTTGAAGTTTTTTAAAAATAGTGTTCTTTTTTTCCTTTTTTCTTTCTCTTTTTATTAACAATTTAAATTTATTATTATGCCCTGTATTATCTCTGGGAAGTCCGGGGGGGAGGTGGGGAGGGAAGGGGGCGGGTTTGGGGGGGGGAGAAAAAAACAAAAATGTTTGTACTTTATATTTAATATTTTGCTACTACTTATGTAAGTTTGTACTAATAAAACTTTTTTGAATAAAAAAAAACTAATAAAAAAGAGAATCATATAATAAAATAATAAAATAATATAATAAAATAAAATAACCCCCCGCCCTGGTGACAACACATCACACGAGCCATTTAATGGGCTCTGTCCCGCTCTACGTTCCACAGGCCTGCTGGCAGAAACAGGTCTATAGCGCCTTCTAGAAGAGTGTTAGCATGGGCACTATTCTAATCTCTGGGGGAATGATATTCCATGGAGAAGGCTCTTCTTCTGGGTCTCAGATGTATCTCCCTAGGGGATGGGACCCGCAACATTCCTTGCCTCCCCGCTCTGGTGGGTCGGGTGGATGTGACCGGATAGAGACGGTCTCTCGGATAAAGTAGTAGGTTCTTACTATTAATGATCAATCACAAGGTTTTTGTTTTTCTTCCTTGGCATCTTTAAACTGCTTTTGAACTGCTCAGCTTTGCAAATAAAGCAGAAATTGGCAACTTTTTAGTGTCAAGGCTATTTTTGATGTGGATCACATGGGTAGGTGGAGCTGTAGCAAAAAGGACTTGAGGTTAGAGGTAAAAGTAGATGGGACACCCATTGTCTCTTGAACAATCACTTTTTCTCTGACACTTCAGTCTTCAGGCTGCAGATTAGGGGGCTACAAGGGGGTTCCAAGTGAAATAAGAAAATACTTTACTGACCTTCAGCAATTTTTCAAAGGAAGACTGTTCTAAATTATAACAACCATAAAAATATCAGTAAGCGTACAGAAACCTGAAAGCACTAAAAAGCCTCCCAAACCCGTGTTTCTCTCTTTAGAGAGCTGAGGTGGTGCAGTGGTTAAATGCTGCGACTGCAGGCTGACTGCTAGTTCAGCAGGTCAGCTGTTCAAATCTCACTAGGCTCAAGGTTGACTCAGCCTTCCATCCTTCTGAGGTCGGTAAAATGAGAACCCAGATTGTTGGGGGCAATATGCTGAACTCTGTAAACCGCTTAGAGAGGGCTGTAAAGCACTATGAAGCGGTATATAAGTCTAAGTGCTATTGCTATTGCTATCTGATTTGCAGCATTAAGTAAAGACCTTATGGAACTGGATGCAATGTGAATGCCTTGAATCGGACATTCCAATTTAAGTGCAACCACTCAAAAAAAATGACAAATAAATATAAATTTGCGTTCCTAACAAATCATTTCTTCTTTTTGGACAATATAAATGGTTACATTATCTGGCAATTATTTAGCACAGTGTACTAATTCAGCTTCCTATAACTGCACAATCTTAAAGATTTTAAGGCTAGTGGCATTTTCTAACTCATATAAGGGGAATGGATTGTATCATGAAAGTCACAATGACAATAACACAGCAGTTTAAAAAAAACATTTAAAATCAGAATCCTAAAATTAAAGTATTGATTCATGATTATTGCCAAGTTCACATAATGCACATAACCAAAAGATGATTTTTAGACTAGATTTTTTTTTTAATCAGCCAATTTTGGCTTAATAAGAAATCATGGATGCATATATCTGTGTTGGTGGGACACAGATTGCAGGATAATCTCTAAACTAAAGATCTTCACTTGCACAAAATAGTGGGAACATATTTGGTTTTAAATTGCTTGACTTTGTGGCATATTATGTTATGCTGATCAAAAATATCTGGTGTTCTCTTACTGTTTGCAAAGATTGTTGGATTTGGCACCAGTATGATTAAGTATGTAAAACTAATCTACAACTTCTTTATTTTAATTTTTTTTTAAATCTTAGATGAAAGCCTCTATTGACACAACACACATGACTCTATGTACAGCCATTATAACCACAATAATCAAATGCTGCAAATATTAGATTGTCTGATGCAAAAAAAGCATGGATATAAAAATTAATGAATAAAAGTATTTTTTTATTTTAAACAAGTATTTTTGTTTGAAAAGGAAAATGGAGGGAGTGATGTTAGTTGATACATAAATACCAAAAATCTAGAAAAAGTAAATGAATGAATATTTTGCTGGAATGTTTATTAAGGAAAAATTGAAACATTTTAAGACACTCACGCGCTAGTAGAAAAGTAGTAAAGTAATACTACTTACTAGTAGAAAGAGTAAGATGTAGATAATCTGTTGTGAGGAATGAATGTTGAAAGACCAAATATGGCTGTGTATAGGACTGTTATATGGATGTGAGAATTGGATATGCCAGGAGAAGCATAAAAGTTGAATATCAAATCTGTATGATACAGTACAAGAAAAGATAGTCATAATGTATGAATGTCAAATCAATGTGGACCAAATTCAAAAGTGAGTGACCGTAGGAAAGAAGTATACAGAAATGATTTGGGCATGTAGAAAGGCTGACCAAGGATTGAATCACAACAGTAATATATGAAGAAAGAATGAATAATTGGGTCTAGAACAGTGGTTCCCAACCTTTCTAATGCCGCGACCCCTTAATATAGTTCCTCATGTTGTGGTGACCCCTAACCATAAAATTATTTTGGAGACCCAGCGAACAAAGAGGCAAACAGCGAGGGAGGGAAGAGAAAGACTGAGAGATATTAGCACAGGGCTAGCCTGATCATATGGAGCAGGGCAGCGACAATGGACCATGCTCTGGCACCACCTCCTTCTCCAGTTCCCTCCGGCTTAGCTCCTCCTGCCCCCGGTGGTGGCGCCCTCAGCACCAAGGCTGTATGATCAGGCTAGCCCTGCGCTAATATCTCTCAGTCTCTCTCTTCCCTCTCTCCCTGTTCGCCTCTTTGTTCGCTGGGTCTCCGCACCAGCCGAGGGTGAGAGGGCAGACAAATGATTTCGACCCAGCTGTCCTCCTACCCACCGTCATGCGCTGTGAAACTTAAATGGTCGTTGGCTGGCCGTTCTCTCCCGTGACTCCCTTTCCCTTCGACACCAGTGGAAAGAAATTGCTGCCGCGAGCAGGAGACAGGGGTGGCCACAGATGTCTTAAACACCGCCTTGTACTCTCCAGCGCACAATCTTGTGATGCCCCGCCCCTTAGCTGATGCCGTCAAAGCTCGACTGCCAGGCGTCACAAACGCCTCTCACCGAATGGCACCTCTCCCGACCAATCGGAGAGCTCAGGTGAGTTGAGCCGATATGGCCAGGCTTGTGACAGTGGGGGGGGAGCTGAGGATGCCAGGGCGACCCCTGGGAAATGGTCATTCGACCCCCCAAGGGGTCCCGACCCCCAGGTTGGGAACCACTGGTCTAGAATAAGGGAAAAAAGTAATGGAGTTGATAAGAAACTGAAAAAGAGAAATCTGGAGTTTAAAGAACCAAGGGCAATAAATCAAATTGTGTATGGACATGTCAGAAGTATGGCTTGGAAAGATAAGATGATATGGAGAAGCATAATATGTTGATAAAAATTAGCTTTAATTATGCTTTTCCTTTTTTTTTCCAGGTGATTTTGAGTTTTTCTGTGCTTTGGAGGTTGGATTATTTCATATCATACTCTTTTTCTACAGGTTCATAATGTTTCTAATTCAGAAAGGAAACCACATTATGTGCATTTATCTGTAAATCAAACTTTATTGTAAAAATACAGCACAATAAGTTAGGTAGATAAGATAGGTAGGGACAAGCAAACTATGGTTTAGGTCAGTGGCCAATTCCAGTGTGGCTATTCAGTCAGAGAAAAAACATTCCAATTATATGTTCTGATAAACACGAAGAAATGGAGTTAACTCTATTATGCTGTAAAATTTGCGGCAATCCAGCTGTAACTTGAAACGAGAAAAAAGGTTCTGCTTTACAGCCGATTGCAGTTTAAGCTTCCTGGCTCAATAGGATGCAGAGTTCTGTTTGGATCATGCAGGAAAACCATGGGAGATTCAGACAGGCAGAAATGATTAGATTTTCCATCACTCCACTAATGCTGTCAAGCCTGCTGAGTTTTTCATAAGACTCAAACTTGTGGAAAGCTTTCATGTCATCAGGGAATGTAGTTAAGTCTGATCTCTACGTTGTCCCAAAAGACACAGCTGTGTTAACATGAGCAGAAAAAAAAATCCTAAAACGCTTTGGTTTAGGATCCAATAGATATTACCTGTATCACTCAGCAGTCTCAGTATCTGAGTATATACTTGCTTTGTTTTATGATCTCTCACTTTTGGGCATTATTCTAGAATAAATGTTTATTATTATTATTATTATCATCATCCAAATTAATATCACAGTATCAGTGATGGGTTCCTACCGGTGCGGTCCACTCTATAGCACCAGTAGCGGCCCGCTGGTGATGTCACAGTACCGGTGCGGTCAGTTGCCGGTGCCTGGGCACCACCATTAAAAAAAATTTTATTTTTATTTTATTTTTATTTTCTTCTGCGCATGCCCAAAAGCCGAGCTTCCGGCACTGTGCATGCGCTGCCTTCCTACCCCACAGTGAGTCCAAGCAGGGGAGGATGGCTGAGGGAGCGCGTGAGATGCTGAAAGAACGGGCGGCAGGAGCTATCTCCATTCCCCTCCCTTCAGCAGTCCGAGAAGCCACGAACGTGCGGTGATGATCCTAGGCATTTTCACACGTTCGAGGCTTTTCGAGCTGCTGAGGGGAGGGGGAATGGGCGGCAGGACCTATCTCAGTTCCCCTCCCTTCAGCAGTCCGAGAAGCCACACCCACCCGGTCACATGACTGGCAAGCCACGCCCACCCAGTCACATGGCTGGCAAGCCACACCCACAAAATAAGCCACACCCACAGAGTGGTAGTAAAAAAATTAGGAAACTGCCCCTGCACAGTATGATCACCTGGATGTTGAGTCCAATTGTTTGAATTCTGGCCAGGGGACTAACGCATAGACTCTTTTCTTATAGGGTCTTTGGTGCTCTCTGAGTTGGTTTTTTTTTATTGCAGATGTTTTATTACCAAACTGGATAACATCATCAGTGCTAGAAAGGAGTGGGTTTGCTCTTTTTATATATACTACTGACTTGCCCTTTCTTTGCTTTTCCTACAACTCGCCTTTCCTATTCCAAACATCATGGAAAAATACACACCATGTTTTCAGATTTATCCTTTGAGGAATATTTTTACTGAGAGACAATAACTAGGAAAAAGCCACTTGCTGATATTCCTCACTGTACAGAGATTTAAATCTACATTTCCCACATGTAATCACGTCACCCTAATGACTATCTTTTGGGAAAAGGGAAGACAAACACGTTAGCATTATTACTTCTTGTAACAACAAACTGCAGTGAGCACCACCAGATTACCACCAATTTTTTTTGCTGAGAAACAAATTGGAGATATCAGCATTTTCAGGGAAAGCCTGGGTTTGCAGAATATAAAAGGTATTTCCAAAATAAACTCCATCAATTCAAGGGAGCTAGATCTTGCTTAGAAGACTGAGAGACAATTGGGAAAGAAAAATTCAACCAGAAAGTAGAACAGTCTTATACTATCTTATGAGAACTTTAAGGAAGAATTGTTTCATTACAAATATATCTCAATATTTTATTGCAGACCTCGTCTACTGGCAACATTTAAATGACAGAATGTTGCTGCTAATTTGTGCATCTACACTTAATTTAGAATTCACAGGATGATATCAAAGGAGGAGAACACTAAGGGAGATGCCAATGTGGCAATAAACTGTTAAGAAGGTTTATTGAGAAGCTGTACCCAAATAGAGTCACAGTGCCAGAGGTTCTTCCTCAATGGACTGCAATGAATCCAAGTGGCAAGGATGGTCTTGGAATTCAACTCACAAAGAAGTTGATTTTGCAAGGCAAAACTTATAAATCATTCCCCCTCTCACCCTCACACTTTGGAATGATAATATTTATGCTTGGGTGATTAACCAGCAGGAAATTAGTGTTTATATTTACATTCATTGGACAGGCATAGAATACAAGAGAGTAAACAGGTACACAATAGGAAATTCACATTGAAAGGAATGCAATAGCACCAGCTGTTTGCCTAGTGCATTTGAGCTGCTCAGGAGATGAAAGCTGTCAGCTATTAACTTATTAAGGTCAAGGCAGGAATTTTGTTAGTTGCAGACTGCAGCATCAGTCACACTAGGAGGAGCTAATTGATTAAGATCACGAAGCCAAGCTTGTTAATTTGCAGTTAGCACTTATTAGTAAAGAACTGCTCTGTGAAGAAAAACCATTCAAGAAGACAACTTGTTTACATAATCTCTCAGCTTTATAGGGGAAGAAGAAAAGAGGAAAAATGGCTCAGGCAGAGGATACTGATTGTTTAAAATCTAGTTTAAGTTTAATTGCCAAAGGCGATATACTATAGGCCTGTGATGGCGAACCTATGGCACACGAGCCGTCGCCCCAGCTCAGCTCCACCACGCATGTGCGTACGCCTCCCTCCGGCCGGCTGATTTTTGGGTCTCTGCTGCGCATACACAGGGGTGGGGTGCATGCGGGAGATGTGCGCACATGCATGGGGGGGTCAGGGGATCAGGAAACTCTGAAAATGTTCAGAATATTTATGAAAATAAAATTCAATAAAACTGAAATAAAACATCAGGCACAGGGAAGAGCATGAGGCAGATGGCCTAAGAGCAATATAATGGAAAAAGCTGTTTGGAGAATTATCTTTCTGAGGAAGATTGTTAAGGATGAGATAAGATGCAGAGGACCCTGGCAGAAGCAGATTAACTAGATCCATTCAAATCAGGTTTCAGGCTCAGGCACAGCATGGAGACAACACTGATCACAGGTTTTGATGAGTTATGATGAGACCAAGAGAAGGATAATGCAATCCTCCTGAGATTAGAGTGAGAGTTGTTTTCCCGTGGCCTTGTCCTTTCTAAAGGGATTGGTTCAATTACAGAGTGCCATAGAATAGGGGTCTCCAGCCTTGGCAACTTTAAGACTTGTGGACTTGTGGATTTCAACTCCCAGCAAAGCTGGCTGAGGAATTCTGGGACTTGAAGTCCACAAGTCTTAAAGTTGCCAAGGTTGGAGACCCCCGCCATAGAAGAAGCAGGGTTGGGACCATTCTAATTTCTGCATTAAAATTATCTGTGTTCCCAAAAAGGTGAAAACAGAGCTTTTCCAAAGGGCTTTTTTTGGGCATGATGCAATGTTTTCACTGTATTTATCTTATAGTTCTTTGATATTGTAATTTTTATTATTAATTTCCTGCTAATGGGAGTGGGAGAATTCTGAGATTCTCCCAGACTGAGAATCTCCATAGACTGCTAATGGGAGTTACCAAGAGTCTATTTATGAATGCAGTGGGATACCACTCTGATTAATAAATAGAATAGAATAGAATAGAATAGAATAGAATAGAATAGAATAGAATAGAATAGAATAGAATAGAATAGAATAGAATAGAATAGAATAGAATAGAATAGAATAGAATATCTGGATCTCCAGTCACTATGATACAACAGGAAGGATGCTGGGAAATACAGTTCATAGTTCAACAGATATCTGGAGGGTCACATGTTGACCACTTTTCCAGGTTGATGGCTGACACCAAACAAGGTAACAAATGCAAGGCCTTTTTGAAACTGGGAATTTTAACATAGAATAATCATATATATCATATAAATATATATGATTATTCTATGTTAACTATATATGTTATATATATATATATATATATATATATATATATATATATATATATATATATATATATATATATATATATATATATATATATATATATATATATATATATATATATATATATATATATATATATATATATATATAAAATGCAGTATGCTCCCTTCCATATTTGGATATACCAGGGTGATTCGACAGGGGGGAAAAAACCATATAACCTTTCCCTGGTACAAGCTGATACAGGAGGAGAGCCTGTGGCTTAGAGGTTAAAGGCTGCCCAGGTCCAAATCCCAATAAGGGTATGGCTAGCTGATGAGAGCTAAATAGCTTGAAATAGATCTATACTAGTCTCCCTTCATTTTCATTATCAGTAAAAATGTGTTACACACACACACACACACACACACACACACACACACACACACACACACATACTATAATGGTAAGCAAACAATTATAAAGATAAGCAGCAGTGGGGGGAAAGCAATCCTAAACTTTTTTAAAAATGGGAAGAGTTGTAAGGATAGGAAGGGGGGGGAACCCTCTATCAGATATTCCTGCTGTGAACAATCAAAAAGGTGAAATTTCCCCCTTCCTCCTTTCCCTTCCCCAGGGCAAGCTCTTCTAACCTGCTGTTACTGAGCACATTATAGTAGGGGAAAGAGAATGGAGAGGTGCCTATTATAGACAGATTTAATCAGACACCACTCCAGTTGTCAGACAACTTTGGAAAAGAAATTGCTTTGGTTTCTCTCAAATGAGATTAGTAAGTGTGGGGGAATTTTAATTTAAAAAGGTGATGGCCAGTCGCAGCAGGCTCATCACATATATTTTCTTCTTTACCTTTATGTAGTTCCTGGCAAGCGATTGAAAATAAATTGGATGAGGAACACAAGAGAAAAACTGCTGAAAATATCTTTATCCACATCTACATTTATATTTATTTCCTGAATCAGTTTTGAAAGTCTAAAGCATGTTAAGAAACTTGTTGGTCTGAGTTTCCTCTGAGTGAAACCCACTGAGTATTTTCAGTATGCTTCAAAGTTATTCTGCTTCTGTAATGCAACACAACAAGATGCTTCAGAACTACCAGTAGTATCTGCTAGTTCACTATATGAACTAGTTCATATAAAAGGCATGATTTGTAAAGGGGTGCACGTATATGCCCTTGCAAATGATTGTGTTGAGGTGTATTACTTATGGGTTTGGGGAGGGAAGGATTGGTCATGGCATTTTAGTGTTGTATTTAGTGTCTCAATTCGGGGAAGCCGTAATGGGCCGCTGCCTGGCCGATGTTAGGGTCTGGATTGGGAAGAACCGGCTAAAGCTTAACCCTGACAAGACCGAGTGGCTGTGGATATTGCCTCCTAAGGACTCGACCAATTGTCCCTCCTTGGTTCTTGGGGGGGAGGAATTAGCCCCCTCAGAACGGGTTCGCAATTTGGGTGTCCTCCTAGACCCACAGCTAAAATTGGAACAACATCTTTCAGCTGTGGCTAGGGGGACCTTTGCACAAGTACGTCTTGTGCACCAATTGTGACCCTACTTGGAGAAGGAGGCACTTCTTACAGTCACTCATGCCCTTATCACCTCATGGCTGGATTACTGCAATGCGCTCTACATGGGGCTACCCTTGAAGAGTGTCCGGCGACTGCAATTGGTGCAAAATGCAGCTGCGCGAGCTGTGGTGGGTGTACCTAGATGCACCCACGTAACACCTATCCTCCGCCAGCTGCATTGGTTGCCCATTAGTCTCCGGATCCAATTTAAGGTGTTGGTCGTTACCTTTAAAGCCCTACATGGCTCAGGGCCAGGTTATCTCCGGGACCGCATCCTGCCGCATACCTCCCTACGACCGGTTAGAGCCCACAGAGTCGGCCTCCTCCAGGTCCCGTCGACCAAACAATGTCGGCTAGCGGGACCGAGGGGGAGGGCCTTCTCTGTGGGAGCTCCCTCCCTGTGGAACCAACTTCCTCCAGAGATCAGGACCATCCCCACCCTGCTGGCCTTCCGGAAAGCAATAAAAACCTGGCTCTTCCGGCAGGCGAGGTGAATGAGATACTCTTTTAACTTTTGTATTTTCTGTATTTTTTATTATTGCATTTTGTATTGTCATATATTTTAATTATTGCTTTTATTCTGTAATGGATTTAACATGTTGTGAGCCGCCCTGAGTCCCTAGGGATTGGGCGGCATAAAAATCCATTAAATAAATAAGTATTACATTCCCCTGTGTTGAGGTGCATTTCTTTTCTTTTTTTTTGTAAAAGTTTTTTATTTTTCTCTCCACATTATCCATATATATATATCAATACATATAGCTTAAAAATATCAATAACATATATTGTTATACAATTCTATCTAGTCAATTGTAATTCAATATCCTAATATGCACCTCAGAATGGGACTGTTCGCCTCCTCCGCTTGGTCGCGCCTGTTTGGTACCCAGGCTTCCGCCCCCAACCATTCGAGCGCTGCCTTTCCATCTCCATCTCTTCCAACAACCTTCTTACCCTTCTCTCCCCCTACCTTACAACTCTCTCTCTCCACCCCTTTCTCCTCTTCCCTACTACTTCCTCTTCTCCCTCTAAAAACCCTTCCTTGAGTAATTTTAATTCTAATATTTCTCATTGTTAACAGACTGATGATATATTACTATATATTTATGGCCTATCGGTGTCCCTTCTATCCTTTGTGTATTTTCATATCATATCCATAACCATTATCCTTTGTTTTAAATATTTGAGGTGTATTACTTATGGGTTTGGGGAAGGAAGGACTGGTCAGGGCATTTTAGAGCTGTATTACATTCCTCTGAATTGTCATCTTTAAAACAAGAAGCCCAAAGCCAGCAATTTCAGATATCACAGAATTTAGATATCACAGTCAATAGAAGATTCCCAAGGGCTGTGACATAGGAGCTAGCAACCAAGACAGTCACTTGGTATACAACATGCCTTTATCATCTTGCTTTCCTTTAGTAAATCATAGAGATGCAGGGAACCAGAGAAGGACTGGTTGTCACTGGGAACTCAGATAGATTCCTTTCCTTCTGCCCAATGTAGCTAGAACACTTAACAAAATAATTTTCTATTAATTCTAAAACTTTTGAAAACTTTTTATCTTCATGAACTAATTGCACCCTGTATGCCTCAACCTACTCTGTAGCCCTTATTAAAAAAATTAACCTGTGGCCCTTAGCCACCAAGAGTGCTCTCTCTCCCTATAGTGAAATCTCTCCTTCTAAAAATCTTAAATTTCAATTCAGTGTGGGACTTATACATGTTTTGGGCTTAACTGTTCTGGAGATCTCAGGCCAAACTATAGAGGAAGAATACTTCTGAGCTACTTTAGAGGAATGCAGAAATCAGGTGGATGAAGGAATGCAAAAACGTTTAGCAGTGCCATTAAATCAGAATAATGTATATCAGCTCTGGGAAAAAAAGAAGCATGAAAAAGAGATTCAAAATAGCCCCACCTTGATTTTACATGGTATAATAGGGGACAAGGGAAAACTCCAGCATGCTTTCAACAATCTGTTGCACTTTACAATAATAGTTCTTGCGATGTTCACTTCTTAACCAGGCTTACCAGACTGACAGTTACTTAGAAATGCTCACATGCCACTAGCTGCCCCAGTCATGTGTACAAATTGAATTCTGTATTTAATATGTTCTCTCCAGATACAGATTTCACTCATGGGTATCCATAGGAGGATTCAAAGGAGAAATGACAAAATACTTGAAGATATCACCTGCAAATGCCACAACTTCCTCTTTTAGCATCCCATATAATAAAAAGTAATCTTAAAAATTAATAAATGAACAAACCATCCTGAACTCGATTTACATGATTTCATTCACTTTCATTTGCAGGCTACTTATTTCCCATAAGCAAATATCTATTATATAATTTTTTAACAAGCTAATCAAAGATAAAATGAAGTTTCCTGTTTCTATTCTCAACACTTGCTTTGTAATTTCCAAATGTTATTATATACACATAATTCAAAAGAAATTTCTTGAAAGTATTTGTTCCAGACTAGTAGATGCTAGTACAGTGATGGTGAACCTATGGCACTCATGCCACAGGTGGCACGCAGAGCCATATCTGAGGGCACGCAAGACGTTGCCCTATGTCAGCTCCAGCTCGCATGCGCATGCTGGCCAGCTAATTTTCAGCCTTCTTTTCAGCCGTTTTCGCTCTCCCCAGGCTTCAGAAAAGAAAACGGGCCAACGAGCCAACCGGAAGTTCACTTGTGTGCATCACCCCCAGCCTCCTTTTCGCTGTCAGAGGTCTTCAGGGACTTCTTTGGCTTTGGACATTTGCAGCCATGCCTCGCACACCTTGGCCCATTTCTTCTGCAGCCAGCAAGGCTTTCCTGAAGGCCTCTGCAACTGATAACAGAGCTCCGGATCGATCCAGAACTCTGTTATCAGCTACAGAGGCCTTCAGGAAAGCTTTGCCGGCTGCAGAAGAAATGGGCCGAGGTGTGCGAGGCCTGGCTGCAACTATCTGAAGGTAAGTAGTAGGGCAGCTCCACTTCTGTTTCATTTCCAAACTTCTGATTGGCCCGTTGGGCCATTTTTTGCCATCCCCGGGCTTCAGGAGGCTTTCCTGAACCCTGGGGAGAGTGAAAAACAGCCCATCGGGCCTACCAGAAGTCCGGAGGCTTCAGTGAGGCCTGTGCACATGCATGGGGGCAGGGGGTGGTTGTGTGCACATGCACGGGGGGGGACATTGTATTATGGGTGTGGGCACTCACACGCACGATAGCGTGCATGCACGCACCCTTTTGGCACCCGAGCCAAAAAAGGTTCCCCATCACTGCGCTAGTAGATATAATATGGCAATATTCCCCTCTTCTGATCTAGGTGGCCTCCATTTTAAATTTCTCACACTTCCTGGAATACCTGTTAGGACATCCCTTCATAGCACTGTGGGCAAAGTAAAATGCTACCAATTCTCTTTGCAATGGTACCCTTAGTTACAACATTTCTCACACCTCAGTCTTCACAGTTACCATGGACAAAATTCTTTTGAAATATATTTATATTAGTGAATTTGAATGTTCTAGTTTTGGGCAAATAATATTGTCCAGAAGGACTAAATTTAGATAATGAATAATATGCTCAACAAATGGATGTCAATTTTCTGGACAAATATCTATTTATTTTTTATTCATTTAGTTTGTCGATCATGTACTAGATAACAGGTATAATTATAAACATGGACATGACAAGGAATGAGTACAAATAAATGGGGACATTAGGACAGGGATGGTAGGCACGCTGGTGCGCTTATGCACGCCCCCTTTACGGACATTTTTGATGATGTATCATTATGAAACAAGGAAATAAACCTAATGTCAAGGGATAACAAAAATAGAATAAAATGCTACAGAATAGCTACGTTTAGAGGCTGTACAAGATGTGTTCTTTTTAAGAAATGCAGCACACCTGACACACCATCATTCACAGAAATTTCCAAGGTGCTATTTGTCATCATCAACCTCATCAAAGACAGTTCAGCCATATTCTTGCAGACTGTTAGGTCATGAGATGCCACCATGCCTGACCACCACATTTATCAGTTTAGGAAACCAACATCTAATAGTTGGCATGATGAAATATGGAAAGCCAGATACAACATTTATCTTTGTTGGAACTGACTGATCACTCCCACAGTTTTAGTTCTGCCCATGCTGACACTCAAACATAATGTCTTACATCTATCATTGGATCCACCTTTGAAATACAACTTGGATTTTTTTTAAGAGCCAGAACTTCACCTGTCTGTGTCTCTCTGTTTGTCTGTCTGAGAGAGGGGGGGAGGGAGGGAGGGAGGGAGGGAGAGGGAATTGCACACTAGCTCCTGTTATCTATCAGCTTGTTTCATTTAAAACCTTTTTTCAGAATTTTGCCATGATTTAAGTATTTGAAAGAAGCAAAATGGTAGAAATATTGAGCAATACACAGCTGGTATGGCTTTATCACAGGATATATTGCAGTGATGGCGAACCTTTTTTGGTTCGCATGCCAAAAGGGGGTGTGCATGTGCACGTGCCCACACCCATTCCCTCCCCCCATGCATGTGAACCCCCCAGCGCTGCCCCCTGTGCATTCGCACAATCCCCCCGCCCCTGCACATGCGCACAGACCTCACCAAAACCTGGGACGGTGAAAAAAATGGCCCAACGGGCAAACCGGAAGTTCAGAAAAACGGACTTCCAGTTTGCCCGTTGAGCGGTTTTTTGCACTCCGGGGCTTCAGGGAAGCTTCCCTAAAGCCTCTGGAGAGCAAAACGGCCTTCCCCATGGCCGAAAATCAGCTGGCCAGTGCGCACATGTGCGCTGGAGCTGACATAGGGCAACGACTCACGTGCCGTCTGTTATGGCTCTGCGTGTCACCTGTGGCATGTGTGCCATAGGTTCGCCATCACGGATATATAGGGTAGAAATTTATCTCTCCATGAAGTTAGAACTTACTTACTTCAAATAAATGTATGCCTACACTCATAGTTGAAATGGATTATGAAATATGATAATGAATATGAACTTCATTTACTTCAGATGCTATATTGCCTTTAAATACAGATAGTCCTCAAGTTACAACCATAATGGAATCTGCTTTGATCATTAAGCAAATATCACAGTAAGTTACAGTAAGTGAATCCATTGTTTGTTATGGTGCCAAAATAAAGTGCCAGTTTTCAGCAGAACCATTGTAAACCAGTTATATGACCACGGGGATGTCGCCAAGTACCAAAAGCACATCACGTGAGTGAGGGGGGCAACTATTGGAATTTCAGATGCAGGTCATAAGTCCCCTTTTTCAGCTAGATCATATCTTCAAATGGATACTAAGTGACTGGTATCTGACAAGGACTACCTGCATATAATTTTTATTAAATATTTTGTTTAAAAAAAGGAAGATTAAAAACTAATATAAAGCAAGAAGAGGGGGGAAAAATAAAAAGGCGAACAAGTAAAGAAAAAAAAGAAAGAAATAGAAAAGAAAGAAAATGATACTGTACGAAGAAGTAACTTCTGATCTTCTTAGCCTCGGTTATAAGTACAATTATAAATTTACCTCTTACTATATGGTTACAATGTAACTATATTCTTTCTACAATCTATCCTGTCTAATCATCAAAACCTTAAATCATAAGTTCTTTTTTTTCTGTTTCACACAAAAAGTCTATAAGGGGTTTCCAATCAACAAGAATGTAGATATTGGTTTTTTTTCCTCATGTATTAAAAAAGTTAATTTAGCCATTAAAGTGAGTTCCATCATTTTCATCAAGCATTCCTCCACTGTAAGAAGCAATAAAACTTTCCATCTTAATGCATACAGTGATCTTGCTGCAGTTATTATGTACAAAACCAAAGTTCCATAACTTTTTTCCAATAGTTTGTCCATCAGTGTCGCCAAACAAACCCCTCTGAAGTCAATTATGTTCAAATCCTATATTACATTAAGGAAATAAGTGGATGGCAAATGTTTTGTCTCCTCTTCTTATCTGCTCTTATCATAATTACACAAAGAATATTGTTATCTTTTGAGATTTTTATACCACTAGTCCTATTGCAGGTAAAGAGATAGCTTTTCATATGTATTTTTGATAATCACAAAATTATCTGCCACAATGTCCTACCTGTTAATGACTACTTCAGCTTCAACCGCAACAATACATGAGCTCACAATAGATACAAACTTAATGTAAACCGCTCCAAACTTGATTGCAAAAAATTCGACTTCAACAACAGAGTGGTCAATGCCTGGAATACATTACCTGACTCAGTAGTTTCTTCCCCAAACCCCAAAAACTTTAACCTTAGATTATCAACCATCGACCTCACCTCATTCCTAAGAGGTCTGTAAGGGGAATGCATAAGCGCACAATCGTGCCTACCATTCCTGTCCTAATGTACCCATATATCCATACTACTTGTACTCATAATCATGCTTGTACTATTATATATATATACAATCATGTTTATACTTTGTTTATACTTTGCTTGTAATCATATATGCTTGACAAATAAAAATAAATAAAATAAAATAAAAAACTCAAGTGTTACACCAAGCATGTTTCTTCCACGGCAGTGCTTGGCTTTGATGCTAGAATACTATTGTCCCAGTTGAAGAGAAACATTGTTTTCAGTCTAGCCACCACTAATCATTACACTACTCATTTATATACTAAAATGGCTTAAATATGTATATATTATTCCACTAACTGGTACAGAATTAATGGCTTCTCAGTGACTATATGCAGGGGATCTGCAGCTTTTCCTCTGGTAATCTCACTTCTATCTTTTTTTTTTTCAGAAGGTTTGGGAAAAGTATATGATTTTGGACAGTCAAGTCATAACTAAAGAAAATATTAAAACAAATATTTCTAAACAGATCAAGGTAAGGAGAACTGGAATGTTTTCTAGGCCTTTAAAGGAATTCAAACTTCAAGCCTTCGCTGACGATATGACATTTATAATTGAAGAACCTCTAGACACCGGCCCGACTCTAATCAAAGAAATTGAAAAATTTGGAAAGGCGGCAGGCCTAAAAATTAATAAGGAAAAAACAAAAATAATAACTAAAAACATGACACCAAAACAAAATACCAAATTGGAAAATTTATTAGGCATGAAAATAGTTAAAAGAGTTAAATATCTTGGGATATGGCTCACCGCAAGATGTAGTTCATTAAAGGAGGATAATTATATAAAACTAATACAGAAAATTAGTAAGGACCTTGACGGATGGTCAAAACTTCAATTATCATTTATGGGTAAAATCGCGACAATCAAAATGAACATCTTACCCAAGATCTTATTCCTATTCCAGGTAATTCCAATAAAGTTGAACAAAACAGTTTTTTCAAATTTAAATAAAATGATACACAAATTCATATGGGCCAAAAGAAAAGCGAGGATCAAACTGAAACTTCTTCAAGACCATAGGAGGAGAGGAGGATTTGGTCTCCCTAACTGGGAGCTATACCACCAATCTGCTACACTCAATTGGATGAGGGAATGGATTACACTCAAAAATAGAAGGATATTAACTCTAGAGGGTTTCGATTTGCAGATAGGTTGGCACGCCTTCTTATGGGGGGACACCTATAAAACACATACATATTTCCGCCGACATTATATAAGAAAGAATCTATTAGACACATGGTTAACAATAAGGAAGGACCATTATAGAAGTGTTCCAAAATGGATATCACCAACTGAAGCAATTATATACCCGAACCTTTTAGACGTAAATAAGATTATAACATATCAACAACTCCTAGATGAACACAATGAGATGTTCTCAAAACAAGAACTTAAAGAAAAAGGAATAGATCTTGATTGGTGGCACTATTTACAGGTCAAATCAAAATACAATAAAGATAAAATAAAATACGGATTTCAAAAAAAATGTGACTTAGATAGAATATTAATGGGCAAGGACCAAAAAATGATTTCCAAATTATATAATTTCCTACTCCAATATAACTTATTCGAAGAGGTGGTAAAAGGCTCAATGATTGCGTGGGCACAAAACTTTGGTTATTCAATTAATTTAAATGAATGGGAAAAAATTTGGTCTATAAATTATAAACTAACACTGGCGATACCATACAAAGAAAACATATACAAAATGTTTTACCGGTGGCACCTTCCCCCAGCACGACTGGCAAAAATGTTCCCGAAACTTTCCCCAAAGTGCTGGAAGTGTAAAGAAGGTATAGGAACATACTACCATCTATGGTGGACCTGCCCCAAAGCGAAAAACTTTTGGATTAAGATCAAAAACTGCCTTGAACAAATAATCTCAAAAACGATTCCCCTAAAGCCGGAGCTTTTCCTATTAGGTATCTTCAGGGAAAAAATGACGAATGAAGACAGATATATAATTTTACACATTACAACAGCCGCAAGAATTATATATGCGCAGACCTGGAAAACCGAAAAAATCCCAACTACGTTAAATCTCATTAATAAAGTATTTGAATGCGCAGAACTTAGTAGGATGTCACTGGAAATGCAAGACAAAGATGACTCTGAATTCTATAAAACTTGGGACAGGTGGTATAACTGGCTTAACCAAAATAAATATCAAAAATTGCTATAATTATGTGTCATGATCCTAGACACACTATGAGTCATGATCTTAGACAGTATAAATAATAACAAATGTCTACTTTTTCGCAAAGACCGGAACAAAATATCGGAATGTATACAATTTTACAAGATTATAAAATATTAATCAAGCTGAACAAAAGAACCATTGTTGAAAAAGGGAAAATTGTTTTAGTGTAATGATAATAGATTGAACACAATATAACAAGAGAAAAGAATAAGGAAAATATTGGAAGATATAAGAAAGATAATGATGTAAATAATAACTATAAAGATTAAACATGTTTTTGTATCACTAGGCTGTAAAAGGATAGCGTCGACGAGATGGTTGACATGTATGTTCAATGTTCAATGTTTTCTATACTCAAAGATATTTCTTACTTATTCTTACATATGTTTATACATGTTTTTATGTTTGTTTGGATGTTTGTTTGTCTTTTTTATATAATTAATAAAGATTATTTTGTAAAAAAAAATAACAAATATAGACAATATATCTGCAAAATTTAAAAAATGGGTTGTTGAGTATCCATCTAATTGAATGAGAAAAATATGTATGAAGAAGTACTGAATTGCTGAAATTACAGGAAAAATTAGATACATAATAGCACTGTAAAGTGTAAAGGAAGATCAACATGAAGACCAAATATACAAACTTAAACAAGTGAATGAAATAGTACATTAGAAATGATAAGCAATAAATCAATGATACTCTTGTAGCATTTATCTTTTTGTGGTATTTTCATTTAAACATCATAAAACACAAAACACCACACTAGCCATTTTATTGCCACAAAACACCACACTAGCCATTTTACTACATAATTTCTTTCCTGTGAATATGATAAACAATCCAGAGTGACATCGAATATCTCAAAGGAACTTTTTTTTTCTTTGCCTTCTTCAAAAATTGTTTCTCAAGGGCATTACTAAACAGATGAGGAAGCTTCCTCAAATGAGCACAAGCTCAAGAAAAGATAATCAGGATATAAATCCTAAAGGTAGATATATTCCATCTTTGTGACTTACAGGACTAGAAGATATATGATCCATATTTCCCAAAATAATATAAGGTTGGTAAAGTTCTTATCCTTTAGTATTTGCATTTTCCTAAGATTTCTTCCCAAAGATGTAGAAAAATGGATTTTAAAATGCATGGTTTGAGAGAAAATATATTCAACAATAAATTCTTGTTCTAAGAAAACAATGTTTTTACATTTATTATTGCGTGAACACTTGGTTATTCAGAAAGTGGCAGGTAATAGAAATGCAGAATATTTTCAATAAGAGAGAGTTACCTATGTCTCTAGCCTTAAGGTATACTAGATTTCTTGATGCAACAGCTCTGTATATGCTCAATTTGACCTTGGGCTTTTCTCTATTTTACATTTGGGTAATGTATTCTGTAATTAAAAGAGTCCTTATCAAAGGACAGCAGACTCTTAACATATGTATAACCAGCTGTACATCAGAAAACCCCAACAGCTATTTTCAGAGTTATTAGGTGGATGTCATACAAAGGAGACAATATATATATGAAGAGTGTCCTAGTGGACAGTCTGTTTTTGAAGATAGGTAGAAATGTCTTACTACAGTCTTTTAAGATACCCTACCATAAAATGAATACCTTATAAAACAGCAGAGTTTTCAATACATGGGATATACTGAACCTAGGTTTATGGACCATCACCCCACCACCTGGCATTTTAATCAAGGTGTGAAATATTTTGCCCATTTCACTCATAACAAAAATTGCTGTGTCTTTAGATGTTGAAGAAAGAAGATGAGGTAGTGAAATTCAAGGGAAATCCACTTGAAGACAACTATCTGCAGGGTATACAGGGGGGAGGGGGGAGAACAAGCATACTGCAAAAAAAAGGTAACAACCTCTAATGTTATGTATATATTTGGTTAAGAATAGCTGTTTCCCAAAAGGCACAAGAAACATTCTTAGCAAATATAGCAATAGCAATAGCACTTAGACTTATATACCGCTTTACAGTGCTTTACAGCCCTCTCTAAGCAGTTTACAGAGTCAGCATATTGCCCCCAACAATCTGGGTCCTCAGTTTACCCACCTCAGAAGGATGGAAGGCTGAGTCAACCTTGAGCCAGGTGAGATTCAATCTGCCAAATTGCAGGCAGCTGGCAGTCAGCAGAAGTAGCCTTCAGTACTGCACTCTAACCACTGCACCACTGTTGCTCAAATATAAAAGGTAGATGCCTACAACATAGTGTCAGAAAAAGTTAATCAAGTATAACCACTGTAATAAATGAACCTTGTATCAGTGTCAATGCCAGGACACAGCTGCTAGCATATCATGCCAACCATTAGAAAATGCTGTGGTATACATAGCATTAGGCAATTTGTTTGGATGAATGGGCATATCTGAAAGATGGAATGCATGACACGCACTCAATACAGACTAAAAAGGCAGAAATGTTTGCTATGGAAGATTTCAGCATATGAAAAGTTCAAATATGAAATGCTTAAAGAAGATACAAAAAATTGTTCCCATGTGAACTGGATTAGGCAAAGACATTCTGGTGAAAAATTTCAGGAATTGTGAAAAAAATGCCAAGGTGGAACTGGCCATGGATTGATCGATGGCCAAGCTTTGCTGAAAATTAGAAAAATGATAGCAATTGTAGTCTTTAGAAGTTCACAAAGAATAAGTGTGGTATGTTGGCATCCTATCTTGATTCTTCTAGAACTGAAGTATGATTGGACCAATGACATAGAATTAGGAAGTTGCACATGTATGTCTACATGTGAATTTTTTAATTCCGGAATTAAATAATAAAAGTTGTAAAATAGCAATTGTTTATACATGTCTGAGCCTCTGGATGAAGAACAAGTAGCATTTTCCAACCAAAGGCATCCACAGCAAGCTATGATAACATTAAAATGTTGAAAGATTTGTCATGTTATTACAATGTCACCTCACATATGAAAATGTAAGAGACAAAACTTGTGTTGTGACATTGCAACATGCATTTCATCACTTTGTTTCCCTTCTGGCCCTCCATGTGACACTACTACATTATATGAAATTGTGTTCTACCACCACCAAAGATGAAGTAAGAAATAGTAATATATATAGTAAATATATTGGATTGCTGAACAGATTGATGGGAGCAAATTCATATTTTTTCTTTATGTAAAAGATGTATTATGGTAATTTTATTAGACATTACAATTAAAAGGATAAAAACTAATACAAGCTACAAAAAATAAATAATAGATAATAGAAAGAAAAAGAAAAAAATAGGAATATATATTTTGCATTTGCAAAAATTGACCACATCATGTGACCTCAGAATAAGCCACAAGAATACAGTGGTACCTCGAGATACGAGTTTAATTCGTTCCGTAACCTTGCTCGTATGTCAATTTGCTCGTATCTCAAAGCAATTTTCCCCATTGAAATTAATTGAAATGCCATTAATCCGTTCCAGCCCCCAGGCTGGCTGGCTGGGCTGGCTGGCTGGCTGCTAGGGGTCTCTCTCTGTGTGTGTGTGTGTGTGTGTGTGTGTGTGTGTGTGAGAGAGAGAGAGAGAGAGAGAGAGAGAGAGAGAGAGAGAGAGAGAGAGAGAGAGTTTCCCCCCCTCTCTTCTCCCCTTTCTCTTCCTTTCAGGTCCATTCTTTTTCCCTTTCCTTCCTTCCTTTCCTTTCTCTCTGCCTCCCCCCCCCCCAAGAGCCCTATGGACGCCACGATGGCTAAGCTAAAGGGGGAAAATTCTCTTTGATATTCAAATCTGGCTGAAGGTTTCCTCCCTTTCAGAATGTTGCGGAAATGAGTGGGTCGTGTGCAGCCGGCCGTTCCTCGTATCTCAAATGTTGCTCGTATTTCAAAGCAAAACTTCGCTCACTCGACAACTCGTATCTCAAATATCTCGTATGTTAGGGCACTCGTATCTTGAGGTACCACTGTACTGAGGTGAATGTCAGGTATCAGAATAGTCTTGGTTTAGATAGATAATGCAAGCAGAAATGGAGGAATGGAACCAGAAATCACACAGTCCAGAATAATTATCATCTGAATAGAGATCTACACACAAGATTTCCTGCAAGCTATATCGGACCACCTGAAGTGATAAGTATAAATAGATATTTCAAAGTACAGCTAAGGCATTGTGTTTATGTATAATTTAAATGTTACATTTCTCAATCTTATTCATAGCATCACTGCTTTGTTGTAAAACAATTTTAGGTGAGATTTTGCACAGATAAAAATTACATAGATGATTACAAATCTTGCAGTGGATAAAGTTACAAACAATCAGCTTTCTATAATTCTCTGAGCACATCAGAGATATACATGGATGCTGCTTTTATCTGTGCAAACTCCAACTGGGCACTGAATCTCCAACAACATAAAGATGCTGTGAATAACACTGGAGACCTGAGCGACTTAAATTATCTGCTAGTAGAGCTTTTGTGTGTTTTTAAAGTATATTAATGTAGCTAATACAAATACAGGCATTAATGGAGATTTGATTTAATTTAAAAGTTTCCCCTGGTAAATTTGTTTGATTTATACCTTGCCTTTCCACTCTGGTGAATTTTCAGCAAAAAAAATAATTAAATAAAAAATTGAAAGCATAAATTAGGATTAAATGGGTACTAACATCATAAACAATGAAGCCTGCTAAAAGTCATACATCTTTACAGGTTTATTAAATCATGAATACTGTATCTCGCCCCGGTTACAGTCATATTTTGTACTGCTATTTTCTTTTGGTCACTATCTAAGAGCTGCCCTATGTACAATCTACAGCATCTTCAAGAAAGGATATAACCATAGTGTGGATAACCATCATGAAATCAGAGTCTCCCAGAAAGGATCACAGCTAGCCAATCAGGTCTAATTGTGCAAAGCATTTCCCACTACAGCTGCCACCTGTGAATCAGGATCAAGCAGTACTTCTAAATCACGGCTGTCAAACTCATGGCCGTGGGTGGGATGCGTCATGCACTGGCCACGCCCATGCTCAGTTTAGCGAAGGGGGGAAAAGTCCCGATATGTCACAACGCCACCGTGATTACACGAGTTTGACACCCCTGTTCTAGATTATCAGTGTTGTTTTTCAGGGAAAGAACACTCTTATTTAAAACAAACTGAATTTTTATCCTTAAATCTAATTCCCTATTTACTATATACTGTATGCATCTGTCTTCTCTGAATTTAAATAATAATTCATTGACATTATTTTTTGTCTTGGCGTCTATCCATTCTGACATGGGACATGGTGGCTCAGTGGCTAAGACGCTGAGCTTGTCAATCAGAAAGGTCAGCAGTTTGGCGGTTCGAATCCCTAGTGCCGCGTAACAGAATGAGCCCCCGTTACTTGCCCCAGCTTCTGCCAACCTAGCAGTTCAAAAGCATGTAAAAATGCAAGTAGAAAAATAGGGACCTCCTTGGTGGGAAGGTAACAGCGTTCCATGCACCTTCGGCGTTTAGTCATGCCGGCCACATGAACACGGAATTGTCATCAGACAGCGCTAGCACTTTGGCTTAGAAACGGAGATGAGCACCACCCCCTAGAGTCGGGAACGACTAGCACATATGTGTGAGGGGAACCTTTACCTTTACTATCCATTCTTCCTCTTTCCTCATCTCCTTTTGTCTTGCTTTTGTCGTGCCTCTGTAGGAAGTCATCTACTAGCCTCCTGCGCTTCTCAGGATAGAATAGAACAGAATAGACTTCTTTATTGGCCTGCATCACATATGACTGTACAGTATTAAACATATTTTACTCATAAGACTTCTATTTTGTCCTACCTAGGTAAGTTTTTCTTGATTTGGGTAATAAACTATTTTTTGGAAGTATGTTTGGAGACAAAATGCACAGGTACAGTATATGTGGTAACTTGCTCAACAGTAGTAACTGTGAGAGGGACCTTGGAGCCCTAGTGGACAACCATTTAAATATGAGCCAGCAGTGTGCAGCAGCTGCCAAAAAAGCCAACACAGTTCTAGGCTGCATTAACAGAGGGATAGAATCAAGATCACATGAAGTGTTAATACCACTTTATAATGCCTTGGTAAGGCCACAGTTGGAATACTGCATTCAGTTTTGGTCATCACGATGTAAAAAAGATGTGGAGACTCTAGAAAGAGTGCAGAGAAGAGAAACAAAGATGATTAGGGGACTGGAGGCTAAAACATATGAAGAACAGTTGCAGGAACTAGGTATGTCTAGTTTAATGAAAAGAAGGACCAGGGGAGACACGATAGCAGTGTTCCAATATCTCAGGGGTTGCCACAAAGAAGAGGGAGTCAAACTATGCTCCAAAGCACCTGAGGGTAGAACAAGAAGCAACAGGTGGAAACTAATCAAGAAGAGAAGCAATTTAGAACTAAGGAGAAATTTCCTGATGGTTAGAACAATTAATCAGTGGAACAGCTTGCCTCCAGAAGTTGTGAATGCTCCAACACTGGAAGTTTTTAAGAATATGTTGGATAATCATTTGTCTGAAGTGGTGTAGTGTTTCCTGCCTAAGCAGGGGGTTGGACTAGAAGACCTTCAAGGTCCCTTTCAACTCTGTTATTCTATTCTATTCTATTCTATTCAATATGGAATATGGAATATGGAATATGGAATATGGAATATGGAATGGAATATAGAATAGAATGTAGAATGTAGAATGTAGAATACAGAATGTAGAATGTAGAATGTAGAATGTAGAATGTAGAATAGAATATAGAATAGAATATAGAATAGAATATAGTCTATAGAATATAGAATACAGAATACAGAATACAGAATACAGAATACAGAATACAGAATGTAGAATGTAGAATGTAGAATGTAGAATGTAGAATATAGAATAGAACATAGACTATGGAATATGGAATATAGAATATATAGAATATAGAATATATAGAATAGAATGTGTGTGTGTGTGTGTGTGTGTGTGTGTGTGTGTGTGTGTGTGTGTGTATTACCTCCCTCTGAAACTTGCAATAGGAACTTTCCCCCCCCCCACTGAACTATCTCATATTGTACAGAGTAGAATGGTGCTAAGATTGATTTTGTCAGTTTCCTTTGGCTGTCAAATATAACTATTACACCTTGATGTAGCTGTGATGTCCCCTGGTAGCTAAAAGTTTCATTAAATGAAGGAAAAAGTATGATTGGGTCTACTTCATAATGCCCACCTGAATGTTGTTTTATTGGACCTGTTTTAATAAATTCCAGTCCACTGCATTTACCAGAAGCCATAATTAGGTAGTATATTGTTTCTAATTATCTAATTTTAACAATTTGTTGTTTAACTTAAACTCTAAGAAAAAAACAGGCAAAACAGTCAGTCAGCTCCAAAGTATTTGTAATATAGCCTTGACCAAAAAGATGCAGCTCTTAAGTAAGAACTCATAGATACAAAGCCATTTATTCTTCCTTGGTTCCCTGTGGGAAAACTTGAGGCTTAACTAACAGCAAAAAGACAATTTATAAATGTGGGATTGATGAAAAATGAATCAGCCTGCGTCAAACTGTGCTCAGTGGCTTCCATATCTGCCAGCTTCATCTGCATCGTAAGAACTTTCTACCTTCCTGTCTGAATTAGTTGTAATAAGATGGATGGAGAGAAGTAAAATGTACTAAATGAAATGCACTGCTCATCAGCTGCCTTCTGCTTTGCTGGCAGGTGGTTCCCATCCATATGGAAGAGTCAAGTGAGAAGTTACTGCAGAATAACATCCGTCAGAAAATGGAGCCTCTGAATGTAGAAGCAATGTGTCCTGAATGCAGAGGACACGTAACAGGGGAGGAAGCTACTCCACAGGGATCCTGTACAATCCATCATGCTATCATATGCTGCTTGATATCATCATGCAAATAATTTGCATCAGTTGCAGTGATGTCATGAGATATGATGTTATCTTTCTATTTGTCTATCTATCTCAGGGCTGTCAAACTCTCGACCCGCGGGCCAGATGTATCACGTGCTGGCCACACCCACACCCACGGTTTAGTGAAGTGGGGGGGGGGGTAAAAGTCCCAATACATCATGTGATGCTGCCATGATGACATGAATTTGACACCCCTGATCTATCTTATAGGTCACCCAACTCCTAAACAACTATGCATAGCTTACAACTAAAAAAGAACAGAACATATTAAAAAAAAAACATAACAAACCAGAAAAGCAAAATATAAGAAAAACCAAAGCAGATTGAACCAAATTAAAACTGAACAGAAAGGGGGGGTTATACACCCCAATAATTTCCTGAAGATGGAAGAGATCATTCCTGAGGGCAGGAATTGCAATATAGTAGGCAAATTGTTCTTTTACTCTAGCCATATTGGGGACTGGACAATAATTGTCCAGGACTGCTCAGTTCAGCAGTCTTCCTGGGGAGAAGGAATATCAAGACTGAGGGGAGCACCTCTTCTCAACCAGATTTGGTCCCACATTGACCAATATGGAAACCAATATCAGACCAATCAAGATATCGTATCGGCAATTGCTGATGGCATGAATGAAGGGGATGCAGTGGACTGGATACCCAAACTACATGATGAAGGAGCTCCTGAGCTAGAGGATGCTGACGAATTTGTCCAGCTGTTCCAAGCCCGATTTGAGGACACAGCCCATAGGCAGGAGGCCGAAACCCAGATCAAAGCCTTGAAGCAAGCGGGCTAACCCCTGAAGGACTTAGTGTGGGAATTCCAGAGGCTGGCCAGGAAACCAAGAGACTGGCCTGAATGCCTCCTCATCCACCACTTCAAAGAGCCCCTGGATCAGGACCTCAGGCAAGCCTGTGGCATCAGAGGAGTTCCGGAATGGATACAGAACTGGTACAATATAGCTGTGGCCATGGACCTGGAGATCTACCCCCATTGGAAGCCGACCTTGAAGAAACCCGCAAAAAGGACTCTGGGCCATTGAGCCCCTGTCAAACTAGCTGAAGCACTGCAACCTACACCACCCAGGACAATCAAATGCTTCCAATGCAGCCAACATGGGCACAGGGCATCCAAGTGCTTGGCCCCTGCCCCAGTCCCTCAGATCTGGACCCCCTCGACATCCTGGGGAAGAAGAACAAGGGGGGAATCACCAAGCAGGCTGTTGAGGTTCCTCTCCTCCCAACCTGGGAATGAAGAAATTCCCGCCAGGGAAACCCCTCCGGGCTCCGCCAATGGGAGCAGCGGTGAGGAGGACCCGATGGTAAGTGAAGCCATCCACCCCTTCACTATCAAAACCCAGATTGTAGTGCCAGAAATGGGGGTCCAAGGGAAGTAGAGGCTGTCATAGACATCGGCTGCACCAGATGCCTAATCAGACTCCCCATAGTCCAACAGCTAGGGATAGGCACAAGACCCCTAGCACGCCCCATCTATTTTGAGCAAGTCGATGGGATGCTAATAGGTGGAGCTGCCACCACCTTAGTCACAGCGCTCGTTAGACTGGAGATGGGGCGCTGAGAGCTCATATTATTCGTAGTAGCCCTCAAGATGACTGAGTCAATCATATTGCATCTTGCTTGGCTGGATAAATGGGGCCTGATCTTCACATGAGAAGATGGTTACTGAAAGCTAAGAATAGGCATCGGTCCACTGCCTCCCATTCAGTCAGACAGATGCCAAAAGGCAATTTACCCCAACAGCCCCTGCAGGCTGGAAGGAATGGCAGCTGCCGCAGATGGACTCCCCGGCAGCCCACAAGTGCCAAAAGAGTACTGAGACCTGTCAGACATCTTTAGCGAGCAGGACTGCAACTTTCTTTTCCCCCACTGCTCAACAGACTGTGCAATTGAGTTTGTGCCAGGAGCAAAGTTGCCAAAACCAAAAATGTACTCCATGACCCCAAAAGAAATGGCCAAACTAAGAAAGTACATTGACGCCAACTTAGCGAGGGGCTTCATCCAGCCTGCCAAATCCAGAGTGGTGGCCCCCATACTGTTTAAAGAGAAAAAAGATGGGCGGATGAGGCTCTGTGTGGATTTTCACGGAATTAATGCCATGTCCATGGAGAACACCTCCCCCCTCCCCCAATGAAGGGCATGCTAAGCCACCTGGCAAAAGGCAAGGTGTTCACCAAGCTAGACCTAAGAGAAGCCTATTACCACATATGGATTACAGAAGGGGACGAATGGAAGACCGCATTTAACTGCCCGCTGGGTAGCTTCCAATTCAAAGTCATGCCATTTGGCCTCCAAGGAGCCCCTGCTGTCTTCATGCAGCTGATTAAGGAAGTGCTACATGAGCACCTGTACAAAGGGGTCCTAGTTGACATTCTCATATTTGGTAAAACATTAGAAGAGCACATAAAGCAAGTGCTGAAAAAACTCCTAGCCGCTAAGCTCTATGCAAAACTGTCAAAATGTGAATTCCCTAAAACTTCCCTAGGCTACCTGGGCTACCGAGTGTCAAGCAAAGGAGTGGAGATCGACCCAGGGAAAGGGAAAGCAGTGCTATACTGGCAGCCTCCAAGCACCCGCAAGCAACTCCAAAGCTTCCTGGGTTTTGCAAACTTCTATAGACAATTCATCCCAGCATTCGCAGAAGTAGCCCTGCCCTTAATGGAGCTATTAAATACAGGGGGCCCTCCCACAAAACCATGCCTGATACAACCACTCACCTTGTCACTGGATTGCCAACGGGCCTTCGGAAAATTGAAGCGGCTCTTTGCCGAAGAGCCAATTCTCTAACGCCCTGACCCTGAAAGATAATTCATCATCCAAGCTGATGCCAGCGACAAGGCAGTAGTGGCAGTGCTCCTACAGAAGATCCCACAGGGTCAGCTCTTGCCCTGTGTGTCCAAGAAACTCACCGACACCAAGAGGCGGTGGGCAATTTGGGAGAAGGAAGCCTACGCAGTCCACTGGGCTCTCCTCTCCTGGAGACACTTCCTGGAAGGGAGCAAGGTGCCTTTTGAGGTTTGGACTGATCACAAAAACCTTGAAGCCCTAAAAAACACAGAAAACTCTCCCCTAAGTCCGCTGGGCACAGTATTTCCAATGGTTTAACTTCGAATTAAAATACATCCCAGGAAGGGACAATCTTCTAGCTGATGCTTTATCAAGAAAGCCACAATTCGATAGCTGGAGGGAAGAAGTCATCCACGCCATCATTCCCCCCTCACAACAAGCTGCACAAGTCACCACTAGGAGCCAAGCCAGATGCCAAACTGATCCCATGCGGGACAAATTGACAGCCATGCTGAAAGCAGTACTCCCAGCCGACCAATGGTTTATGGACAACAGAGACGTTCTAACCATGAGACAGGGGCTCATTTGGAAGGGGAAGGGACTTTGACTTTCTTTTGGGTGGGGAAAACCCGAATCTGAAAGCTTCGGGTTTTCCCAGATGTGCCAATATGACATCTCTAATAAAGTGGAACTTTGAGGAACTTCTAGCCTTATTGCGTCCGCAGATTCTCGCCCAGCCGCCTTGTTTAGGGTGACTCGCTCCCTCCTTGCTAAAGGGGGGAGCGAGGAACACTTGCAAGGCAGAGCTGAGGAATTCGCGCAGTTTCTGTCAGATAAAGATGCTCAGATCCAGTTGAATCTGGACTCCGGCTGGGCAGAGTCCACTGAGTTGGCAGGGGCAAGTCTTAGTCCATTGTTGTGGGAGGAGTTTGGGCCTGTTTCTCCGGAAGATGTGGACATAGCCGTGGGTGCGATGAGTACTTCCACCTGTTTTTTGGACCCGTGCCCCTCCTGGCTGGTTTCGGCTGGATCCAGGCGGTGATCATCGCCTCTTTGAGGGAGGGATCCGTACCGCAGCCGTTAAAAGTTGCGGTGGTGAAACCCCTCCTGAAGAAGCCTTCCCTGGATCCAGCGGACTTGAAGAACTTTCATCCGGTCTCCAACTTGCCTTTCTTAGGTAAAATTGTGGAGAAGGTGGTGGCTGCTCAGCTTCTGCGGCTATTGGAGGAAACTGATCATCTAGACTCCTATCAGTCGGGCTTCAGGCACGGCTACAGTACAGAAACTGCCTTGGTCGCACTGATGGATGATCTCTGGCGAGCCCGAGATGGAGGAAATTCCTCCATCCTGGTGCTACTTGACCTCTCAGTGGCTTTCGATACCATCAACCATGGTATCCTTCTGCATCGTCTCGGTGAGTTGGGAGTGGGAGGCACCGTTTTGCGGTGGTTCTCCTCTTATCTCGCCGACAGGATGCAGTCAGTGTTAACAGGAGGGCAGAGATCATCTCCTAGGCCCCTGTCATGCGGGGTACCTCAGGGTTCGGTTCTCTCGCCCATCTTGTTTAACATTTACATGAAACCGCTGGGGGAGATCATCCGCAGACATGGGGTGAGTTTTCATCAGTACGCTGATGACACCCAGCTGTACATCACCACCCCATCTCAATTCAGTGAGGCAGTTGATGTAATGTGCTGATGCCTGGACGACGTTAGGACCTGGATGGGGAGGAACAGACTCAGACTCAACCCCGACAAGACTGAGTGGCTCTGGATATTGCCTCCTAAGGACTATGACAACTGTCCCTCCTTGACTCTCGAGGGTGGAAAACTAACTCCCTCAGAGCAGGTCCGCAATTTGGGGGTCCTCCTAGATCCACAGCTAAAATTAGACCAACATCTTACTGCTGTGGCTAGGGGGGCTTTTGCACAGGTTCGCCTGGTGCACCAGTTGTGGCCATACTTGGAGAAGGAGGCTCTACTCACGGTCACTCATGCCCTTGTCACCTCCCAGTTGGACTACTGCAATGCGCTCTACATGGGGCTACCCTTGAAGAGTATTCGGAGACTTCAGTTGGTGCAAAATGCGGCTACGCGTGCTGTGGTGGGTGTGCCAAGGTACACCCACGTTACACCTATACTCCACCAGCTGCATTGGTTGCCCATCAGTCTCCGGGTACAATTCAAGGTGTTGATCATCATCTTTAAAGCCCTTCATGGCTTAGGACCAGGTTACCTACGGGACCGCATTCTGCCTCATACTTCCCTTCGACCGGTTAGGTCCCGTCAGCCAAGCAATGCCGGCTGGCGGGCCCTAGGGGGAGGGCCTTCTCTGTGGGGGGGCGTGCTCTGGAACCAACTCCCTCCAGAGATCCGAACTATCCCCACCCTGCTGGCCTTCCGAAAAGCCGTCAAGACATAGCTATTCCTGCAGGCAGGGGGTTGAGACTAGCCCCATCTGAGCTCTCCCCCTGGTATGTTTGGTGGTGAAGATTTTAATTTTTTAATTTTTTAACTCTGTTTTTAACTGTTGTTTATTGTATAGTGTTCTTCCACAATGTTGTACGCCGCCCTGAGTCCCTCGGGAGTAGGGCGGCATAGAAGAACCAAATAATAAATAATAAATAAATAAGCCTCAGAGTCTTCCTTCGTTGGTGGTGTTACTTGGAACCCTGACATCTGCATTCTCAGGGACCATATGCACCAATAGGATTTTACTTCCAGTCCCCAACCTCATTCCCTGCCAATTTTTAGCCAAATAATTAAAATTAAACTTAGTCTTTTAAAGGTTAGATATCATGATTAAGAGAATCAACTAGATCATGTTGCTCGAGTAAATAGAGATTTTTTTTTAAATGGACTCAGTGACTTTACCCTATTGCTCCAACTCACAAGCATTCCCACATCACACACCTGAGATTCACAAGCTGTCTATAACTTATAAAAGTAAATGTTTTCTACTTCATTTTACTGATTATCTTTCTAGGTTTCCTTGATGGTGAAATTGCACTCTACTGAACTGTTCCCTATTGATGATTTAGTTGCTTTTGTAATAAAGTTTCCAGTTTTTCTTGTTTCTAACACATTTCAAACCTAGGTTCAATGAGATATTTCAGCATTTGCTGGTAATCTTCTTTCCCAACTTCTTCTTAAGTTTTAAAATCCCACACTAAACAATGTAATCACAGCAATTATAATCACAGATTGGTGTTTTTTCTTCATTCTTCAAATTTTTGGCTTCAAAGTTGTGACACTTGCCCCTGCAGAAGATAGGATTCCTGTATGAGATAAAAGCAATGAATAAAACTTACAGTTGTCTAGATAATTAGCATCAGTGTACATTCAGAAGTTGCATTTAAGTGGTAGAAAGAAGAAATCAACATTATATACTTAAGTGATATGCAGTTCAGGTAATGGTTAGCAGAACACAAAACAAAATGAAGTAAAAGTTATTATGACGAAACGGTACACAGCACATATCTATTCAGGCAAGCCTGTTTTGACACTAATCTATAATGGGTATTTTATACTATATTACTATTTTTAATGTGCTGTTTTTATTTTTAAAATCAATTCATTCTCTTTCAAACTGAATTGTAGGAAGATCATGATGACAATGGTGGTGGTGGTATTGATTATGACAATGATAGCAATAATTCCCAGATTCAGCTATTACTAGATAGAAACTAACATATTGGCTTTGTATTATCCTGAAAAGCAAGTTTTTTTCTGAAACTGAGGTGGAAGCTATTGAGTAGATAGAGAATAATAACTATTTGCTATCTAAGCAAGCCAGAAATTATAAATAATTTGAATTCTGGGTAGCTAACAGTTGAATAAAGTTGTGGAAACTTTAGAAGAATGTCATTCAGAACTATAAGAATGGTGTATAACTTGGGAAAATTGAAGCATTATAGCTAAACAATTAGAAAACAGATCTGACTGAGAAATGAAAAGCAAACAAGCAAAAAACAGAAAGAATATCATTATCACCAGAAAAGAAAAAGTATTTGGTCAATCTTTGTATGACATTAACATGGCAATCAAAACAATTCCAACAGTCTATTAAAGAAAAAAAATAGTTTATGCATTCCATTGCTTCTATTGTATCAATACAACCTGGACTTAAAATAAGGAAGTCAAAGGCTTTTAACAAACAAAAGTCATAATGGAAAATTTGTGAAAGTCAAAAAAATATTGGTCAGATTTGAGTAAGAGCAGAATAAATTAAAACTTAAATAAAAATGCTGCATTTAGAACTAAAATTTGCCTTATTGAAGTCAAGAAGCTGAAAAATATAAAGCATCTTCAAATCCAGATTAAGGGAAAAAAGTGTTGAATATTGGAAAACTTTGTGGAAAAATGATTTTTAAAAAGTAATAACATTTACAGAATTTAATGGAAAGCAAAAGGAAGATAGGGTGTAAATAACAGAAATAGTTCAAATGCAGATTGAAATGATCAAAAACTGGAATGCCCAAGTAAAGATGGATTACACTTTTGCCTCAAACACCACAGAAGCACATTTCCAGGCTTGTTGAATGATTTTCTGCAAAAAACAAAAAAATAAAGAGTAGATAACAACTGAAAGAACATTTCTAGTACATAAATCAAGGGAAAAACGAACGGATAATTACAAGCCTACAACTAACCTGTCACAGCATTAAAGTTGTTTACTGGAATTATAGTACATCCAATATAGGCTTTTTTGAAAGAAAATGTCATTTTCCCATTGGAACAAAGCCAAACAATGCCGACTGGCGGGGCCTAGGGGGAGGGCCTTCTCTGTAGGGGCCCCTGTTCTCTGGAACCAACTTCCCCCAGAGATCCGAATCATCCCCACCTTGCTGGCCTTCCGAAAAGCCATTAAGACATGGCTCTTCCTGCAGGCAGGGTTCTGAGACAGTTTTACATCTGAGGTCTCCCCCATGTATGCATGGTGTTGTATGTCTTTTTTTTAACTTTTTAAAAATTGTTTTTAATGATTTTATTGTTTGGTGTTCTTTAAAATGCTGTACGCCGCCCTGAGTCCTTAGGGAGTAGGGCGGCATAGAAGAATTCATAAATAAATAAATAAATAAATAAATAAATAAATAAATAAATAAATAAATAAATAAATAAATAAATAAATAAATAAATAAATAAATAAATAAATAAATAAATAAATAAATGTGCAAAAATTCACATGGGAAAAATGACCACTTACTAATTGATAAAATGATTCTTCAGAACTCCAAATAAGGAAAAATGATTTCTTTAATTACCCAAATAGATCATTTTAAGACATTTGATTCATTTGTTCTTAAGCTGCATCTGAAAATACTAGGAAATTTTGGAATAAGCAGAAAGATTGGAAAATTTCAGGAAATGTTAACAACTTCATAAAAAACCAACCTGATGGTAAATGGAGAAGTAAAAATTAAATAAGGCATATATCAGGGAGTCTTATTGTGGCTATTAGCCTTTCAACTAGCAATGATTTGACACATAAATATCCTGAATAAAATCAATTGTGAATACCAAATCACAATTAAACCACTTAAAAATAAACCACTCACTTTATAGAGATGACATAAAACTGTACAGTAAATCAAAAGCTGAAATCAAGTCTCTACAGGACGCAGTCCTCATATTTACTGAACATAGAAGATCAAAATTTGACCTGGGCAAATGTGCTATCTGGCAATTAAAGGAGAAAAGATTATAGGAAATGATGGGCTGTAGCTAATGAATCAAAACACCATTAGACACCCAGTATCTGAAGAAGGTTATACAATACTTAAGATTAATGGAAGCACCATGGCTAGGTTAAAAAGACTACTAGTTCAAATTATATAAAATATTTTTAATGTTCAATTTATACCATGTTTCCCCAAAAATAAGACCCTGTCTTATATTTTTTTGAACCCTGAAATAAGTGCTTGGCCTTATTGCCATGCACTCAAAAGCCCGATTGGGCTTATTATCAGGGGATGTCTTATTTGGGGGAAAACAGGGTAATACACTAGCACAAATATTATTAAAGCAATCAAAACATGGGCAGTCGCTGGAATTGATTATACTGCAAGGATTATTGACTAGACCCAACCTAGATTGGACAAGCTAGGTCAGATCTAGATCTAGACTAAGGAAATTAAGGACCATAATTCATGCATTTCACCCAAAAAGTGACATTCACAGATTATATGTATCCAGAAATAGAGGTAGTAAAGGCAATACCTTATAAAAGGTATTTTATAAGTATCCAGAATTATATGTATCCAGAAATAGAGATAGTAAAGTAAATACCTTATAAAGGTATTATAAACAAACAAACTGTGGAAAGACAAAAACGTAATATAAATGATTAACTAAAAACAAAATACAAAGAGGTCCTACTTACAGAGGTTTGTGAGGAAAGGCATCTGAACACCACAAAACCAAAAAGGAATGCAATAGGGAAATAATTTAAAGTCAGATTAATACCTGGAAATGCATATGCAAAGTACATATGCATGATTTTGAAAAACATCAAAAGTTTGTGGTTCATAACTGAACCATTTAACAAAGATGAGGAAATAATCATATAAATAAATTCTGCAAAGCCATACCATCAAAGCCAAATTTGAACATTTTTCTGATATGGCCAAATGGAGATTTTAAAAAGCTAAGGATAAAACTAGATTCTCTTATTAGTGGCTCTAGCAAAATCACCATGAACAAATCCCTGATAGGATTGAAATATGTGCCCACTGGAACTGATGTAAAAAAACAAAACAGCTTTATTATTTGCAGACACCACTGGAACCCAAAAGAGTTCTGCAAAATGAAGAGATAACAAATTCTGTATTTTAAAATTTAAACACTGAAGCACTTAGGTCCTAACACAGTAGACATTGCTGCTATAGAAAAGAACAAAGAAAGGTTCATTGACGTGGCAATACCTAGAGATAACAAAATTTATGAAGAAAAAAAAATAACAAAATATCTAATTTACAAACTGAGGTTGAAAGATTGTGGAGAAATGGATTGCAATTGGATTTTTTGGTGTAATAACAAAAGGATTAATCAAACATTTGCAGATTTTAAATGGACTTGATGCCACTAATTTGCAGAACACTATCCTATTTGGAACAGCATGTATTTTACGGCAATATCTCCATGACCGTTAGATCCTTAACTAGGACTCATTTGAGTCAACACTCCAGTAAATTAAACTGTGATATTCACTAGGTCAAATAGTGATGTATAATCATAACAGGCAAATTCATATAATATATTCCAGAGCATCATAAAACCCAATAATGCAATATTTCAATTAGATCATATTAAAACACTTCTTTTTGCCTACATTCTATGCCTTCAACTAAACCTCCAGCTTTCTGGCAATCAGAAATGATTACCAGTTACAATGTATAGCAAGAAAACTGAAAACCGAAAAACCATCCATGGATAAACAGTACAGGGGAGGCTGTACTGAGAGTACCAAGATTCTTGTTTGACATGTCATAGATGATGCATTTCCGTTTTGGGCAAAAAGAGAACTGGCTATCTCTAATCTATTTTGGAAATGGATTGTCACAGTAGCCTCACCTTCTGCTATACCTTCTGTAGCTGACTTCTCTGCCAGTTGCTGCCAGTCTTCAATCTGTTTTCTGCTAATGGAAGTGACTATCAAACTGTCTACGAGATATTTCGTTTTTGGTTTTTTGTTATCAGTCCTAATACCTGGGTTTTATATCATGTTATAAAAAATGTATTGAGAAAGAATGAAAGGTGGTCACTAGTGACTTAGCTAGTTCTTCTCTTACTAATATCCAGCTAAGTCCAACCTATTTATATTTGTGAGCAAAAGAGATACGAAACACACTATTTGCATAGCTTTTTTTTTCATTTCAGTGCAAAAGTATCATTCAAATGAATTTTAAATTGCAAAAAAAAAGACAATATATAAGAGGTAAAGGAAAGAGAAAAAGAGGATGACCAGTAGCAAGCTGGAATGGACTGAATTATAGTGGCATGATAAATACCATAGGGAGACTTGAAAGAACGAGTTACGGATAGATTGTCACGGACAAAATCTATGTGATTGTTAGGAATCAAAAATGACTTAATGATACATATTTAATCAAATCAATAATGTGCTGAAGCAAAGCAGCAGAGGTTGTGGCCCTAGGTCCACATATAGCCCCTGAAGACTTGGGTAGTCTCTCAGAAATCTACAAACTATGGAATTTTAGTAGCTTATCTGACAGAGAGTAAAAGATATATTAAATATGTAAATAAAATTTAGTTAATAGTATTAAATTTAAGATAATTTAAATGTAAAATAAAGTTAATGTTTGTCTGATCATCAATGACATTTTGGAAAATTCTCCCTGATTAATTACTCAAGATAGTGTTGCCTGCAGCCCAAAAATGTTTTCTTTTTGTGCTAGTGAGCAATGGCAAATATGGAAAAAATCTCTTCTGTGTCCAGAAGCTAATTTTTTTGTTAATTTGTTTATCTATTGCTACAGCTTTTAAGTCACTCCATTTTCAGACACTCCAAGAGGGTTAATGAATTATTATATAATGTTAAAAACAGAAATCAGTTCAATTTAATTAGATGACTCCAAATGATATAAACAGGAAATGTGATAATAATGACGGCAAGAGATGGGGAATGAATTTTTCAGTCTTTTTGTTTAAGTAGTTGTTTTAAAGCAAAATAAATGTATTAAGTCTATCTGTCATTTCTTTTCCTCCTAAAATCTGCCCCAAATCAGAGCTTTAACACCAAATTTCAGCAGCACAAGGGTGAGTTACCTATTATCCCCTGACCTACTACACAGGTTTCTTGCAAGGAAAAAATTGCTGCAGGAAAAAAATTAACTTAGTACAGTACACAGAACATTTTTGGAAGAGAGCTAAGATTTGTGATAAATTAATAAATTAATGTGATAAACCAATAAATTAACTGTTAACAAAAGTCTCAGAGAGAAGAAAAAGGGGAAAAATGGATTTGAACTGGTTTCCGGAATGCATTAGAACAGCAATTCTCAACCTGTGGGTCGTGACCCCTTTGGGGGTCGAACGACCCTTTCACAGGAGTCACCTAAGACCATTGGAAAACACATATTTCAGATGGTCTTAGGAACCGAGACACCGCTCCTCTATCAGTCTCCAGGCAGGTCCACCCACATGCAAATAGACTACTGCGGAAAAAAAATCTGTACCATGGGAACTTCTGAGCATGCGCAGAAGCCGAATTTCCGGCACTGCACATGCATCGCCATCTTTTTTCGGGGTTTTTAAAAAAAAATTTAAAAAATTCAGCACTGCGCATGCGTGCGTGTGCAAAGCGCACGTGCACCCATGAGGCACAGCCACGCAGTGCAGGAGGAAGCGAACCGGCAGCAAGGTAAGTTAGAACCCACCCTTGAGTTTCCTAATAATTTTATTATTTTGTGGTTGGGGGTCACCACAACATGAGGAACTGTATTAAAGGGTCATGGCATTAGGAAGGTTGAGAACCACTGCATTAGAAGGTTCTTTCAGTCAGTTAAAATCTATTTAGTGGCTTAGATAAAGATAAGGTAGGATGAAAGAATCAACAAACAGTATACAAAATGCCCAATACATTAATGCTTTTTTTATATGAATTAATGAGGAGTTTTCATTATGAAGAAATAAATTACAAAATGTAATATTTTCTTTTCTTCAACTCATTCCTAAAAGGGCACGAGAGAAATTGTTTGTGGGGGGGGAACACCTGTGATTCTTTCTTTTTTAAAATCCATATATGCCAGCAAAAGTAGTTGAAATTACCCCCAGGCTTTCCCTGTGCCTATGATGAAACTAAATGTCTATGAAGAATCTCAACCATCCTGGTCATGATTGTCCCAAAGGGGCCTTTCCAAAAGGCAACTGGACTTTCTTGATTTTTTTTGTATGTTTGTTTGAAAACATTTTGCTTCTCATCCAAGAAGTTTCCCCAGTTCAAGCTTCAAAAACCAAGGAAGTCCAGTTGCCTTTTGGGAAAGCACCTTTGGAACTACGGTGCCACTAATGGGTCAAAAAAAGCAGGAGGGAAATTTACTTTCTTCACTTATTCATTTGCTAAGTAAGGAAAGGGAGAACCATGTGGGTGTTAGAGAACTGCTGGAACAGGACAGACTAATGATACATATTTTTTAAATCAGCTCATCAACACAGCAAGCATCATTCTATTTGGAGAACAAATATTTGAGCCCTGTATCTTTTCCATGCCTTTTATAAGTGAATGCCTAGATTCCAATTTCAATGTTCTGTGGACCATTGAATCCCATATAAGTGATCGTATTGTTTCCTTCATCGTTTGGGAATGTGACCTATTATGGGTTTCTTATCAGTAAGTCAAACTAAAATCTGATTTGACACTTCATGGGGAAAACATTCCTCACAAATCTCATAAAACTAGTTTGTTCACAACAAATCTTTAAGGTTCATTATGTCACACATGTACCCTAGCCAAAGAAATGTATAAGTTTATCATTCTCAGCTGTTGAGTGACTTTTCTGCTTTGGTGTAATTTGAACCCTTTACTCAGCCACATCCACCTGTTTTTCTTCATCCAAACCATTTCATATTTCCAGATGTTGATTTATTTCTCTGGATTGATTGGGCTCCAAATGCACAACCAGTAAGTGATTCTCAATTAGCTATGGGATTACTGGAACAGGCTTCTTACACATATTTGTTGTCAGGCAGATACAGTCCAGATGGCTTATTGGAAGCAGTTTTCTTGATGTATAAGTAGAAGAACCATGTGAACTGTGCACATCAAATCCCCATGTAATGCAGAGGTTGCCGTCTTATGTGTAAGACCTCAGTGCTCATGCTAACACTGGCAGAAGATCATAGAGATGGACTCAGATACATACATGTGATTTTCACCAATAATAAGAGCAGCGGCACAAAACCACCATATATCTTATTTGTTGAAAATTGCTTTAGCACTGAAGCTTTGGCAAATCAGTGGGCATTGTACTTGTGCAATAGAGGCATTATTATATCTAAAGTAAAGATAGCTTGGAAGTATGAAATCAGTGGCACTGACTCTGCAGCACCTCATGACCTATTGACCACAGGGGACAGTAGCAATAGCATTTAGCAATAGCACTTAGACTTATATACCGCTTCACAGTGCTTTACAGCCCTCTCTAAGCGGTTTACAGAGTTCATATTGCCCCCAACAATCTGGGTCCTCATTTTACCGACCTCAGAAGGATGGAAGGCTGAGTCAACCTTGAGCCTGGTGAGATTTGAACAGCTGAAGTGCTGAACTAGCAATCAACCGAAGTAGGTTGCAGTGCTGCTTTTAACCACTATGCCACCTCGGCTCTTAACAGTATGATGTAAATAGAAAGTTAAGGATTGTCTCTTTGGCATTTTGTCTGCTTATAGTCTAAGAAATTATCAATGTTAGATACCTTCCTTTTGTTCCCAGGCACACATGTAAAAAAAGTATGTGCTCTCCAATTCTCTTCCTGGCAGAATGTAGCTAACTAAGCTTTGTCTACATCTATACATTTTCTTGAATATATTTCCTTTGATGAATGAAGACAAATATATGTGTCCTAAGATAATGTTGCAGGATCCAATCTGGATCAGTCACTGAGACCAGCAGTTTAGTCTTCTGAGCTTGTGGACTCATGCTGGAGTCCATCCTCAGGGAACTTCTCTCTACCAGAATGTAGTCGAAAGTACATATTCTGGTAGAGAGAAATTCCTTGAGAAGGGCTTTAGATTGAGTCCAAAAGCTTGGAAGATTAAACCTCTGGTCCCGGTGACTGACCCAGGTTGGATCCTGTAATAATATTTCCTTTCTGTTATAGTTACAAATCCTGCCTCACAAACCAATGCACAGATCAGGTTCCTATTCTCAGGAATGCTCACATATAGAATGACTCCACCTCCACCAGTTAGTCCCACTGAATACAATGAGAAAACAGTGGTTTCTGCATGCATGTACAATGGCAGTCACAGGCACATCAGGGACTTCTTAAAGTACAAGTAGTTTATCACAGCATAATAAGGAAATAGATGAGTCTTTAAAAGACCAACAGATCCTGCTTTTACAAAACAAACTCTCAAGAAGTGGAGCAGCATATAAGTTTAAGTCATATGTGATACAGGTTAAACTGCTTGGGGGAAAATCTTGTCTATAACTAAAGACTTCCAAGTTCCCAAGGACTGTATTAGGGTCTACTCCTGGTCTGTAATGAATAGAGATTTCTTCTGCTGAGGGATAATGTTTCCTTTCTTAGAAAAATCTATGGAGAATCCCATTCTTACCAACCTACCCTCTGCTTCTATTCTGTATGATGTGCCATCAAGTTGGTATCAACTCTTAACAACTACACAGATTTCCTCCATGATGATCTGTTCCTAACCTAGTCTTTCAAGGCTTGCAATGATGTGCCCATTGGCACTGTAACTCAGTCCATTTATCTAGCTGTTGTTCATCCTTTTCTTCTCTTTCCTTCCACCTTTCCCAGCAGTAGAACCTTCTCCAGAGAATTAGAGCTCTGCATAATAGATGCAAATTTATTCTGGATTTCACCTCAAATTTCAGCTGTTGGCCACAATCTACTCATTTGTTCTAGGTTTAAATTTATTCTTGGAATAGCAGAGAGTAACAGCTATATTTTTCAGTGAGTTCCTCCAAACTTGAAGAACCTGCTATTCATTGGAAATCGATTCTTCCTTTTAGCAAATAAAACAATACTCAGTGGGTTATAGACACGGAGCAAGCAGAGGATTTTTTAAGTTTATTTATATCCTAAGGATATTTCTTGATAAAACATTTTGACAATTTCCAGGCATCTTTCTGGTCATGTGATCCTGAAAATTGAGAAGTGAATGAGTGAACAGAATGCAAATTATTCCCCATTAAGGCTTGGGGAAGAGATAGATCACAATGAAGAAAATTGCAGTATATTATGTTTATTTCTATCTAACAAAAACAATCCATGAATGATAAGGCAACAAGGTTAATTTCACTGGACAGAGAAAGGGGAAAAATGCCACAAATCACAGATTCCCTCACTAGTCATACGTTTTTTGATCACCGTGAGATTAACACTCCTGGATAAAGACAATGGGGGAACCATATATGTAAGCTATTGACTATCATTCTGAGCCAAATTATGAATGCACTGTTTCCCAGTCTAAACTCACCGTCTGGTTTCTTGTTTTCAGCAGGAATTATCCAGGAATATTCTTATTCTTATTGATTTCCTGGAATCAGATATGAAAAGAGACACACACTTTTTATGCCTGATGTTGATTCTGCTTGTCATTGTCACTTCCATGGTTTAGATTTTTCTTTCCTATTTTTTAGCTTTCAGTCCCATTTTTTCATTGATTTTAAAAGGGTAACAAAATTAAAGCTGCACAAAAGAGTTAGAATGATTTAAGAGAGAGAGAGAGAGAGAGAGAGAGAGAGAGAGAGAGAGAGAGAGAGAGAGAGAGAGAGAGAGATATTATATATAGATAGCTCTAAAATAGCAGAGGAATCCAGATAGCCTAGCTGCTGGTAAGAAAATATTCATGTGTTCTTCTCTTTCCACGAACTGATTATCTGTTTTAAGAACAGACTACAAACTAAAAACTAAAAACTGTAGTTACTACTTCAGGAGCAGGGCAGGGCTAGGTTCTAACTTACCTCACTGCCGGTTCACTTCCCGCACCACGTGGCCATGCCTCATGGGTGTGCATGCTTCGTGCACACACGCATGCACAGTGGCAAAAAAATTTAACTTTTTTTTTAAAAAGCTGTAAACAAGATGGCAACGCATGTGCGGGAAACTCGGCTTCTACGCATGCGCAGAAGAAAAAACCCGAAAAAAATCCCCCCCAAAAAAATCCCCCCCCCAATTAAAAAAAATTCAAAAAAGAGATGGCGGCCTCCACGGACTAGCATTGACCGAACTGGTTCCGTGATGTCATCGTGACATCACCAGTGGGTTGCTACCAGTTCAGGCAAACCGGGAGGAACCCACCTCTGGATCAGGGGCTGGGAAATAGAGAGAAAGCTGTGTTGTTCTTAGTTGTACATGTATTTGGATCATGGCCAGTTTAGCAGATACAGATCTTTAAATACCAGCTTTCTGTATTGCTTGGAGAGCCCTGGATGCCTCTTGCTAGTATCTCAAGAAATTATGATTCTTCTAATTTATTCAAGAATAAATAAATGAATATTCAAGAAATTACATTACTGATGGATCTGAACCAGGTGAGTAGTTAACCGAGTAGTCACCAGTAAGTTCAGTTGCATCTGTCTTCCATGTTGAAACAAGAACTGCTCTCAACTTTTCTATTTTTTTCTGAAAGATGCTATAGAAAGAAGCTAACTGGGTTTGTTTATGCTTCCCACCCTCTCTAAATAAAGTTTATTCTTTTGCACATTTTCCTCTGCCAAGATATTGTTGGCAATTTATCTACCATATTTGCTAAAGCTAGGATGGGAACTTATAATCCTCAACTAATGGTGAGAATTGCTGTGCTCCATTTAGCAACAACTGTAGAGTCAAAGGTTCTCCGCACTTATGTAACAATTTGCAGTGGCTGATGAATACTAATTGCCCAGATAGCTGGACTGATATTTGTTGTTTAGATATACAGTAATATACTGGCAAGTTATTACTTTCATCTTACTTATTACAGTCACACCTAATTATACATGCTCATCTGAACTCATATCCTTTAAAAACTGAGTGGAGGCAGAAGCCAGAAAAATGATTTGATGTCTACTCAAACACTTTCTTTTTATATAATTTTTTTGTCCTGCTTTCTCTCTCTTCTTCAGTTAAACAATAGCAAATAAGCAACTGCACTCAGAATCCCAAATTTTAAGAAAGGAAAACAGAAATCTGTGCATTTTAAAAAAAATTGGAGAAAGGAGCATTATGATAGAAGCTTCACACCTTTTGTGTCTAAATATCATATCATGTCACATATACAAAAAGAGTGCAGCTTACAAACTGACAGTGTGACACTACACTCATAATTTACCCATCCTCCTTTACTGCCTTCCTGCCAACAGCTCTGGTGGGAATCTTCTTGGTATAATTATACTGCTACTGCTACTGCTGCTTACCACATTGAGACAAAGAGACAACATATTTCACACAAATTGGATGCTTTGCATTGCCTCATAGGCTCTTAACATCCTTGGGCTATTGCAAGTGATGGCTATGAAGGGAGAGGGAGCATGAAGCAGAACCACTTCTCTGTTAAAAGTGAGGGGGACCATTCTTTTCCATAGCAATTCAATGGTTGCTTGGTTCAAGTCTTTATTACAGCAAAACGCCCCCATAAAATCTGTGCAGTTATATATCTTAGCATGAAAAGTATTGACCTATGGGATGGTTTAACATATGCAATCGAAGTATGGATGCAACCACTATCGTGAGAGACCTAGGAAGCATGCCTCCTCTGATGTAGCCCAGGGATGGGTTCTGGATTCTCCCGCTGCCGGTTTGCTCAGTGACGTGCCACACGCGCGCTTTGCGCGTGTGCATGCACATTACTTTAAAAAAGCTTCTGCACATGCGCAGAAGCAAAAAACAAGATGGTAGCACCATAGGCGCCACCGGGAGAACTGGGAGAACCGGGAGAACCGGCTCAGGAATATGGCAGGCCTGGGTCCCTTCCGGTTCTAGTGACTCAGGCCGCCAAGTTACTAGCAGTTTTATAGAACCGGTCCAAACCGGGAGGAACCCACCTCTGATGTAACCCCTACCCTCTAGATCAGCATTTTCCCCAGAGATAAGGAGGGCACCCTCTCTCCTAGGGTTCCAGAGAGCTGGCTTTGGTCCCAGACCTGGTGATGATGTTTAGTATTTGTCTAAGGCCCTTTTGTTTTATTGATTTTGCTGTTTATTAGATAATCTGGGTTGGACACTTGATTTAATGTTTTTAGCTGTTTTTATGTGTGTGTGTTTTTCCTAATTTTATATGCTGCCCACACTTCATCGGAGTTGGATCACTAATAAATTTAAATAAATAATTTTCTTCTTGTCCCAAACAGAAAACTTTTGCTTTGTGAAGCCCAGACAATACATCAATATTAAAGAACACTAAGAATCATTCTGCCAGCTTGGGCAAACTGACTTCTGAGCTTCAGTCTTCAGACATCACAAAATTGAACAATTTAAATGGAATTTGGGGTTAAAGGCTCTTGATAAAAGGAAGCAACACCTGTGCTCTGTCTTATTGGCAACTTGGAGAATGCAATGCAGGAAGTGGAATCTTGCACAGAGATAATGTAAACTCTGGGTTATAGTTAATATGGTTGAAGAAAAGGCATTTCAAGATAATCTTTAGAAAAGTATTTTAGAAACTACAAACACAAGACTACAAGGTCTTAGGGTAAGTTACCATCTTACAGTTCAGAGATTCCTAGAATGCAGCAGTCCTGGTCACTTGTTTAGAGATTTGCCTTCTAATCCCAGTTGTTTCATTTTTGGCCAATTGTCAGCTCTCTTTGACCTGGTTCATATATTACACTAAGTCTTAATACTGATAACTGAGTTGGGTTTGGCTTAATGTATTTTATGAACTAAGTCTTTGTGGCTTGGAAACCACATTTCATAGTTTAATGCACTATGCAAACCAGGGGCGGGTTGCTTACTTACCGATACCGGTGCGCTGCACGCGCATCTCCATGTTTTGTGCGTGCGCTCACTACACGCGTGCACCCCCTCGTGCGATTTTGGTGAGATTTTGCTTCTGCGCATGCGTGGAAGCAAAATCTCATCAAAATCTCACGAGGGGACACGTGCACGCGATTTCAGCGAGATTTTGCTTCCGCGCATGCGCAGAAGCAAAAAAGCCAAAAAATTCTTTAGAAAAGATGGTGATGCACGCGACTGTCCAGTGAAGACAGCACCGGAGCAGTTGCACGCAAATTGCATAATCGGCGGGTCCCTACCGGAACTGCGCACTGGACCACACTGGTAGGAACCCACCCCTGATGCAAACCCAGCCAATTGCATTTATTCAAGTAAGCAAACAACCAACTAGTTATGGCTTATTATTGAGCAGACCACAACCTTATACCATTTGTGAACAGTGTCTCCAAATTCCAAACAGGCATTTCTTGATCCTTATTCAAACATTCTGAAAACCAGAGCATCTATTGCTGTATCTGTGCTGACTTCTTCCACCAGCAAGGACCCCATAATAACTCATGTGGAAGCCACCACGTGTAACTGCTTTTACTTTTCCCGAAATCAAAATTATTCAAGAATAACTGTACAAGTGAAATGGGGAGAAGAAAAGGAAGGAGCTTTAAGCCAGGGGTTCCAGCCTTGGCAATTTTAAGACCTGTGGACTTCAATTTCCATGCTGGCTGAGGAATTCTGGGAGTTGAAGTCCACAAGTGTTAAAGGTTGCCAATGTTAGACATTCCTGCTTTAAGCCCTTAATCAGGCTGTTCACATGATAAATATTCTGGTTTTCAGAACACCTAAATAATATTCTAGTATAGCTTGGATTCTTACATCATTCTGAGACATACATTGTGCTTTTAATAAGCCACAATGTCTGGAATCACACAACACAAATAAGCCAAAAAGATTCAAACCTTATTAAGGTTTAGCATAAATTCAGCCACTATCTTCCATTGATCTGACTTTTATATTCATTTGCTGAAAATAAGGAAATGGCCAAATCCTTAAGAAAAAGCTCCATTTGTATGGCTACATAAATGACAGAAGTGTGTGTATCACTACATGTTTACATGCATTACATTGGAATGACACTTGAAATTGTAAAAGCACTTGAAAGCATTTGCTGTTGCTGACATCCAGCTAAGTAAAGTACTGAAACCATTTGATTCATGTAATGTACAAACTTCACTAACTGCTCTTTGGATTCTATGTGTAATTTCTGTCTACTTATTACTGAATTCCTAAATGGCTTGGAGGTGAGCAATTTGTTGCCTCCTGACTTGCGCACTATTTGTTACGGCTTTCCTGCGTGTTTCATTACTTTCAAGGGAACAATTAGCAGTCCATTCGAGGGCTTAAATTTAGGGGCTGCAAAGACTGCACAACTTATATATGCCAGAAATGTTAAGATGGCAGGATGAGTAAAATTGGTGCATTTGTGAGATATAGAAAAGGCATATGCAAAATAGGCACTGTTTCTGTCAGTGAATTTTGACAGCATAGGTAGAGATATATCCAGGTTGCAAACATTCAGACAGCCACTAGAGAGAAACAGAGAGATGCATACAATTTCTCATTCCTGCCATCTGGTCCTCATCTGGATTTTTATAGCCCAGATGTGGTAACTCTACACTTATGTTTATGCTCAATTTTTGTTTTCTTGGATGGAACCGTGCTTGCCATAAAATTGGTCAAGAACCAAAAGGCTGGATATTATGCAGTCCAAGTTAAACAGAATGAAGCCATTATGCCAGGACCAGATATAACCAAGTAGAAGATCATGCTTCTATGCATTTTTTGTTTGATTTGGCCATATTATTGTGAATAAGTAGTCACCATAATTAATGCCTGCTTCAACTGAGAATGGCTTATACCTTATTGCTGTTTGACAGCCAAGTCTCTAGTAGTGTTGCTACATTGCCACCTAGTGGCTGATAAATGCACCAGCACACATGGCTGGAAATGGGGTAGAAATACACAGGATACATATTTCAGAGCTGAAGCATTGATGGTGCTGTTTGCCTATCTAATCTGTGCAGTTTAGTGAACATTTTGTTAAGAATTACACTTAAATTTAAATTGGGAAAAATGTCATTGAACTGGAAGGACACCCAACTATCACCTTTGCCTGAATTAATCACTTATTTCTGCATGCAGAGTAATGAATGCATTTGGATTTCATCTGAGGTGATGGTTTGTTTGTTTTTCTTACTCTTTACATTTCTGCATAGATGAAAGACCAGGTCCATGTGCAGAAACGTATCTGTCTAAACTGAGATTTGGTTAAGGGATCATAGTTGCATAAAAGAGTACATGTTTGGGGGTAAAGAAGACTCTGATTCAATTCACAGTACATTTAATGAAATTATATTGGATTGGATGACTGATAGAGACTCCGAGACTCCGCTGACTCTTGGAGACAAAGGGAATAACTGTCAAATGGAGTAGACAGTACTGAATTTGACAGGTCAATGTTCTGACACAAAACCAGTCTTTATATAATTAAGTACTAGGAGCCAGCAATCAAAGAATTAAACAGCTCAGAACAAGAACTGATATTCACCCTCTCTTTTCCACAGTATATAGCCTCGTATTTAGAGCATTTATGAAATGTTAGTCCCAGGTAAATTAACTTAATCCCCCCAGGATTGGATTTCATATAGTTGCCAGCTTGGTTCCCTGAACACTGGAACATTCTGGAATGAATTGTGTTTTAGGCCTACCTATTACAAAGCTTCTGTCATTACAATTAGAATTCAAGCCATGGTTACTGCTATGTCTATCCCAACAGTGAATTCTCATGCTTTTGTGTGTTAAGTGGCTGTTCTGTCCCACAATGATACCTGACAGTCATTGATCTCCCAATCATTTGCTCTCCATTTTCCGGGGGGAAGGAGGGAAAACTCCATAAAATATAGCTACTCACAAGTATGGCTGTCAGAAGAACCATATTAGAAACTTTCTACTTTATTCATTTCCTCTCTCACTTCTGTGCAGGCAGTTACAACACAAAAGAGAGCAGAATCACAAGCATTGAAGCGACACATACATGTCTATCCTCACACACCGAGAGGCAACACTTTTACCTCCACCCTGATTAGACCTTAGCAAATGCCTAACAAATGCATACAGGCCAGTGGTGAAATCTACTTACCTTCCCTACCGGTTCGGAAGCATGCGCTTGTGCCCGTTGCACGCTCTTTTTCACCCTTTGAGCATGTGCAGAACGCTTTGCGCATGCGCAGAGGGTTAAAAACAAGAAAATGACGACGTCCAGGCGGGTGGGCAGAGCCTCGCGCTGCCGCCGCTACTGGTTCTCCGAACCACCGGCAGCAGGCACTACCAGTATGCCCGGACCGGGCCGAACCGGTAGCATTTCACCCCTGATAGAGACATATTCTCCCATTAATCCCCATGGAGAAAAAAGCATGTGCATTTTCCTTCCATTATTTCATTACAAAATACAGTTGTGTTTGACTCTAGGGCAGTGGTTCCCAACCTTTCTAATGCCGCGACCCCTTAATATAGTTCCTCATGTTGTGGTGACCCCCAACCATAAAATTATTTTCGTTGCTACTTCATAACTGTAATTTTGCTACTGTTATGAATCGTAATGTAAATATCTAATATGCAGGATGTATTTTCATTGTTACAAATTGAACATAATTAAAGCATAGCTATTAATCACAAAAACTATGTAATTATGCCAGATCAGAAATTCTCGGGCCAGTCTTTGCAAGAGCACAAGGAATATCATCTTCCACAACAAGTCTACTTCTGTATGTAGACTTGATAACCAACAAGTGTACAGCAATATTTCTCAATCTCAGCAACTTTTAAGGTGCCTGGATTTCAACTCCCAGAATTCAAAGCAAAGCTGGCTAGGGAATTTTGGGAGTTGAAGTGCAGGTATATTCAAGTTGTTGAGGTTGAGAAATTGTGGCCTGCAGTGTCGAAAAACTAGAAATCAGATAAGCTTCCAGCAAAGTAATCCCTGTTTAGTAGCTTTCTCCCAGGACTCCAAAGTTTCAGGAGGCAAACGGGGCAAAAAACCCCATGATTGGTCCAAAAACATTGCCAGGGTCCCCAAAGCCAATTTCCTCTTTTAAGCTCTTTCTTCTTAAAACAGCCCCATAGTCCTTCCTCCCCCATGGGGCCTGCTCACCCACCCTTCCCAAAACCTCTGCAAAGACAACAATTTTAATTTGTAAGGCTCTTCTTTCAACAGTTTCTTACTTACTTACTTACTTACTTACTTTTCCTCTCTCACTTTTTTCTCTTCCTTCCTTCCTTCCTTCCTTCCTTCCTTCCTTCCTCCCAACCTTCCTCTTCTTTCTTTCTTTTTCTTTCCCTCTCTCGCTTTTTTCTCTTCCTTCCTTCCTCCCAACCTTCCTCTTCTTTCTTTCTTTTGTTAATTCTTTCTTTCCTTTCTTTTTCTTTCTTTCCCTCTCACTTTTTCTCTTCCTTCCTTCCTTCCTCCCACCTTCCCATCTAACATTCTTCTCCTTCCCTTCCTTCCTTCCTTCCTTCCTTCCTTCCTTCCTTCCTTCCTTCCTTCCTTCCTTCCTTCCTTCCTTCCTTCCATCTCTGGTCTTCCTTCCTTCCTTCCTTCCTTCCTTCCTTCCTTCCTTTCCTTCTCTTTTCTCTTCTTCCCTCTCCTAGCCCTCAGCACCGCAAGATCCGTGCATGCCAAACTCTGTGGCAACCCGGACAAATAAGCGCATTGTGGTTATTCAGTCACTCCAGGAAAGTGGAGCGAGCAGGGAGGGGATCCTGCCCGCCCTGCCTACACTTGTAGCAAAGCCACCCTGCCCCACAGAGCCGACCTTGTCTGGGGAACCAGCCAGCCAGCCCACCCAACCCTCGCCTCGCCTTCTCCAAAAGGCGCCCTGTGCTTGGGGGCAACCCTTTGGAGAAAGCTCCCAGTGCAAAAAAAAAAAGGCTGACCCCAAGAGACCCGGACACGCCCCGGAGAGAGCAGCCCTGGAAACCTGGCCATAATTTCCTGCTTCTCCCCCACCCCTCTGCACCCCTTCCCCAGTCCGATCCATACCCCACCACCGTGCAGCGATCCCGTCCACGACTCCTTGCTCCCCATTGCGCGTCTCCAAAAGCGCGCTTTGGAGAAGTTGCCCAACAGGAGGAGGGTAGAGTTGGAAGAAAAAGGGGGGGCTGCCAGTCATAGGGACCCCCGATTGGAAACCCCCTCCCCCTGCTCTCTCTCCTTCCTCCTGGAGACCGGCAGCTGCATCGCGTTGCCGGCCGTCCTTATGTGCTAGCCTGATCATACAGACCAGGGTGGTGGCGATGGACCATGCTCCGGCACCACCTCCTCCAGTTCCCTCCGGCTTAGCTCCTCCTGCCCCCGGCGGTGGCGCCCTCAGCACCAAGGCTGTATGATCAGGCTAGCCCTGCGCTAGTATCTCTCAGTCTCTCTCTTCCCTCCCTCCCTTTTTGCCTCTTTGTTCGCTGGGTCTCCGCGCCAGCCGAGGGCGAGAGGGCAGACAGACAATTCCGACCCAGCTGTCCTCCTTCCCGCCGTCATGTGCTGTGAAACTTAAGTGGTCGTTGGCTGGCCGTTCCCTCCCGTGACTCCCTTTCCCTTCGACACCAGCGGGAAGAAACTGCCGCTGCGAGCAGGAGACAGGGGCGGCCACAGATGTCTTAAGCACCACCTTGTACTCTCCAGTGCGCAATCTTGCGACGCCCCACCCCTTAGCTGATGTCATCAAAGTTCGGCCGCCAGGCGTCACAAACGCCTCTCACTGAATGGCACTTCTCCCGACCAATCGGAGGGCTTGGGCGAGTTCAGCCGATATGGCCAGGCTTGTGGCAGTGGGAGGGGGAGCTGAGGATGCCGGGGCGACCCCTGGGAAATGGTCGTTCGACCCCCAAAGGGGTCCCGACCCCCAGGTTGGGAACCACCGCTCTAGGGGATGGTGCTCATCTCCATTTCCTAGTAAGAAAGCCAATGTTGTCTGAAGACCCTTCCATGGTCATGTGGCTGGCATGACTTTATACAGAGGTGCACAGAACACTGTTAGCTTCCCACTGAAGTGGTACCTACGGTATTTATTTACTCTCATTTGCATGCTTTCAAACTGCTAGGTGGCAGGAACTGGGGCAAGAAAGGGAGCTTACCCCGTTATGCAGTACTTGGCTCACAATCTGCCAACTTGTTGGTTGAGAAGCCCAGCACCTTAACCACTAGGCCACCACAGAAAAAAAAACCCATAGGCCACTACTTTGACCACTGTTGAAAAGGGGATTGGAAAGAGATTCCAAAAGTCATGTTTTCTATGCTTTTGCTACTTTAAAAATTAGCTAAAGAATAAACATACAGATCCAGGTTCCGTGAAGATGACAGACTAGATGAGACCTACTGGGACGATTACGGTATGTATAATTTATGAAGAATAATGTATTTTGGATGTTGCAAGGTCCTTTCCAATTGTTTCCAAAACATAGAGAAAATTCTGCTTACTTTGAGTGTAGGCTTCAAGACCATTAGGTAGTAAAGCTAAGACCATTAGGTGTAGACTTTTTAGTTAACAAAGTCAAAATCCTGGCAGACTGCCATTAAATTGCAACACCCTTTGAACAACAGGGCTTCTTTCATTTCCTATTTGCATTTAATTCAGAAAAGCTGACAGGGGATGACAAAAGGACTGCTGTCATTAATTTCCAGCGTAATTAGTACTTACTGGACAAAAAAAAAAGACTAAATCTCATTGCTACAATTTACAACTCAGCAAAATGGGTGCAGACCCTACATTAACACCGGGAATTGGCATTCGGTATGATTGTGTGCAGTGGCGTATACAAAACACATTACTTTGAGCAGATAAAATATTTAAGCTGGCTATCTGCAACTGGACAAATTGCAAATGATTAAAAAAAATAAACATTTTTTACTCTGCATGCATTTCATTTCTATGATGGCTGTAATTGTGCCTCACACAAGGCTATTGGTAAAGGTAAAGTGTTTAATTTGTGTTCTCCTCAGTCATTAGAAAAGTTAAGCATTTGCTTGAATCCTGTGGACTGAAGGTGAGCACCAAATTAATGAAGGCCATATCTGGCTGTGTTTCTATCTTGAGGCAAATTATGCATATTTTGATGAGAAAGAAGCAGTAATTGAATCTCCCTGGATTAAATTTTATGTGGCCATAAACCTACTATTAGTCCAGCAGCTAAATTTATTAATTCCTCAATGATGGTTCCATCCCTTAGCTGCTTTTGTTGTTCTTTTGCCCCTTCTTCCTGACACACAAAATGAGAGGCACAAATTAAGGCCAAAACAATTGTGAGATGATAGAACATTCCAGAAAGATGGGACTGTTTTCATCCATGCCACTAATTCCCCTTGGATGCTCGCTTTTAGCTTACCTTTTTATCACAACGTGTTTACCCATCATTTATTATTACTAGGTGTATAGGATTAATTCTCTTTCTCGGTTCAACTGTCTTAACCAAAATGAAGTCCCTGAAGCTGATTTCAAACTAAGCTAAGCAAAAGGTACAGAGATTTCATCCCAGTTTTACAGTACATATGTACTATATGACTCTGTGATAAGTTTCTTTGGAACTATATTTAACATGTAAGATTCCCCTTAAAGTTATTTATTTATTTGGTGCCTTCAAGTCAGTTTTTAAGTCCTGGCAACTGCCTGGACAAGTTTATTTTATTTTATTTATTTGTTTTGTCAAGTACATATTGGTGATATACATAGATATAACATTGTTTATTTACATAAGATGGATACTAATAAAAGGGAACATTAGGACAGGGATGGTAGGCACGCTGGTGCGCTTATGCACGCTCCTTACTGACCTCTTAGGAATCGGGTGAGGTCAACAGTTGACAGTCTAAGGGTAAAGTTTCGGGGGTTCCAGAAGTTTTCTTGGCAAGATTTTCCACAAGTGGTTTGCCATTACCTGGTTCCTAGGGCTGAGAGAGAATGACTGGCCCAAGCTGACCTTCATGCCTAGGCAAGACTAGAACTCATGGTCTCCTGATTTCTAGCCTGAGGCCTTAGCCATTACACCAAACTAGCTCTTACATTTCCTTTTCAATTATATTTATTTTATTAATAATATCTGGAGTATTTTTATCTGCAATGTCTAATACTGGCCTAGATGGGCTTTTCCCATTACTTTTTGGTTCCCATACAAATACACCTTTCCATCTCAAGACTATGTCTCCTGTTTGACTCCTCTGACACCTAGTTCAGAACTACATGATGCTGACAAAGAGGGGTGTATTGTTAGACAGAATCAGATGGCCATCTAGTAGTCATCCAAGCTTAGGTGAAGCACTGGTATGCTTCCATATTGTATTTCCAGGGGCAATAACAAAGCTAATGAATACACAATTATTTTTAACAGACAAGCAAAAACATAAAACAACTTTTCCTAAGCAAAGCTGTCATACCTCCCATGGCTGGGGAGTTATGGAATAATTACCTACTTATTTTCAAAGCAAAAGGCTGGGGAACGTTCACATAAACAAATGCTCAGACAAAAATGAAAAATGTGAGAAGAAATTTATGTTATGAGGAACATACATGGTAAACTGGATGTAACCCTTGGTCAGGCCCCAAACCAAGAATGATACGTGGGCAGTTCTTCTAAGCTTGAGCTCCTTATTGTTTCACAGCTTTAGATAAAAGTTTTGACAGACTGAAGACTCTACTACAGTATCTGCATCTACAATATATTCTGGGAAGCGTTAGGGTGGACCTGTCTTCACCATCTTTTTCTCACACATAATATCTGTATTGAGTTGTGGAATGCACTCCCTCCCTCCTGGTGATCCACCTCCTGGCTACATTCCATCACGCTTTTCTTTAACTAGGAAATTCTGCTTGAATGAGTCCTTTTTCAGTTGTTTTTCATGGCTTCCTCTTTCTTGCATGCAGCAGTTGTTTATAGTATATTTTCTGCTGGAGGAGATCCTGTGGATGCATAGGTAAATGGTAGCAAGAGCTTTTTTGGGATTAACAACATGGCTTGTCATGTCAAACCATGGCTTGGACTCAGGGGCAGGTTGCCTGTTCTTCGCGCTACCGGTGCACGGTGCGCGCATCGCCATGTTTTGGCGTGCGCGTGCTATGCACATGCATAGAGCTATGCACATGCATTCCGCATGCGCAAAGCAAAAAATCGGCAAAATCTCGCGCACACGTGTGTCCCCTCGCAAGATTTTGCTTCCGCGCATGCGCAGGAAGCAAAATCAGCCTAAAAATTCCCCAAAAAAAGATGGCGCCGCGCGACAGACCGGGGAAGACGGCACCGGAGCTGTCGTGCTCAAATAGCGCCATCTGCTGGCCGCTACCAAAACAACAGAGTGGACCGCACTGGTAGGAGCCCACAAGAACTGCTTGGACTGGAGTGATGGCATCTTTGTTTCAAGGGTGCACTGTTACTCTGAATTAGATGCTGGTGGAACTCTTAGATAAGGGTGTTACAATTCTCTTAGCATGCATTAGGAGACTCAGCTGATGTCAGGACACACTGAAGGGTCTTTAGAAGATCCAGTAGCTCAGTTATCACTTGATTTAAATGAAAGGTCCACTTGGCTCACAGTAAATTCTTCTTGGTAATATTAGAAAGGGTTGATAACAATCATCAGTATGTGCAGGGAGGGGGTTGACTAAGACATTTAACTGGAGCAGGACTGGAAAACTTAAATATCCTTTATTTTTTAAAAAATGTACAAAATTTGACTCCAACCATAATTTTGGTCAGAATCAGTTCCAAAGAATTGTGAAAGGTGGGGAAATATTCTCAAAGGGGACATGACAATTTTGGCATGTGGGGGGATTATTGCACCTTAACTTGGTGCTTGAATCAAACATGATATAGGAAATGACCAGGCTGAGCCCAAGGCAGGGGTCAAAAATGTCATAAGTCATAAGTCCCTGTGTGCCCGCAAGAGATCTAAGTCCAGCCCACCTTGAATTCCTTTCTTAACTACCACACATTCCCTTAAAGATCACTTGGCCAGATTCTTATAGGCATCTAAACTTGCAATAAATCTTTATACTCATTTGAACTGCCTGAATCTCTTGATTTCCCTGACACTTCACACATATTATCAAGCACAGGAAATCAGGAGTCTAGCCAGTACAAATGAATATATAGGTTTACTATATGGTAAAGATATCTACAAGAATCTGAACTACTAACAGTCAATGCAAGTTGGCGGTAGTTAAGAGTCAACAGAATTCAAGGTGGGTGGGATTTAGATTTCTTGTAGGTGCAAAAGGACTTGAGACTGATGTGACGTTTGACCCCTCCCTGGGCTCAGCCTGATCATCTCCTATACATACAAGTTCATGAGCTACTAGTTTTTTTCAAATGGATGACATTGTGTCAATTTATTTGAGGATCTTTCAGAACTATCTAGCAGTTTAATGGCAGGTGATAAAAGAAGTAGGAATAAAATAAGGGAGGGCAAAAACAATACAAACAGCAGCATTCTGAACACAAATCAAAGGGTGAAGTGAAGTCTGGGATTACCAAGCCACCAAGTTGTTACAATAATCCAAGCAAAACATAATCAGCTCAAGAACTACCGTATTTTTCGGAGTATAAGTCACACCTTTTTACCCTCAAAAAGAGGGTGAAAATTTGGGTGCGTCTTATACACTGAATGTAGCCCCACCCAGCCACCCCCACCCTTTGGCCTCTGCCTGCCAACAATTTACCTCTTTGCAGCAAACAGAACAGAAACAGAAGCCTTATTAGCACACTAAGAGATTATCTGCCTCCCGACCTACAGCTGACAGAGGCTTGCAAGCCACGCGGTAAAATGAAACTAACTATGGTGGCTGTAATGAGACAAAATGCTGGGAGATAAACTGGTGGCAATGTTACACTGCTGAAATTGCAAGAAAGTAAGCTACAGCTACTATAGCCTAGAGGTAGAGCTCTTGCCTCATAGTCAGGAGGTTGTGAGTTCTATCCTAGGTAGAGGCAGATTCTGTTAATATGTTATTTTGTTAAATGTTTGTAGAGTGTTCAAATTATAAGACTTATTTTTTTAAAGACTGCTTTATTATTGTTCTAGACAACTTAACAAAATGAAGAAGCTTTTTAAAATAAATTCTTGCTCTGAAGAGGCCCAGTGCTATTGTATCTTCTTTTAAATAGCAGAAAGCCTTCCAGAAAGCCACATGAATTTTAAAGATCTGTAAAAGTATAATCTGAAATGTCCTGTTTTAGTATTAAGTATTAGTATTAAAATAAGGCTGCTGAATTAAACCCTGACTTAGTCATGTTTGGAGTAGATCTATTTAAATAATTGGGAGGAGTTAGTGTGATTACATTTAAGAAAACTTTCTGGGATTAATATCCTGCCATAATGTACATTTCTCCAATTCTTTGCTATTTCTATGGGTCAAGCACACAGCACAGAAATACACAGCAAACAGTGTATATCATCTGTGCTATTTGCTGTTTGGCAAATTGCTGGGAGGCAGAGGCCTTTTTTCCTTGTTTTCCTCCCCCAAAACTAAGGTGCGTCTTATACTTCGGTGCGTCTTATACTCCGAAAAATACGGTAACTGCTTAGCCATTTTTGTAGTGTGGAACAAGCTATTCATCCTACAATCAATAATTAAGGAAATGAGGTAAAAGTTACATTTAGTTTCTTCTTGATCCTCATGGCTGCTATCACACGGATGTCTTTGTTCCTTGTTATCTCTGTTATTTTTAACAATTTATATTTTATTTTAGATTTTTAAATCTAAAATTCTATTTAAAATGTATTAGTACTGTACAAATTCTTTAAATGAAGTGTTTTTAAGGCATATGGGAACATGTATGAAACATATAGAACTACCATATCTGGGCTGAAAAAACCTGAATGACCACTAGATTGGAGCAACATCAGGCACAAAACTGCTTGTAGCCCATTTAGTGATTGTCCAGTTTATCACAGCCCAGATGAATCCCAGAAGAATTATTGAGTCTGTCATCTGCACCTCTATAACTGTCTGGTTCAGTTCTGCAACCCAACAAGACAAACACAGACTTCAGAGGATAATCAGAACTGAAGAAAAAACAATTACTGCCAGCCTGCCTTCCATTGAGGACCTGTATACTGCACAAGTCAAAAAGAGGGTGGTGAAAATATTTACAGACCCCTCGCATCCTGGACATAAATTATTTCAACTCCTACCGTCAAAACGACGCTATAGAGCACTGCACACCAAGACAACTAGACACAAGAACAGTTTTCTCCCAAACGCCATCACTCTGCCAAACAAATAATTCCCTCACCACTGTCAAACTATTCATTAAGGCTGCATTACTATTACTATTAGTCTTCTCATCGTTCCTATCACCCATCTCCTCCCACTTATGACTGTATGACTGTAACTTGTTGCTTGTATCCTTACAATTTATATTAATATTGTTTCCTGATTGCTTATTTGTACCCTATGACAATCATTAAGTGTTGTACCTCATGATTCTTGACAAATGTATCTTTTCTTTTATGTACACTGAGAGCATATGCACCAAAGACAAATTCCTTGTGTGTCCAATCACACTTGGCCAATAAAGAATTCTATTCTATTCTATTCTATTCTATTCTATTCTATTCTATTCTATTCTATTCTATTCTATTCTAGTGATAGCTCTAACAAAGTATCTGAATTATTAGAGGAGTGTCTTTTGAACTGCAATATGGTATGCAAGCCTGAAAAAGGACTGCTTTAATGATACCAAAATGAAGTACTTAATAAACTCTGACTCTTTAAAGTGATTTGTATAACCCTATAAAATAGTCTGCTGGTTCGGAGTAAGTTTGGACCACATATTCTCCAAAAAAACGTGTGGAGGGTGAAGAAGTGTTTAATTTCCCTTGTTCTTTCCCTCTAGGTCCTAAAGAACATTGATAAATGAAAGTGCAAGAAATAAGATGAAGCGAACGCTTGAAACTGAAAGCTTGTAGAATGAAGCTGTGTTGAGGTAATGACAGCTGGGCTTTGAGGAAAATTCTCCTATACGGAAATGTAAAACTGCACACTCATTTCTACAGAGTGGCTAAGGTCTGTAGTTTCTTTCATAGTCATACTGAATCCTGACACTTTTTCTTCAGGGCCTGCACTTGTTTGCTCTGACCTTGAATCATGTATTAGATGTGCTATGCTCATCCCTGTGGTGTGGCAAACTGGTATATTTGCTTCTGACAGATGTCGACCTGGCTTTTATTTGACACGTTACAATTTCCCTCAGATCCATTTGTGCTTCACTGCTGCTTACAACCACAAAACTGGATGGATGGATGGATGGATGGATAGTGAAACAGATAGGACTGATTTATAAACTATAAAATAGACAGTTTCTGTCAGAGTTCTCTGAAAGAATTTCTATGGGAGTGATTCATAATACCCACTTCCACTGAAAAATGGTAAATTCCTAAATGTTTTACCAGTTTGGATCTTGATTATAATAGTTGTGACCCATAAAAGCTTTCCATTTGGGCAACAGCTCAATTTCATACATTCCAGCTAAAATATCATTTCTGAACTTTCAATAGATAAAGGTGGTATATCAAAAGAAAATCACTTTATTTTTTTTAAGTTGTTTTTACAGTATTTTGCTATCTTAAGACTTCATAAATAGGCTGGGTAGAAAGAGGTAGGTAATTGGATCTTGTGGATGAAATGAGTAGCTGTAGCAGTAATTAATATCATTACTCCTTTGCAATTATTGTGATCCTTCAGACTCTTTTCCCTTGAGTGTGGCCCTTCCAGCAATTTGCAGTGGAGAATTTACCTTCCTTTCTGAAGAGCAGACTGCCTTCTGTCTTCTCTATTTTTGCGCATTATGATTGAAGAAATGTGCATGCAAATGTCAGTGACAAAAATGTGTCAAACAACTCTGACCCTGAATGAAAAGCATTGATCTGTGGGAAAAAAAGATACCGTATTGTAAGGAGTCCACCTCTTTTCAACATGATACATGTCAAAGAACGGTCCCTTTTGCCTTTGAAGTGGAAGAGAGGATAAGCGGACTCTCTCTAAGGCTAATCGAAAGAGGAACAAATCCTGCCAAAACTATCTGTGGCTCATAAGAATTTAATGAAAGTTTTCTTTGGGAAGCGTTATGGTTCCCCTTGATGAATTTAATTTAATTTGCTTTCATCTGAAAGATTAAATTGCAGCAGGAGTTGGAGTTAGTTGATCACCAGAGACTCAATCCATGAGGATTGCAAAGAAAAGGAATTGGTCATAAGATGAGACTCAGTTCCAGAGAGTCCAACTGAGATCTCTAAAAGCCAGACAGAATCTTCAAAGACCAGTCTAGGCTGTTTCTGTTCATCCTTAATCAGCCATTTTCTGTAACAGTACCGGCCTGGAGAATAGTGAAGCTGTCTTTTGATTACTCACAAGGGAAATAATACTGAGATTTTTGCCTTTAAAAACTTCTCATCTGGCTCAGTTCTTTTGTCTAAGTCGATACAACAGAATACATTTGCACACAGTAACCCCTCTTTCCATCACTGCTAAAAAGGCCCCCAAATCTAATTTTGGTTTATTTTATTTATTTATTTATTTATTAGTGACATTTATATACCACCTCACAGTGCAAGCACTCTCTAAGCGGTTTACATCAGTAAGCAATGTATATTTATATTGCCCCCAACAATCTTGGTCCTCATTTTACCTACCTCGGAAGGATGGAAGGCTGAGTCAACCTTGAGCCGGTGAGATTTGAACTGCTGACCTGCGGATCACAGTCAGCTAAAGTGGCCTGCAGTACCCCACTCTAACCGCTGCGCCACCTCTGCTGTGCCACCTCGGCTGGTTAGTATTATTGAATGCCATTTTTGAGTTGCTATCACTTACTTGCACTTCACTGATCGTTTCCTTTTCTGACTAGACACTGGAAGTAGCGGTTTTGCAAACTTCTGTACAAGAATCCTTGCTATTTGATAAAAATGAAAAATGGTTGAAAACAAAGCTTTTTATAAATGGGAGTGTGTTCTCTACAAGTAATCATGTTAATTGTATGTTGTTAATTTCATTATACTTGCCCTTGCCATGTCAGTTCTTTGTACTACCTTAGTTCACTTCTTAAAATGTTATTCTTGGCATCAGAAACTAAGAATATCCAGATTTAACTCTCTCCTTGATCACTTTGGGCAAGGTACTCCTACGGTAGCTGAAATAACTTCAACAGGTAGTTCTTCTGAGGAAAATTTGGATGAGGGGTGAACTATATATGTCACATTGAGTCCTTGAATGAAAGGTAGGACATAAATCAAATAAATAAATAGATAAATGAGTGGAGTTGGGGCTAGTTAAGAATACATCCTAGGAACTCTTTGGCTCCAATCTCATTTCAGGCTGAACTTACCAGGTGGTGTAGGGTAAAATTGGAAGACTTAATTTGCATCTCTGGGGATATAATTTGTACCCCAATAAGAGATGTCTAAAAAAAAGCACGTATTTGCAAATTTAGTGAAATTATTTAACAGGCTGCTCTGTAAACTAAGCAAAAGCAATCAGACACCTGGAATCACAGCCACATCTGAAGTCAAAAGGCACTAACAAAATAAGTGAAACATTAACTGCAAAAATTCACACTAGCTGCAAGTGTGTATCAGACAGGTAGGAATTGCCAGCATTTAGCACAGGGGACCAAAGTAACAATAACTGGTAAGAAGTAAAAAATAAAAACTTAAAAGCAGATACTAAGGTCTTTTGTTTAAGTAAAGCCTATGCTGTGTAAAAAAGTAATTGAATCTATCCTTAGATTAATATTTTAGTATGCATAAATTAACTCAATCAGTAAAGGTAATATCAGTTATGACTGTGATGACCTATTATACTGTTCCTAATTAACTGTAATTTCAAAGTCCAATAACCAATCAAATGGAAGTAATGATTTTCATAAGCCTATAATGAGGGGTTTGTAACCCTATCTCTTTCCACACATTGCCTGTTGCCTTCCAGGACCATGTTTGTCAATAAATCAGTTTATGTTTCAGTGTTACTGTGTTCTGTCTCTTGTTCAAACATACCATATTCTTTCTCTTTCAGTGCCCTTAAATTTACTAAGAATTCCAAATCAAAAGAGTCACTTTGGATAGCAAGATGAGCAGCATATATATTTAATAAATAAATAAATAAATGAACCACTAGTTGTTGAAGTTTAACAACTCATATATGACCAGACTTTGTGGTCAGACTGTACAGGAACTGCTGACTTAACAACATTCATTCAGTCACTCTTTAAAGTTACAATAGTGCTGAACAAATGGTAGTGACAAATAATCTTCTAAGTTACAGCCGTTGCAATCACATAATCAAAATTTGGGTGCTTAGCAAGCAGTCCAGATTTACAACCATAGCAGGCACTTCAAATCCCCATCCCCAACCTGCAGTGCTGCCCTTCTGGCCACTTGCACTCTGCTGCTGCCACCTACCCCTGCCAGGCCTGGCTGACCTTTGCTATCTTCTCTCTTCTGCTGCTGGCCTGTATTCCAAGTGCTGGGTAAGGCCTGGTCCTGGGATGTCCACAACAAGTGGCAGGATGGCACAGACTTGTTTGCCAAAGGAAGCTTTCTATACCATGTTGGGGAGGAGCCAGTTGTCGAGCTGATGCAGCTCACCACATATATTATGAGAAGGCTTGCTGACCTTGGGAGGGGATTGCATGAGGGAGTAGACGTAGCCAAAATACATTCTTGCTAGATCCTCAAGGTCATCCTTTGTCCAACACCTGTCCGGAAGCTGGGAGGAGGAACGGCCACGCTGGCAGAAGATTAGTGGGCAACGTGACTGGTTTGGGGGTATGGGACAAGGGGGTGAACTTTCAACTGGGTGGGAAACTCTGAGAGCATCAGATTCGGGTTTCCCTGGGACATGCCAACATGGCTTCAGCAATAAATTGGAACTTTGAGGAATACTTTGCCTTGGACTCTGATTTATGCTTGAATGCTATTTGGAATCCTGAGACAGAGCAGTGACTCCTCTGGTGGAGGGGATAGCTCTGGTGAAGGGGATAGCTGAGATGAAGCAAAAGCGAGCATGGCAGGGCGGAAGGCTTCATCTGCCAAATGTTAAGTTGGGGTGTAGGAAAAACATGTTCCTCTCTAGGCAGAATGGTCACAGGCTAGAGATGATGATACAATCCAAGAGCAACTAGCAGGTGCAATGGGACAACTAGCCGCAGCCAACTCACTGCAGGACAATTCAATTTAATTATTTAAAATAATTTTAAAAATTAAGTTTTGTCATTCACATTTCATTTTGTCCCTTGTTTGGTATCCTTTCTTTAATGATTCTATTCCACCATTTCTTCGAGGTTAGTGTAACTCTGGTCCCGTGGCAAGTTGTCCTGTGGCGAATTGGCCATGACGAGTTGTCCCGCAGTGAGTTGGTCATGGCAAGCTGGCTGCGGAGAATTGGCCGTGATGGTTATGGCAAGTTGGCCGTGGTGAGTTGTCCTAGACCCACTAGCAGTCACGGGTTCCTTTTACTACTTAGGAACTTTGCAAAGTTCAAAACAAATAAATAACAGTAATCATAAGGACTTTTTGCATAATATGGATTGGCACCCGCTTTGAAACATCTTCCTATGACTGTTTCAGGCAGGGCAGTTTACTGTACAGATGTGTCATTCAGCTTTGATCTGATCTGACAATTTAAATCACTTGGAGAAAGCGCTTGCTTAATTTTCTAAAGACAAAAAAAGAAGACTGTCTTCTAAATTGTCAAATCTATTCAGAGGCATCTGATTCAATTCAATAATTCAATTCAATTTCTGATTTGATTCAGGAAGTCTGTTCCGTTCAGAGATTCAGTCAAATTGGCTTCAGATCAACTCTCCAAAATAGAATTTTTACACAGCTTCATCTTAAAACTTGGCTGCATGACACTGGAATAATAATAATAATAATAATAATAATAATAATAATAATAATAATAATAATAATAATAATAATAATAATAATAATAATAATAATAATAATAATAACAACAATGATTATGACACAAACTAGCAGTGGTAATTCCAGTGGTGATTGGAACACTGGGTGCTATCCCAAAAGCACTGGAATTACATTTAAAACAGCTCAAAATTGACAAAATCACCATCAGTCAAATGCAGAAAGCCGCACTGCTTGGTTCCGCACATATACTTCGAAAATACATTACGACGTCCTAGGCCCCTGGGTGGGGCTCGACTAGTAATCAATGCCAAATCCGGTGAAACAACTGGCCGCTGTGATACAATTGTATAATAATAATAATAATAATAATAATAATAATAATAATAATAATAATAATAATAATAATAATAATAATAATAATAATAATAATAATAATAATAATAATAATAATAATAATAATAATAATAATAATAATAATAATAATAATAATAATAATAATAATAAATGTGTGTGTGTGTGTCTGTGTGTGTCTGTGTCTGTGTGTGTCTGTGTTACTCCCCACAAAAAAGATACTGAATTCTCTAATATTTGCTCATTTCAAAACTGTCTCTGTAATTCAAATAGGAATGCAGCATATGTCACCATAGTGAGGATTGTGTGCTGGTGACTTGTGTCATTGCCTGTTCATTATGTTCCCTGGATACTAACTACTGGTGGCAATGCAGTGCCCCTCCAACGCTCTTCTCTCTCTCCCATTGTACCTTTCTTTTAGGCTTTAAAGGACTGGTGTCTTTTCAAATAAAGGCTTGTCCTCTACAGAGAAGGATGCTGAGAAGATTTCTCACCTTGGGTGAGAAAGCAGCTTTTAAAAGTGACGACAAGCAGATCACTTAGTAAGGGATTTTTTGTGACCACCTATTGAACACAGGCCATTAGTGATGAAAAAAACAAAAAAAGAAAAACAGAGGCCTTGTTACTTTGTTCTTTAAGCCAGTGGCCCCCAACCTTTCGGCAACAGGGACGAGTTCCGTGTAGAGAGGTTTTTCCATGAACCAGAGGGAGTGTGGTTTCGCATATTGCCTGCATCCCGCGGATGGGGCTTCACTTGTTTGCATGGCCTGTTTTCTGGCATGCCGTGATCCAGTGCCCCTACTTTAAGCAATGAAGAGAAACCAAACATGATAGCATCCCCTCATCTGCACCCATATAGTTTTCTAAAGAGTTCCAACTTGCTGCTACGGCTTTCTATTTAGGGGTTTTAATAATAAGCATAATATTTTGTCCACAAAGATAATGGGTGTTATTTTTTATATTTGATACTTTTTTTGCTAAAGTCACTTTAGATACATGTAACATTGAAATATGTATTCCTTGCATTTATTAACTTATGACTTATTATGAACAATTTGCACTGGTCTTTCTGAACAAAGTTGACCAAATTCAACTTGACTTGGACTGCAACACTGGGACAGACATAGGGATGTAAGCTTGACAACCATTTGACTTTCAACTCATACATTTTAAAGAGGCGAACAGGGTATATGGAGGGATGGCAGCTGGCCAATTGGTCTTGTTAAAAATTAAAGTCCTAATAGATATTTTTAACTATAGACCAGTGATGGCGAACCTTTTTTTCTTTGGGTGCCGAAATAGTGCGTGTGCACGCTATTGCACATGCGTGCGTGCCCACGCCCATAATTCAAAGCCCCTCACTTGCCCCACCCCGCTGCACATATGTGCGCAACCCCCCCAACTCTCCTGTTCCCCGACTTCCAGTGGGCCCGGTGGGCCCATTTTTTCACCCTCCCCAGGCCCCAGAGGCTTTCTTGGAGCTTGGGGAGGGTGAAAATGTTCCCCCCGCCACCCTGGACGCCTTCCGGAGGCCAAAATCGCCCTCCCAGAGTGTCCTTGTGAGCGAAAAATCAGCTGGCGGGTACGCACATGCGCACTGGAGCTGAGCTAGGGCAACGGCTCGTGTGCCGGCAGATATGGCTCTGCGTGCCACCTGTGGCACCCGTGCCATAGGTTCGCCATCACTGCTATAGACTGTTAAAATCTGCAAACATATAGGTTTCCTCTGCTACCAGAGACTGACTTATTTGACATGTGGAAGAGACCCTTCTTCTGCATTGCTCCCAGTAGCATCCACTGCCTTAGGAATTTCCCCTACTCTCCTTTTCTTTAGAAAAACAGCCAAGATATTTGCTTTTTTTCCTATTTTATTAATGGATATCTGAATTATATTCAACATACAATTTTACTTGTATTTGTTAGTGTTACTTTTGTACTCTGTACAATTTTATTTATTGCTAGTTACCTTGGGTGCACAAACTAAACAAAAAGGTGGCATAGAAATCAAATCAATAAACAAACAAAGCCTGCAAAAGCCACCTAACCAGAAAAGTAGAAAGGCAATATAAGTGGTAAATCTGACCTGTTAGGATTCTGAGGGCTGAAAGCAAGAATTTGGTGGGCCACATCTAATTCTGGAATCTCAGGTTAAGTACGTTATTTTACAGTCATCCTCCTCCTACATATTAAGACAGCTCTCTCTGTCTTAAAAATACTCATCAAACTCCTATATACATGTTCTTCCTTTCACTCCTGTGCAATTAGGGTAAATGTGTGATGAAAACAAGAGGCAGCTGAAACAATGGGGGGGGGGAATGCTATCAAGCCAAAGGGATTGTTTTTCAATCATTCAAGCAAGTCACCTTCCTCTCATCAATGCAAATTCTAGATTGTGCCACAGCTAGTCCTTTCCAAGAGGTTGGAAAAATAACTGTTCTGTCTGAGGGTAATGATGAAAGAAGCACGTTCAGCCTCTCTCTTTAATGCCATTGTCAGCCTCACTAGCTAGTTTTATAAAGAGGAATTCAGATGGTACCGAAAACAGCCTTAGTTGCCTGCCTATTGGGAGTGTCTGTGCTTATATTGAATGAGGTTCAATACAATGGAGAGTTCCCTTGAGTCCCTTTCATTGTGACAGTGATCTTGGGAAGTATATTACCCCCAAAATGTTCTGTGCTGCTATGGCTGGCGCTGTGCATGCCAGAAATGTACAGCATATGGCTCAAAAGCTGCCTGGGTTCTGCCTAGCAGATGTCTCAGGCATAGCTTGATCGGAGAAAAAAAATGTGAGTGTCACTTCCCACACCTTCCCCTTTGACTGGCTAATTGCTGTTTATGAAATGGTCAGCTGCTGAGAACTTCAGAGAACTTCAGATGGAATCCCAATCAACAAATTCTGCAAATATGAAAAGCTTCAACAGCTGAAGCCAAGCAACTGAGGCCACCACTGCTGGCATACCAATTTAAGTCCCTGACCTGGAAAGTCAAGGCAAAAGTAACATCAGACATAAAATATTGCAAGGATGTGTGAAACAAGAAAAGTCATGCAGATTTCTGTCAAAAGAACGGTCTCTGTAAGCAAAAGGTCAACTCCAGTGGATGAAAGGGAGAAGGCCAAGACTACAATTTGACATGTTAAAGGGGCTTTTAAGTAGGCTTCTGTTCCACCAAACTCTGCCACTTTGGAGAGATAAGTATGATAGAGTGTTTACACAACCATAAGTCTTATTTGCAGAGTTGTACTGCTGCACAAGGGTCTTATGCTGGTGTTCTTCCCTCCCACATTGCTGACTAGCAGCCTCTCCAGCTGCTAATAGGGAAGCAAAAGACTTAGCATCCATTCATTGGTCTTCTTGCATTTGTCCTTCATGGTGAGGGGGGAACGTTTAGAGCAGAAGTGTCAAACTCAATTTCATTGAGGGCCGCATCAGGGTTGTGTTTGACCTCGGGGGCCAGAGCATGCATGGCCAGGGTGGGCATGGCCAGCTTGATATCACTCATGTCAGGGGCACCTGTGGTGGCCAGAGAGATTGGCTCCATTTTTTGCCGCAATGGCCTCCTGCAGCCCTCTGTCAGTGAAGAAGCTCTGTTTTCATTGGCAGAGGGCTGCAGGAGGCCATTGCGACCAAACATGGGGCCTGGGAGGGCCGCACACAGCCCTCCTGAGCTTTGTTTTTGCTGGCAGAGAAACCGCAAGCCGGTCCTTCACTGTTTCCAGGGCGGCCCGCAGGCACCGTGTGGGCCGGAACCAGTTCCCGGGCCTTGAATTTGACACCCCTGGTTTAGAGCAACAAGCAGCTACTTGTACATCTGTCCCTTGTCATGGCTGCAAGTGGTGGGGATGGTGACTGCAGCAGAGAGTGATGAGTTGGGATTTCCTGCCTCACAGCTTCAGAAGAAACCTTGCAAAACTCTATTTCCAGGATAGCTGGAACTAGGATTTCTAAGGCTTACCCTGTCTCCCAAATGGTAAGGGGCCCCTCCCCCAAAAAGGAGGAAGAAAGCTATCTCCTCCCACCAAAGCTACCTAATGGCAAAACCATTCTTTTTTTTTTGTAAAATTTATTGGCTGTCCATCTTACTACAGGGTAACTCTGGGCAGCTTACAATCATGTATATCAGGGGTGAAATCCAGCAGGTTCTGATAGGTTCTGGAGAACCGGTAGCGGAAATTTTGTGTAGTTCGGAGAACCGAGGTGGCGCAGCGGTTAGAGGCAGTACTGCAGGCCACTTTAGCTGACTGTGATCCGCAGGTCAGCGGTTCAAATCTCACCGGCTCAAGGTTGACTCAGCCTTCCATCCTTCCGAGGTAGGTAAAATGAGGACCCAGATTTTTGGGGGCAATATAAATATACATTGCTTACTGGTGTAAACCGCTTAGAGAGTGCTTGCACTGTGAGGCGGTATATAAATCTTACAAATAAATAAATAAATAAATAAAATAAACCGGCAAATACTACCTCTGGCTGGCCCCAGAGTGGGGTGGGAATGGAGATTTTGCAGTATCCTTCCCCTGCCACACCCACCAAGCCATGCCCACAGAACCAGTAGTAAAAAAAATTGGATTTCACCACTGGTATATATGTATAGAAAACATAAGTTAATACCAACCACTAAAATCCAATTAAAGATGGAGAGAAGGGGCAGAGGGGGGAGTTGGGAAACTTTAAAAAAAATAACATTTTTATTACAGTTAAAATCCTTCTGAGAACTGTGGCAAACACATACACAGGGCATAACCTGATCTCACTGCCTCATAGGTTATGGCCAATGGTATTTAAATATCAGATCAGTTAGTTCTCAAGGGCATCATCTAAAAGTTCTCACAAAGAGATGACTTTTCTCCTTCTCTAGAAGATTATTATATACCATACTCGTATCCATTTGAAGTATTTAAAGTTATCTAAAACAAAATGATCCTTCATGTCAATCTTTCTCAAAAATAAAAATTATTAGACTGTAAATAATTTCTATAATACATGTCCATTGGCCATACAAAGAACAATTGGGAGACGTAGTTCAAAACATCTGGAGGCTACTATGTTGGAGAAGTCTGCCTTAAAGTAAGCAATTTTTATATTTTTAATAGATTTTGTTTCTGCATTTATTTGTTATGCCCACCATCTTTTCACCATTTCAATCAGGGTTAGGGAGCAACACCAATAGTCAAGATAGGGTAGAATCATCTGGGATTCTTGTAAGCCCAGAATGCAACCCTTAGTTGATTTGTATAATAATTCTTTCTACATCTAGTATGGGAAGTCCATGAGGACAAAATAAACCTGAACAAGAACAATTCTCACTTGAAAGTAGATAGAAAGTAAATAGTAAGAGAACAGTTTGCTGATGACTTTTCATTCTTTTGAATTTCCCAGGGAACAGCAGCAGAAGTGGGATCCTGCCTCTGATTGCCGGTGCGGCTAATAGCTGTTCTTCGGCGCAGAGCCGAAGAAGCTGCTGCCATTCGCGGAGCCACAGCCTTTCCTGGGCGCTTTCCCCGCCCGCATGGATGCCGCCAATTGCATTCTTTTTCCCTCTGCGCATGCGCAAAGCGTTCCACATGCGCAGAGGGTGGCAGCAGGTACCTATTAGGAAAGAAAGAAATCTAAATTGCCATCACCACAAGTTGTGGGTGACATTTTCTACAATGTAGGAAGCCTACTTAGATAAATTTCAAGGCGTAATGTTTTCCTAAATATGGAATATTGGATTTTATTTTATTCCTATCCTTTATTTTTATCCTTTATTCCTTTGTTCACATTTTTAAAACCTTATTCCTTTCTTTAAACTTGACACCCATCTATGTTTTTTCTCTTTTCCTAATAAGTTGTAGACATTATTTTAAACAGATTTTGGTATGAATTTGTGTGATTTTCTGTATTTTTTCCCTTCTATCTAGTGGTTGTCTATTTTTTTACAGTCCAGATTTATGACTAGCTAATTCAAGAACAGAAGACCATCAGAGGAGCAGCAAGATTAGCAAAAGTTTTTCCACCTATAATAGAAAACACAGGGTGGATTTCTTTCATATCAAAAAGAAAAAAAAACTTTTTTGTTTAAACTAGAAGTGGCACCCTGTTTATTTTTCCGAATTGGGCTCTAATCTGATTAAGGGCAAAATTTCAACAGGTGATATATTCTCCAACTTGATCTGCAGGAATTAACAGGTAAATTAATATGATGCTAATTTCTCTAGATAAAAACATGCCAACAAAAAACACTTCAACTATTATCATTAAATATGTTTATCTCACACTTCTGACAGAATTCTTAAGGCAGCAATTAAAGAGTAAAATTGTATCCTTAAATCCTTTTAAAATGACCCTAACGTTAAGGTATACCATGTTTCCCTGAAAATAAGACCCTGTCTTATATTTTTTGAACCCTAAAATAAGCGCTTGGCCTTATTGCCACGCACTCAAAAGCCCGATTGGGCTTATTATCAGGGGATGTCTTATTTTGGGGAAAACAGGGTAGTAAACAAATTGATCACAATTAGTCCAATTATCCTTTTAAAAATCATTTCTCAAGCAAAGTTGGACATTTAGCATTTAGAATAGTCACTAGAATTGAGTTGGCCAGCCATATAATAATTTCAATAATAATTACATTTTTTAAAAAAATGATATCCATTGGCTGATTGCCTATGAATTTTCAGAGTTGAAGTCCCAACATGTATGGAGGATATATACAGCTGTCAAAAAATAATTATCTCAAGTTTTAAGTTTGGAATTTCATTGTTTTACTTTGGTTTTCCTTTTCAAAAAAATCCTTATTAAATTGAAAGCATGGGACAATAAATGAAGCTTGTACAATGGTCTTTCAAGCATTTCAGCTGTTAAGCTCCAACAGTTTTCAATTAATGGGAAAGAACGTCACTGTTAATGTTGGAGTGCCATCTAGTGGGAATGGTCCATTGAAGTAACTATGCTCCATAGGAATGCTTTCAAAATAAATTAAAAAGTTATTTTTAGAGCTATGCCATGCCTGAATACTGTATAAGCTTCTTTGGAAAATAAAATAAAAAATGATGAAATGTTACAGTCCAATGCTTTGCTTGGAAGTCAACCAATTTTCTGGAAAAACCCTCAAGTTAAACAGGTGTGGGTAGGAATGTCCTGCATTCGATTTAGCATGAACTGACAAATAGCATTTTGATAAATTTTGTTTTGTAGCTGATCACATGTCAAAAATATATATACCTGCCCAGTTTATTATATCGTATACAGATGATAACCACTGAAACTCCAATTCTTTACATGGAATGGATAGACAGGCTTTATTATATACTGTAAATGCTATTTTATTGTTTTAAAAACCAGGGAAACATGCAGCAAATCTCATATGATCATATCTCAGATAAAAAGTTACTATCGTTAGTATAGTGTATAGCATAACATAGCATAGCATAGCATAGCATAGCATAGGTATATACGTGATGATTTCTGAGGGTCATTCTAACTCGATCAGGAGAGGGTTCTGGCTTACCTCACTGCCGGTTTGCTTTCTGATGCTCTGCACGGGTGTGCCGCATGCATACACGCATGCATACGCAGTGCTAAAAACCTAGCTTCTGTGCATGCACAGAAGCAAAAAACACCTTCTGCGTGTGCGCAAAAGCAAAAAACAAAATGGCGGTGCCTATGGCGCTGCTGAGAGAGCCGGTTCAGGGGCTTGGCAGGCCTGGGTCGCTGCCGGTTCCAGCGACCCAGGCCGCCAAGTTACTACTGGTTCCATAGAACTGGTCCAAACTGGGAGGAACCCACCTCTGAACTCTATGATTCTGTTGACAAGAATGCTTTGTCAATCCCTTATGCTATTGGGCAGCATATTCATATTCCTTAAGTATATAAACTGGAGTAATCTTGCGACTGTGTTTTCTTATGCACAATACTCAGGGCAGGGGTGGGTTCTAACTTACCTTGCTGCTGGTTTTCTTTCTCCTGCGCCATGTGGCCGCGCCGCATGGGCACGCGTGTGCTTCACGCGTGCGCGCATGCGCAATACTGACATTTTTTTAAAAAGCCAAAAACAAGATGGTGACGCATGCGCAGTGCCGGAAATTCAGCTTCTGCGTATGCTCAGAAGGAAAAAAACCCCTTTTTAAAAAAAATGCAAAAATTTTTTTCCAAAATTCCAAAACAGATTTTTAAAAAATTCCAAAAAAATTCCGACTGAACCGGTTCTGTGATGTCATTGTGACATCACCAATGGGTTGCTTCCAGTTCGGGTGAACCGGTACGAACCGGGAGGAACCCACCTCTGACTCAGGGTCATTATTATCAATGACAAATATTCAATTAAATTGATAATATTCATGTTAATCTAAAAGTCCAATTAAATTATTTAGGAAATTTATATGGCTGCCCACTCACTCACAGTGTCTCCGGGTGGCTTACAAGCAGTAAAACACAGTATAAAAAATAAAAAATAACCCCCCACCCCAGGCGACAACACAGAGTCAGATTAGCCACTTGATGGGTTCCAACCTACTCTGGGTTCCCCAGGCCCACTGGCAAAAACCAAGTTTTCAGGGCCTTATGAAAAAGTTTCAAAGTGGGGGCCAGTCTAATTTCTGCAGGGATGATATTCCAAAGGGAGGGAGTTACCAATTAGGTTTCCAATTTTATCACATCCTTATATTTACTCCAACTTCAACATAAAGTTCCAAATAATCTTGCTTCCCTGATAACTGTTTCTGTGTGATACATGCTTACTATTAATCTAACTGAAACAAAATACATAAACAAACACTTTAGAACTTTTTGTTCTAACTTAAACAAAAAAGGGACACAGTGGCTCCATGGCTAAGACGCTGAGCTTGTCGATCAGAAGGTCGGCAGTTCAGCAGTTCGAATCCCTAGTGCCGCGTAACGGGGTGAGCTCCCGTTACTTGTCCCAGCTTCTGCCAACCTAGCAGTTTGAAAGCACGTAAAAAATGCAAGTAGAAAAAATAGGGACCAAAAATAGGGAAGGTAACAGCGTTCCATGTGCCTTCGGCGTTGAGTCATGCCAGCCACAAGACCACAGAGACGTCTTCAGACAGCGCTGGCTCTTCGGCTTAGAAACGGAGATGAGCACCGCCCCTAGAGCCAGAAACAACTAGCACGCATGTGCGGGGGAACCTTTACCTTTACCTTAAACAAAATACCTAAAACTGTAGCTTATGAAGCAATGAAGCGTAACTGGCTGACCAACCGCACTCAACGTGTATTCCTCAATGGAACTGCATCTACATGGAGGGAAGTATGCAATGGAGTACCCCAAGGCTCTGTTTTAAGCCCAGTACTCTTCAACATCTTCATCAATGACTTGGACGAGGGGATAGATGGGGAACTCATCAAATTTGCAGATGACACCAAGCTAGCAGGAATAGCCAACACTCCAGAAGATAGGCTTAAGATACAGACCATTGACAGACTTGAACATTGGGCGCTATCTAACAAAATGAAATTCAATGGTGAAAAAAGTAAGGTTCTACATTTAGGCAAGAAAAACAAAATACACAGGTACAGTATATGTGGTACCTTGCTCAATAGTAGTAACTGTGAGAGGGATCTTAGAGTCCTAGTGGACAACCACTGGGGCCAATGATTTTAATACAACACCGATCACTCTTGGCCCCATGAATGATTTATTGTATGGGTTTTTAAATTGTGGTTTTTAATGTTTTTAAATGTTTTAATATCTATTGTTTTTAATGCTTTTTATACTTGTTGTTGCATGTGAATTTTTACTGTTGTGAGCCGCCCAGAGTCTCTGTGGAGTGGGCAGCATTCAAATGCAACTAATAAATAAATAAATAAATAAATAAATAAATAAATAAATAAATAAATAAATAAATAAATAAATAAATAAATAAATAAATAAATAAACCATTTAAATATGAGCCAGCAGTGTGCTGCAGCTGCCAAAAATACCAACACAGTTCTAGACTGCATAAACAGAGGGATAGAATCAAGATCACGTGAAGTATTAACACCACTTTATAATGCCTTGGTAAGGCCACACTTGGAATACTGCATTCAGTTTTGGTCATTACAATGTAAAAAAGATGTTGAGACTCTAGAAAGAGTGCAGAGAAGAGCAACAAAGATGATTAGGGGACTGGAGGTTAAAACATATGAAGAACGGTTGCAGGAACTGGGTATGTCTAGTTTAATGAAAAGAAGGACTAGGGGAGACATGATAGCAGTGTTCCAATATCTCAGGGGCTGCCACAAAGTAGAGGGAGTCAAGCTATTCTCCAAAGCACCTGAAGGTAGGACAAGAAGCAATGGGTGGAAACTAATCAAGGAGAGAAGCAACTTAGAACTAAAGAGAAATTTCCTGTCAGTTAGAACAATTAATCAGTGGAACAACTTGCCTCCAGAAGTTGTGAATGCTCCAACATTGGAAGTTTTTAAGATGATGCTGGATAACCATTTGTCTGAAGTGGCATAGTGTTTCCTGCCTAAGCAGGGGGTTGGACTAGAAGACCTCCAAGGTCCCTTCCAACTCTGTTATTCTATTCTATTCTAATCCCAAAATTTCCTAAAATTTCTCTCCTTTCCAGGGATGCAATCTATTCTCTGCATAATTAACATCAAAGAGACCGTGTTAATTATCCATACAGTCTTATGCTTAAGCATTAACTGACTTCTCTTTCTGGCCTGACTCCAGAGCTTGAAATTGTGTTTAAACCATTTTTAAACTATGAATTTAGTTTTAAATAAAATTACAGTTGAAAGATGTTGCTGGAGATGGGAAAAGTTATTAACAGAGAAAATTACAGTAGTCTGCTCTGTGCTGGAGAGTTAATGAGATGGGAAAAAATGTGAGTGTTTAATGGTAAGGGCTTTATCCATTAGGAAGACAGTGATAAGTCCTGAATATATTTTAATGAATTAGTTGGAACACAAGAATTAATTGTCACAGGTTGAATCAAGAGAACATTTACCTTGTGCTTTTATGCTAAACAATTATTAAGTTACTCTCTTATTAAATTGCACAATTTTAGGACAGCACCTTCAAGATATGTTGACTGAAAATCCCATCATCCACATCCAACACCATATATTGGTGCCATAGTGCAAAACATATAGAGAAAGACAGTCAAGCTAGAAAGTTATTGCCTGATATATATAGATTTACAAAATCATGTCTGCAAATTAGTTATCTCTGACTTCTCTAGAATTAAATGTCTACTTAAAGGTAAAGTATCCTTCTTTTGAGATTAAACCAGGGATGGGTTTCTCCCGGTTCGGACCAGTTCGCCCGAACCAGTAGCGACCAGCTGGTGACGTCACGACGACCTCACCGAACCGGATCGGTCGGTGCCGGTCCATGGGCACCGCCATCTTTTTTTGAATTTTTTTTTCATTTTTTTCTTCTGAGCATGTGCAGAAGCCGAGTTTCTGGCACTGTGCATGCAGTCACCATTTTGTTTTCGGCTTTCTTTTTTCTTTTTTCTTTTTTTTAATTTAATTTTTTTAAATTTAATTTATTTTTTCTTCTGAGCATGTGCAGAAGCCGAGTTTCCAGCACTGTGCATGCGGTCACCATCTTCTTTTCAGCTTTCTTTCTTTTCTTTCTTTTTTTTAATTAAATTTTTTTAAATTAAATTTTTAATTTTATTTTTCTTCTGAGCATGTGCAGAAGCCGAGTTTCCAGCATTGTGCATGCGGTCACCATCTTCTTTTCAGCTTTCTTTCTTTTCTTTCTTTTTTTTAATTAATTTTTTTTAAATTTAATTTTTAATTTTATTTTTCTTCTGAGAATGTGCAGAAGCCGAGTTTCCAGCACTGTGCATGCGCTTGCCATCTTGAGGAAGCAAACCGGCAGCAAGGTAAGTTAGAACCCACCCCTGCTTGGGTCCCCTCAACTTTTCAGTCCCAGAAAGCGGCTGAAAAATGCCCTTCTCCTATTTTGCAGCCATGTGCCATTTTCTGTCCTGCCTCCTCCCACCCACCTGGGACGCTTCTGAAATTTGCCCCCTGTGCTGAAGCTGATCAGGCTGTTTGCTGTTTGCTTCAAAGAGGTAAATTGCTGGGAGGCAGAGGCAGATTTTTTTTCTTGTTTACCTCCCCAAAAGCTAGGTGTGTCTTATGGTCCGGAGCATCTTATAGTGCGAAAAATACAGTATTTTTTGAATAAAACCCAATTAACTAGGTTTATATAAATCACAACCACTGGCTTCACATAGAAAATTAAGCCAAAACCAAATGTGTGGCAGGACAAAAATTGATGAGAAAAGTTAACACAGATAGTCCTCAATCTACAACAGTTCTTTTAGTGACTGTTTGAAGTTACAACAGCATTGAAAAATATAACTTATGACCATTTTTCCCACTTACGACCATTGCATTGTTGTAGTCACATAATCAAAATTTTGATGCTTGGCAATTGGCTCATATTTATGACTGTTGCAGTGTCCTGGGGTCATGTGATCATCTTTTGCGATCTTCTGACAAGCAAAGTCAATGGGGAAGCCAGATTCACTTAACAACCATGTTACTTACTTAACAACTGTGACAAGGTCGTAAAATGGGGCAAAATTCACTTAACTATCTCGCTTAGCAACAGAAATGTTGGGCTCCATTGTGGTGGTAAGTCAAGGTCTACCTGTATAATAGAAAAATATCAATGTTTGATTTTAGCACTAGCTTTAGATTAAAAGTGCTAAAGTGTTTCAAAGATAGAATCTGCCCTGCATGCCTCCTAGGTTATGACATATTACATGGATAATATGTAATATGGCTTTCTTTCATTTATCTTCAGCAAGGTTATCAAGAATTAATTAACAATAGTTAATTTAAAAACAAGGTTTTGGACTAGTGACCAGTTAAGGGCCTATCCTTGGTGATTCAAGTGTTTGGGTTAGGTTTGGGAGCCTGGCAGCAACTGGTAAGTCAGAAGAGGGCTCAAGAGGTTTGATCTTGCAGGCATCTGCTAGAAAAATAAAGGAACAAAAACTGAAAAGTACAAGCAAAACATTAAAGGAGAAGTAAGGAAGCAAAAAGAAAGTAGAGAATTAGGGTTATGATTGGAATCCAATTTGGCCGGGAGTGGCTTCTTTGTACCTATTAAACTTGACACATAGGGACTGTAGTTTGCAGCAGGATTATGCTCTTTTATCTCCTTTATTGTGGGTCTCTATGAACCATGGATTGTCAGAAAGACTGATACTTTCAGAGCAATCACCATTTCCTGTCTCAGTTCAGCCTTCTTTCTTGTGTGATTTTAGAAGTTCCTGCAGGTTTTTGGCAATAGAATTAACTTTCTATCATTATGCTATTTCCTAAATGAAGCTTGATTTTTTTTTCTTTTATGCAAACTGCAGATTCAATAATATTTTTTCAAATAAAGTTTCATAACTTCAATATTCCTCCCTCTTTCTACTACATGAATTCCTCCCTCTTTCTACTACATGAAATGATCAGCTTTCCAAGATTTAAATTAAGATAGCAGAAACAACAGCCGCAGGCTAAAGAAGCTTCTTGTAAATAAGCAGAAAATGAAAAAAACAAAACCTTTAAAAAAATGCAATGCACTTCTTTACTCGGGTGGGTTCCGCTTTTCCTTGCTGCTGGTTTGCTCAGTGGCGAGCCGCGTGGGCAATGTGTGCCGCACGGGCACTTCGTGTGCACCGCAGTGCTTAAAACACAGCTTCTGCCTATGCGCAGAAGCAAAAAACAGCTTCTGCGCACGTGCAAAACAGGGGCAGATTGCTCACTTACCCATGCCGGTGCGCTGCGCACGCATTGCCACATTTTGGGCACACGTGCGCATGCATGCGCGGAAGCAAAATCTTGCCGAAATCTTGTGAGGGGACACCCGCGCACAAGATTCCGGCAACATTTTGCTTTCATGCATGCGCAAAAGCAAAATCGCACTGAAATCTCTCTCGCGCGCACATCCCCTCGTGAGATTTTGGCAAGATTTCGCTTCCGCGCATGCGCAGAAGCAAAATCGCCCAAAAATTCTCAGAAAATGATGGCGACGCGCATGACGGACCGGTGAAGACGGCTCCAGTGCGGTCACACGCAAATTGTACAATCGGCCGCTCCCTAACAGAGCTACGCATTGGACAGCTGCGGCAGGAACCCACCACTAGTGCAGAAGCAAAAAACAAGATGGCAGCGCCATAGGCACCACTGAGAGAGCCGGTTCGGGGGCGTGGAAGGCCTGGGTCGCTGCCGGTTGTAAAGACCCAGGCCGCCAAGTTACTACCGTTTTTATACAACCAGTCCGAACCGGCAGGAATCCACCTCTGTTTTTACTCTAATAAAAGTACCTTCCCAATGAGAAATGATGCTCGGGTTTGTACCACTCCCGGACCTGCAACAGATCTTTCCAAAAACGCTGTCCCTTTGCTTAAATAGGAAGGCAGAATGTAAATCAGAGGTGGGTTTCAGCAGGTTCTGACCAGTTCTGGAGAACCGGTAGCGGAAATTTTGAGTAGTTCGGAGAACCGGTAAATACCACCTCTGACTGGCCCCGCCCACATCTATTCTCTGCTTCCCAAGTCCCAGCTGATGGGGAGGAAATGGGGATTTTGCAGTAACCTTCCCCTGGAGTGGGGAGGGAATGGAGATTTTTGCAGTATCCTTCCCCTGCCACGCCCACCAAGCTATGCCACGCCCACAGAACTGGTAGTAAAAAAATTTGAATACCACCACCACTGATGTAAATCAAATAAATTTACAAAATATAATAAATACTTTATTGGCCCTGTGTACTTACACACACAAGGAATTTAAGGAAAGTAAATGTTATGCATCAGCGGTATTAACGTCACCCCTCTGCAGAATAATTATTTCCTCTTCCCCCACAATTCCAAGCAGGATGGGATATTGTTTATAGGTTTTAGTTCTCTATTGCCGAAATTAAGGTCGGGGAGAGGAGGAAAATTGCACGCTGCGACACACGGTTATGCTAAAATCTCGGATATCTCGGGGGAGGCTGTGTGTATCAGAAAATCACGTTCAAAGAAAGCAGAAATTCTTGCTCGTCGTTACAATGTACAATTGGTTTGCATTGTGATCAACGTCATTCGAGGCGGATCCTGACATCAAGAGGCTTGAATTGGATTTAATTCCTTTTGCAATGTCTCCTGGTCTTTGTAGTCCTTTCGGCCGATTTCTCGGTATATACATATTTCATTGGTCGATGACTGGGGAATTCTGGGAGTCCGCACATCTTAAAAAGTTCCTGCGGTTGAAACAACACTGATCTATACCGAGGTATCCCTCTCTTTCGTTGCAGAATAAAACTTTTAAACCCCAACAGACTCCCACGTGCGGGAATCCTTACATCCCGCAATGAAGATCGAAAATCCTCTCTCCTTTCCTTCCGTGTTTGTAATTTCCAGATAACCAGAGCTCAGAAATGTCTTCATTGGTCGGCCGCCTCTCCGGCTTTTGATTGGGAGCAAGGATGACATCGACGCGTCGCTCCGCCATTGGCATCGGGCTCTTACCGACCAATTCAGAGAGGCCATGTCAGAAAACACGCGAGCCAATGAAAGCGCGCCCTCTCCAGCGTCGAGCAGCTATTGGAAGCGCCGGAGGGGGTGCCCTGATTGGCCGTCTTGCGGCTGAGGGGCGGAGAGCAGGAGGCAGCTCTCCGGGTTTTCTCGGAGTGCCGCGGCGGAGTCGCTTTCCTCTTTAGCGGCATGGGTGTTTTCTCGCGGGCCGGGCCGCGGTGGTTCCTGGAACGGGCGGCGGTGGGGTTGCCGCTGTTCCTTTTGCTAGCGTCCATCAGCTTGGCTGCTTCTGGTCAGTACGAGCGCTTCCGGTGGGCCTTGCTTTGTGGACGGGGGGCCGAGTGTGGGAGGGGAGACCCTGAGTGAGAGGGCGGCGGCGGCCGGGTGTGTGTTGGGGCGGTGGGGGATGAAACTAAAGGCCGAAAGCCGGTAGGGGTAAGAGAGGCGGCCAGTCGAGAACCGGGTCAAGTGCGTTGGAATAAATAGTTGCTTTTAGTTAGTGGTCCTTTCTCGCCAATCTCCCAGGAAGGGTATATAATCATAGCAGACTACCCTCTCTTTTAGCCGTTACGTTTAGCATTTGCAACCCCTCACTTCAGTACAATCACTAATTTTGTAAAAATGTTTATTTTATTCATATCTCTCCTTTGTATAAATAACTCAAGGTGGCGAATATCCAATTAATCCAGGGCGGAGAAATCTTCGTATGGGCCTCTTTGTGTTTAAAGGCACTTGCTCTGCAATTAATATATGTAAAGCTAAGACTTGGGGGTTACCCCAGAGCAGAAAAGAGGTGCTTCCCCCCCCACACACACACACACCTGTTGTAAGGCCCCTAGCAACTTTTTCTAGAGCACAGCGTGCAATGATCTGCTAAACGAAGAGTGGAAAGTGCTTTACTAAATGTTGATAAAGGTTTTGACCTCCCCCCATAACATGGTTATTGTACATATTGTACAAGTCTGTATAAATATCCAAACAAGTGTGTATATAATTGGCACTTATTTGTCATATTTATATTCCATCTACAAAAACTCAAGGCGGTGATTGTGATTTCCTTTTGCCTATGCAAGCTTGTAAATAAATAAATAAATAAATATATACATATGCATTAATGGCTTCAGCTGCAGACTATATATATATATATATATATATATATATATATATATATATATATATATATATATATATATATATATATATATAGTCTGCAGCTGAAGCCATTAATGCACATTAAAACACACTGTGCCAGACATGTTCTCATATTTTACTGATAAAGTACACACATATTTGTCTTTTTGCATCAGGAAAAGCATTTCTTGATAACAGTTTTTCCCTGTGAGGAATGCTAATTTATTGTAATGTGTTATATTAAAAAAAATTCAAACGCTTCTACCAAATATTTACTGATTATTATATTACATTACATTATATTATTACAAACTAAACTTAGAAAGAAAGAGAAATAGAGAAAAAGAATAAAAAGTGGAAAAAATATAGAAAGGAATTATTTCCAATCTTCATCACAATAATAAATTTGATATCTCTTTGCCTTCCCATAAGGTTACAAAGACAAAATTTTCCCATGAAAGACTGTTTATTTAAATTAATTATTTCCAAAATCTTAAAGTAACAGTCACAATTTTCCAAATTTGCCTGGACCCTTAATTTATAACTTGGCAAAAGTTAAATAGATTCTGATCTGTTTATTTCCTATGTTTTAAGATTTTAAACTTACGGCTAAATTTTCTTCTGTTCAAAAATGAATGTAAACTCATCAGGTGGCTTTTCAGTTCTCTAATTAAGATAGATAGCCTTAAGATAGTTAAATAAGCAGTCACTTCTGAAAGTGATTAGAAAGTGAGGTTAGCAAAATGAGTGTCCTTTAAAAGACTCCATAGTGGCTGTGAGCCTGATGGTTGATCCCTTCCTCTCCTGGTAGTCCAGCCCTGTGGGAGATTGCTATCCTGCTGTCTTCTTGTGAGAAGCATCCATCCTGGGTTACATGTGGCTAAGCTCCTATCATTTCCTTGTCCTTGATGGTTCTTCAGTTGTCTAGCTTTTTCAAAGACTATTTAATTTGCCATATCTCCCCAAGCCTTTTCTTGATATTTCTCTACTCTAGAAATCTATATTTATTGTCTGGCTGGCCAGAATGCTCTGGAAAACACAAGATGCCAGATGGTGATGCTTATTGTTTGTGTGAAATATGTGAGCTCATTTTGCAGTGTAGGATAGGAAGAAGTTGAATATAAATGCAATAAATTTAGCAATGAAGTAAGTTAATAACCAATAGCAGATAGGGAGGTTCATGGTATTAATGGGTGGGTAGTAGTTTTTCACTGTCATGATTGTCTGAGAAAGTTGGTTATCATATATAAAAAGAAAAGCAATGGAGACTGATAACTGAGATAGTTTTATTATTATTCCCAGGAATGTATGGAGAGAGGAATGGTACAAGGTAACTTCTTGTGGCCTGACCATTAGTGATCTCTCTACCAAACCACCTGATTTTGACCTGCCTCACTTTGGTCAAAATTGATCAGAATTAGGTGTGATACTGGAAGAAGTGCCACGGCCCTGTATCAGTGGGAATGGAAAGATTCCCCCTGTTGCGATTGTGGTGCTGATAGGGAAACTATTCAACATATTGTGCAAGATTGCCCATGACGTGTGTTCTCTGGTTCCCTAGAAGATCTGCATGAAGCAGCGCCAGAGGCGATCGCCTGGATAGCTGACATCCAGTTAGGAGGCCACTGCCATACTCTCATACAAGTTTTACTTATAATTACTTGGACTGTGTATATATGTTTACTTCTATTCTGTCATGTTCTCATAAATAATAACTGAGATAGTAAATTCAGTGAAGGGGTTTGACTGAGAGAGTAAAGCAGATAATTCTACCGTTAAAAATTAACTGCCCCACTAGTAAATAAAATATGCGCGTAATTTAATTTTTCAATCAAAATGTTGACTAATTTCTCTCATTCACACCTAAAAACCAAGGTGTTTAGTCAGTTCAAATTCACCTGCATAATCTTCAAAGCTGTAATGGTATTTCTATATACCGGTATTGCTTAATCAACACTGGATGTATAATAACACATGATTTTTTTCCTAGCAAAATGGTAACCTCTCATTTTTAATATTGATTTATCTCTGGGCATATTTTAGATGCATTCACTGGGAATTTCATGCTGTAGTTGTATGAATATTTGTCTAGAAATAAGGTCCATTGAATAGAATGATTGTTTAACTATTACGGCATACAAAATTTTATCAGAAAAAAGTAAAATCTTTCTTGATGACCCTAGCTTTGTCATATTCTTATTGTCTCTTCCACATGTTTAAAGAATAGCTTTGTTATGAGAAGTGTTACAAAAGTCTTTCACAGAAAACATAGGCAGACCAATGCCAAGGATGAATGCTTTATCATCATCGATAATGACCATTTGAAGTTACAACAGCACTGGAAAAAGTGACTTATGGCCATTTTTCACACTTACGACTGTTGCAGCATCCCCATAGTCACATGATTTACATTTGCATGTTTGACAACTGACTCACATTTATGACGGTTGCAGTGTCCCAGAGTCATGTGTTTTTCTTTTACGACCTTCTAACAAGCCAAGTCAATGGGGAAACCAGAGTTACTTAACCGTGTTACTAATTTAAGAACTGCCGTGATTCACTTAACAAATGTGGCAACGGAGGTCATAAAATGGGGCAAAACTCACTTAAGAAATTTCTCACTTAACAACATAAATTTTGGGTTCAATTGTGGTCGTAAGTTGAGGGTTATCTGTATTTTCGCTGTCAGGAAAAGTATATTTTGAGTACTTATTATATCCAAAGATATGGTTTGATTTGTTTTTGTTTAAATCTAATTGGAAGTGTGTATTTTTCCCAGAACTATTTTTTCATAGTACCCAGCTTTGTGAAGCAAAGGAAACAATCCTAGATTGATAATTTTTAAGTAATAGTAATATTACTTAAAATATATTTAAAACTATATTTCTATACTTATCACCCTGTTACTATTACTTTCAAATAACTAAGACATTAGTTATTATTAAAATCCTGCACTAAAAGAAAGTTTTTGAGACAAACTAAAATTTGAAGTTGGTCTATAGTCATTAGCTTTGGCCGGTTGATAATATTTGCATTTTTATTTTGCCATTTATTACAACTACTGTGAAAGGCTTTGTGTAATGGTGGATTATCAAAAAAAGTTCAATTTTTTTATCATCTTTTCCTCTAAAAGTTATATTTCAGTTCAATTATAACATTTCTAGCTCATGGATATACAGAACTAAAAAATTCTGAAGAGAATGGCTATAGCAGTGATGGCGAATCTTTTTTGGTTCGGGTGCCAAAAGGGTACGCGTGTGTGTGATAGCGCGTGCGTGCGTGCCCACACCCATAATGCAATGCCCTCCCCCACACATGCGCACAACCCCTGTGTTGCCCCCCGCGCATGTGCACAACCCCCCACGCTGTCCCCCACGTGCATGTGCACAGGCCTCACTGAAGCCTCTGGACTTCCGGTAGGCCCGTTGGGCCGTTTTTCGCCATCCCCAGGGTTCAGGGAAGATTCCTGAAGCCTGGGGACAGCGAAAAACGGCCCAACCGGAAGTTCATTTCCGAACTTCCGGTTGGCCCGTTGGGTCGTTTTTCGCCATCCCCCTGCGTTCAGGAGGCTTTCCTGAAGCCTGGGGAGTGCAAAAACAGCCAAAAAGAAGGTCGAAAATCAGCTGGCCAGCTTGCGTATATGCGCTGGAGCTGACGGTAACGCCTCGCGTGCCCTCAGATATGGTTCTGCGTGCCACTTGGTACGCGTGCCATAGGTTCGCCATCACTGGGCTATAGGCTTTGGATATAATTTTCCAAGATTCAAGGTCTTGTAAATTGCAGTGTTATTGACTGTAGTTTCATGCTGGAATGGAACCACTCTGAATAACAAGAGTCACGTGTATTCATCTTTTGCAAACACTGGGTTTTCATATTAGAAAAACAATTTAGTTAATTGATCTGGAATTGTTAATAATCCTTATTATTTTCTCATGGGAATCAATAATTAGCATGTACCTGTGTTTTTAATATGCACTCAGATTAAGCTTTTAAGAAACCAAATCTGAGTGTTTACCCCAACAGGGTTTCTGGTTTTTAAAATTTAGTTGTTTTTTGTTGAGTCCTTGAAATATAATGAACCTAAGCTAAGATTTCTCTGCTGGCATTTTTTTTCTACAAAATCTTTACCAGCTGAAAAGGAAAAGACAGCTAAACAAACAGAACCTGTTTTCCTTATGATACATTGCTTTGGAAAGAACATCTTATCTGCTGACAGTCAACAATGTGTTTGCCTGCAACTTAATATAGAGCTTGTTCCTTCAGAGAGATCTTAACATGATGCAATGAGAATGAAATACAGCCAACTTGCTTCACTTTAAAGATACAAATTATTTCAATACATATATTGGTGTTATAGTTTAATGGGTTTAAATTAAATTAAAATAATAGCCTGTTGTACACACAATACTAAGGTAAACAGAAATCTTGTGATTTATGGTGAAGTTGATCACTAAAAATATGTCATTGTTATCTATGCTTTTTAATTTGAATTGTTTTCAAGTGAAATCACTGTCTTTTTGATACTGATTACAGTGGTTTTCTCATGCTAAATATGCTGCTTTTTTCTAAATAAATCAAGTTAAAGTCTATATTACTAGTCTGGAAATTTTATGAAACATTAGTTCTTAAAGAATTATTTCTAATCTGCTTTCTTTATTATATAACATTGCCCAAAATTTATTGTAGATTTTTTTTCTTTAATTTGTAAATTTTGCTGTGTGAAGCTTCAATTAGAAGACCTCCTGTCTCTGCTCCATTCAGTTCCTTACTTTTGGTTCTTTCCGTGTATCAGTATTTTATTTTCTTATATTAGCTCTGTTTCCTCTAAAGCATTTTTTTCCTCCTGCCTAAGGATTCTAGCTGATCTAAATTTTTTGAAATAGACATACTGTAAATAGAAATAAATATCAGTCACATTGTTATTGCAATGTTTCTGTGCTTGATGATTATTCAAAATAAGAAATAAACTCTCATCTTACAGTAAAATAAAGAAAAATATAATACCTTTTACAGGTTTTCAGCATATTGACCAATTTGGAATAACTGATTAAATTAGATTGAACAGTTTATCTTTAAGCTGTGTTTTATTTACATACCTCTAGTTAATTCCAGATTGCCTTTTGCAAATGTAAGATTTCTTTATTTATTGAAACAATCTGTATTTTCTGCTCCAATTGCCACACTATTCTAGATAGTCTTGTGATCTTTTTAGCTAGTGGTGAAAGAAAGAAGTAATAAGAAAAATATCTACCATTCATTTTTTTCACTGAAGACAACCTATGCTTTATAACCCTTCCTGATTTGGATTATTGGTTTGCAAATAAGCTATGAATTATAATTACCATATATATTCATTTATTGGGAAGATATGTATCTCTAGCACATTGTTGTATGGCTTTGAGTGCATATTGCATTTATGCATGAAGTAATTTCATAAGTATAGGTTAATATTTGCATATTATTTATCATCAGAAGCTTTGAGACAAAATTAATGCCACTTGTTAAGAACATGATTTATTCCCAAATTTTGCTGTTAACATCATCCTCTTTAATTTTGTAGACGAAGAAGCTGCTCAAGAGGAGTCTTTTGAATCAAAGGTGACTCGTCTTTTGTCTGGGATTCCTTTGTCATAGCTATGAACTTTTGAATTAATGAACATGGTACAATATATAATTGCCATGAAAAATTCTTTACCTAAGTTTCATGGATGAATAAAAGCTTAAATGAGAGAAAATTATTTTTATTTCAATGATTCTATTATTTTGAAATATCTTAGATTATTTAATTATTTCCACACAGGTCATTTCAGAATTGAAATGGGAAATATTTTGTGAGACTATCCAGCTGCATTGGCAGAAGTCATAGCTCAGCAACATCTAATGGGATATAATGAAAGATGAGTTGCTGGGAGTAGAGAATAGACATATTTTTAAAACAAAAAGCAGATTCTGGGAGAAAATGTAATAAATTGGAATCTCTAACAAAGTAGTTTACATTATCCTAAAGCAGAGGTCTTCAAACTTGGCAACTTTAAGACTTGTGGACTTCAACTCCCAGAATTCTCCAGCCAGCATAGCTGGCTGGAGAATTCTGGGAGTTGAAGTCCACAAGTCTTAAAGTTGCCAAGTTTGAGGACCCCTGTCCTAAAGGTTACCTTTTTGTCTTTTGACTTCTTGCATGCAATTGTCATAAAATAAAAACTCCAACTTTGCTACATTTCATAACAAAAACTATGTTTCTTCCCCCCCCCCCTTACTATTTATTTTGTAGTCAACATTGCCTTCTGAAGAACAAGTGAAGGATCATTCAGCAGGAGCCCAAGTGGTTGCAGGTCAGATCTTTATTGATTCTGAAGATCCAGAGGCTCTAGCTGAAGATGGAGATGGTTTTGGAGAAGAGGACAAGGAAAGGACTTTGGAGAGCTTAAGCTCTTTAGAATTGTCTGCATTATTAAATAAAGACTTGGAAGAAGTAGAAGCAGAAAAAACAGGTGATTGTGTGGGTTATTGAAGTTTTCCATCTGCCGATTTTAAGTAGTTTTGTATGTACTTTTTAGGTGAGATGTGTAAGAGCTTGAGGAAAACATTCTTACTTTTTAGAGAAATTGGTAAAACTGTAGTAGTAAAGGCAGAAGCCTCATATTCTCTTCTTCCTGTATATGTTTTTTGCTCTTTTTCTCCAACAAATTGTCATAATAGTAACAACATACATACTGCTTAAGCAATGCTGTTTTAAAGGAATAAATATTAGGGATTTTTCTTGTATATTTGTAGACACATTATGTGGTGAAAATCAGATAATGGGTCCTCAAATATACAAGAACAATCCCTAATATTTAGTATTTCTTTAAAACAGCATTGTTTAAGCAGTATGTCCTAAAATCTGCCTTCAGCTTTTTTTGTAATTTGATGATGCTCCTCAGACATGAGAGCCAGTTTGGTGTAGTGGTTAAGGTGCTGGCCTAGAAACCAGGGAACTATGATCTCTAGTCCTGCTTTAGGCATCAAAGCCAGCTGAGTAACTTTGATCTAGTCACTCTGCCTCAGCTCAGTCCACTTCATAGGTTTGTTGTAAAGAAAATAGGAGGAGGAAGGAGTGTTACTTATGTTCACCATCTTTAATTACTTATAAAATAATAAAGGTGGGATAAAATTTTAATAAATGATGGAAATATAAAAACTATTCAGGTGCATCCATGAATCAGTAGAATGGATTTTGCTGGTAAAATAGTTTTCTGCCTTCTTATATGTCAGCCCCACCAGTGTATTCATACAGGTTTTAACAGCGTTACATAGTTAATCAGACTTTTGACCTAAATGCTTTTGATGACAGGTTGCTGGTAAATCTCTTCAATGTCAATTAAAAAAGCATAGCTTGCATTCTGTGATTTTTAACTAGCTTCACTGACTTCAGTTACTAAATGCGGACAACATTACAAATCCTTGTTTGCTTCTTGTTTACAATACTCAGATCCCAATTTTGAAACTGATTTTAGAGGTGATGGTAGAGATACTTGGTATTCATCACAATCCCATAGTAACAGATTCTTCGATGAAAGCAAGATAACCAAAGAGTACTCAGATATTTAAAGATTAGTCAATGTATATGAGAACTTGGACTTAAAAATAGGAAAGCATATGCATATCTGTTTATTAATGCACTGAAAAGAAGACTACTCACAAAATGGAAAATGCTTTGTTTCAGGGGCGGGTTCTAATTTTTTTACTACCACTCTGTGGGCGTGGCTTATTTTGTGGGTGTGGCTTGCTGGCCATGTGACCGGGTAGGCATGGCTTGCTGGCCATGTGACCGGGTGGGCGTGGCTTCTTGGATTGCTGAAGGGAGGGGAACTGAGATAGGTCCTGCCGCCCATTCCCCCTCCCCTCAGCAGCTCGAGAAGCCTCAAACGTGCAAAAATGCCTGGGATCATCACCGCGCATTCGTGGCTTCTCGGACTGCTGAAAGGAGGGGAACGGAGATAGCTCCTGCCGCCCGTTCTTTCAGCGTCTCACGCGCTCCCTCAGCCATCGTCCCCTGCTTGGACTCACTGTGGGGTAGGAAGGCAGCGCATGCGCAGTGCCGGAAGCTCGGCTTCTGGGCATGCACAGAAGAAAATTAAAAAAAATTTTTTTTTATTTAAAAAAATGGCGGCGCCCAGGCACCGGCTACCGACCACACCGGTTCTGTGACGTCACCAGCGGGCCGCTACCGGTGCTATAGAGTGGACCGCACCGGTAGGAACCCACCACTGCTTTGTTTCTACCCCTAAACAAACTGCTGAGCTCTGAAGGTTCTGCAAGACTGCTTTGAGTCAGTTATGGTTCAGCCGCAGGATGAGAGCTTTTAAAATATTTGTCTACAACTTTGTGTGGGAATAAACCGTATTCTGAATTAATTTGCATGACTGCATACTTACCTTTCCTAATAAGTTATCTAGAAAAATAAGATGAGAAACATAAATCTGAATAGGAATTGCAATATATGTATTTTGAAAGAGAAGCGGTATTGTCTTTCTTTCATGATATCTTGTCTGTTTCAGTGCAATATAACCACCTGTTTTGTTTGTTGATTGGAACTCTTTTTATATCTCAATTCACATATAATTCTAAATCATAAAGTGGATTATTTTGAATCTTAGCTTGTGGGAATCAATCACTGCAGCTTATTTGGGGCTCACTACAGTGCATATGGTAGAGAAAGAGTTACAGATAAGCTATTGTTGTATTTAGTTACCATATAAGATTTATTTGAATATAAGCAGACAACCTTTATGATATGATAAGCATTTGCAATTTAAAATGTCCCAATAGATTTTAAGAACAAATATTTTGAAAAATTAAGGCAAGGAACATCTGAAGTCCTTAATCATTATGAAACTTTTCACACATCTAATTATAACACTGAAAGAGAGCATAAAGGGATTCTTGCTGTCTTTCAGTTCTGTATCATAGATGTAGCACATTCTCTCTGACTTCAGTTCTCTTCAAATGCCACGTCAAGTTGCATTTCCTAGTGTTATGTAAATTTCAGAATTGCATTTCATCTTGTAAAGAGATCATATCCTTCCCAAACCCTAATCTATTTTTAATTAAGTTTAAGGACTATAATAGTAAATTGTTACAGAAATATTGCAGCATTAAAATGAACATGGAAACTGTTATCAACAGATTTAATCAGATTCTACCTTAAATAATTGGATTAGTTAATTTCATTGTGTTGATTTTCTTTTCTCTTAATTGTTTAGATTTTGTGACTGTCGTGTTGGCTTTCAGCTGTACAACATGGGGATAACTTTTCATACATTTGATTCTGCTAATAGAGAATTTTCTGACTGGCAGAATTTTTGACAATTCATATGTGATTCTGTTATCTGTTTCAATTTCTTCTGAATCTGCATATCTGTTGTGATGAAAATGTTTATAAACTTTCTGAAATGCCTTAAAAGCTGTAAGAAATAAAATTATGTTAAAATTTACCAACAGTTGGTGACTTGGTAGGCCTTGTAACTTCAGGGTGTTATACATGGGTTGTTTGTTTTAGTTTTGACAGCTATTGGAGGAACTGCAGATGGCGAATTATGTCGGTTCCCCTTTCTCTTTATGGAGAAGGAATACTTGGAATGTACTGCAGATGGGAGAGAAGATGGGAGACTATGGTGTGCCACAACCTATGACTACAAGTCTGATCAAAAGTGGGGCTTTTGTGAAAGTAAGTATGGCTTTCCTAAGAAATGCAGTTTTCGGACTTCATGAATTTAAATTAATGGGTGTCATTCAGTAAGGAACAGATATAGATGAATGCAAAAAATTATGTTTGTACATTCTGATAAATGGATCCATTGTTATAGATACTATCAGCATGGGAGCTGTTGCCAATACAAGTACTGCTTACAAGCAGATCTCCCAAAGGTATTTGCTAGGACCCAAAAACATACCTTTTATATTTTTGCAGGAGTTAAATTAAGCAGCTGATAATTCTCTTTCTTTAGCCTAATGTTGTACATATGGCGATTAACTCACCACTCAATTTTTACTTTTTATATTTTAGAACTTTTAATACATTACTCATGAGCTTGGTTTTTCAGAGCAGAACTTAGATTTAAAGTTCTGGTGCTGGCATTTAATACAGTTAAATTAATGCTTCAGAAAAAAAAAAGAGCAATATATGGGTAATTTGAATATGTGAATATTTTATCCTCATGTTTATAAAGTTTTGGAAACTATAGAAGAATAATTCTGAATAAACAATAAATATAAAGAAGCATTTCTTTTTTTACTCTGTTCATGATTTCAATTGCCAGTTCAGCTTTGCTTAAAATAATAAATCATATTACCCAGAACAATATATTTTCTATGCTGAAATGCAAAACTCACTGATCAATGGAAGGATTTCTATCAATAGAATTAAAGCTTCATTTCCATTTATTTTAATTTTTAAAACATAGCAGGTACACATAATGTTTACTATCGAAATCTGTCAGGTGTAAAAATTTATAAAATATTCTGCTTTCTATGCAAAATGTGTTTTGAGTATAAAATAGGATGGCTTGGACCTTGGGAAATGCTCCAATACCGTAACATGCATTGCATGTCCTTAATAACTGATATCAATGGGGTTTGCATAAATGCACGATGAAGACTGACTTCTAAGAATACCATCAAACTATGAGCCAGATATACTCTGGATTATTTTAATACATGATTGGGGATTTTTTTTCTTTTCAGGGCCTTTAGTTATTCGATTGCCACAGTATAAGAAAAATGGCAAAACACAATAGTTTAACAAAAAAAAGCCTGAAATAGATGGTCTCAGAATAAAATGAGCAGCATTGTAGTGAGTATTAATTAGCCTTTTTTTAAAAAATCTTCTTTTTATTAGCTGAAGAGGAGTCTCACAAGAGAAGACAAATGCAGGAAGCAGAAGATGTTTACCAAACAGGGATGAAAATTCTTAATGAGAGCAGGAAAAAGGCCCAGAAGAAAGAGTGAGTTGTCTTCTTTGTGTAGCTCATATCTCCTTTTTGGATAGAAGGATATCAATAGCCTTTAATAATGACATCTACATGTCAGTTTCTCCCAGTAGCGTATTCATCAAATTTATTTGGATTAAAAATTCTGGGGATCAAACTAGCAAACTCAGAGCCCTGATACCTGTATGTTGAATATATGCAGTGACTGAGGAACCTCTAACGTGCTCCAAGGTTCTTTTACAACAGGGTCCCCAACTCCCAGTCCATGGACCAGTGCCAGTCTGCAGCCTGTTGGGAACCAGTCCATACAAGCAGCAGGCAAGCATGCAAAGCTCCATTTGTGCAAGTGGCGGATGCGCAGGCAAAACCATTCCCTCTCCCCTGACATCAGTGCCACTGGTCCATGAAGCTGGAAAGATTGGGGACCACTGTTTTACAAGATATAGTTTATCAGATCATTGTTACCTACCGTGTTTCCCCGAAAATAAGACATGTCCCGAAACTAAGCCCCACAGGGCTTTTTCGGGACATGCCTTGAAATAAGCCCCCCCCCCCCGAAAATAAGCCCCCCCACTACTTCCGGGGGAAAGGGGGGGGAACATGCCGGGAGCCGCTCTTTTTGCGGCGGCACTCTTTTGGCCCAGAAAGAGAGAGAGAGAGATCTCTCAAGAAGTTTCCCTGCAAAGACATGCTGAAAAGAGAAGCTGCGAACTTCCAGACGCTGGTAAGATGAGCGCCTCGCAGCCCGGCCCTCCCCTGCATTCCCCGCCACCCCCAAATTGTGCCTGATTATCTTACCAGCGTTTGGAAGTTCGCGGCTTCTCTTTTCAGCAGGTCTTTGCAGGGAAACTCCTTCAATGTAAAGGAGAAGTTATCGCGAGTGCGAAAAGTTGTTAATTGGTTGCACTCGGGATAACTTCTCCTTTACATTGAAGGAGTTTCCCTGCAAAGACCTGCTGAAAAGAGAAGCCGCGAACTTCCAGACGCTGGTAAGATAATCAATTTGGGGGGGAATGCAGGGGAGGGCCGGGCTGCGAGGCGCTCACTTTACCAGCGTTTGGAAGTTCGCGGCTTGTCTTTTCAGCAGGTCTTTGCAGGGAAACTCCTTCAATGTAAAGGAGAAGTTATCGCGAGTGCAACCAATTAACAACTTTTCGCACTCGCGATAACTTCTCCTTTACATTGAAGGAATTTCCCTCAAAGACCTGCTGAAAAGAGAACCGGCGAACTTCCAGACGCTGGTAAGATAATCAATTTGGGGGGGAATGCAGGGGAGGGCCGGGCTGCGAGGCGCTCACTTTACCAGCATCTGGAAGTTCGCCGCTTCCCTGTCACCGCCTTCCTCACTCACGTCGCGCCCCGCCCCATCCCCCGCCCGGTGGTCAAAGTCCTTCAAAGATTTTAAAGGGATCCGATTTTAAACTTGCCTGCCATGAAGGGAACCAATGTTCCCCGAAGAAAAGGAGGCAAGCATTGGTTCCCTTCATGGCAGGCAAAACGGATCCCTTTAAAATGCTTCGATGGACTTTGAAGCATTTTGAAGGGACACCCTCCTACCTCGATCGCGTTCTTCGATCTTCTCTCCACGGCAGCCCATTCTGAAAGAGAACGCCTCGCGAGTTGGAGAACTTTGAAAGCCTCGCGAGGCGTTCTCTTTCAGAATGGGCTGCTGTGGAGAGAAGACCGCCGCTGTCACCGCTGCTTCCTCTCTGCAGGCAGCCGGCAAGCACGGCTCACGCACCAGCTTTTTCCTCCCCGCCCTGCTGCCTCCTGCTCTCTCTTATTGAAGCGGCTGCTGCGGCTGCTGCTCTTGCTCGCCGCCGCCGCTACTGCTGGGAGCCGATGAATTATTGATGGCAGCAAGTTCGAGGCAAAAGAGGGGCTTAGCTTAGTCGGGAGGATCTCTGTGCTTCTTTGTAATAACGGGTGTTGACTCCTGCGTTTTAAAGCCACCTCTTGCCAGTCGCCCTTTGGCACGGCTGGCGCACAGAGATCCTCCCGACTAAGCTAAGCCCCTCTTTTGCCTCGAACTTGCTGCCATCAATAATTCATCGGCTCCCAGCAGTAGCGGCGGTGGCGAGCAAGAGAGCAGCAGCCGCAGCAGCCGCTTCAATAAGAGAGAGCAGGAGGAAGCAGGGCGGGGAGGAAAAAACTGGTGCGTGAGCCGTGCTTGCCGGCTGCCTGCAGAGAGGAAGCAGCGGTGACAGCGGTGGCCGCTGTGCCGGTAGCAGCCAGAGCAACGGCGGCACCGGTGGCGGCGCATTCGGAACTCTCCCTTCTCGCCACTGCCATCCCCAGCATTATGTTTCCGCAACACGTGGCGGCCGCCTCCCCGGCAAGGGCTGAGGACACGGGAGGAGGAGGACAGAAGGGAGGCGGAGGAGGCGAGGCAGGGAGGAGGAGGCGCAGGCAGCGGAGGAGACGCGGAGGATGAAGTGGAGTGTCCGGGGAGCTTGCGCCGCGCTCTCCAGCTACCTCCTGCTCGCCTGCGTGCTGAGCGCCGCCGCGGTGGGTTTTCGCTGGGCTCCGAACTCAAGGGGGAGCCGTTCCGCCTGGGCACAGCGGCCGGCGCTTTCTACTCGGGGCTCCTGCTGACCGCTGGGATCTCGCTCTTGGGCTCCGCGCTCTTCTGCTGCCCCTTCTGCCGCCACCTCGGTCGCTCGCTCGCTGCCCCGCCCCATCCTTCGCCCCAAAGCTCCAAACTCCGCAGAACCGCGAAACGCACCACTTACTGGAGTTTGACAGCTCTGGGGTTTCCCTCGGCTAGGGGAAAAAATCTTGCATAGTGCAGAAACTCTTCTCGCTTCGAGAACTTGCTAATTCTCGCGAGAAGAGTTTCTGCACTATGTAAGATTTTTTTTCCCCTAAACAGATTAGCCGAGAGACCACGGAGCTGCCGAACTTCAGTAAGTGGTGCGTCGCGGCCTGCCTGCACCCCAAAAATAATAAGCCATCCCCCGAAAATAAGGCCAGGGGCATTTTTGGGAGGTCAAAAAAATATAAGCCCCTGTCTTATTTTCGGGGGAAACACGGTATTAGGTTAAAATTTAAGGTAGAAATAGACAAGTGCCTATTTCTGTGAATCATTAAGCCCCCAAGCGCACATCATTAGCATCATGTGGCTTCTCTGACCCCAAATTATTAGATTTGGTAGGCTCAATGCATATTTTTTGTCATAACCACCCCTTACTAACAAACTGGAAAAAAATAACTTTCAGCATTTCAATCCCACCCCAGCAATAAACATGTTTGGCTTAATGTTTTTGCTATTAATTTTCAGGAGGCCTTGTGTTTCAGTTATGACATTGCATTCACGTTTTACACTTCGTATCACATGAGAGAAATGTGCTAACTTTTAGGGAAGAGATTTGAGATCTGTCCAAACTTGGATGTATCCCCCAGAAACTTCCAAAGGTTTTTAGCAAGATGTATTGTAATGTAATAATAGAGGAACATTATTAATATATAATGAGAGAATAATCATATTGATTAATCAAATGTTAATCAAATGAAATTGCATTTGGGTTTTAACAATACTCATTCAAAGGTCTCATGCAGCCATCAGCTGGAGAATTTGCACACCATCTACACATGCATTTTTGGGACAGCATTTATGCTTAAAAGAACAACAGCATGCATTTTTTCTTCTTTAAGGGCTTATCAGTATTTTTTGAGAGCCGCTGACATGAATCATACTAAGGCGATGGAAAGAGTGTCTTATACATTATTGTTTGGTGACTACTTGAAACAAAATATTCAGTCAGCTAAAGAACTGTTTGAGAAACTGACTGAAGAAGGATCTCCTAAAGGTCAAACAGTATGTATAACTTTTTTTTTCCCCAGAGTCCATAGATCTGTCATTCTTATTGTAAAAAGTTCGGGGTGGGGAAGGTTGTATATAATTGAAAAGTATGCTCACTTTTTAAACCATATTCATCTATATACAATTATGTTAATTAACTTACAGATACTAAGTCTAAAACATCTTTCATATGTTATACTTCCAACATAGTGAGATTGATAGCTAGCCTCTTTTAAACATTTTCTATTTTTAGTAAACATTTTGAAAATTGCATTGTTTTTATCTTAAGATTATACAAAATTGAGACACTTATTCTTAGACATTGATCTGTTAATATAAGATATTCCAACATTTTATCCAAGAATTGTAGACAAAAAACTAATATTAGCCTTGCAATATACTTTATTTAAAAAAAGACTGTAGATCTAAAATCATCCAAAACACATTCTAATACAATATGGGCAATAATTTAGACATTTCAGATACTGCTAATGTTTCTGGATAAAACTTAAATCAAGCAGCCCAGAGTCATTAAGAGTCAGATTTCATACAGGTTAAAAATAAATTATCATCATCATCTCATAAAACATAGTCTCATGTATCTTCAGGAAAAACCCTCGTACTACACCCAGGTGTGTCTAAACCCTCATGTGTGTGTTTTAAATTCATGTTAGCTATTCTATTACTGTTGCTATTTTGTGCCAATTTTTCTGCACCTATATCAAAATAAAACCCATTATGCAGCCTTCTGTGGTGGTTTTTTTTTTCTTAAAAAAAAATCCCACAGGAATTATCTGTGGCATTTGTTATGGCCTTCTCCATCATCATTGCAGCTTACACACTGGTTTCCTCTGAATTGTGTGGTGGTACTAGTTCACCTTTTGTAAGAGATGTTCTGGATATAATGCTATTGTCTAATTTGGATTCTGAAAACATACCTAATCAAAGTAATCTTGTAAAAATGCCAGTTTTTAATGTTTCTTTCAGGCCCTTGGATTTCTATATGCTTCCGGTCTTGGTGTTGATTCCAGCCAGGCGAAGGTAATGCAAACCCACCATCTTTTGTCTGTTTCTGTTAGTATGCCATTGAAAATAATACAATTAATTAGCTGCACTTTGTTTTTGTAGGCATTAGTTTATTATACTTTCGGTGCTCTTGGAGGAAATTTAATAGCGCATATGATTTTGGTAAGTAGAGTTTTCTCAACCATACAAGTAATGACATAAAACAGCAAAATCCTGATAGCAATCTTACCTTCTAGGTTTTATGGCTATGTTTTGTACTTACTGAGAATTTATCTCAATGTATTTACCTCGAAGAGATAAATTTATTAATTTGCTTTTAGAAAGGAATATTGTAATTTTATATATAAGATTTTGGAATTGCTCAGTTTTATTGTTTTTACTTATTGCATTCTATCCTGAAGTTCATTGAAACAGAAGAAGTTGCCAATGATTTAACAAAAACATGTTATGTCTGTTTTGAATATTTTCAAATGTAAGTCAGCAATACTTGCTTTATGACAGTAGTTGCTTCTTTCCAGGGTTACCGGTACTGGGCTGGAATAGGTGTCCTTCAGAGCTGTGAATCTGCACTTACGCATTATCGCCTAGTAGCTAACCATGGTATGTACATGTATTTATATACATCAGTAGATGAAGAGAGAAACCTATACATTTCTATTAGCTAACATATATACAGGGTAATTTTGTGTCATTAAACTGGAGTAGTTCATTCCCTTTAAATAGAAATGTGGTTATATGATGGCTAGTAACCAGCTAATGCCAAAAGCAAAGCTTGGAATCTGATGTTTGTTTCAATTGACACAACAGGTTTTGTCACAAGATCTACAAGGGGGAACATTTCAATATCGCTTGCATGGTGTAAATTTGCTCTGGAACATTCAGATATCTTGTAACACATTTGGGGAAGAGATGGGGGAAATCTTATGGAAACAGAATCGTGCTGTTATTTTGTTTTCCATAAGAAATAATAGAATTGGAAACATATAATGCATGTTTTTCTTTGGTACAATATTATCTTAATTAAATGTTTCAGGTTTACTTTTTGCAATATTGGGTATTATTCTTGCTTGAAATAATTGGTTCTGTTTAACCCTCTTATTAGGAGACCTAACTGGCATCACAAATATTTGTATAAAGAAATAGCAACCAGAACCTGTTCATGCTTATTCAATTAGTTGTCCCAGGCTAGTGTTGTGTATCTCCCCCCCCCCCAATAAATTTAATTTACAAATCCTTAGAATATTTTTCTTTGTGAAAATTATCCATAATTTGGAGGTAATATTGAGGGGCTCCCATTTTCTGTTATTTTTCATCTTGTAGCAACTTCTGTATACTTTTCAGAATCATATGACACAATGAAAGATGTTATAAGTTTGCTTATAAATATGTGTGTGTCAGTTATTTAAAGGACATTTAGAACAGGTGAAGATTCCTTTTAATAATTCAGTGTATGAAAAGTATGATATGCACTAGATCTTGAATTATATAAGGATAAAATTAAATGTTTCTGCCCTGTTCTTTCTCCCTAGTGGCTAGTGATATCTCTCTGACTGGAGGCACGGTGGTTCAGAGAATTCGTCTGCCGGATGAAATAGAAAATCCAGGAATGGCAAGTGGAATGTTGGAGGAAGATTTAATACAATACTATCAGTTCTTAGCTGAAAAAGGAGATGTTCAAGCACAGGTAATTTAACTGTCATTGGTTATGACCTTTAAAGCCCTATATGGCTCAGGACCAGACTATTTCCAAGATCATCTGCTACCTCACATGTCCCAGAGACCAGTAAGATCCCACAGAGTTGGGCTTCTCCGGGTCCCGTCAGCTAAACAGTGTGGGTTGGCGAGCCCGCGGGGAAGGGCCTTCTCTGTGGCTGCTCCGGCTCTCTGGAACCAATTGCCGCCTGAGGTCTGTACCACCCCCACCTTGTTGGCCTTCCGAAAAGCCGTTAACACCTGGCTTTTCCGACAGGCCTGGAACTAATAACCCATAGAGAAGATGCGAGATTGTAAGGATTTTATTAGTATATATTTTAACATGTTTTTAGATGTTTTAATGTTTTTATTTTGATTTTTGTTGATTTCTGGTTGTGAGCCGCCCAGAGTCCATGCGGAGTTGGGTGGCATATAAACTAAACCAAATAAATAATAAATAAATAAATAAACACTCAAACTAAGAGGGCAAAGAGAAAAGTTAGTTAGGGAGCTCCATTTAGACTTGAGTGAACAGGAATAGATAATTTGGCCAGTTTTTGGAGTTGAATAGCTTCACTGGAGAAGGCTTCTTTGCCTAATTAGATTAAAAAAAATATTCTTTCAATTGCATTGTGTTTGCTTGCTTAACTCTCTGAGGAGTGAGACTTAACAGTTGCAGCTGATTTCTGATTAGCTAGTGGGTGGAGGTACATTCTTGCAGTTTAGTCTCTGGAAACACAGAAGAGACACTTGAACGTTTACAACTGGATCAGACAAAGAGAAGGAGAAGCAAAAATGGGGATGCAACTGAAGACAGTAGAGAGGAGCACACTGACTGCCCATCTCCAGAAACGAAACAAGTGAATTTACAGGTAGTTCTCGACTTACTATCACAATTGAGCCCAAAACTTTTATTGCTAAGTGAGACAGTTGTTAAGTGAATTTTGCCCCATTGCCCAATCTTTCTTGCCACAGTTGTTAAGTGAATTGCTGCATTTGTTAAGTGAATCTGGCTTCCCCACTGATTTTGGCAGAAAGTTGCAAAAAATGTAATCACATGACCCCAGGACACTGAAACCATCATAAATACATACTAGTTGCCAAAACGTTTGAATTTTGATCACGTGACCATAGAAATGCTGCAACAGTGATAAATGTGAAAAATGGTCATAAGTCACTTTTTTCAGTGGCTTTGTATGTTTGAACAGTCACTAAATGAGCTGTTGTAAGATGAGGACTACCTGTATTTGTTTGTTGATATGTTAAATTTATTTGCCACCTATCACCATGGGACTACTGTAGGCAGCTTACAACATAAAGACAGAAATGAAAAGAAAAGTAAACGTAACAGTAACAACATAATGACACAATGAAATAAACAATGAAATACAGTAATATGAGATTAAAAGATGGGCAGGGAGAAGCAAGGAATGCAGGAGGAAAGGAGGGGTTTGCTATCAATCTAATAGCTACCTCCAGTGTGATACTCCCCTATTGGGTCCCCTGGCCAAATGGCAGAGCCAGGTCTTTGGGATGTTGTGGAAGGAGAGGAAGGTGGGAGCAGATCTCACCCATGGGAGGGGTGGATAGGATGTTCCGGAGGGCAGGTGCTACAGCAAAGAAGGCTCTTCTGGATCCAACAGCCAGACTTTGTCTGATAGGATTCGTGGTAGGCCATCTCTGTCAGCACAAATGGAGCAATCCTGACCTAGCAGGATGAGATGGTTCTTCAGGTAACCTGGAATTTAATAACAGGGCTTCTCTTAAAATTAACAATAAAGTTATTTACTGAGAGAATAATGCAAGTAAACACATCAAGCTAAAGGTCTTGAAAATAATAAGGTATGTGTCAGTTAAGCAGGGTAGTGATGGTGATAAGATATTGAAGAATAACAACATGAAATCCCCCCCCCCCAAGGTTGTGTTATTTAGATGGTCTGTTTGCCATATTTGTTGGAAATGGTGAGAGTTTATCAGGAGACAAGTTAGGGTACACTCAACTATACTCTTTAGGTATAACATTTTTTAAAGAAGCTTTTTAAAGAACGCAAGTTCCTCCAAGGATTTTAAAAAGGCAGGTTGGTTGGTTGTAGAGCATACTATATTTTCAAAACATGATGGAGTCAACTTTTATGTAAAGCTGGGAGAATATTTTCCTTTCCTTTCTACAAAATGCTAGGAGTACTTCTGTGAGTCATTTCAATTTAGTTTGTGCTAAAACTGGTTTGCACATTCTCTGTCCTGAAACTTAATACATTGAGCTATGGTTGCATGGCATTATTTTACACAAGCTAGCAAAGGCATGATTTCCAAGTCAATATGTTAGAACACTGTAATGAGCAATACCTTACAAAATATTATTAGACAACTCTCATGATAACAACCATGATTTGGTATTGCCCATCAGCTTGTGATTACTTTTGGAGTACAGAGTGTTGCCTTGTTCTCATTGTCCATCTTTTATTGTTTTGGATTGTTATAAAGAACTGTTACAAATCAATGTTACTCAGCAGAAAACTAGATGTTTGGGATAAATGTAAGGAAAACTTTTTTCCTGATTAATTTTTAATATGCAGGCAGGGAGTAATTTCATGTGGATGCATGGCTGTGCTGTGCTGGATCTGAGGGGAAACGTTCTTCATTACACTGGAAAATCATGTAGTACTTTTGGGCAACTTAAGGCAGTTGTATCTTTTCTCCCAATCGTGTGGCTGCCTGCTGTAGTTATAGTACAGTTCAGGAAAAAAATATGTGTTTGGTAACAAGTGCCTCATGAGCAGTCTGATGTGTTCTAAAGCATCCTTTTTCCTTAGAAACTGCACAGCCCGATTAACAATCTGAGGAGATAGAGCCTGGGCTGATATGTATTTATTACATTTATTTGCCACCTGACAGTGTCAAAGCCCTGTCTCCATTAGTTTCTACAAAAAGTAGCATGGAGTGCTTGTAGGTATCTCATCAATTCTGAGGTGAAATTACTTTTTTAAAAATTGCAGCAGGGCAGTTTTTCTTTAAAATATTTCCTTTGGAGGTTGTCCCTTTACTGTGTGCGTTCTAATACTCTCTTTCTTCGGAGTACACTTTCTTGATAGGAAATTGAATAACATGTTTCAACTACTATTGCAGGTAGGGCTTGGACAATTGCACCTGCATGGAGGAAGAGGAGTAGAGCAAAATCATCAGGTATCTGTAGGGCAATACATAAGATGTTGGTACATTTGTACCATTTGTACATTTGTAACATGAAACAAATTGAAAAGCTATTTATTGTAAGAGCTGTCTTCTTAGCATAACATTAGAGATCTATGAGGTATTTCAGTGTTTAGGGTGGTCAATGCACAAGGAGCCAAATTCCAGTTAGTCACAAATGTCTTGTATTATGTAGTTCATACCTGTCATTGGTCTGCATGCATTTATTGCAGCTCACAAATACATGCCATCTTGCCTGTTGCAACTTGTTCTGCATGTACGTATGTTGAAAAGTTTATGTAGAAAGGTAGAAGATACTGTTCACTTGCTTGAATAAATGTTAATAATGCTGCTAGGAATTCAAGGTGACCAAGTCATTTAAGAAAACTGTTTAATTCAATTTTGATATTAAATAAGGCATAGACTATGCCTGTGGTGAGAAATTTAATAAATGAATTATACATTAAGTAAAGCAGTGTTTCTCAACCTTGGCAACTTTAAGATACAGGCACCTTAAATCCTGGAGTTCTGGAAGTTGAAGATTACATGTCTTAAAAGTTGTCAAATTTGAGAATGCTATTGGAATGATGCAATCAAAATTGCAGTAATGCAACTAAAATAAACCAAGGTATTTTAAAAATATAATACAGTTCTAAGATGATAACTTTAAATATACAGTAGAACCTCTGGTCACAAATGCTTCTGACCACGACCAAATCGGGTTCCGACCAAAAAATTCAATATTTTTTTTCACGGCCGATTTCTCCTTCCGCGCCATTTTTTTTTGTAAGCGCCAAATTTCCAAAATTAGGTTCAGGCTAATCACAACCAAATCGGGTTGCAACCAAAGTTATGGAACGAATTATGGTCGTGAACAGAGGTTCTACTGTATTGTTTTCACATAATTCTATTAAATTTATTTACTATAAACTTACTATAGTTAGTAATAAAGCAAACAACTTCTTGTCAGCTTTCATTACCCTTGCAGTGCTAGTGTGCCAATAGGAATTGCTTATATTGAAGAACATTTAAAAATAATACCTCTGAAATAGAATAATGCAATTAAGCACTATTTATCACAGTGGAATTGCTTTCAAATAAACAAGGGTATGAACAAATGATACTGACCTAGCATGCAAAAAGTGAAATGTTGAATTTGCACATTTTAGTATCACATTCAGTTATATAAAACTGGTATATCTATTGGTCATATTCATAATGCGGATTTTTAAACAAACTTGAATGAATGTCAGATGTTATATTAAAAATTGTTATATTAAAAATACTTATATTGCTACTCTTTTTCTCTTCCAGAGAGCTTTTGAATACTTCAACCAAGCAGCTAATGCTGGCAACTCACATGCAATGGCATTTTTGGGGAAGGTAAGGCACAATTGTCTTTGAGCTGTGAGTCAGAAGATTTATTGCTGTAGAAAATAAGAGATATCTAAATGTCAGTCTGATTTTCTATTTACCGTACTTTTCGGAGCATAAGACGCACTTCCCCCCCCCAAAAAAAGTGAGTGAAAATTGCGGTGTATGTTATACACCAAATGTTGCCAAAGCCCCACCCACCTGCCGGCCCCCACCCTTTCACTGTTTTTGGCCTCCATGCGTCGCGTTTTTGGCCTCTGCATGCTCCATTTTAGACCCGTTCCAGGCTGTGGGGATCGCTACAGCACATCACCGCCTCCACGTGCTGCGTTTTCAGCCTCCATGCAGCGCATTTTCCGCCTCCACACACCGTGTTTGGCCTCCACATGTCGCATTTTCAGCCGCCACTTTGAACCGGCCAAAAACGAGATGCGCAGAGGCCAAAAACAGGGTGTGCGAAGGCCAAAAATGTGACACTTGGAGACTGAAAATGTGCTGTGCGGAGGCGGCGATGGGCTGTGGCGATCCCTGCAGTCTGGAACAGCTGATTGGGGGTATTCCGGGAGGCCGATCCAACCGCCAATCAGCTGCTCGTGCTGAATCAGGCTACAATGACATGCTGAAGCTGACCAGGCTATTTGCTGTTTGCTGCAAGGATGCTAGCCAGATGAATACCAATGGATGCTGGTAGGCAGAGGCAGAAAATTTTTTTTCTTGTTTTCCTCCCCAAAAACTAATGTGCGTCTTATACTCCGGAGCGTCTTATACTCCGAAAAATATGGTGAATGTTCCTCTGAAAAGCAGTATCTGACATCATAACTTCAACAGAGAATGAAGAAGGCCCAAACCTTCCTCGGCCAGTCTAGGGAATAGCTTTAGCTGCCATAAACATTTTTCTAGAAATGATATTTCATACAAAGTCCAAATAAACCAAACTAAAATAATTACAAATTACAAATCCTATCTATCCTGACTATAGATGCCACATAAATTACTGTTCAGGAGATAGTCAAGATCCCTCTGCAAAATTAAATCACACTAAACTCTGCACTTCAGTTTATCAAACCAGATAAATATAAAACCAGATATAATGGACAAAATCTATGCAGTAGATTTCTGTATTTAACCCACATTCACCATTTTATGCATGCATAAATTCCCCATTTATATAATGAGAATATGAAATGGGGGAAACCACCTTTTACCTCTTACCTTTTCACAATTTTCCTGCCTCATCTAGGTTTGGGATGGAAATATCAATGTTGTTATTCCTTCTGACCAGTGTGTAATTCCTTTTAGAAACAGAAACCTTGAAAAGTAAGCTTATCTTCATGTCATGCTCAACTTGTAGTGGCTTCATAGTCACTTTCAAATAATTTTCTTGACAACAATACAGAAATAGTTCACAAGTCGTTCTGAGATTTCTTCTCAATGCTTCTATGAATGGTCTGCAGCCCTTATATTTCCTCATAGTCTCCCTTCCAAGTATCAATTAGGTCTGCCTCTACTGAGCTTTTCAGGATTAGTGAGGTTATCTAAATCAATTAAGGTGTTCAGACCACTAGATGGGTATGTCCCACAGAGAACAAGACTAACTTCTCAAACAACCACTATTATTGGGGGGTACTGTGTCTGCTAAGCTTACTTTCCTTCAATGACTTTGATACACTTAATTTTATTCATAATTTCTTTTAGGCTGTAAAAGAGGATTACTTTATTTAGGAAAAGACTACTAATTAAGCCATAGGAGTCAATTTTATGGTGCTATTATGGTAGAAACCTTCACTCTTTGAAGGTTCTAACGTATCTTCATATTTTACTGGTCTACCAAATAAGTCACACTTTGTCTAATTGTAATTAGACAATTTTCCTGGAGAAAATCAGATATAAATGCTTTCCTCCATAGTATTTTCAGCCACTTCCCAAGAGTTGAGACTTACTTAGGTACATCTTATTATTAGATACTTTCTCATATTAAATTGAGAGAGGAATATTGCATATTTACTGTATAATTCTATTAGTTTGATGAAACAGATGTTCAGAATTACAGCTTAAAATATTAATGGCCGGCTGACCTGTAAGAACTGCAGGAAAGTGTCCATAGATATAGAGATGCTGTTTCTTCTGCACTCTGTGAAGCATGAGTTGAAAGGAGATTTTTCTTCCTTCCCTTTCTTTTTTAATGGACCCTTCAAGCTATACTTGTTTTTGCCTCTGTCACAAACTAAAAGTTGTTAGACAAGGAAAACCGATCCTAGAGGCAAATCTGGATCTTGCAAATTTTGCTTCCAGAATGAGAGAGGAATATTAGTCCATTATTGGATGTCTCCATTAGATCAAGCCAAAAGGAACCTTGGCAGAAAGGACAATAGGCTGTTCTTTCTTCGAAGGAAGAATCTTTCTTCTAAGATCCTGTTATCATGCATTGCTCAACTAAAACAATTTTACAAAATTGTTTTACATTTAAGCTACTTTTAAATGAAATTATGTTTTCTATTAATCTCAGTATAATTAAAAGAGAAATTCTGCATTAAGTGGGCCAGATCTTATGCCAAAGAATAAATATTTTTTTCTAAAATTAGACTCTTAATAACTTTCAATTACATTTTGTTTTTATAGATGTATTCAGAAGGAAGTGATATTGTACCTCAAAGCAATGAAACAGCCCTTCAGTACTTTAAGAAAGCTGCTGACATGGTAGGTTGGTGAAATCTTGGTTACAAGAACTCATATGTATACAACTGTATCTCTGGAAGCCAATCATTTTGAAACAAAGTGTTCTACACACAACAAATACATAATGTATTTGTTTTTGAGGAAAATTGTTTCTGATATATTCAGAAAATCAAATAAGTGCATTTTTCAAAAATCACAGATGTTCAATATTCTCCATTTATGACTTTCCACATTAATTACTAAACTAGTTAAGTGGTTTCTCCTATTGTTTTCCCATGATGATTACTCATATTTGTAAGAAAAATGTGACCACTTTGTGGTGTCTGTCATTTGACCCACACAGAATTTATATGTGCAAATCTGATTATTTTTTTCAAGGGCTTTATGTCCAATTTGTCCTGACATACTACTTTAATGAGAGTTGTAATACTGCACATTTGGTATAAAGATAGGCTAAGACTGGGCATTATGACAATTTAGTACTGAAGTGAACAAAATGGAGAATGTATGTCTTCAGCTCAGGGCAAAATTGCCCCATTGATTCAGTATCTTGCATATTTTATGTTTTATATTGAATAAAACTCAAAACATTTCATAAATTCAACCTCGGAGCTTAGACCAGTTTTTGAAACAGTTTTAAATTTCCTACTGCAAATAATATAATTGGCATGCCTGGGAGAGAGGTTGCCAGTTTAATAAATACACATTAAAATAAAACTCAGGAAACATGACAGTTTTGTTTTGAACTTAAAATCTTCTGTTCAAGATTGGAATATTTGCTTCCCATCCTGTCTCTTTACAAGTTACTAGTTATGAGTTAGATTTTAATCACATTCTTGTATTTCAGGGCAATCCAGTAGGACAAAGTGGTCTAGGAATGGCTTATTTATATGGAAGAGGTGTTCCAGTGGTAAGTCTGCTTAGGAAAATGGCAGTAACAACTCTATTTAAAAAAAAGAGGAGGTTGTTTTTGCAATATTAGAATTGTATTGTTTATATAGCCCTTTGTATTGCACTTAAATGGATAAAAAGGAAAGTATCATTTGAAATGGAAATTAGAAAAAATATACTTTTAGGTGGTGAAAATGTTCAGGTAAACAATTCCAAGTATAAGAGGTAGCAGGGAAGAAATGCATCCAAGAACATTTTGGATGTTTGAGGGTGGCACAGTGGCAGAATGAACAACATGGGATCAAATGAAGGTGTAAGAAAAAGGAAGCTATGGAATGGACAGTCAGATTCATATTTTACTCATTATCACTTAAAACGAATATACATTATCACTTAAAACCAATGTATTCACATTAAAACATAATAAAAGAGATGTAGAACTGCAGTGAAAATTTTTAGTGTACTTTAGTGTAGAACCCTGACTGATCCTCCATCATCTGTGTCCCCCTTTAGAACTATGAGCTGGCCCTGAAATATTTCCAGAAGGCAGCAGAGCAAGGATGGGTCGATGGACAGCTTCAGCTGGGCTCCATGTACTATAGTAAGAGACCTTTCTGATGTTGAGAATTTACAGTTTGGAACTGGATATGTCATTTTCTTATAGGAAATGTTGGAAGTAATTGAATAATTGAGACTTTGGTTTTCTTTTTAAAGAATGAAACATTTATAATTTTCACTTCATAAAAATAGGCCATAAATTAGGTTATTAACCTTTAAAGCATGTCATTTTAAAAAGGGTCATTGTTGAATTAGTTTCTTTTGCCTGTGTATTATTGATATTTTAACATGTATCCTTAAATAATATTAAATAACAAACTAGAGTGTATCTCTGTTTCATAGCTGGAAAAATAAATAGAATAGTGTATGACTAGTTGGGGGTTATTTATTTATTTATTTATTTATTTATTTATTTATTTATTTATTTATTTATTTATTTATTTATTTATTTTTGTGAGACTTATATACCGCCTCACAGTGCAAGCACTCTCTAAGCGGTTTACACCAGTAAGCAATGTATATTTATATTGCCCCCAACAATCTGGGTCCTCATTTTATTATGTATTATTTTATTTCTGAACTGCCTAATAAATGAAACACTCTGGACAGATTATGAAGTTAATAAAGATATTAAGAATAAAACTCATTCATAAATAACATGGGAAAGTTATTATAAAGCAAATGGAAGCCACAATTCATATTTTCATAGACTAAAATTGACGTGTTCTTTTATTTGGTGACCTAAAGTTTTTTTTCCTGCTTTTGATTATATTGATCCAGGAAGTGGATCAGGAAGCTGAGCTCTTTTAAGTTGGCTGTATGTTAGGACACCAAATATAATGTGTCAAGCAGAAAGCAAGATTTCAGATTTGCATTAAACTCATTACTCTAAATTATAGGAAACTGAATGCTTCGTAAGTTCATTTAGTGTTATGTATTTTAATTTCACAATTCAGAATGAACTGGTGAATCTTATTACTGTCAACTAAGTGAAATAGCAACATTGATCAAATTTAGAGAGAGTACAGATCAAAGGACATCAATTCAATTATTCCTACTGATTCTTTTCTATTTGTAGATGGCATTGGAGTCAAAAAAGATTATAAGCAAGCATATAAATATTTTAACCTGGCTTCTCAAGGGGGCCACATTCTGGCCTTCTACAATTTAGCACAGATGCATGCCACTGGCACTGGAGTCATGCGGTCCTGTCATACTGCTGTTGAGGTAAGAATTGGTTGTTTTCCTAAATGCAGGGACAATCAGCAGACAATGCTGCACTTGTTTTAATAAAATTCTGAATGCTGTGTTAAGGTGAGTCATCTTTGGGGACACATAAATATGTACAGTGGCAATGAACTGTTTCAGATAATTTAGTATTACTATGGAAATACTTTAATTGGAATATATTCAAATGAAATGCAGGGCTTGACTTTCTATGAAGAATACAGTTTGCTGTTTAAAGAGTGAAGTCATCTATTTGGATAATAAAAGGCTTAAATTGCAGCCAGCTTATAAACATGAGCTATTCCAAGTTCTTCTTTAAAGTTTCACATAAAGTAAGATGAATTATAAGAGAAATTCGAACAACAGAATTAGCTTGCTAAAACAGCAGCATCTACTGATGAAATCTATTCGCTCTTCTTCCCTATATGCACCAAATTCTGGACCTTTGGTGGCTTCTCAAGAATGAACTCGTTTGAAAAAGTTCAATACTATAACATTCAATGTAATCTAGAAACATTAAAATAGGATTTGTTGGAAGTTTGTGCTATTGAGTGAGTTCTTAAAAAGGTTTGACAATCTTTTTACCTAAAAGATTGCTCTTACTCATTCTTGCATCACTGTTGAATGTTGGTGCAGACTCTATGAACAAGATAATTGTTTCTACAACTACAATATATTTCCAGTCACTAAAGAAATTAAAATTACCTTTTTTTTCCCTGTAGCTGTTTAAGAATGTGTGTGAACGGGGCCGTTGGTCTGAGAGACTCATGACTGCTTACAACAGCTATAAAGATGGCAATACGAATTCTGCAGTTGTTCAGTATCTCCTTTTGGCAGAACAAGGCTATGAGGTTGCACAAAGCAATGCTGCCTTCATTCTTGATCAAAGTAAGGATTAAATAGTGCCTTATGTTGCTGGTCTAGTACAATGCAGTGGTAATTTTTAGCATCCAATTCTTACTTTTGCTTAGCTGTTTTTGCTTATGCAAGTGATATATCAATATAATATTCATATGAATTATGAATGAAGCATAAATCCACACAGGAGCCGTATTCCCATGAAAAAAAATTCAATAGCATCCTGAAATTAGTATTCAAAAACTATAAACTAGAGTTTACTGAAATATTTCTTTTTTCCCCTTTGATTGCTTAATTAACAACCTTAGACTCAAGTGAAAAATTCTGTTTAAATGCCATTACAAAATGAAAGCATTCATCTTATTTCCTTTTTAAATTTTGTGTGTGTGTGTATGTGTAACTATATATAGTAGATGGTGTCACTACATCAATTACTAATTATAAATCCAGTTCTATTTTAATAATATTGAATAATATGAATTTGTAGACTTTTAACTAGTTAAAAATAGCCAAGTGTTAGTTATAATACTTCTTCCCAGTACTGAATAATTGGATGGTTGAAAATACATAAACAGATGGTGTTTAACATTGCCAACAGACAGCAAACTCTGCTGAACTGATTCAGCCAATATAAATTTTCTGCTTATCCCCTTAATAATAGATTTCATCCAAAACACATTAGGGCAGTGATGGCGAACCTATGGCACGTGTGCCACAGGTGGCACGCGGAGCCATATCTGCCGGCACGCGAGCTGTTGCCTAGCTCAGCTCTAGCGTGCATGTGCATGCCGGCCAGCTGATTTTCAGCTCGCACGGAGGCTCTGGGAGGGGGTTTTCGGCTTCCGGAGGGCCTCGGGGAGGAGCAGGGGGGCATTTTCGCCCTCCCCAGGCTCCAGGGAAGCTTCTGGAGCCTGGGGAGGGCGAAAAAACGGGCCTACCAGGCCCACCAGAAGTTGGGAAATGGGCCATTTCTGGCCTCCAGAGGGCCTCTGGGGGGGTGGGGGGCAGTTTTTGCTCTCCCCAGGGAATAAATTATAGATGTGGGCACTTGCGCATGCGCAATAGCGCGCGTGCATGCACTTTCGGCACTCGAAAAAAAGGTTCGCCATCACTGCATTAGGGTATCAATTAACATATATTTTGAAGTCCATCTCGTCTGTTCTTTGCTTATCAGTATCTACCATCCTATGTGCAGCAAAAACTAATAGTTATGTTTGCAGATAGTCTATTAGCAATGCTGAAATTTAGTGCTGTATACTTTTATGTCAAATTGGTCTAGATAACTTTATATTTGCAAAAAAATTGACTGTTTAGCCAGTTATCTAATATTGCATCAGCTTCTAAATTCTTTCTATCCCATTCAATTTATGAAAGTTAATCTCATAACCTAAAATCTCAATATATGACTTTAGTGGAGATATGAAATATTTGCATGACTTATATGAGTGAGGCAGTGCTAATATACATTAAACTCACAGATAACAAGGGCCCAAACAGCTCGTATAAGACTCCAAGCATTTCTGCATTTCTTCACTAGATAAAGTAGAAAAGAGGGAAGAGTAGAAAAGAGGGATATTCCTTCTTAAATCCAGTGTGTATTTCAGATGTGTCCCAAACATTATTTTCTGGATTGCAATTTGTTTTGCAAAATGTCTGCCTAAAATTCAGGATGCACAACTTTTTGCCAAGCTTGAAAGTAGTATTTCACCATTAAATGGCAGTCAAGACCTCAGGGTGAAGTCAGAAACCAAATTGGATTTCATTTATTTTCTTTACTACTTAATTAGAATTACATAACCGTACCAAGATAACTCTTCAGTCACATATTCAATAATTTCCCCTTCCACAGTTTTTAAAAAAATCTACAACAACAACTGGATGTCTTTGTTCTCTCCATCCAAACAAATTATGAACCTTGGGCCTATTATTTTCATGTTATGTTTTTGGCCTTTTGTCATAATAAAATATGATGATGACAAATCCTCTGTCTAGACATCTGAGACAACTAGTGAGCTCTGACTTCACTGGGTTTTAACTTTGTAGAATTCAGTAATCATGAGCCCTCAACTGATTAACATGCTTGCAAACAAGGGTATTGATTCTGGGTTCAGGTAATTTAGGTTCAAGTTCTGTTCATCTCTATTTTTGTTATGCTCATTGGGAGAATAGCAAAATGAGTTACATGATTAATACTAAATGACAGGAAAAGAAATGACTTGGACCTTTACTGTCTCACCTTTTTTTTCCTCACACTACAGAAGAAGCCAGCATAATAGAAGAGAATGAAACCTATCCCAGAGCCTTATTACACTGGAACAGAGCAGCCTCACAAGGTCAGTCCATTTCAGAATTTAGTCAGTTTCCTAATAGTAGCTTCAAGAACTGAGCTGTTGTGGATGATTTTTGATCACACTAAGGAGTTGTAGCACTACTTGTTTAACAGCTGAAAGCAGATCATGATAGTAATGTGCCATATGTTTTAATAGAAAACTGAATCTAAATACATTTGATAGATTTGGAGTATTAGAGGCTGCTTCTGCATTCATATGCTGCTTGTACTAGTTGCCATAGTCAATTTGAAGTGAAAACATCATTTTTGAAGTAATTCAATCTAGAAAAAGCTAAGCAGTATTATTCACAAGTCCTTTCATGGAGTTTATTTTATTGTTAGGTTACACTGTTGCTAGACTAAAACTTGGCGATTATCATTTCTACGGCTTTGGCACCGAAGTTGATTATGAAACTGCATTTATTCATTACCGCCTGGCAACAGAGCAACAGCACAGTGCCCAAGCCATGTTCAACTTAGGATACATGCATGAAAAAGGACTGGGGATTAAGCAGGTAAGCAAGTGCATAGTTATTCCTATAGTTTTGCAGTAACACAAATATATGTTTCAAAAGACTGTCAGAATCGTCTGCTTTTAAACAAGAGTATACTGCAGGGGTGTCAAACTTGCAGAGTCACATCATCACGTGACGTGTCACGACTGTTTTCCCCTTTGTTAAACCGGGGGTGGGCACGGTCAGCGTTTGACATACCTGGCCTGTGGGCCGCGAGTTTGACACCCCTGGTATACTGTAAGCCAGAAATAAACATGTGGCTTTCAACCTAGCTTCAGAAGATTCTGTAAGTAATCATTTCAAACATTTGACCAAAATAATCAAATTATTATATTCTCTGAGTAGAGATTATTTGGATTGATAAAATTGTTTTAGTGTGATGCAAAATGGTAGTGACAGTCAAAAGCACAAGGTATAACTATTTAAAACCATAATTTCCAAAGTTCTTGTTAACTTTTTATTATTCTGTCATAAGCATTATTAAAGAACAATGTTAAATTTTACCCCATTAACACATGTAAGTAATTCTTGTGAGATACATACACGAAAGAAAGAAAAGAGATTCCCTGTACAATATTCATATGACTTGGTTAGCTCTGTTTTTGCAAATTTTGTGTATTGTGTATGTTGTAGGACATTCACCTTGCAAAACGCTTCTATGATATGGCAGCTGATGCTAGTCCTGATGCTCAGGTTCCTGTCTTCCTTGCACTTTGCAAGTTAGGAATTATTTATGCCTTCCAGTATGTACGAGAAACCAATGTAAGTAATGATGAAGAAAATGGTGATAGCTTTTCTTTCATGCAATTAGTTTTTATGGATTTATGTGTGTGAGATATATATATTTAATACACACACGGATAGATAAAAATGGTTTTTAACATAGAACAGTTTCTAGGATTTGGCTGAGATAATATTTTGAATTTTATTTCCATTTCTATGGTAATGGTATAAAATTTCTATATTTCTTGGTCAGATGTAATACTTTTGAGTTCAGTTCAGTTCAGCTCAGTTTAGCCAGAACGTCAAGAACCAGTTGTAAGCACCACTTGTTCAGCACTGTTGTGCCTTCAAATAGTCGTTGAACAAATGGTCCTTAACCAATGACTAATTGTACTGCACAAAACTGGCTGTTCTGATTACTATCCTTGTGAGGAACTTTTCTGATAATCCAAACATGCTATTCCAAGTATTGCAAAAACTGTCTAGCCTCAGAACATACTCATTCCAACTTGGGCTCCAGATTAGGTCCGCTGAAAGAACTACCGTATTTTTCGGAGTATAAGACGCACTGAAGTATAAGACGCACCTTAGTTTTGGGGGAGGAAAACAAGGAAAAAAGGCCTCTGCCTCCCAGCAATTTGCCAAACAGCAAACAGCACAGATGATATACACTGTTTGCTGTGTATTTCTGTGCATGTGTGCTTGACCCATAGAAATAGCAAAGAATTGGAGAAATGTACATTATGGCAGTATATTAATCCCAGAAAGTTTTCTTAAATGTAATCACACTAACTCCTCCCAATTATTTAAATAGATCTACTCCAAACATGACTAAGTCAGGGTTTAATTCAGCTGCCTTATTTTAATACTAATACTTAATACTAAAACAGGACATTTCAGATTATACTTTTACAGATCTTCAAAATTGATGTGGCTTTCTGGAAGGCTTTCTGCTATTTAAAAGAAGACACAATAGCACTGGGCCTCTTCAGAGCAAGAATTTATTTTAAAAAGCTTCTTCATTTTGTTAAGTTGTCTAGAACAATAATAAAGCAGTCTTTAAAAAATAAATCTTATAATTTGAACACTCTACAAACATTTAACAAAATAACATATTAACAGAATCTGCCTCTACCTAGGATAGAACTCACAACCTCCTGACTGTGAGGCAAGAGCTCTACCTCTAGGCTACAGTATCTGTAGCTTACTTTCTTGCAATTTCAGCAATGTAATATTGCCAGCAGTTTATCTCCCAGCATTTTGTCTCATTACAGCCACTGTACTTAGTTTCATTTTACCACGTGGCTCCTGTCAGCTGTAGGTCGGGAGGCAGATAATCTTTTATTGTGCTAATAAGGCTTCTGTTCTGTTTGCTGCAAAGAGGTAAATTGCTGGCAGGCAGAGGCCAAAGGGTGGGGGTGGCTGGGTGGGGCTACATTTGGTGTATAAGATGCACCCAAATTTTCACCCTCTTTTTGAGGGTAAAAAGGTGCGTCTTATACTCCGAAAAATACGGTATAACTTGAGAAGGAAGTTGTTCTCAGCTGAGACTTTTCCTACCATCAAAGCACAGAGTATGAAAATCGCATCTATTTATTTTTATTTATTTATTTATGGTTTCTTATATGCCGCCCCACTCCCGAGGGACTCAGGGCGGCTTACAACACAGGAAAAATACAAGAAAACCAATAAATTCAATTAAAATCAAAATATAAAAATTAAAAATTACAATATAAAAGAACCATTCAACCACCAGACATACCCGGGGGAGAGTGCAGATGGAGTTAAGCTCTACCCCCTGCCTGCAGGAAGAGCCATGTCTTAACGGCTTTTCGGAAGGCCAGCAGGGTGGGGATGGTTCAGGTCTCTGGAGGGAGTTGGTTCCAGAGCGCGGGGCCGGCCACAGAGAAGGCTCTCCCCCTAGGACCCGCCAGCCGGCATTGCTTGGCTGACGGGAGCTGGAGGAGGCCAACTCTGTGGGCCCTAACCGGTCGGAGGGAAGTATGAGGCAGAATGCGGTCCCGGAGATAACCTGGTCCTAAGCTAGTCCAGTATCCTGCCAGAAAACATTCAGGAAGTCTGTGAGCATGAAAATGGAAACCCTCTCATGCTATTAATCCTTAGCAATTAATATTTAGCAAAATAGCATGGGGTATTTTAGCCTGTCCACAGAAGGAAACAAGTGTGTGATTTGTTTTAGGCACAAATGGCGTGGGTGAAATGGAGAAAAAGCCAAGGATACTGACAGCCAGAGAGAGAGCTAAATTAAAGGGAAGTGTAATATGCCATTGTAGGAGCCCATTTTTATCAACAGAAGCATCAGCATGAAGAATAGGCAGACAGGCACATACATCAGTGGAAGAGAGGAAGGGGGTGACAAGCAGAAAAGCAAATGAAATAGGCTGTAGTGGAAGCTTCCTCCTCGGTGCTAAGGCTGTCAGGAAAGGAACATATATGCAGGCTATCCATCAGCCATGGTGGCAGTTGAAGGAAAGGTTGGAGAGAGGCTGAGGACACTTGGCCTTTACTGCTCTGGCAGCTGCTCTCTAGAGAAAAGAAGAGGCCATGTGCACAAGCCTCACCACCTTCAGATGTTGTTTCATTCCAAATCTGGAACAAACAAAGCATTCTGGGCATCAGTTGTGACTGATCTAACTGTGACTGATCTGAACTCATTTATTAGATTTATTATTAGAGTTGGAAGGGACCTTGTAGGTCATCTAGTCCAACCCCCTGCTCAAGCAGGAGTTCCTACACCATTTGAGACAGATGGCAGTCCAGTCTCCCCTTGAAGGTCGCAAGTGTTGGGGCTCTCACAACCTCTGCTGGCAAGCTGTTCCACTGGTTGATCGCTCTCACCGTCAGAAAGTTTCTCCTCACTTCCAGGTTGAATCTCTCCTTGGTCAGCTTCCATCCATTATTCCTTGTTTGGCTTTCTGGTGCCATAGAGAACAGCCTGCCCCCCTCCTCTCTGTGGCATCTCCTCAAGTATTGGAACACTGCTATCATGTCACCCCGGGTCCTTCTCTTCACCAGACTGGCCAAGCTCAGTTCCTGCAACCGCTCTTTGTATGTTTTATTTTCCAGACCCTTTATCATCCTGGTTGCTCTCTTCTGCACTTTCTCTAGGGTTTCAATGTCTTTTTTGTAGTGTGGTGACCAAAACTGGATGCAGTACTCTAGGTGTGGTCTGACCAAGGCTTTATAGAGTGGTACTAGTACCTCTCTGGTCCTTGATTGTATTAATTTGTTCTTAATTTGAAACTAAATATTTTCCTACATCAAACATACCAGGACTGAATTATTTCTTCTGCATTGTTACTATCCATCAAATATAGTACTCTTGCCATTTAGAAAGAGGCTGAATCTGTGAGGAATTTCATACACATTGTGGTTACACTATGAGAATTAATTGTCTCTCCCCCCCCCCATGTTTCTATTTAGGTCAAGGAGATATTTTCACACATGGACATGGACCAACTCTTGGGTCCTGAGTGGGACCTTTACCTCATGACCATCATTGCTTTACTTTTGGGCACAGTAATAGCTTACAGGCAGAGGCAGCATCAAGGAGTTCCAAGGCCTGCGGGGCCACGACCAGCGGTACCTCCTCAAGAACCTGCTCCAGAACAGCAGCCACCCCAATAGTAGCAGCTGGAGGTTCAATGAAGTGAACTGGAATTTCTAACTAGGACTCATTTTGTGATCTTATGACAACAGATCAAATAGTTACATGCACACAAGATTGAAAAAAGTATTGAATTGAGAAAGCAGTTTAGAATTATGCCTTTTTTTCAGGGATATGCATCTTTTTTGAGATGGAGTGGAATGTTATTTCAGTGCCAATGGAATAACAAAATAGATTTTATGAAAAAGAAGTGTGCTACTTCATGCCTACTATATTTAGTTCATTCAGTGCCCTTTTCAACTGTCCTTTGATTGTTCAAAAAGAAATATATTATGAGGTTTAATATGAGAACATCAGACCTTGTGCTCTTTTAAGTAAACGGTTGTAGTCTTTTCCAAATATGTTTGTGATTGTGATAAACCGGACTTTATTTTATGGTTCTCCCGATTATTTTGAAACCAACATAAACGTCTGTAGTGGTATCAGCCATAAGCATCTGGATGCTTTAACTTAGAATGACCAGTTATAAACAGATACATATTCATGGGCTATTCTTTCTAGAGGTCAGGTTTAAAATACGAACTACACTTGTGCAATGACTATTTAAATAAGATGAAACCTTTTTTGTTTAGCATTCAGACTTGCTTGAATTATGCACACTCAAGAATCTTTCTAGTATATCTTTTCCCAAGTGTACAAGGCAGCTTGTTTAGTCTTCCTTTTTTATTATTTCACAAGTAAACCAACATTATCCAAGCAGTGGGCTGAAAAAACAACCAGTGTTAATCAACCTCTTTATTTCAGTGGTTTTTTTCTGAAGTATTTTCTCATTGGATATCACTGGTTTGCTTTTCAGTCCATTATAATATATTCTTATGATTCAGACTTATTTGGGGTTGAAGATTGTGCAATTAAGTGTTATTAATGTAACTGCTATCTACATATCAGTTTAAAATATGCACTCTGATGTTATGCTGCATATGGCTCTTGGAGAACTAGTCAGTGAATATGCATATGGTAGACTATCCTAACTCTTGTTTTATAACAACCTTACAATTATGAGCTATACCAACTATGACAGATTTGGGTAGAATGCATGTGATTTTTAAACTTTTGCAAAATGGGAATAGAACGCATGGCTAGGATTGAAACATGGAAATTTTCAAAACAGTGAGATGAGTTATATGAGTTGCAGTAGAAAATCTAATCCCAAAATTTCCTTTGCAATGTCATGAAAATAACTTATTATTTTTGCTGTAATATTAATTTATGAAGATTTTAAGTACCGTGTTTCCCCGAAAATAAGACCCTGTCTTATATTTTTTTGAACCCAGAAATAAGTGCTTGACCTTATTGCCATGCACTCAAAAGCCCGATTGGGCTTATTATCGGGGGATGTCTTATTTTGGGGGAAACGGTACTATACTTGGAAAAACAACAACACATTTAAAAAAAATATTTAAAAAAAATACTTTTTGCTACTTTTCCAAATTTAGATGGTTCTAGTGCATAATTATATAATCTTGAGTACCCTAGAAAAATATAATTAAATGCTGTTCTCTGGAAACTAAACCTCATTAAGTGCATTTAAGAAGTATGCAAGTTCTGTATATAGCAGTAGGCTCCCTCGTGTAAGTTTAGAATACATGACAGGAACAACAAAAGTCCCCTGATAATGAAAGTGGAGAGAGAGAGATTGAGTTTGTATGAATCTAAAATACAAGGATATTTTTAACAGGATTGCTTATATCTACAGGAAGCTGTTTTAACAGCAAGGCATGTGTCTTAGCAGCAGTATTACTGAAGCAGGTAGTTGTGTAGACAGTGCTTTCCTTCCAGTTATTGGATTGGATAAGATGAAAAATTTCTTGCAAAGAATAGAAGATGTCAAAAAAAAAGGAAACAATAATTAAAATCTGTTCAGTTATTTGGGCTGCAGTTTTTTTAAATAATTTGTGGAAAACTTAAGCTATTGCAGAAGAAGAAGAAAACCTTGCCTCAAGAAATCTTGCCTCTTCTCCAATAAAAGGTGCAAATGGAAAAATGTTCCAAGTCTTTAGTTTGAATAATAGTCTGCCCTTGTGTGTATTGTGTACAGACTCTTATGTGATGAACTCCAGAAACTTATATTAACATAAAATCCAAATTATTATATTGAAACTATTTTTTCTGAAATATAAGTAGTAATTTTTCAAAATGATTAAAACATTTCTAATGACTTTTCCCTTTGACATTACTTTTAATTACTATGGTGAGCTATTATTTCTGGTCCTTAATTACAGGAATGTAACAATGGATTCTATATGCTTAAATTTCACTTAATGTAATATCCTGCATCTAGCACTTGAAAGAAAATACAAAGTTGCAACATTTTACACCCTTTTGACTTTTTGCTTTCAAAAGTCAGGATAAGCAATATTTATGCTTCCTGTTTTTAGTGTTGCCTCATCTATATAAAAATATTAATTTGTATGTGCTTTTGAAAAGCATCAAGCTAACTCAGGGATTTAAGAATTTGTAGATTTTCTAGGTTATTTGCCTAGACAATTGTATCTTTGATTATTCTGATCTATTCTAAATTGAACTTTTACCATTTATTTTTAATTAAAATGAACACTACCAGAATAGAAGTACTTTAGTTCTGTTGATGCTAGGGAAGAGACTTTAATTTTTAAATTTTAATATACAGTAGAGTTTAGTAAGCAACCCACTAACTTTCTGAAGGAGGGTGAATTAAATTTAATCTAAATAGGCTAGTTGACAGGAATCAAATTTCTGAATACAAATTGTTATAATTGAAAGGCATTCTTCTAAACTTACTGGAATTTAAAGGCTGTTACTATAAGAACAAAATGGCTATAGCAGGCCAAGTAAGATTAGAACATAAAATTGGTTTATTGTAGGCATTAAAGTTCTGTTTAAACTTAGTAATTTTTCTTACCCAACCTTTTTTTTAAAAAAAAAATCTTTATTTTACTAAATGTGGAAAATATTATCAGAAGAATGTTTTGGGGAATATAATTATATACTGTTTGAATATTATAGTTCAGATTGTTAGCTGCATTAACATGCTATGCATATGTATGGAAAAAATTATTCTGTGTAGACCAAACTGTTTTGAGAATTTAGTCAAGAGTATTTGAAATTATGGCAAACATTTTACCACATTGGTGAGGTTGTTAGGATCTGCATTCCTCCTCTGTAATATAAATGCATCTTAATCTAGAATCTGTAATGTGGCTGTACATGAGGATGAATATTGATCTTTGAGGATGTATTCCAGTGTATTAATTCTGTTCCTTAATAGTGGTAAGAAACCTGAGAGCAAGTTTTTCTGCATTTTAAGAAATCAAATGTACCGCACTCCGACTAAATGTGTAGCCATCACTTAGATCCAATCGCTGAATGTAAGGTTTCAAGCAGGTGCAAGCACTTGCACATGCAACACTATTATAGTAAAACCATGTACCTCCACACCACAGATCCCTGGTGTAAATGATTCAATTGATAAGAGTGGAAAGCTCAGTGCATTTATCTGAACACAAGGCTTTAGTGCAAATTAATATTGATAGAAACAAGCTGCAAGTCCTGGCTGTCTGAAGCTGGACTTGGGCCAAAATGCTCTGCTTGCTATTTGTAATGATCCCCACGTATCAGGCCCTTCCAGTCTCTTAATATTTTAAACAGAGCACAATAAACTGATTCCCCCCCCCCCCCAAGAATTGGTATGATTTGAATGAATGCATTTGCAGAGGGGAAATAAATCTGTGTGTCTGACTTGGATTGACATACATTGGCAAAAGGATAAGTCGCTAAGTGTGTATAAGGGGTTTTGTAAATTTTCTTTTGTATTTAAGATGATGCAGTATAAAGGCTGGAAACGTGTAATATAGCTGTAAACAAAATCTGTTAATAGAGAAATGTACAGATTCATTTTGTATTATATCTTGTTAAATAAAGATGCCACTTTGGTGATTGGCCTGTAATGAATGCTGTAAGAGAACTTGTGTTGCCTTTTATTAAAGATATTTTTGATAAAACAGTGATTCATATTGTTAAACTTTACATTCCCATCTTTCAAATTCAATAATGATTTGTAATCCATTTTTTATTTTCTCATTGAGTTCTAAAATATATACGCCATCATGTATGCCTGCCAATGATGGTTCATAAGATAATTGCAATGAATTATGTATTTATGTACTTCATACCCAATGAATGCATTGAAAGAATAAGTGAGCATTGTTCTTATATGTGTATCATTTGTAGTGATATTTTGTATTGCCTGCAATATATATAATATACATTAATAAGCCTAGACAAAAGAAAGCAGTTTATGTCCATAAGAACAGTTTCCAGCATAAGAATGGGCAAAGAACAATTCGCTGCCTTCTGGCAGCGTATGTCTGTGGGCATTCACAACCCTTGGGGGTGTACGCTCTGTTTAGCAGTCACCATGGGAACGAAATTCTTTGTTCAATACTAATCTTCTCATTCCCTCTAAAGAACATAAGGATTTCTCAATAGTACAGCCTTCCTGATAACTTTAAACATCACTTTACTGCAAAGTTTTGTTAAACTCAAAAGAGTTTACATTAAAAAAAAAACAGCAGGATTTGAGAAACAATGCAGATTTGTAACACCGGATTGAAATGCGAGCCATAATGTAATAAGGCCAGACCTCAATGCTTCAGGCAAGCTGTTTTCTGACGGCCTCTAATCTTCTGTTAGATAGTTGTAAGAGCAACCACTCTAATGCATACTATAATGAAAGACTCGACATGCTTAGGGAAATTGCCATGACAGTGCTGCTGTGACATTAAACAAGCCCCTAACCTGATTTTTAGGGACAAATTTAAGTCAGATGCCTGTCACAATGAACAGCACCACCAGTCAATCACTGCATGAGGTAAAAATAGAAATTAGATCATTGTGTGTCAATAGTCCTAGACCTAAAGGTTCACTAAAACACAACCATCCCAATCTACTTCCAATTTATTTTGAAACTAAAAAAAATATTTCAATAGTATTAACATTACAATCCAGCATTTGTGTTACAAAATAGACAATATTAACTATTAAACTGAATATACCCTTAATGTGTCATTAAAATAAGAGTGACAAAGCTGTTTATTTTGCATTGCTCAGCTTTTTTTTTTAGCATCTCTACTTTCATTTTTGCTTTACATACAGAATAAACTAGATGTGAGTTATTTAGCTTCATTTTTGTTCTGTTACCTGGTCTGACTTATTGTGAGTTTATATTCATGACATTTAATAATTTTTGGAATTGCATTTTTAAAAGTGATTTGAGATCTATAATATTTTAAAAAAATTGCAATATAGTGTGGATATTTTTCATTTACTTTAAAAGAGAATTTAGAACTAGCTTAAACTTCCAATAAAATAGAGTTGAATATTTTTACCTAGATTGTGCTATATGTATATTTTTAAATGAAGAATTAACTTTTGCCTGAGAAAAAATACACAAAATGGAAAATGATAAAATGAGTTAATGTTGATCAGAATGAAATAATACAATCTAATTCTATAACTCCTTTCTTTTATTTATTTTATTTTATTGAAGGCTGTCTACTGAAGTTCATACAGATTGTTCAACCTGCAAAAAACACTCTCAAAGCAATAGGAATGAGTTTGTACATTTGAGGGGAAATTGTTCAAATCCAGACTCCTACCCTTTAGCATTAACTACCCAAACAGATTATTGACTCACCTTCAAGCTGTTTTTACCAGACAGAATCGTTATGTAAACATGGAGCAGGCACACTTCAATGTCAAGGCTGAGAAAAGAACTGTCAAGAGTCTGTTGACTCAAAAGAGCGGGAGGAAAAGAAATACATAGCTTGGTTTTTGCATTCTGTAGTAACCTTGAAGTTTTGGGGTTGCACAGTTGAGTTTCTGAAAGGACAGACTGATAGCTGTGCCTGCCCTATATTCTGACTGACTGATATTGAAAATTTATATTAACTACTTATGAAGTATTGTTATACAGAAAAGATACTTTCAACCCATGATTTTTTATTTGTCAGGTAATTTAATATACATGGCTGCCCATCTCAAGTGTATCAAAATTGTTGGGGTTTGTTTTTTTTGCAGGGACATAGACATAGGATGGCTCAGTGGCTAAGACACTGAGCTTGTTGATCAGAAAGGTTGGCGGTTTGAATCCCTAGCGCCACGTAACGGAGGGAGCTCCCATTACTTGCCCCAGCTTCTGCTAACCTAGCAGTTCGAAAGCATATAAAAATGCAAGTAGAAAAATAGGGACCACCTTGGTGGGAAGGTAACAGTATTCTGTGTGTCTTTGGCATTTAGTCATGCTGGCCACATGACCACGGAATCTTCATCAGACAGCACTGGCTCTTTGGCTTAGAAATTGAGATGAGCACCGCCCCCTAGAGTCGGCTAGCATGTATGTGTGAGGGGGATCTTTACCTTTAGACCAGTGGTTCCCAACCTTCCTAATGCCGTGACCCATGCCCCGCCCCCGCGCCCCCACCCCGCCGCCGCCATTTGGGTTCTTTTACCCTCTGCACATGCGCAAAGCATGCTGCGCATGCGCAGAAGGTAAAATAACCCAAATGGCGGCAGCGGGGTGGAGCGCGGTGGGGGCGCAGGTTGTGGGGCGCGATATGGCCAGGCTTGTGGCAGTGGGGGGGGAGCTGAGGATGCCGGGGCGACCCCTGGGAAATGGTCATTCGACCCCCAAAGGGGTCCCGACCCCCAGGTTGGGAACCGCTGCTTTAGACTAAAGCTGTTTGCTTCATCATTGTTCTGCCCCTTCATATTAGAGGAGCAATACTAAATTCTGTTTCAGATTTTCATCAATTCAGGTAATTGTTATGTTGAAATAGTATGTGAAATTGATAGATGACTGGATAAAGCCTGTCCAGATAAAAGGGAACTTTTCTTAACTGGAAGACAATGTCCTCAATTGAGTTACTACTCCATCTTAAAAACACTGAATATATTGCTGTAGATGGTAGGTTTCTTTAAATAAAAATTGGGAAGCACTCTTGTAGATATTTTTTCTTTATTCCACATTTATTTTTATAAGTCGGTCAAGGCAGTGAAACATACTTGATATTCCCTCCTCCAATTTTCCCCACAACCCTGTGAGGTGAATTGGGCTGAAAGAGAGTGAGTGACCCAAAGTCACTCAACCGGCTTTCATGCCTAAGGCAGGACTAGTACTCAGACTACTGGTTTCTAGACTTAACCACTAGACCAAACTGGCTCAAATGTTGTTCCTCCTTGGCAGATATAATTTGTTGATTTATGTAGACAATTTGTATGGCAACCAATCTCATTGCAGTGACTGAGAGTATAAAGGGGGGGGGAAATAAGAGGAAAAGTCCAAGAAATGAAAAAAAAGTATTTTCAACTTTCTTCAATACAGTTACGAAGATAAAATACAAGAAGCTTTTGCTCTAAAATTCAATACCATACAGTATTTCTATAATACCCAAAACTATTGTGATGCTACAATGTTCGTAAGTGTGAAAACTAGACATAAGTCACTGTTTTCAGTAGTGTAGTCACTAAACAATTGGTTGTTAAGTCAAGGACTACCTGTAGCCAAAAGTAGTAAGAGAAATGCAGAAATTATTTATAATTTTTACTATGTACTATATTTGCCCTGGATTGCTGCAGTTAAAACATATTCATTCTCTTTCTAGTCCAGTAAGACTAGATTCCCCATTTCTCTCTCTCCCCCTCCCTCCCTCCTAATTTACACACAGGTGACTCAGGGAAGCTTACAAAATATTAAAGCAACATTTCTTACAAGTAATAAATACACTGGAGCTGATGTTCTCTGATATAATTTACATAAAATTCATAATCACATTGGCTCCTTTGTGATTATTTGAACATAAAATTAATAACAGTGCATTTCAGTGACTGGATTTGCACATATACAGTAAGCCATAAATCATTTTTACTTGCTACAGTGGCTAGTTTCATGCAACATACTGTGTCAAAATCAAACAAATTACACTGTGGCTTGAGAAAATAAATGATAATACTCTATTATTATAGAATTGTCATGAAATCCATGCCAAAAGATAAAGCATTGCTCTGAACCTAGGTGAGTGAAATCCAGGAAGACTATTATAATAAAAAGTAAGGTCTTTTTTATCCATTTCTCCTTGAGATTAGTAAATTTCCATTTCGATTGGCCTCCGGAAAACGCAGAAACATCATTTCAAATTTATCTTTCAGAGCTATATTGGTCGTTCAATTCCGCCTGTTGTCCATTTGGGAGGAGAGAGGCACGAACAACTGCTTAGTTTGGCGTGCTCTTTGGGATGCAACATTTGCAGCGTGCGGAAAAGATAGCTAACGCACGTTTAGAATGGTGGCACTAAATTATTACACATCCGTGTATCTGTGCGACGGATTAAAACCAGGGCATCCACGTTCCACTATTCCGGCAGCCCAAGGGAGGGAACACCCCGCCACCCACACATAACATACCACGCCCACAATCCTCTTCAGCCAATCCCAGCTCGCTTTCGCTCTCCGGCCGGCTCAGGAGATGGCCCAATAGAGAAGCTCTGGCTCTTTTCTAAAAAAAAAAAAAAAGGTGGGGGGAGAGAGCTGCTCTCCCACTTCCAAAGGGGCTGCCGGCTGTTGCTTATCTTTCTTGCCGCTGTAGGGAGATTCGGTGTTACTGCAGTGTTAGTTTCCTCGGCGCGGTCCAATTTCTCCTCTTCCGTGCCTGGAGCGAGCGAGCGAGGGAGTCAAACTGCAGGGAGTTCCGCAGGTAATCTGTCTTTTCCCTCTCCGCCTTTCTACGAACCGAACGAGCAGGTGGCGGATCCCCGAGTCCGCTACAGTCCCCCCCCCCTTCATATCTGCTCAGCGTCCCCTGCTCAGTTGTGGTGTACCTTTGAGGAGAAATACGTCCCCTCTTCTGAATCCCTGAAATGGATCAAAGGGAACCCGAGCGTGCTTGGAAGAATGCATCGCTCGGCGGCGGGCTGGAACAAAGACCAGATAATAGCCGCTTCATCACCCCTTCCCTTTCGATAACTTGGCTCGCCTTATGGCTTAAGGTTGCGTGCAGCTGGGGAAAAAAAGGGGGTTATCGGAGTTAGAATGCGGCTTGTCTCTCTCTCAAACCTCTGTTAAAATATCATTTCGGCGGCGGGCGTGGGGAAGTCAGAGTGGCCGCTTACCCTTCCCCCCCCCTCCCCGGCCCAGTGCGAGATTAGCACTTTTGTGTATAGCTTTGATGAGTGGGTGAGGAGTGAGTTGTGGTTAACTGGTGGCTTGAGGCACTGGTCATAGCCATGTTCCACCCGAATGTTCCTCTTGTATCATGTAATCGACTACCAGACTCCTGATGGGAGTTACCATTAAGGAAATGAGCGTAGCCTTAACTGCATCCTGTTGCTTTGCATCCTGCCACGTTCAAGCGTTCCTTCTTAGGATCTTTACCTGGACAGTTCGAAAGCACCTGCTTAAAGGAGAAATGAATATGTTTCCATCGTATCTCCCAGCCACCTGTCAAAGTGCTGCCAGAGGGGACTGCTCTACCAATCAAAACCCATTCTGCAGCTCTGGCAACCTTAATAGACATTTTCAAGGAAGCGTAAGACAGGAATGGGAGAGTTACAACTGAAGGGGATGTTACTTGGAGTCCCTCCCTGTAAGAGGTTATGACTGAGGATGATTTCACAAATTAAAGCCTCTTCTAAAAGAATGCACTCATAATAACGCCGGGGAGAGGGTGGAGATGAAGCTTTCAACATATGCAAATTCACAATATGTCTTGCTTGTTATTCTCCTGCTTTGAATGCATCAATTACTCTTATGCTTAATGAACCCAGCTAAATCTGCTTGTATATTAATATTTTAGATGGCATTCTCAAGGATAGAAAACAGAGAAGACAATTTATAACTTGTCTTGGTTTGTTTTATGGGATTTGGTAATGGACGTATGGGGGAAAAGCAGTGTAGTAAAAATAGAATGCAGTAAATGTGGGAGTGGTAAAACTATTGTTTCCTAGATTAATGTAGGAGTGTTATTTAGCACAAAAAGGATATTTTAGATTTCTCTACCTGAAGCAAAGCACTAAGTGTCGCCCAATTCTGGACCCCAAATCAAGATGCATAGATTCCGAAACCAGTCTTGACATTCTCTCATTGGGGCAGAAAAATTCATCTGCAGTTCTCCCTCTCCCTGGTAGTAAAAATATAATATCAACATTGAGGCATCAAGTAATTAGCAAAACGCTATGCATTCATACCATCTAAAATTAGCAACCTCTTACCTAATGGTAACGCCAGCCAGGACCCTCAGTTTTTGTTAATGGGGGAAGGGACCTAATGTCACTGGGAAGGATGAGACGTTATGTGTACCTCAGGTGTCAAAACATCTTAGAGTACTCCTCACCTTAAACTTTTATTATATGTGTGCATACATATCCCTTTCTTTAAAAAAATAAGCACCCAGATTTTAGAGAACCAGAAGCCGTTCTGAAAGAAAGGAGGGTCAAATATATTTTAATCATTTGAAGAGTTCTGCCTTTATGAAGGGGGGGGGAGGAACTTTGAAGCATTAATATGGGACCGCATCCTGCCACATACCTCCCTACGACCAGTTAGGTCCCACAGAGTGGGCCTCCTCCGGGTCCCATCAGCCAAACAATGTCGGTTGGTGGGCCCACGGGGGAGAGCCTTCTCTGTGGGTGCCCCATCTCTCTTGAACCAACTCCCACCAGAGATCCGGACTATCCCCACCCTACTGGCCTTCCGCAAAGCAGTAAAAACATGGCTCTTCCGGCAGGCGGGGTGATGAGAGGATTCCCCCATGTATGAATGGTTTTATGGTTTTTAATGCAATGTAATGTTTTTAAATGTTATTTTATTGTACCGTTCTTATCTCTGTTGTACGCCGCCCTGAGTCCTACGGGATTGGGCGGCTTATAAGAACTTTTAATTAAATTAAATATAATATTGTATTGTCCTTGCAGTAGTAAATGCCTCAGCTTATGTTATGGCATGGAAAGATGAAGAGGGCTTTGAACAGTCATGTTTGCAAGTTATTACCTGAGGAGTAAACCCAGTGGGGTTTGGTTGAATTAATATGTCACACTAATCCTAGACATCATAATTTTATGTCAGTGATGAACAATATTTAGAGGTCAGACTGGTTTGGGGGCTAATGGCTACTGTGGATGGGACAATTATAGAAAGCCAGTACAGTGTGTTACATATATAGCATTTTGTTTCTTTCTCACCTTTTGGGGATGGGTGATATTTATGAGGAGGTTAGGTTTTAAAATTGTACGTATTTTAGGTTTTATTGCCTTTTTTTGTAAATGCAGTGAGAAACTGTTCTAATATATTTGTGCAATTGTACCACTGAAATTTAGTACTAAGATGAAAGAGGATTCCATTGACTGCAGGTAGCCTCAGGTTGCCTGATCCTTTTCTGTGAGATAGGCTGAAATCTGAGGATCTGGATAAGCAAAGACGTAAGAAACCATAGTACAAGGTAGCTGGAAGGAATCAGAGTTCACTGATGAACCAGTAGAAAGATAAATGAGTAAATCTTGAGAGAAAGTACAGTAGAGAAATAGAGAAGATGAAGGAGAGAACTTGAGAAATAGTCTCAACAAAAAGGAACCAAATTAAAAGTCAAAATGAATATCACTGTCAGTAACAGAGCTCATACCAATAGATAAACTGTTCCCTTTAGGGTCATTATACAGTCATGTGAAAAAGTAAGTACAGCCCATGTAATTTTTTTACAAAATGGGCATGCCAATATTTTATCTTTTTTTAGAAAAAAAGATAAAAAAGTCATTTAACTGAACAAAAAAAAAGCCTATGAAAATTTACTTTGCAATTATTTATTTTTAAAAAAGCAGATAGGCCATTTCTTTCTGCAGAAAAAAAAAATCATTGATTCCAATAGCTAATATTGACAAAACAACCTCAAGTAGGCATTTATGATAACTATCTACCTCCTCTGACATTGACTAGGAAGAGATTTTTTTTCATGTAGAATTTTTTTTCAGCTGGACAATGTTTGAGACATTTCTTACACACACAGCCCATTTCAAATTACCCCATAGCATCTCAGTGGGGTTTAGATCTGGGCTTTGAACTGGACAGTCCAGAACCATCCATTTCCTTGTCCCAAAGGTGATTTTTCAAGAGGCAACTGGACTTTCTGGTTTTTCTTTGAAGACGTTTTGCTTCTCATCGAAGGAGCTTCTTCAGCTCTGACTGGATGATGGGGAATGGAAGGGCATTGGTAAGGCTGTTCCATTCCCCACCATCCAGTGAGAGCTGAAGAAGCTTCTTGGATGAGAAGCAAAACGTCTTCAAAGAAAAACCAGAAAGTCCAGTTGCCTCTTGAAAAAGCACCTTTGGGACAATCATGACCCGGATGACTGAGAATCTCCATAGACATCCATTTCCTTTTTCTTTTCTTTTTTTCTTTCTTTTCTTTTTTGCCCAACCCATTCCTTGGTGGGTTTTCTATAATGTTTAGAGTACTTGTACCTGCACTTTTTGTTAGGTATCAGTCTTCTGCCAGATAGTCTTGCATTATCCTTAACCTTCTTCTAGGACAACGAAGAATTCATAATGGGGTCTATGATAGATAGTTGCCTAGTCCCTGATGCAGCAAAGCAATTCCAAACCTTAACATTTCCACCACCATGCTTTACATTTGGTATCAGGTTCTTTTGGCAAAATGCTGTCTTTTTGTCAAACATTTTCTGGTATTGTGGCCAAATTGTTCCAGAAGTCCTGGTCTTTGGCTAGATCAGTGCTTCTCAATTATTTTCTGTTACGCCCCCCCCCCCCAGGAAGAAGTAAACATTTCGCACGCCCCCAACTCTCCGATCTGGGCCCCAATGGAATTTTAGTGTTAATATTTATTATTTTACTTATTATAAGCTGCAAGCAAACTATTGGCTGGGGAAGGCTGCTCTACCCACTTACCTGGGAGTAAGTCACACTGGACTCAGTGGAGCCTGTTTTCGGTTAGGCAGGCATAGGCTACCGTGGGTAGGGCCCTCTTTTGAAACAGGGCCAGGCCAGCTTAATCAAGCCGATGTTTTGGGGTTGCCGGCCTGGCCCATAAGCGCCGCCTCTGCCGGACACTCACAGCGAATGGTGTGGAAGGAGGCTTTAGGGTGCCGTTTGAAGCTTTCGCCCAGCTGCAGAGGATGCTCCTCCTTGTCCAGCAGCAGGTTCACCACGCCGTTCATGGCTATTGCAGCGCCCACCGAGAACAACAAGAACCCACGCAGCCACCCCACCCCGCCTGGCCGCCTTCTCTTCCGGGCTCGGAGCAGCGTGCAATTTGGAAAACATTCCCTTCCGGGGGAATCGATTGAGAGGGACCATGCATGTTCCCCGGGGTCACACGCCTTCCCCCGGCATCCCTCCGTGCTGCCCCAGGGGGGCATGCCCCACTATTTGAGAAACACTGGCCTAGATGTTCTTTCTGAACAGCAAAGGTTGCCTCCTGGCACACTTCTCACATCACTCTTATTTGTGCTGCTTTCTAATAGTAAAATCATGCACTTTGACATTAATAGTCATAAGAACTACTTGTAGGTTACATGATGAAATTCTGGAGTTGTTAGAGACTTATTTCAGTATCTTGCATTTTGCTCTCAGGATGAACTTGCTGGAATGGCTTGGCCTAGATAGATTGGCAGTTGTTTGAAATCTCCACTTGTACATGATCCTCTGGGCAGTGGAATGATTGGTGTCCAATTGTTTAGCAATCTTTTTAAAATCATTCCCAAACTCAGCATCATTATAATATTCAACAATCTTTCTGAAGGCCTCAGAGAGCTCTTTCACTCTTGGTATGGTGCCAAACACATCTCAACAGTAACAACAAATAAAACTAAATAACTTTAAATAACAGGTTCTTCCCAGATCCTTTCTAATGATGTTCTAATCATTTGCACCTGATTCAGTGCACCTGATTCTAGTTTTAGATATTTGAGTTAGTGATAAATGTAGAGATGTGCTTACTCTTTCCAAATGCAAAATGTGCATTTATATTTATTTAAATTGTACAATGGATTGCAAGAAGTAAACAGTGCATGATATTTATTATTTTATATCCCCTTTATGTACTATACCATTATTGTTAGTATGAAGATCAAATGCCTGTACATTGAAATATGTTGAAAAAAATTCAGCGGGGTGTACTTAACTTTCTCATACTACTGTATATCTTGTTTTGATGAGAAATGTCAGCTTAGTCCCCCTTTGTCTGGGTGAGTGAGTATTGACCAAGTTTTGAAACCTACATTCCCCAACTTTGTCTATATTTTTATTCAAGCATATAAACATTTTTTAAAAGCTTGTTGAATCAGATCACCTTTGCTATTGCCCAATATCATTCTTCCTTGATCACCATAATGAAGAAAATGACAAAATCTGCATCATGTCATCATGAAGCAAATTCCACTCCTCTTTGTGTCTCAACATTGGGCATAAGTCCATAAGTACTTGGGTTTGCATTGTGACACTATTATGTACATGTTATCATATTCTCTGTCTTATCAATGTCTAAATTGCTGCCCCCAAGAATGTGATCTTCGAAGTATACTGCCTCTAGAAATGTAATTTCCATATAAGGAGCATGGTAATTTGCTATAGTTCTTTATCTAATCTGCTTTTAAGATCACTAAGCAACCAACCTCACAGGTTATGGAGATCAATTCTTGCTACAAGATTTAAAGCCCCTGCATTATCATACTATAGCAGCCTCAAACAGCAATCCTTGATAGGAGAGTGATAAGATGTTAGGGAACAGAATTGTGTATTAGGTTTGTGTAGTCCTTTGGTATTAATTTGCAAAAAAAAATGCTTTGGAGTTGTGTGACAGCACTTTCTTTCTTGGAGTCATTTCTGAAGCATTGTAGCTGTAATGGGTGTTCTTCCTAACTTCACTGTAGGTACAGCAGAAGATATAAAGATGCTTTAAATCTTTAAAGATGCCTTAAAGGTTAGTTGCTCATTCCGTCAACTTCTTTATATTGAGACAGTTTCCTATCAATAGAAAGGATTATCCATTGAGCTGTTCCTAGTTTTACTGATACGTGTCCAGTTTGTAAATATTTCCCAGAAATTAGGGGAAAATATATCCCTCGTGAGTTATTGAATCTGAAAGTCATACCTTGCTATCAAGAAAAGCCACCGTTTTCTTCTGGAGTTTTCAAGTGTAAAATGTTCCATTCATATTATGCCAGACTTGTTTCCACAGTCAACCTGGGCAGGGCACTAGTAGCTTATTTCAATAGTGGTGATTTTAGTAATATGCAGAAGAAAAACCTTACGTTCTGAAATACTGCCTGCTCCTTCAGTGATTCCATTTAAGCAGTTGACATAGGAGATCCTCATGGAAAAGGGTTTAAGCTTGGTCAAGTAGCAGTTCCTAAGCAAAGCACGAAGAAGCTTGGGGAAATGACACAATCACATGGGAAGTTGATAGCTCTCATAGTTCCTGTGTCCCACCAAGAGGGAATCCATGTGACCTACTCTTCCTGTTGCTAAGCAACAAGTCACAGATCCTCAACATAATATTTTCCAAATTCTACCCAGATGGTTCAACTATGAGGCTGATAAGTTTAGAAAGTTTCCATACATACAGATAGTCCTTGAGTTACAGTGGCAATTGGGACCAGAATTTCCATCACTAAAAGATGCAGTCATAAAGTGTGACATCACATGGCTGCATTGCATAGCAATGGCAAACTTTGCAGTCCCTGTTGCTTTCACTAAACAAGGATCATGGGCCATCAAGTGAGCACCTCCTCGCAGTTTCCTGCTGGCTTCCAACAACCAAAGTCATTGGGGGGAGGGAGAGACAGGAAGTTTCAAGTCCCAGGCAGCTTCACGCAGGCCAACAGGCAGGTAAGTGGCTGCTGACAGGAGACGGCACAAGAGAGTCTGAGATGCCATGCAAGTGCAGCAAGGCTTGGGGAAAGTACACAGGTGAGAGAGATTTACCTGAGCAACTTGCGATCTTCTCTGCCAACAGCGAAGGTTGGAAATTGCTATCATGTGACCATGGGATGCTGCAACTGAGCCAGTGGCCAAGCACCCAAATCATAATCAAGTGATCTTAGGGGTAATGGGATGACCAGAACTTTGAGGACTGGTTGTAACTATTACTCATTCAACACTGACTCTCATTGACCGAATGATCATTAACCGAGAACTACCTGTATATTCTTACAAAACAACTAAGAGGTGAACACCTGTGCCTACAAACTGGTTCATTGAAGGATTGGTTAGTACAATAACTGCACTGTTATCAGTTTTCAAACATTATGCATATTTTTTGCATTCTACTTGCAGAATTTTGTTGCTAGGAGAAACACAACTCCTTGTTTAGTGGCATATTGACTACGGTAGGAAATACTGTCGCCTTCCTTGGCTTAGTCATTTGACTCATCATGCTAAGCGCTAGAAAGATATTTGTATACATATTAACTTAGCTTATATTCTATTAATAATTGAAGAATTTTAGAGCAAGAATTGATCAAAATTAATTGATTATGCAACTGTGAGCCTTTCTCTTCAAAAATTGTCTGATTTAAAAGCTCTCCTGCCCTCCAAAAGACAAGGTAATATGAAGCATATTTTCAATAAAAGCAGAGATTGTGGTAGTTTTACACACATTTTTCATTATATCTTTTTATAAAAATAGAAGATGGGATTTGAATTTGGGAAAAATAATATATTTTATTTACGACTAAAAGTTATTGTTTTCCACTCACAAACAGAATGATCAGGCATTGTGTGAAGAAAATAATTTTGCCTCAATTGAAATTAAATGAAAAAATTAGTCAGTTGAGAATATCAAGAGCATTGCCACACAGGGAATGATGTTGGCGTGCTGTGAACTGCTAAGAATCATTTGGTGTCAGGCTACATGAATCTTGAATTTAAAAAATAAATACCGTATTTTTCGGAGTATAAGACGCACCTAGGTTTTAGAGGAGGAAAACAAGGAAAAAAGTATTCTGAACCAAATGGTGTAGTGTACTTTTGCACAGGTTCATCTGGTGCACCAATTGCGACCATACTTGGAGAAGGAGGCTCTACTCATGGTCACTCATGCCCTTGTCACCTCCCGATTGGACTACTGCAATGCGCTCTCCATGGGGCTACCCTTGAAGAATATTCAGAGACTTCAGTTGGTGCAAAATGCGGCTGCGCGTGCTGTGGTGGGTGTGTCAAGATACACCCACGTAACACCCATACTCCGCCAGCTGCATTGGCTGCCCATTGGTCTCCGGGTACAATTCAAGGTGTAGATCATCATCTTTAAAGTCCTACATGGCTTAGGACCAGGTTACCTCCGGGACCGCATTCTGCCTCATACCTCCCTCCAACCGGTTAGGTCCCACAGAGTGGGTCTCCTCCAGGTCCCGTCAGCCAAACAATGTCGACTGGCGGGCCCTAGGGGGAGGGCCTTCTCTGTGGGGGGGCCCACGCTCTGGAACCAACTTCCCCCAGAGATCCGAATTATCCCCACCCTGCTGGCCTTCCGAAAAGCCATTAAGACATGGCTCTTCCTGCAGGCAGGGGTCTGAGACAATCTTATATCCGAGATCTCCCCCTGTATGTATGTTGTTGGACGTCTTTTTTAACTTTTTAAAACTGTTTTTAAATAAGTTTATTGTTTAGTGTTCTCTTAAAATGTTTTACGCCGCCCTGAGTCCTTAGGGAGTTGTACAATTTAGCAAGTTAGTTCGTAATTTCTGAACTCATTTCTTATTTAGGCTAAGAGAGAACCACAGGCATGGGTAGGTAAATGTAGAATTTGAATTGCACTATTTATCTTTTTCAATGCCTAAATAAGACTTATTAATTCATTTACACAATGAAAAAAATTATAATACAGGAACAAGATTCTTTTAATTCCAGCTCAAGAATCTGGTGGCAAATAATTTGCCTTTAAAATATTTGTTTTTAAATAATAACCCTTCAGATTAATCTTCCTCCAAGGTCTCACAAAAATCTAAACATGAATACTGTCACAGTAATATTTTCCTTTATCTGTCAAATGACATTTCGCTGTCTGAGCTGAAATTACTTAAAAAAGAAAAAAAGGAAGGAAGTTCTCTCATTTGCTTCCTTTGTGAACCTCTAGATAAAACATATTTTGTGTGTAGAACTGTAGATGTCCTGCCTCGTCTTTCTTTCAGGATAATCTCATTGCTGCTTGGAAAAATTAATGCTGTATTTCAAAATTATTCAAAATATACTTAGCCAGAAATGTAAGTATGCAGTAAGCTAAAAGAACAGTTTGAACCAGTCAGGTGGGGGAACAAAACAGCAAAATATTGAAGTCCATAGATCCCTCCCTGTCTCAAGGGCAAAATCAAAAACATAACACTGCTGTGACCTTAAATGTCTTGAATAGAGATCTGCATGGCCAGTTTGCTTGTTTAAAGTAGAACTGTTGCTTGGGACTGAGACGAGACCCCTTTTTACACTTAAGTTTTAAGTGGTGTACAATATAACTTTAATGGGACAAAAAGAAAGAATGGGAGTGATTCACTTAAATGTCACGGTTGTGAAGGAAACTTGTCGGCTCACTTTCTTGCCAAGAACAGGGTAGCTGTATAAAGAGAAACTACCGTATTTTTCGGAGTATAAGACGCACCTTAGTTTTTGGGGAGGAAAATAGGGGAAAACAATCTGCCTACCAGGTATTCATCTGGCTAGCATCCTTAGTCTGGTCAGCTTCAGCACATTATTTTATCTCCTGGTTAGGACTTTAAAAAACCTTCTTCTGAGAGAGTAACAATGAAAGAGCCTGCAAGCCAGTAAGAGCTGGGAAGATAGATAGCACCTGGTTAGGGCTAGAAAAAAAAACTTATTCGGAGCAAGTAGAGCAATGAAAAAAACCCTGCAAAGACTTAGGGCTGGAAAACATTCTTCTGAGAGAGTAACAATGAAAGAGCCTGCAAGCCAGTAAGAGCTGGGAAGATCGTTAGCACCTGGTTAGGGCTAGAAAACAACTTCTTTGGAGCAAGTAGAGCAATGGAAAAAAAAACCTGCAAAGACTTAGGGCTGGAAAAACATTCTTTGGGGAGAGTAACAATGACAAAGCCTGCAAGGTAAGAGCTGGGAAGATCTGTTAGCACCTAGTTAGGGCTGGGGAAAAAAAGCTACATTCGAAGTATAAGACGCACCTGAATTTTCAGCCACTTTTAGGGAGGAAAAAGTTGCGTCTTATACTCCAAAAAATACGGTATTTTCAGTGGAATGGCTTAAATTCAGAAGTGTCCAAGTTCCTGCTTAGAATGTTCTAAGTTGGTTTGGGGGGGGTGTGTGTGTGTGTGTGTGTGTGTGTGTGTGTGTGTGTGTGTGTGTGTGTGTGTGTTAATGAGAAGGAAAGGTTCCTATCTTCCTAAGGACTATGCAGAGAGCCCTATCTCAGGAACAAAATCAAAACAGAGCACATACCATCTACAGTATAAACTTTATTTTTTTAAATGAGAATCTTGCAATCATACTGTTTATTTATAGTATGGCTTCTGCTTTCCTAAAAATGTTGCAGACTTTTTTTTTAATATGTACATTAGTTTTCTAACTTTGATGGGAAAAGAGAGTACAGTGACAGAGTGTATTTAAACTTGGTAATTGTGAAGAAAACCTGTCAGTTTCCTTGACAAGAAGAACAAAGAAGCTGCATAAATTAGCACAGTCATAGCAAAACCATTCCCAGCCTTGTTTTCTTTTCTTGCAGCATCTCATTCAAGTATTTTTCTCAACCCCCTTTGAAAAATGTTAAAATTGTGTGTGGATTCTGATGGAATTGTTTGTGCATTTCATATAAGGCCATCCAGCTGAGTTTGTGCCTAAGATTTTGGGTCTTCTAACCCAGTGCCTTAACCACTACACCAAATGGACTCTTGTGATAAATATACAGGTAGTCCTCAACGTACGACCACAATTAAGCCCAAATTTTTTGTTGTTAAGTGAGACATTTGTTCAGTGAGTTTTGCCCCATTTTACAACCTTTCTTGCCACAATTGTGAAGTGAATCACTGCATTTGTTAAGTTAGTAAAGCAGTTATTCAGTAAATCTGGCTTCCCCTTTGACTGCTTGTCAGAAGGTTACCAAAGGTAATCCCATGACCTTGGGACATAACATCGGTCGTAAGTATGAACCAGTTGCCAAGCATCTGAATTTTGATCACATGATCATGGGGATGCTACGAAGATTGTAAGTGTGAAAAATGGATGTAAGTCACTTTTTTCAGTGGCGGCATAACTTTGAACAGTCACTCCATGAACTGTTGTAAGTCAAGAACTACCGTATTTTTTGGAGTATAAGACGCACCTTTTTCCTCCCTAAAAGTGGCTGAAAATTTGGGTGCATCTTATACTTTGAATGTAGCTTTTTTCCCAGCCCTAACCAGGTGCTAACAGATCTTCCCAGCTCTTACCTTGCAGGCTTTTTCATTGTTACTCTCTCCAAAGAATGTTTTTCCAGCCCTAAGTTTTTGCAGAATTTTTTTTCATTGCTCTACTTGCTCCGAGTAAGTTTTTTTCTAGCCCTAACCAGGTGCTAACAATCTTCCCAGCTCTTACTGGCTTGCATGCTCTTTCATTGTTACTCTCTCAGAAGAAGGTTTTTTTAAGTCCTAACCAGGGGATAAAATATGTGCTGAAGCTGCTCCGAATAAGTTTTTTTTTAAGCCCTAACCAGGTGCTAACGATCTTCCCAGCTCTTACTGGCTTGCAGGCTCTTTCATTGTTATTCTCTCAGAAGAAGGTTTTTTTTAAGTCCTAACCAGGAGATAAAATAATGTGCTGAAGCTGCTCTGAATAAATTTTTTTCTAGCCCTAACCAGGTGCTAACAATCTTCCCAGCTCTTACTGGCTTGCATGCTCTTTCATTGTTACTCTCTCAGAAGAAGGTTTTTTAAGTCCTAACCAGGGGATAAAATAATGTGCTGAAGCTGACCAGACTAAGGATGCTAGCCAGATGAATACCTGGTAGGCAGATTGTTTTCCCCTATTTTCCTCCCCAAAAACTAAGGTCCGTCTTATACTCCAGTGCGTCTTATACTCCGAAAAATACGGTACCTGTATTGTGAGCCAAATTTTCTTAAATTATGGATAACACAGTTTTTACAAATATGCATTATTTTATTGACATTTTGTAATCTCTACAGTCTTAAATTCTTTATCATTCTGGTTTGTAAATTTAATACATCCCTAAGTATGGTTGTGGACAAAGAGATTGCAAATTCTGGTGAAGTTTATTTGTAGAGGTTTAACAATAAACACATCATGTCTTTCTTAACTTTTTCCTAACTTCTTCACTTTTACTGCTCTCTTGAACTTCTCAATCAACCTCCAGGAGGCACTGCTATCCTAGTGGTTAAGGAATTCCAGGTTTCCAACTTCACCATAGAGTTTTTGGGTGATTTTGAGCCAAACTGACCCATGCTCTCTATCCTACCTTACAGGCTTTTATTTGGAGATAAAATAAGGGGAAAATCCCCTTAATACTATGTTACCTCCCAAAGAACCCTAAGATAATTAATAACATAGGTAGAAATAAATGACATTTGACTATTTAGTTACTCATCACTGAATTTTTATAACTGGAGAAGATATAGACATCTCAAGACAATCCACTAGTCTGGCATAATAATTCTCCCATGATGGAGAAGAAATAACAAGATATTTGACCTTGTTTATAAGACTAACTTCAATGATCCAAGCTATTTTGCTGCTTGAGGCAGAGCATAATACTCTACATCAATCAAATTATTTTAGCATCTGTGCTTCACCAGAGTCCTTCCCTGTTTTTGGCAGCAGCATGTAATGGTAAAAATAATTATTTGGTGCCACTTCATAACATCTATAATCTGGAGCCTGAAGCAGCTGTATTATGGTAAAATCAGATTTAATCTCTTTGTGGACAAGACTAGGGACAAGCAGCCTTATTTCTGCACTAATTCCATTAGATTGTTTTACTAGCTCCTTTTAATTTATTGCTTTTTAAATGGTTTAGATTATCAATGGTTACTGCATTGAATTTTTTCTCTGCTCATTTTCTGCTTTATGATGTACTATGTAATTATAAACTACTTAGAACACTAGGGACAGCAGACAGACTTACAATACTGTAAAATTAATATATATCACAATTTTCTCATTCTGTGGCAGATAGGACACAAACTTCTTTGAGCATACCCAGAGCATTAGTTTTCTTGTACTTTAGAGTTATTTATTTAATCAACGTGAAGAACTGACCAATTCTGAGTGGCTTACAATAAGAACAATAAAAAAGCCAATAAAATGGTGAAATCAATGGAAACCAAAAAAGGACAAGATGTGATCATGCAAATTATTCCACAAAACATCCCAGGGCTTGGGAAAGATGCAGATTTTGTGGCTTGCTTAAAGTACGGCCAGGCCAAAGGCAACTCAGATCTCTGGAGAATACCATTGCAGAAAACAGGTACCATATCAGAGAAAGCCTGATTCCTGGGTCGCTTTAGATCAGGGGCAATGTTCCCTGTAAAATTAGAAAATGGCGCGCGGCAGTTAAAAACTGCCACGCGGCGTTCTCTTTTATATGCGCGGCCACACAGGCGCGCAGCCTCTGCCATTTCAAAATGCCAAGCGGAAGTTAAAAACTTCCACGCGGCGTTCTCTCGTTATGTGCACAGCTGCGCGGGTGCGCACTTTAGAGGGAACAGTGATCAGGGGTCCCCTACCACCAGGCCACGTCCCACTACTGGGCTGTGAGCCATTTGGAACTGGGCCGCGGAAGTGGAGGGCAAGCATGTCTCCATTTGCGCAAGCAGCGGGCAAGCGCGTGTGCACATGCTCCATTTTCTCAAGCGGCAGAACTATCCCTCTTCCCCCCTCCCCCCGCCAGTCCACAAAGCCAGAAAGGTTGGGGAACTCCAACCTAGATGACATCGTTTCCTGGATGGGATCCAGAACACATACCCACTGTGCTAGAGTGAGCAGAAACAATGAAAGAAAGGTGATCCCACAGATAGTCAGGCCCTATGCCAGTGATGGCGAACCTATGGCGCGCGTGCCACAGGTGGCACATGAAGCTATATCTGCCGGCACGCGAGCCGTTGCCTAGCTCAGCTCCAGCGCGCATGTGTGCGCCGGCCAACTGATTTTTGGCTTGCACAGAGGCTCTGGGAGGGCATTTTCGGCTTCCGGGGGACCTCCAGGGGGACGGGGGAGGGTGTTTTTGCCCTCCCCAGGCTCCAGGGAAGCCTCTGTAGCCTGGGGCGGGCAAAAAATGGGCCTACCAGGCCCACCAGAAGTTGGGAAATGGGCCATTTCCAGCCTCCAGAGGGCCTCTGGGGGGGCAGGGAGGCTGTTTTCGCCCTCCCCAGGCATTGAATTATGGGTGTGGGCACTCGCGCATGTGCGATAGTGCATGTGCATGCACTTTCGGCACCCAAGGAAAAAAAGGTTCGCCATCACTGCCCTATGCTATGAAGGATCAACAGCAGGGGTTGGTTCCTCCCGGTTCGGACCAGATTGCCCGAACCGTTAGCGACCCGCTGGTGATGTAATTTTGGCGTCATGGATCCGGTTCTGTGCCCGTCTGTGCTGGCCGCCATCTTTTTTTCTGAATTTTCGGCCGATTTTCCTGTGTTTGGATGGCATCACAGCGTTCTGTGCTTTGAAAAAAGCCGTCCCGCCCACCCCCAGGTTAATACTGACCTTTATTTCTTCGTCCGAAGCAGAGCTGATGAGCTCCTCAGTTCTGTTTTGGGCTGAATCCACCTTCTGAGCATGCGCGGAAGTAAAATCACATGAGGGAATGTGCGCGCGCAAGCGTGCACGTGCGCGAAATGACGCGAACCGGTGGCGAAGGTAAGTGAAACCCACCCCTGATCAACAGCCTACCTTGAATTGCATCTAGGAATTTTACTTTAGCTTGCACAGCAGAGATGTTCCATGAGTGTCGTGAGGCATGCCCACAACTGCTGATGCAGCTGCATTCTGGACCTGTTACCATTTCTTTCGTGAAGCGTGTTGCATTGTCAGACTGCTATGGGAATTGTTGTACTTTGTGTTTGAAATTTGTCGTGAAAGAACTTGCAGTAGAAAACCCATGCCCTCTGTTCAGCATTATGGTCATATTACGCTCCAGTGATTCATTGCTCCATGAGAATTTTCTTTATTGAGTTGACTTTATTGAATTCTTTGTAGTTGCTGATAAAGAAATTGTTGAGAGCTTAAAAATGCCACTAATTGTAGTGATTACATTTGTTTTTGAAGAACTGTAAGCAGGAAGAGCAATGTCAGTACATGTTTATGTCTGCGGCTGCACTAGTAAGTCTATTTACTGTACATTGCAAATATACAAGGGCAGAAGATAAAACAACATTGACTTTGATAATGTTATTTATTATCTTCATTCTTATGTAATACAGAAAAACATTGAAATTGAGAGAAACGCAAAACTTGTGGAAACTCTAAGGGAAAGAATAGAATAAGACACTGCATTGATATATGGTGATTAAGACACTGACAGTGAGATAAATGCAGGTAATGTCAGTTTTATATTGATTGGGCCTCCTTTGCTAAATAAATGTTATAGATTATTAATGTGGTTTAGAGTGGTAGGTAAAGACTATATGTCTTACATTTATTTATTTATTTATTTATTTATTTATTTATTTATTTATTTATTTATTTATTTATTTATTTATTTATTTGGCATTCTTATATGCCGCCCAACTCCCGGAGGACTCCGGGCGGCGTACAACAGCAAAAAATACAAGAAACCAATAATAAATATGCATTTAAAAACAAATATAAAAATTAAAACGGTAATATTAAAAGTATACAATAACCATTCAACAATCATACATACTTGGGGTGAGCTCAATGGGTTATGCTCTACCCTCAGCCTGCAGGAAGAGCCATGTCTTAACAGCCTTGCGGAAGGCCAGCAGAGTGGGGATAGTTCGGGTCTCTGGGGGAAGTTGGTTCCAGAGCACGGGGCCGGCCACAGAGAAGGCCCTCCCCCTAGGGCCCGCCAGCCGGCATTGCTTGGCTGACGGGACCTGGGGGAGGCCAACTCTGTGGGCCCTAACCGGTTGAAGGGAAGTGTGAGGCAGAATGCGGTCCCGGAGATAACCTGGTCCTAAGCCATGAAGGGCTTTAAAGATGGTGATCAACACCTTGAATCGGACCCGGAGACCGATGGGCAACCAATGCAGCTGGCTGAGTACAGGTGTCACGTGGGTGTACCTTGGCACACCCACCACAGCACGCGCAGCCGCATTTTGCACCAACTGAAGTCTCCGGATACTCTTCAAGGGTAGCCCCATGTAGAGCGCGTGTAATAACTATACATGTAATAACTATACAGCTAAATTACATATTCCTAAAAAAATGTCTTTATGGGTGTGTTTCATTTAAACAAAAAAACAATTTAGAGTCAGCTGAAACATCTGTTCTATATTTTTTGTATTAGATTTGGATTATGTGAAGATGAATAGGAAAGTGCAGCAAGCATGACATCTCTGGCCAACATCATTCCTTCCCCACAATCTGAGTGGGTCTCCTTCAGTGATGGCCTTCACCGTTCTGTTACTTCCAAAGGTAAAATTGTGCTCTTTCATGACATATAGGTTCTTGCTATTTATTGAAATGAATAAGCATTTGAATTCAGCTATAGTCAAAAACCAAAACTTCATGTGGCTTGCGATGAATACAAGTTCTGCATATGTACAGTTCTCCATCCTCAACCCCCGCCCCACCTGTGGGATTCTGTCACTTTCCAACTGGATGTTACCAGAAGAAAACTCCTGAAAAAGACTAAGGAAAACATTGTGCATAAGTAAGTCCCTTGTAATTATCCCAATCTCCTGATCAGATCCCAGATAGTCTACTATGTAATTACTAAAATGTAATAACAGTTATAGAGTAAATATAAGGGACAGCTATAGAGTGTCCACTGTAATTTTAAAAATGTAAAATTTAAAATTATTAAAAAAGGAGGATTTCAATATTCTTGAACAAAAAATACTTGGATTTTCGAATGAGAATTGTGAAATCTTGGGAGAACATTGAAACTGGTAAGATTTCAAATGATGAAAAAAAGATTTTTGAAAAAAGGCCTGGTGTCAAAACATGTTGTCCAATGCTGAAATACAATATTGCAGTGAACCCCATCAGCCATTAAGTTCATTGGGTAAATTTGGATCATTCACTCAATATATCTCAGAAGATGGTAATGAAGATAAAATGAGGCCATGATGTCCAGTTTCCTTGGCTTCTGAAAGGAAGCAGGATAAATATAGTCCTAAGGATCTGGTTTCAGTTAGGCAACTAGGACATAGTAGATCATGTTTTTAAAAAGAGAAAGAGAATGCAGTAGTATGCTTTGACACAATTGTGTTTAGAGAAATGAGAATTTTATTAGTGTACATTGAAATACAGGTCAAACTAAACCATTTATGGGATTCTTTCCACGTCTACAATTTTATGGTAACCTGGGCAGAGCTTTTTGTTACAAAAACTCAAGGCTAAGGAGTTCCTGTAACAAAAAGGAAGAGTGTACCGGTAGCAGTCCTTTGCTAATTTTCCTTTTCCTTTTCCTTCTCCTGTAGTATCTTCATTTTACACCACATATGTTGCCATTTTAACATGTATTTGCCCATTTCTTCCACATAATAACTGGCTTCTGTTTGACAATGCTCTCTTGAATAAACTTCGTTGGCTAGATTTAGCTATAATACAAAGGCATAGACCAGGGCTTAGATTTCACAGAAGCTGAGTTCATATGCCTTACTCAGTCCAAGCAAATCACATAGGAGAGTCTGAAGGTAGAAGTAGAAGAGAGTCTGAAGATACTCATTGTGACTACCGTGTTTTTCTGTTCAGCAAACACAGAGCTTTAAAGTCATTCTATACCTTTCACATATGTTAATAGATGATAAAGTTGTGTGTCCTTCTTAAACAATTAGTGTGATGCCATATTACTCATTTTTACAGTGTGGTTCTCATTACAGGTCATACTAGGGAGCCACTTGAGAGATTTCTTTCCTCCTCTGATACTTCCTCTGAAGGCATCCAAAATCTAGATGGAGAACTGCCAAGTTTTTCACATGCTGAATTGGGAGAAAGAATAAACAAAACAGCTGTAGGTCTTGATCTGCCTTCATCCTTCAGCACGTGGGTCCAGTTTGAAGATGCACCCTGGACCAACAGTTCACCAGAGCATCCACGTACAGGTTGGAATGTCACTTATTTATTGTGTATTATAACAATAGGCTACATCACCTTTTACCAACCTGGTACTCTCCAATGTCCTAGATTAGAATTCCCATCATCACTCAGTTAGCATTCACAACCTAATGGATATTAATTGGAATAATGAGGATGGTAATATATAGTTCAGCTTCTTTCAATTGGAGAGTTTGGAAGTTTCTGTACTATTTGACCTAGGATGTTTAAGATTCAACTTGTACTGTGGATATTTCTTAAGCATGTTGGTAAAGGAAGCAAATTTCAAAGCCTTGATGTAAAGCATTCCTATTTTACAGAAGTATATGTATATCGATGTTGCCCAGAGTCAGTGTACCATCCAGGTATTAGACAAGTATATTGTAAAATATTTTCCATACAGATCATTGGTTGTTGCCTTATTTGCTAAGTTTTTGGTAGCAAATGATACAGCTTTTTAGGAGAACAATGGGTGGTAGGTGTTCTAGAACCTACATATGAAGGGGATCTAATCTGAATTTTGATTCGGTATTCCAAACAATTGGATGGAATGATGTTTTTCATTTAAACTAATCAGTAAAACTATAACATCAGGGGATTGGGTTTCACACAGACTCTTCTTCCTGGAATATTTACTAAAACAGAAAATAATTAAGTTGATCTAGCATGTGGTGAGAAACAGGGGAAGTAAATTAATATTACATCCCAGTACATCAGATCATTTTTATTTCATTTTTTAAAGAAATGTTTTTAAAAAGCTGTGCTAGATGAAAAAGAATTTCAAAGACTTGAAATATGAAGAGTGTTATTTCTTTTTTGTTGCTGCTTTAGAAACAAACAACTTTAGCTCTTTTTTACCAGCCTTCAGCCTCAGAGCCAGAAGGAAATTTTTCATTGCTTTTTAAGATAAAGAGGCCTTCTTCTTGCACATATGTGCTGCATTACCATAACAAAGATCTACTATTGGTTAGTTTGCAGTTTTAAAATATGTAATGTTGTGATTAAAATATTTGATTAGCTTTAGTTTTTTTAAAATAAAAATTCCTGTTTTAATCTAGTTATACAAGTAGTATGTGAAATATGACTAGTATGGTATTAGTGGGATGATAAGAAAATAAGTAAATGAGGGTGTAAGAAGTGACTTTGATCATCTCCTTTAATCTATTTGTCTCCTGTAGGGGGGGGGGAATTGAAGCCAGTTGGCTATCAATTAGATTTACTAAAGGATTGATCAGAGGAATACTGTTGATATAATTTACTTGGACTTCAGTAAGGCATTTGATAAAGTAGACCATAACCTACTACTAGATAAAGTAGAAAAATCTGGGTTAGACAGCATCACCACCAGATGGATTCGTAACTGGCTGACCAACACTCAACGTGTAGTCCTCAATGGAACCGCATCAACATGGAGGGAAGTATGCAGTGGAGGACCCAAGGCTCTGTTTTAGGCCCAGTACTCTTCAACATCTTCATCAATGACTTGGACAAGGGGATAGATGGGGAACTCATCAAATTTGCAGATGACACCAAGCTAGCAAGGATAGCCAACACTCCAGGGTAAAAGCTTATTGCAGTTGAATTGAACATCTTCAAGTTGCCAAGGTTGGGAAACACTGTCCTATACCATTCCAGACTTTCTTTATTTTATTTATTTATTTATTTTATTTAAATGGATTTATATGCCGCCCAACTCCCAGGGGACTCTGGGCGGCTCACAACATGTCCAGTCCATTTATCAATATAAAAAAAAGACACAACAATTAAAAACTACAAAAATTAAAAAGAGCATCTAACATTCATAATCAAGGGGGGAGACCCATATCTGGTCTGGTTGGTCTCACTTTCACCCCGCCTGCCGGAAGAGCCAAGTTTTTATTGCTTTACGGAAGGCCAGCAGGGTGGGGATAGTCCTAATCTCTGGAGGAAGCTGTTTCCAAAGGGAGGGAGCTCCCATAGAGAAGGCTCTCCCCCTCGGCCCCACCAACCTGCATTGCTTGGTCAATGGGACCTGGAGACCAACTTTGGGTTTAATGGGATGAATGCACATGACCTAGAAAGAATAACATGACCTAGAAAGAATAACAAAACAACAAAACAGAATAATAGAGTTGGAAGGAATCCTGGAAATTCTCTAGTCCAACCCCCCTCCCATCCAAACAGGAAACCCTATAACATTGCAGATAAATGGTTATCCAATATCTTCTTAAAAACTTCCAGCATTGAAGCATTCACAACTTTTGGAGGCAAGCTGTTCTACTGGTTAATTGTTCTCACTGACAGGAAATTTCTCCTTAGTTCTAGGTTGCTTCTCTCATTGATTAGTTTCCATCCATTGCTTCTTGTGCTTCCCTCAGATGCTTTGGACAATAGGCTGACCTCATCTTATTTTAGGCAGCCTCTCAAATATTCAGAGATTGCTATCATGTCACAGTAGTGCTTATTTTCACTAGACTAGACATAACCCAATTCCTGCAATCTGTTTTAGTCTCCAGCTCCCTAATCATCTTTGTTGCTCTTCTTTGCACTCTTTCTAGAGTCTCAGCATCTTTTTTATACTCTGGCGACCAAAACTGGATTCAATATTCCAAGTGTGGTCTTACCAAGACATTATAAAGTGATACTAACACTTCACTTCTCCTTTAAAAGACTAAGGAAAACCTTAAGCGTAAGTAAGTTCCTTGCGATTATCCTGACCTGCTGACCAGATACCAGATGGTCTATTTTTAGGATGAAGTTACCAAAAAGTATCATGGAGAACATTCTCTAGTTTAGAAATTCTTGTCCAACCAATGAAAAGACAACCTAGATAATGAAAGAATTAGTGTCTTCAGCTGTTATTTGTGGCCATCATTTTCATTTCCTCTTTTCAAACAAAATGGCTTGGTTTTATGTTTATGCTCATGGGCACCTTAAGCCAGAATTTGAGAATGAATTTGGAATCTCTGGTGTGCAATCAGATTATAACCTCTGAGAACAGAAAATGGCAAAATTTTAAAAATTAAAATTCATAGTACAATAAAGGTAGATTTAAAAGAAATAGGGTTCAGAAGGGGAAGATAAATAAAAGAATAAACATAGTTCTATCTGAGATGAGGGATTAAATCTCAGAAAAGACTAGTTTAAAGGAAACTGAGTGAGAAATGTGCAAAATAAAACCAAATGCTAATGTCATTCAGTCAAATTATTCACTACACCGAGAAGTCCAAATGGATTAGATTTCTTTCTGTTTCCTGCAATATTTCTCTTCACATTTTGCAGGAAATCTTTTCTTCCAGACAGCCATCTATCTATTGCTCCCAGGTGAAATCCAAAATAGAAGATGCCATCAGAAAGTTTCATTCAAAGGGGTGGAGGGTGGGAAGATGTTTGTGCTCAGGGATTATCCAAATGATTTTCCAGATTTACCTTCCTAGAGGTAGAAAGCATTCTGACACATTCTGACCTAACAGGAATCTCTAGAAGGTTGAATTGATGCAAATGCCCTCATTTTATTTCCCTGCCTATAGTTCTCCCATGATATGAGTGTGTATACGATTCTATGTGTTTAGTGGGGAAAGGCTGGCATGTGCGTCCTCTCTCCCTTCAGCATTCAGAATTGGCATATTCTACTCATGTGCCCACCTCCCTATCTCCTTGGCATCTTCGATGCCTTCCCTATTTCCTTCCAACAACCTGGATCAGGCTTCCAGCACAGCATGTTGCACTACCTTTGATCCTCAAGCCTTCCATTGCCTTCACTTCCTTTCCTTCCCTCCCTCTGCCGCCACTGATAATATCCCATTCCACCAGTCTGCTTTCTCCTAATCTTTCCAGCACTTTCTCTGTCTTCCAGCACTTGCCCATGTCTCCTCAACAGCTGCTAACCCTGACCTTTGCCTGCCCTGACTCTTCGCCTTAAAACACTTGTGCCTGGAGCATTGCCTTTTCTTCCTAACCCAGGACAAAGCAGCCCCATTTTGCCTATATCTGGACTAAATGAATGTGTTTGGTCTGGAAACAAGCCCCCTGGCAACCCACAATTTCCATGTTCTGCACAGTCCTCTCTTATGCTTGATAATCCCTTTATACGGAACTCTTTTTAGACCATTAAATATAATAAACTTATTTTTTCTTTTAAGCCTCATCTCCAAAAATATTTTGTTGGATGTGTCCCTCTTTGGGATATTCAGAGAGACAACCTCTTACTTCAGAGAGCAGTTGGACAACTACTTCAGAGAATAGTAGCAGCCCAAGTATCACCCCTTCCTACACTGATCTTCAATCAATAAATACAGAGGATTTGACTAGTGGAAGAGTATCTGCTGAAGACTCAACTGGTAAGCAACATTTTTTATTTATTTATTTATTTATTTATTTATTTATTTATTTATTTATTTATTTATTTATTTATTTATTTATTTATTTATTTATTTATTTATTTATTTATTTATTTATTTATTTATTTATTTATTTATTTAATGTATTTATAGGTTATCTCATTCCAGACAACTCTAGTCATACTCTTCCCTTTTATTGGCCAAATGTTGTTGAATGAACTTATAGTTTCCAGTGAATCCTCATCATAGGGAAATACCCATACTTCAGGCAGCATCAAGTAAGCTGGTTTGTCTTATTCCTACATTCTGGATGCTGTTATTCCAGTTATCAAACTCCAGTAATGAGGTGGCAGATGTTGGACATGTGTTTGAAGTTTTAGTTACAGTACTGTTTTGCCCCAGTGTCTTGGTACTTCTTTCATATTTTAAAGATCTCCAGCCCTTGTCTATAGAGAGTCTTAGTCATCCAGGTCATGGTTGTCCCACAGGTGCTTTTTCAAAAGGCAATTGGACTTTCTTGTTTTTTTTCTTCAAAAACATTTCGTTTAAGAAACTTCTTCAGTTCAATTCAGAACTGAAGAAGCTTCTTGGATGAGAAGCAAAATGTTTTCAAGGAAAGAAACGAAAATCCAGTTCTCTTTGGAAAAAGCACCTTTGGGATCTCCAGCCCTTCCAGTTAAACCAGGATAGGATTTTTTTCCCTATTAATAGGTGGTATAGGGACTGTATTATGAAACATGGAGTTAATTCTTTTCCCCTGCCATTGTTTCTAATAATTTAGTTTTCAATTTCTGTATATCCATTTACTTAACAAAACAAAACAAAATACATATTGGTGTTAAACTACAAATAACAGATTTATCCTGACCCTAAGATTAATGTTAGAATATTGCAGAAGAGGAAATGAAGATCAAAAATTATTGATGGGAAACCTTGTGATTTGATATTTTGAATAAGTAATAGTATTTATTTATTTATTTTTATTTAGTGTTCTTCTATGCCGCCGTACTCCCTGAGGACTCAGGGCGGGTATTATAGTATTGGGATCCTGTACTCTGCAGCACCTACCTGCCTACATTCACACCCATTCATGCTCCTGCCTGATCTTGTACCCTCCCATGTACCCACCCCACCCATTTCTAGTGGTCCTCGCTTAATGATACACTGGGAACTGTTGGAATTGCCATCACTAAGCAGCATTCATGTGCCATTGCGCTTTACAAGCACATTGCTTAGTGATGGAAACTCTAGTCTCAATCACTGTCGTAACCTCGGGACTACTTGTAATGTTGGATTCCTGGTATGTTATCAAAGTAGGAAGATGCTCACTGCATACATAAAGTGACCGTCAATATTTTGGTGAAATTAAACTGTTCGTTCCTATGCATTTTGGGGGTTTTGGAGATCATTCCATTGCTTTGTAGTTAATTCATATACAGTAAGTAGTATACATTTTGCAACGTAAGGATAGTCATTCATTGTCTTCAAGTTGCTGACTATAAAATAAGTTTCTTTTAGGTTTTACAAAAATGTTTTATAGGTACAGTGTTTGAATAAGATCATTAACTACATATAATTTGGCTTCTAAGAACATATGCAGCTGCTTTCATAGAGAGGACTCCAAATTAATCAAAACTTATGGATCTTGGGCTTTCTTATTCAATCTGCCTTTGGATTATGGATTTCCTGTCTGGCCGCTCTCAGAGGGTCAGATTAGGTAATCATATCTCTTCAGCCCTTATTCTTAACGCTGGTACACCATAGGGTTGCGTGTTGAGTCCATTACTCTATACTCTTTATGTGCATGACTGCATTTCCACTCACGCTAGTAATACTATTACTAAATTTGCAGATGATACAACAGCGGTGGGACTGATCTCTGGGGGGGATGATTCTGCCTATCGAGATGAGGTGGAACGGTTGCTTTCATGGTGTGGAGACAATCACTTGGTCCTTAACACAAATAAGACCAAGGAGTTTATAGTGGACTGTAGAAGGAATAGATCATACATCCAGCCCTTGCTTATCAATGGAGACCGAGTGGAGCAAGTAGCCAGTTTTAAGTTTCTGGGTGTTATCATAAAAGAGAACCTGACCTGGGGCACTCACATTGCAGCACTGGTCAAAATGGCCCAGCAGAGATTATACTACCTGAGACTTCTCAGGAAACAATAACTGAATGAAAAACTGCTGGTGGCCTTCTACCGCTGCATAGAGAGTATTTTAACTTACTGCTTCTCCATGCTCTGATCGATGGGGGATTCCAGGATAGGATGGGTCATCTCTAGTCCTCTAGCTCTATGACTGTGTTGAATAATTGAAGACATGAGAAAGGACGTATCAGGTAAGAACCAACGTCCAATCTGTGTATGGTTTGCTAATTGCACAGTGGCAGATAGGACAGCACTCCAGAGGGTTAACATCATTGCCCAGAGGATCATTGGTTGCCCTCTCCCCTCTTTGGAAGAGCTTTATAGCTCCCACTGCCTTAAGAAAGTTCAAAACGTTCTTAAAGATCCATCTCATCCTGGGCACCCTTTTTTTGAACTATTACCATCTGGCAGACAGTACAGTGTAATAAAAACAAGGACAAATAGGCTGAAAAACAGCTTCTATCCCAGGGCAATAACCATATTGAATTCTACGGTATAGTGCAATATCTGGTTTTCAATTTCAATTATACAGAATGTAAAGGATGTATGTTTGTGTTTTTATTTTTATAGTTATAATGTATAACTATATAACACTGAAGATGGCATTTAATTTTGTTGTACCATGTGCAATGACAATAAAGTAAAGTAAAGTAAAGTAAACTAAATACAATATGTAGCTATTTCCTATTTCTCTCCTTAACCAGTTTTCTTTGGAGAGAAGAAAGTACAGTGGAAAATGAAGGAAAGAGTTTCTTTTTTTTTCTTAAAACAAACCAACCCTGTAAAATTCTGAGAATAAGAGGGTAATTGGACAATCATACTGATCAAGAAACATGTTGAAACTATGTCTGAGAGCAAACTAGCCCTGGGTAAAGACCAGCTGCATATGCAAAGTACAGCTATATACCAAATAATATTTATGGTGCATAATCACAGCATCACAGTATGCTAAATCCTTAATAAGAATCTAATATGTGATTGATGTATTTTTTTTATAGTGGATGGAGATGAGAATTAACAGTAACACTAAGTGCTATTATACATCACTTCAATTTGATTATTGGAGTGATTTATCCATGCAAAGGTGTAATTTTCCATCATCAAAACAAAGCAAAGATCCTGCTCGGTCCCTAAGAACTGGAAGGAAAAAATTTTTTTGGGGGGGGAGATAGATCGAGATCTGCTTACTGAAATAAGAAAATCCACTTAAGGTTGTTGCACAAAAGTGTGGGAAAGAATCATGAGATCATAACTGGTAAGAAGCAGAATTATGTGGTTAAGCACTGATGGGAGGTTTACAGAACCAATTTTAGAAGCAGCTATTTTAAATGATAGAGAGCTAATTAGAAGCAGATTTTGCATAAAAAGAATAGTCATAGAAGAAGGTTGGGCTCAGAAGTTGGGTTACTTGTTCTAGCAGAATTTGTTGCAGTTTTCCTACCCTTCACTGGAAAAAGAAAATGTTGGTATATTCTATAAAATGAATCTAAGTTAACTAATATATGATGTACACATAGAATTCTTAAGGTTGTCAATTTAATATTTTTAATATTACCCAGTTTTACACATCCAAGGATACAGAAAACAGAATAACAGAGATGGAAGGGATCTTGGAGGTCTTCTACACAGACCCTCTACTTAACAGGAGACCCTATACCTCTGATGGCGAATCTATGGCACGCGTGCCAGAGGTGGCACACAGAGCCCTTTCTGTGGGCATACGCGCCGTCGCCCCAGTACAGTATCCATAGGGCGGGTGTTAGCAAGCCACAGGCCCTTTCATCCCTCCACTGCGGCTCCCTGTCAGGTGATCCCACCACTAGCTGGCCTCGCCCTCCCCTCCCCTCCCCTCCCAGTCACCCTAAAGGAGTCTTTGAAGGCTGAACGCCGAGAGACATGGATTTCCTCCACCTTCTGCGTTCTCACCCCGTGCTGAAGTGAACCAAACAGGCCAGGGTCTCCCACCCCGCTAAGCGGCCCCGCTGAGCCCACTTGCAAACTCTGCTGAGCGTGGCTCCAAATGTTCGGCTCGCGCATCCCTCCCGGCCTGTGCCAGCACCACCGCCATGGTGGGGAAGGTGCGCACCCTGCCTGCTCTGCTTTCGCTGGCCAGAGGTGGGGCTCCACGCCGCCACCTCCCAGCTGGAGCACCACATTTGTTTGCTTGCTGGTCGTCTCTGAGGAGGGAGCTGCGGTCAGGCCACCCGCACCCCTGCCACTGGGGGAGAGGGAAGGGGGGATGTTTCCCCAACAGGATCCAGATTGGAGTTGCCTTATTTTGTGTGGATCTCTAATGCTTGGCTTTCCCTGCCAGCCTCCGCTCCCACTCCACAGCCCAAGTGGTTGAATTCACACAACACGTGAAGCTGGGCTGGAAAGCACAGATGGATGGATGGATGGATGGATGGGTGGGTGGGTGGGTGGGTGGGTGGGTGGATGGATGGATGGATGGATGGATGGATGGATGGATGGATGGATAGATAGATAGATAGATAGATAGATAGATAGATAGATAGATAGATAGATAGATAGATAGATAGATAGATAGATAGATAGGTGAGACAGAGAGAGAGAGAGAGAGAAGGAAAGAGAGAGAGAGGGAAGGAAAGAGAGGAAAAGAGATGGAGAGAGAGGGGGAAAGAGAAAGAGAAAGACAGAGGGGGGAAGAGAGAGACAGAGAGAGAAGGAGGGAGGGAAAGAGAGAAACAGAGAGGCAGAGGACGAGGGGGGAGGGAAAGAAAGAGGGAAAGAGAGGGAGGGAAAAAGAAAGAAAGGGAGGGAAAGAGAGAGGGAGGGAGGGAAAGAGAAAGGGAGGGAAAGGGAGAGGGAGGGAAAGGGAGAGGGAGAAAGAGAGAGGGAGGGAAAGAGAAAGATATTTACAAAAGTTTTTCTTTTTTATTGTTGCTAAACATAATATTTCAAAAGCAGGAAAAAAATGAAGGGGCATAAAAGTGCATTTATCATGTTTTTCTTAGAACAATTAGCTGAACTCTGCCTTGTTTATCATTATTTTAGGTAGTAAAACCTCATTATTCAGGTTAAATTGCCGTGTTGGCACTTTGCGATAAATAAGTGGGTTTTGGGTTGCAGTTTGGGCATTCGGTCCTTAAAAGGTTCGCCATCACTGCCCTATACCATTCTGGACAAATGGCTGTCTAATCTCTTCTTTAAAAACCTGCAGTGATGGAGCATCCACAACTTCTGGGGGCAAGCTGTTCCACTGAATTAAAATGTTCTCATTGACAGGAAATTTTTCATTAATTCTAGATTGGCTGTCTCTTTGATAAGCTTCCATCTGTTACTTCTTGTCCTGCCCTCAGGTGCTTTGGAGAATAGGTTGATTCCAGGGGCAGGTTGCTCGCTTACCGATGCTGGTGCGCTGCGTGCGCATCTCCACCTTTTGGGAGGCACTCGCTACGCACATGCGCCCCCTCATGCAATTTTGCTTCTGCGCATGCGCAGAAGCAAAATCTTGCCAAAATCTTGTGAGGAGACGCGTGCGCATGTGAGATTTCAGCGCAATTTTGCTTCTGCGCATGCGTGGAAGCGAAATCTTGCTGAAATCTTGTGAGGATGTGCGCGCGCAAGAGATTTGGTGAGATTTCACTTCCATGCATGCGCGGAAGCAAAATCGCACCGAAATCTTGCGCGCGCATCCCATCGCAAGATTTCGGTGAGATTTCACTTCCGCGCATGCGCAGAAGCAAAATCACCCAAAAATTCTCAGAAAAAGATGGCAATGCGCGCGACGGACTGGCGGAGATGGCTCCGGAGTGGTCGCGCGCAAATTGCGCAATTAGACACTCCCTTCCACCAGACAGCTCCGGTAGGAACCCACCACTGGTTGATTCCCTCCTCCCTGTGACAGTCCCTCAAATTTTGAAAGACTGCTATTTGTCACCCCTAGTCCTTCTCTTTATTCTTTATTCCCACAACTGTTCCCACAACTGTTCATTATAAGCTTTATCCTCCAGCTCCAATAATTTTTGTTGCTGTTCTCTGCACTCCTTCTAGAATCTCAATATCTTTTTTTGTATTGTGGTGACCTAAACTGGATGCAGTTTTGGTGAGTTTTGGAATTTAGGGGAGAGAGCGAGCTGTAATCTATGAAGCAATCAATGTGTACAATGCTGAAATGAAATGTTGCTGGATTTTTTATGTTCAAAAAGACCTTTTAAAAGTGTTTATAATTACAATTTCTTTAGTTTCATCATAATCCCCCACTTATGCCTTTGGATGTATGACATTACATTAGGTAGTTCCTTTTTGTCTGTGCTTATAATTTATGTAGTGATCTTCTAGATGCAGCATATTATATTTTATTTATTTATATGGCTGCCCAACTAACTAAGATAACTCTGGACAGCTTACAACATTAGAAATCCACAACATAAAAATCATATACTTCCCCTCCCCCAATGGCAGCAGCAACACAATGAGACCAACTACTTGATCAGCTAGATATCAAACACTTAATATTCAAATTGCATCTGGCATGGTAAATGCTGGAAAATATTTGGACTTTTTTTCCAACAGAAATAAAAACAATTGATTATATAATCCAGAGTTTGGGTAGAACAAACGGGAACCAAGAATTATTGTCAGAGGTACTTTAGTCCTATGAGGATCGGAAATTGCAGACTTGTTAATTAATCTACTGCTACTCTACTAATTACAAAAGAGAAATTAAGAAATTGTAATAATCAAGGGCAACTGTGAACTTTGTGATAACTTGAGGGCAGGGTGGTAATTCTTCAGGATGAGTCACTTTTCTCACCAGGCTTCTGATTGGCCAATGCACAATTTCCTTTCATGAGATTGTCAGCAGGATGATGATTCATAATTAGATCCGCAATATCAGTTTATGTTCCCTCTGGAAAATTCCATAGGACTTGGAATTTTCTGGAAAACTCATGATATATGAGCAAAAGTAATCAGAACTTTTTGTTCCTAACACTTTACGTAATTTCGCTTACCTGACTTATTTTGCTCAAACACAGTGTAAATCTGATCTAATGCCAAGCAAAACACCAATCAATAGAATAAACATGACCAGACAGCTAGAATATCTAAAGCTCTATTGAAATAGTAGCAATTAGCAAAATAACGGCTTGGGACAGGGATTAATTTTCATCAAGGTTAAAATAGACAAAACAAAACTAGAATAGAACTTAGAAAATGTTATATAATAACAGTCTTTCTGGTTGAGGATCAAAGAAGGATGATAAAAAGAAAATGATATAATTTAGAAAAAAATGTGGAGGCTATCAATCAGAATGAAGGCTGTACAGTATTGGCAACCTGTAACTTTTCTTTGAATAGAAAAACATTTAAAACACTTTTCATTCATCTCAGTTCACTAATGGCTCAAGCTTTCCTTCAAGTGAGCTGTATTTGAATGCTTATTAGATCATACATAGCAAATGTATTTAACTCTATATTTAGCTTACTGGCTCAGATATGTAACCACCACTTAGTAGTGTATTAGAATAATATTGTTCTAGATCCAAGGCAGATCTTCACTTCAACTTCAGGTATTTTCCCACTTGACTAGAGTGAGAACATTAAAAATGCTATGATACATGTGTATGTACACATATACAGTACATACTGGTACACACACACACAATTGAATGAAATTTGTAAAAGTATCTTATTCTAAGCAGTGAAGTTTGTCACTTGCAAGTTTGCATTACTTTCTCAAGACTGTGTTATGTATTCCTTCCATCCTTGAATTGACAGAAAAATATGTTACATAAATTGTGCTGCCCACACAGCTGAGCTTTATTATGTCTTCGTTATAAAGTCAGGAATTGGTGGTGTCCTTATTTCATTTAGGAGCGTTTTGGTGCACTAACTGGTATTTTTCCCAGTTTCCTTTCTCCTTGCTGACAATAAAAACACTCCAATTTGCTGCCCTTAAGTTGTAGTGGTAGGACTGTCTAGGTTCTCACTCCAACTTCATCTCATAGCCTTCTTATGCATCAGAATGTTGGTTTGTTTTGACATACGGTAGGACTATCGATCCTTTGTCAAACACTTTTTAAAAACCCTGTTAATTGGGACAAAGCTTGCAAAAACAGGTGTGATCTTGTTAAAGACCCCCTACAAATTGAAGCATAAAGCATTCAACAAACTTAGGAGAAATTACACAACTCAATAACTTGGGAGCTTCCAAAGCAAATAGTTGTTCTTGTTCTTTTGTGACTTTATTATGTCAAAGTGTCTCTCATTTAGTTGTAGTGATAGGGCTTTCTAGGTTCTCATTCCAACTTGATCCCACTAAATGAGAGAGCAGAATCATGATCTAAGTCCAATGGTCAGATTTGAATCAAGATTCTTTGGTTCTGTTAGAATATTCATGAACTGGGAGAGCCCATGTTAACAAGGTCAGCCAATGAATAGGCATAGCAACTAAATCAGCCAATGGGAGTTAAACACTTCTGAGTCTGTGCAGAGAATCGAAACTGGAATTTAAGCTTAAGGCTGGGTGTGGCTCCAGTCTCTACTCTGTACTCTTCCATTCTGAACTCTGCTGAAATGAAACTAACTCTCCTGCTTGTGTTTACCTGTAACTGATTGAAGAAGAACTCTGCTAATGGTATTGTAAATATATTATTATGTTTATAAAGAAGTTATTGAAGCTAGCTGAATCAGTTATCTGTGTGTGCTTCTGGTTTTGATTTTGCAACAAACTTTAAAAGGTTCTCCCTGTTTTGAGTTTCTTTTTGTTGTCATTTGGGGAAAATAATCAAGAAGCAAAAGCAGTGGTATGGCTGGCTTTGGATGGAGCTAGACTAGATTGTCTTTAAGACTCTTAAGACCCCACCAACTCTCTTGATAACATCCCACCAACCCTAGAATCATGCTACAGCTTGACTTCCCCTATTGCAATATTGGTATATAACCAGGCATTGGAAAGACAGAACATTGTGCAAACATGAGTGAACCTTTGTTGCTCTCATCATCTTGGTTCTTGGCTATCATCCTTAGATGATGAAGGGAGATCAGTGGGAAAGTTCCTCTTGTCTTTGACCATTAAGTTGAAACACAGTTGTGCAGCAAATATATGACATAAACTTCAGATATTAGGACTGTTAAATAAAATATTTAGGAAGGACTTCAATTATAGGAGGAAAGATTTGGACTAAACATTAGGAGACACAGTAAGAGTTATTTGACATAACAGTCCTATCAGCTAAGATATTTTCAATTTTGTTATGCACATTTTATAGAAAGGAAAAGAGCTTGCACCTCTCTTATTTTGCTTCTATAGCATCCAAATAAAAGCAGATTGAAAATAAAAAACACGCTTACCGTATTTTTCGGAGTATAAGACGCACCGGAGTATAAGACGCACCTTAGTTTTTGGGGAGGAAAATAGGGGAAAACAATCTGCCTACCAGGTATTCATCTGGCTAGCATCCTTAGTCTGGTCAGCTTCAGCACATTATTTTATCTCCTGGTTAGGACTTAAAAAAACCTTCTTCTGAGAGAGTAACAATGAAAGAGCCTGCAAGCCGGTAAGAGCTGGGAAGATCGTTAGCACCTGGTTAGGGCTAGAAAACAACTTCTTTGGAGCAAGTAGAGCAATGAAAAAAAACCCTGCAAAGACTTAGGACTGGAAAAACATTCTTTGGAGAGAGTAACAATGAAAAAGCCTGCAAGGTAAGAGCTGGGAAGATCTGTTAGCACCTAGTTAGGGCTGGAAAAAAAGCTACATTCGAAGTATAAGACGCACCTGAATTTTCAGCCACTTTTAGGGAGGAAAAAGGTGCGTCTTATACTCCGAAAAATACGGTAATTCAGGGACAGGATGCTTATTCTAGTGTGACCTAAGGTAAAACCCCATATCAACCACCTACTCACATTTTACTTGGCATTATGGGCTGGGAATAAGTAGAGGCATGTTATGAGGATACATCTTTTAAAACCAGTTATTATTTTTGTACCATAGTAAGTTGATTTAAGAATCAGCCTTATGTCTCTGACTCATACACACACACCCATTATTTATCTATGATCTTTTTCTCTTTATAATATGCAGTGACCAATTTTCATATTTGAACTGCTCTTTAAGGAATGGGGAAGAGTAATATTCTTCTGTCTCTTTGAGAATTGAAAAGTCTCTAGGTCATTTCATTTCATTTCAAGAGCAGTTATTTCTGGGAGGGAGTGGAGGTAGTAGAACTGGGGAAAAAAGATATGCACTCCTGCCCTTCGTACGTTTAGCACATACGACTTTAATAGAATAATTATATCTATCATGTGTAGCAATTTGAGAGAGAAAAAGCTACTAGATGTTCGTGCTACCATTGTAAAGTTTAATACAGGATGTGGGACTCAGTGGAAGTTTACATATGCTATGCTCAAGAGATTGGACACAAGTGGCTAATCAGAGACCAATGTCTGTGAGGTTTGGTATCATCCACTTGTTAATGTTAAAAACTTTAAGTCTAATTAGTATTTTTTTTTCAAGCAACTAGAAAACTGTGAAACACACAATAACTGAAAAAGAGCAGGGAAATCACTGAAATTTACTCTGAATTATTCCCCCGTTTCTCAAAGTCTTTAAATAAAAGTAGAGTCTTAAAAAAATAATTGCCTGGATTTAAGGTAGAACTGTTATTCCCCTGCACTTCCTCTTTTTCTGTTTCTTCTGATCTCCAATTCTTAATACTGGTACCTTTATATTCCATATATAAAAAATATTTAGAGAGTTTATGATAACTTCACCAAGTTACCAAGTTAGAACAACAAATAAAGCACAATATCTGAGTAGGGTCCAAAGTCTCAAGTCCATCCTACTTCACCTCATTCTGCTTTGTAACTGTGATGTTTTAAATTTGCTCCGAATGTTTTTGAAATGGTAATTTTTGCCTCTGAATTCCCCTTAGTTGTCATTCTTTGGTCTCTATAAAAGAAAAATGATGATGCGACGGTTCTGTTATTCTTCATCAGAATTACATTTTCTTCTTTTAATTTAGAAAAAATTAAATGATGGGAAAGGTAATGTTGTGTGACCTGTGGAACTTTTAGAGAAATTACAGTAGGTGTGCTATGCAAGTGTAAGGATCTCCGTATTGAAATCAGGAATGGTAATACTTGAAAAAGTTTCGATATTGCCCACTGCTGAAGAAATACTACAGAGAGCATAAAATAAAAATATATGTTAACTGATTTGGGCTTAAGAACAGTTCAGAATCCTAAGAAGACAGTTTTGTGTTGACATTGTGGGCTGTGATCCTTTTAATAATGTGGTTGACAAATTCATTAGTTTAATTTAAGACACATTTTATTTTTATTTTTTTAAAATAGTCTTTATTAAATTTTTACGATAAGAAAAAAGACACAAACAAAACACACAAACACAAACAAGTACACATATTTATAAACAACAAGAAATAGTCCAATGCTTTAACAGCGTTATTAAAGTGTTTGTTTCATATCAATATCTATATATACATTTAAGTACATTCCATATCGTAATTATCGATGAATATCATCCGTAATTTAATTAATTTAATTACAGCTTGTAAAGAAAGCATTTATGAATATATTTCAATTCATCTTCATCCTTATAGCCAAATTTTTAATTTTGGGTTTTGTTTAATCCAATTGTATACCTTATTCCATATTTCGTAGAAATCCATGTCGTCTTTTCCGTGAATCTCCATTGTCAGTTTGCACATTTCTGCACAATCGAGTATTTTTCTGATGACCATCAAGGCAGTGGGCACATGTTCTGATTTCCAGTTCTGGGCGTATGATAGTCTAGCTGCTGTGGCTATGTGTAAAATTAGGTATCTTTCTTCTTTTGAATATCTTGTACGCAATATCCCCAATAAAAACAATTCAGGCTTTAGAACAATTTCTTTCTGTAATATTTCTCCCAACCAGGCTCTAATTTTATTCCAAAAGTTTCTAGCTTTGGGACAAGTCCACCATTGGTGGTAATATGTTCCTCTCTCCTTTTTGCATTTCCAGCATTTTGGAGAAGTTGTTGGGACACATTTTAATTTGTCCTCAGTAAAGGAAAAAAGTGGGGGAGGGGGTTTGTTTTGATTTCCTCACAGTTTGATTTTTATTTTTCTTCTCATTAAACACCTCAAATACCAATTAAAAGGAAAAGGGAGAATAAAGCACTGTATTTGGGACTGGCTGCTTTTGATGAAGTAACCAATTGATTGAAATTGGAGCTCCAGGCCGCAGTGCCCAGACACCTATTAGCTCATGCTTGAGGTTTGCTGATGGTTATCATAGCTCAGACATCAGAAATGGAAATTTAAAAAGCCACTGCTGTAATTTCCTGAACTGTCCTAAAGAGATTTTGAGGAAAAGATATGATTTAATAGGTGTGTTTGAGTGGGATAAACAGACAATTTAACTCTTGACTGCCATCAGAGTAGATGTAAAGCGTTCAGAAACCAAAATATTGATCACACAGGGCAGACTTGAAACTGAAATTCAAACATGTTTACCTCTGATTTCATAATCAACTCCTTTTGCATCCAGTGGTTCCTTTTGTTAATAAATATGCGTAGATTACAACATCAGGCTGGGGAAAAAAAATTCCACACCCCTTTAAGCAATCTGTTAGAGATTCAAGCATTATATTTCTGAGAATCTGCCCAGAGTTTGAACTATTTGGGGATTTAAACCATTATGGATATAAATGTATTAAAGTAATTATGTAGTTGTTGGGAATCAGGGAATATACAAATTGAGTAAAGTAATTAAATATCAGATTAACTATTCATTATAGGGTGGATATAATAATTCATTATAGGGTGGATGCAAGTCAATGCAATCGTAAACTGCATTAATAGAGGGATAGTCTCAAGATCACATGAAGTTATAGTACTGCTTTACAAAGCCTTAGTAAGACCACACTTAGAATACTGCATCCAATTGTGGTCACCACAATATAAAAAATATATTGAGACTCTGCAAAGAGTGCAGAGAAGAGCAACAAGGATGATTAGTGGGTTGGAGTCTAAAACATATGAAAAACGGTTACAAGAATTGGGCATGTCTAGTCTAATGAAAAGAAGGACTAGGGGAGACATGATAATAGTGTTCCAATATTTGAGGGCCTCCAACAAAGAGAAAGGGGCGAAACTATTTTCCAAAGCATCAAAAGGCAAGATAAGGGACAATGGATGGAAACTAACCAAGGAGAGAAGCAACCTAGAACTAAGGAGAATTTCCTTTGTGGTGAGAACAATCAACTAGTGGAACAACATGCCTTCAGAAGTTGTAGATGCTCTATCACTGAAGGCTTTCAAAAAGATACTGTACAATCATTTATCTGAAATGATATAGGGTCTCTGCTATAGGGTTGGACTAGAGGACCTCCAAGATCCCTTCCAACTCTTATTATTCTATGTTCTATGTTTTAAGAGGAAATAACACAAATAAAAATGGAAGGTTCAATTTTATTGTGTATTAGAAAATTGTTTATTGACAATAAAACATAAGACCTATAAATCAACAAAAGAAAATCAGAATTTATTATTTTATTTTAATGTGAAATTAATGGGACATGAACGAAATCCATTGTTATTTGAGTGGGTTCAGGACAGTATGTGATGCAGACAAAGTATAACAAATAATTGACACATAATTGTCAGTTACATGATCTGTGACTTACAGTTTTTATCTAAGATTTTCTAGAATTTGATGAAGATTAATTTTCACTGAAAACTCAGTATAATGTGCAATGTGTAAGAAAATCTTCAGATTGCAGATTTCATGTGCGGATTCCAAAGAAATCCTGAAATATTTTTTTGGTCCGGTATCCACATCTGAAAGGTACTTTGATGGAGCTCTTATTGTTTCTGAAAAAAAAGAGAAGCAGGAAGTCCAAAAGGTAGCAATTGATGTGTTTTGTTAATAACCATGGATTTAATTATGTCTCTCGGGTATAGATAGTATAATATAAATAGTCAAACTATTTACTAAGTCTGCACTACTATTAATCATCTCATCGTTCCCATCACTATGAAGGAGCCGAGGTGGCGCAGTGGTTAAAAGCAGCACTGCAACCTTCAGCTGATTGCTAGTTCAGCAGTTCAGCTGTTCAAATCTCACCGGCTCAAGGTTGACTCAGCCTTCCATCCTTCTGAGGTCGGTAAAATGAGGACCCAGATTGTTGGGGGCAATATGCTGAACTCTGTAAACCGCTTAGAGAGGGCTGTAAAGCACTATGAAGCGGTATATAAGTCTAAGTGCTATTGCTATCACCTATCTCCTCCCACTAATGACTGTATGACTGTAACTTTGTTGCTTGTATCCTTACAATTTATATTGACTGGTTCCTAATATGATTTGATCGCTTATTTGTACCCGGACTATCATTGTGTTGTACCTTATGATTCTTGATGAACGTATATTTTATTTTATGTACACTGAGAGCATATGCACCAAAGACAAATTCCTTGTGTGTCCAATCACACTTGGCCAATAAAGAATTCTATTCTATTCTTCTATTCTATTCTATAGATCAGTGATGGCGAACCTATGGCACGCGTGCCACAGGTGGCATGCGGAGCCATATCTGCCAGCACTCGAGCCGTTGCCCTAGCTCAGCTCCAGTGTGCATGTGCACTCCGGCCATCTGATTTTCGGCTCGCACAGTGGCTCTGGGAGGGTGTTTTTGGCTTCCAGAGGGCCTCCAGTGGGTGGGGGAAGGCGTTTTCACCCTCCCCAAGCTCCAGGGAAGCCTCTGGAGCCTGGGGAGGACGGAAAATGGGCCTACTAGGCCCACCAGAAGTTGGAAAACGAGCTGTTTCTGGCCTCCAGAGGGCCTCCAGGGTAGTGGGGGAGGCCATTTTCGCCCTCCCCAGGGATTGAATTATGGGTGTGGGCACTCGCGCATGCGCGATAGCGCGCGAGCACGTGCTTTCGGCACCCGAGGAAAAAAAGGTTCGCCATCACTGCTATAGATCTTCAGAGTTCTGACTGGACGAAAAGTAGTTGTTATGTGCTTTATAGAATTCTCTGTATTAAACTGAGTTGAGAAGAAGTGGGATGCTTGCCAGTCCTAAAACATTATAGCACACAGCTAAATCATACTGAATAAAAGAATCTTGGCTCTGCAGAGTAGGCAGTTAGTATTCTCCAAAGTGCTTTGCCGTGCCTCTTTTGTGACATGATGTTCTCTAACTGCACAGCATTAGAATTTGGTTGGGAAACTTTGCATAAAAGAATTGGAACACTTTTGGGTGCTTTGCTTTCAGGAACTTGTTTCTTCTCTTGCTTCTGGGCTGATTTGTTTGTAGAGGCTGAACTGCCTCAAGCAATGTAATATCAATGTGAACTATGGGGTATCCTTGGAGATTAGCAAGATTTTCTTAAGTCTTTTCTGTTCTTAACCTCTTCCAAGACTGAAGCTAACAGGCATTTTATTCCATAGCAACTTTGCTAAGTCTTTCCCTCTGCTTTTTTTTCTCTCCCTCTTTGTGAAATATATAAAAACAGTTTTGTGTGCTTTATAAGCGGACAATGTAAAAGGAATGCTTTGAGTGCCATAATCTGTCTTGATGCTTTGCATTAATTCTTAGCCATAAGATGAAACAAGAAGTGAGCCTGAAATGCTCAAATATCTGCCCATTCTTCATTCTTTTGTTTTCTCCTTTCTGGGAAAGCGACCCCTTGCCAGGCACGAACATATCCCAATAATCCTTTTTTTTTCCTTACCATGCTTTCATGACATTGCTCTCAGTAGTTTAAAATCATCCTTAACTATTCCATTTAAACTGATCTTTTCCCTCTTGTTCTGCCACAGTTTTTGCCATGGATGTGATCTGGCATACTTTTATCAACAATATGTTTATTTATTTATTTGGGAATTCTTCTATGCCGCCCTACTCCCTAAGGACTCAGGGCAGCATACAGCATTTTAAAGAACACCAAACAATAAAAACATTAAAAACAATTTTAAAAAAGTTAAAAAGAAAGACATACAACACCATGCATACATGGGGGAGACCTCAGATGTAAAATTGTCTCAGAACCCTGCCTGCAGGAAGAGCCATGTCTTAATGGCTTTTCGGAAGGCCAGCAAGGTGGGGATGATTTGGATCTCTGGGGGGAGTTGGTTCCAGAGAACAGGGACCCCTACAGAGAAGGCCCTCCCCCCAGGCCCCGCCAGTCGGCATTGTTTGGCTGACGGGACCTGGAGGAGACCCACTTTGTGGGACCTGACCGGTCGAAGGGAAGTATGAGGTAGAATGCGGTCCCAGAGGTAACCTGGTCCTAAGCCATGTAGGGCTTTAAAGATGATAATCAACACCTTGAATTGTACCCGGAGACCAATGGGCAACCAATGCAACTGGAGGAGTATGGGTGTTACGTGGGTGTATGTTGCTATATGGTTGGAGCTGGAATCTGCCCAGCATTCATGGGCCACTTTACACTGCTATGGGCATACCATCCCACCATTACTGATCATTGGAAACTGTCCTTCATGTTCATTTGGGCTTGAGCTGCAGAATTGGACTCCTGATTTCCACAAAGACATTGTTTGCCTAGTACTTTCATAGCACTTGTCCAGTCCTATATGTGCTTCTTGGGTATAACACTCCTCTGAAAGAACAGTAGACTGCACTAGACCTAAGGTTTACTGACTGTCGAGAGAGTCCTAGTCCTGAGCTGCACAGAAAGTCAATTTGAATAAGGCAGCCAAATTACATTACTTGGGTATTTCAGGGTAGACCCATACTACCCATGTAAGTATATTCTGGACCAGCTGTAACTTTTAAGTGGTCTTCAATCCCCATTGTCATAATCCAAATGTGAAGTGACCAAAGCATGAATGACTGTGAGTAGGGCTTCCTGATCTAGAAAAGGAGGAGCAGAAGACAAAACTATACAAAGGCCATCCTAGCTATGGTTACTAACTTGCTTTTTTACCAGAAACTAAGAGTCGTAAGAGGACCTCTCAAATTGTATGTCAGTTCTCACTGTGTAAATGCCAGTCCATTAAAAACTAAACATGGTAAGTTCACATATCAAAGCCCACAACCACTAAGATTATGCCAGAACCTATTTTAGAAAGCAAAAATGTATTAGGTATTTTCCATTTGGAAAATTAAAATAAATACATAAGTTAAGTCCACACCAAGCTCCCATACCTGTTTTAATTCCTTGGTAAGATTTATTTTACTAGTGTTTTATCCAAATTTATTAATTGCTTTCTCCCAATCCTTTATGGATTAATATTAATCTTCAGTTTTCTAAATTTAGCTTTTAGTTCGATCCTGAATGAAACTAGTTCAAAATGAAACTGTCTGCTCTTTAATTATTTAAGTAGTTCTTATTCTTTAAGTGTGCACATGTCTAATATTACAAACTGAAAATTGTCCTCTTACATAATGTTGTGTTGGACAATATAAAATTTTACTGGAAACAGAAATTGGCTGAACCTGATGGCAATGGTGGAATTTGTTCTTTTTATTAAAATTTTCCTTTCTCATTGTTTGACTTTTATTAATCCTTTTATAACAGTTCAGGCTATTGCTTTCTTGTTTTAAAAAGAAGCACTTTTGTTACTAGAAGCATTAGTTAGCCTGATAAGAGTTTCGGTGCAACTTCTTACTCAAAGAAATGGCACTGTGAACTATTGCTTCCAGACAAATAAAACTGCAGGTAAAGACTGCAGCAAAATTTGAAAGATTATCTTTTTTTCTAGCACTAACTGATTCTGCCTTTTAACTGATCAATGACCTCTCTGGACTGGTTATGAATTTTAAAGAACATCAAGCAAAACATTGTTTTGAAATTAGTTTCCATTGTGCTTTACAGTAAAGCAATGGAGCTGCCCTTCTGCCTCACAGACCCGGTTAATAAGGGTGACCGAGCACATCTTCATTAAACTGTTGGCGTTGCTGTGTTAGAGGATTTATTTGGTCCTAGCCGACTTTCAGATCACGACTTTAATGAATCAACAGTAATGACTGCACTCTGAAAATGTTTTGTCCTGTTGTCATGGATCTGAAAGCAATTAGTAGTTCAGTACCTTGTATTTTGGAAGAAGGGAGACCCCAGTGCTTTCTTTTTCTTAATGAGAGAGTCTAGCTGTCACAAACTTTAAAATTCACTTGTCTGATTGATCAGCATGTTACCACCTTCACCCAAATCAAGATAAAAAGAATATTTTATTTTAGAATGTTCTATTCAGCTTATGAACTAAGCACTTAAAAAAAAAACAACCTAATGTTTATGTAGCATGCTATTTCAGGCCGCAAAAGATTTCCAGAAGGAAGATCCTGTAGGAATATCCTGTAGAAAGCTAAGGTTGATAACATGCTAGGGTTGGTAATTTACACTAACAATTAAAAGGGATTTAAGTATTTTAAAAATTAAAGGAGATGAATATATTATTCATTGAAGATAGCAAAATGCAAGCAAGGCACAAAAGACTTGCGCACCAGCTTATATTTTGGTTCAGTCTTCTCCAAATAGAGAGTGTGTGTTTCACCAGGCAACTGTGAAGAGTAGAATTACTATTACTATTAGTCCAGGGGTGAAATCCTCCCGGTTCGCCCGGGCCAGTCCTTCGGCGTACAGCCGATGGACCTGGCGGCGGTCGCGGCGCGGAGCTTCTCCCGCCCGCTTTCCCGGCCCGGCTGAACACAATCACCGCTTTCCCGTCCCGGCTGAACACAATCATTCAGGTTATTTTTCCCTCTGTGCATGCGCGCGCATGCACAGAGGGAAAAATAACCCGAATGGCGGCGTTCAGCCGGGACGGGAAAGCGGGCGGGAGAAGCTCCGCGCCGCGACCACCGCCAGTTCCATCGGCTATACGCCGAAGGACTGGCCCGGGCAAACCGGGAGGATTTCACCCCTGTATTAGTCTTCTCATCGTTCCTATCACCCATCTCCTTCCACTTATGACTGTATGACTGTAACTTGTTGCTTGTATCCTTACGAATTATATTAATATTGATTGTTTCCTGATTGCTTATTTGTACCCTATGACAATCATTAAGTGTTGTACCTCATGATTCTTGACAAATGTATCTTTTCTTTTATGTACACTGAGAGCATATGCACCAAAGACAAATTCCTTGTGTGTCCAATCACACTTGGCCAATAAAGAATTCTATTCTATTCTATTCTATTCTATTCTATTCTATTCTATTCTATTCTATTCTATTCTATTCTATTCTAGAATTAAAGCTTGGGGTTCATAGTCAATGGTCAAATATGGCCTATTTACTTTTAATGAATATAAATCATGAATTGCCATTTATAGTACTGAAGGAACTAGTGATATCTTGCTGCACCTTTTTGTACAAGTAGTCCTCGATTACAACGACGATTGAGCTCAAAATTTCTGTTGCTAAGTGAGACAGTTGTTAAGTGAGTTTTGCCCCATTTTACGACCTTTCTTGCCACAGTTGTTTAAGTGAATCACTGTGGTTGTTAAGTTAGTAACACGGTTGTTAAGTGAATCTGGCTTCCCCATTGACCTTGTCTGTCATAAAATCACAAAAGGGGATCACTTGATCTCAGGACTCTGCAGCCATCATAAATATGAGTCAGTTGCCAAGCATCTGAATTTTGATCATGTGACCATGAGGATGCTGCAATGGTCATAACTATGAAAAACAGTTATAAATCACTTTTTTCAGTGCTGTTGTAACTTCGAACAGTCACTAAACAAACTGTTGTAAGTCAAGAACTACCTGAATTACCTTTGAGGAGTTCTGATAAATTGATGAAGTATCAGGTGAGTAGAGGCACTTAAGGCATCTTCCAAAAGAGAAAAATGGGGGATCCAGGAAACTACCAATCTAGCAATTTCTAAACATCTTAAATACAGTGTAGTAATCATAAGAAGCCAATGTAGATATGGCAATACCAAATTTTGCAATCACTTGAATGGAACGCAACACAAAATAACACAACAACAGAACAGAATTTTTTATTGGCCAAGTGTGATTGGACACACAAGGAATTTGTCGGTGCATATGCTCTCAGTGTACATAAAAGAAAAGATACGTTCGTCAAGAATCATACGTTACAACACTTAATGATAGTCCAGGTACAAATAAGCAATCAAATCATATTATTTATTCTTTTTTAGCCTTAATAGATTGTGAAATTTGATTTCACAAGTTTGATTTCTGCAAAGCATTTGACAAAATGTCACACATTATTCCGATTTGCAAACCAGTAAAGCGTTGGGTGGATGGCATAGCTATCACGGTAAGTACGGTATAAAATCATTTTTCAATGGCACTCTTCAGTGATTTCTCATCAAAATGGAGTGAGATACTGAATGGGGTATTATAAGGCACAGTCTTCTGCCTTGTAGGAATTATTTTTATTAATTATTTGGATGACAATTGCTAGTCAGATTGCGGATGAGATAAGACTTATATCCCTGGAAGATAGAAATAAAATCTGAAATTAACTTGATAGATTAGCAAAATGGGCTGAATATAAAACAATGGTTTATCCTTGATAGTGATGACATTCTTCATTTAGACAACAGAAATTAAATGCACAGTTCTAGAATGGAGATAACTGGCTTGATAATAGTATTTGGAATAATCTTAGAAACGATTTTGGAATAATAGTTAATTGCAAGCTGACTATGAGTCACTTATGGGACATTGTTGCAAAAAAAAAGGCAAAAGATTTTATTCATATCCACAGAAGAAGAATATTGGCCAGTCTCCCTGCAAGTAATGTGTCCAATTCTGGTTACCACACCTCAGAAAGAATTCAGAGAAACTGGAACAGGTTCAGGGAAATGAAATCACAATGATCAGAGGACAGGAAGCAAAGTCATATGATTGAAGGCAACAAGAATGTTTAGTCTTGAGAACAGAAGACTGAAAAAGGTTTATGATAATCACTTTATAACAACTAGAACAACACTCTTTATACTTTATATAAATGACCTTTGCGATCACATTACAAGCGACTGCGTTCTCTTCGCTGATGATGTAAAACTCTTCAACACCACCGACAACACTGCTATCCTCCAAAAAGACCTAGACTTTGTATCAGAATGGTCAAACTTCTGGCAACTCCAAATCTCAACCAACAAATGCTCTGTCCTACACATTGGCAAAAAAAAAATCAGAACACCAAATACAAGCTGAACAGACAAGACCTTGCAGACGACCCTCACCCTGTCAAAGACCTTGGAATACTCATCTCAAATGACCTAAGTGCCAAAGCCCACTGCAACAACATCGCCAAAAAGGCTTCAAGAACTGTTAACCTAATCTTACGTAGCTTCTTCTCCGGTAATATCACACTACTAACCAGAGCATACAAAACATTCACCAGACCAATCCTTGAATACAGCATTCTGGAACCCACACCGCATATCGGACATAAATACATTAGAAAGTGTCCAGAGATACTTTACAAGAAGAGTCCTCCACTCCTCTACTCGCAACAGAATACCTTACGCAACCAGACTTGAAATCCTGGGCTTAGAAAGCTTAGAACTACGTCGCCTTTGGCACGACCTAAGCATAGCTCATAAAATTATCTGCTACAACGTCCTTCCTGTCAACGACTACTTCAGCTTCAACCACAACAATACACGAGCACACAACAGATACAAACTTAAAGTGAACCGCTCCAAACTTGACTGTAGAAAATACGACTTTAGCAACAGAGTGGTAAATGCCTGGAACTCACTACCTGACATTGTGGTTTCGGCACCAAACCCCCAAAACTTTACCCTTAGACTGTCCACTGTTGACCTCACCCGATTCCTAAGAGGTCCGTAAGGGGCATGCATAAGTGCACCAGCGTGCCTACCTTCCCTGTCCTAATGTTCCCTCTTATCAGTACTCATCTTATGTATATAAACAATGTTATATCTATGTATATTACCAACACGTACTTGACAAAAATAAATAAATAAATAAAATAAAAATAGAATGGTTGAGGTCTGTTCTTGGTCATAAAAGATGAAGCTGAGAGGAAAGTGTAATTTTTGCCTCTTCCATCTAGAAGACAAAGTTTAAGATTTCTTTTTAAGGCTGTCTTTGGGAGAAAAACTCTTCACTTCAGTCTTCACAACAACAACAATATCCTTTAGAAAATAGGTACGTTTAATTGATTGCCATTTTACTCATTTATATTAGAAAGACAAGGATTAATAAATACATAATGCAGGCTGAACCACAATCTACATCCTACAAACTTTCCATTAATGGCATCCTTGCCCATAAATCAGAACTTAATTCAAAATCAATTCTGAATTATAATACTTTCTTTAGCCACAAGGTGGTGTAACCTAATACCAAGTTCACATTTTTTTAAAAAACCCGCATGTAATTGACTTATACTAAATCTATGTATCGCAGTCTAATACTAAGTAGTGAATATAAAGTCTGACGTGTTGATCATTTATTGCCTATTATTTGATCATTATTACCTATTATTTGACCCCAGAAAGCCACTTGCTGGAATACAAACAATACGTACTGTATTGTTTGTATTTCAGCAAGTGGCTTTCCATGAGTCCAATTCTGCTGAGTTTTTATAGATTAAATGTGCAATCTCCTCCATGGAAAACCAAGTCCAGGTAAAAGTTCACTTTGATAGACCAATAGGGGATGTTCCTGATTGACAAAATAGAAAATATGTCATTATGGCAATGTTGTAATTTGCATAAGAACATCATTACACAAGTGACAAAAATATGCGTATTTGAGTTGATGTTCATTTGGGAAATGAAATCATGCAATTGATGAAGATGATGTCACTTACATAATACCCTTATACAATGATGTTAATCATTATGAATGTTGGCCTGCTGTATGTATCATTATCCAACACTTTGAAGTTTCAATGTATTCTATTATTTATATACTGTATGCCTTTACTGAGCAAAAGGAAATGGATATTGCAGGCCTACAATATTGTCCTTATGGATTATCATGACATCTTCAGGAGATTTCAAGGAGTAATAAGAACTTCCACTTCTGGGTCAACAATTAAAATAATCTGGAGTTTTTTGGATTTGTTGGATTTCTATTTCCATTGTTTTTCATGCTGGGGATTATGGGAGTTTTCCCAATACATCTGGAGGTGATCGGATGAGGGAAGACTACATTACAAGTTAATCCCTCTTCTTTAAACCTGAAAAGTCAACTTTGAGAGTATTAGCCAGTGTCTTGACTTTATCTTCAATTCTGATTTTAATGTAAGTTGACTTTTTAGCATAGATGATGGACACTGATGGTATTAATGTAAATTAAGATGCTTTAAAATATTCCCCCAACTACTTAGTAGTTTATCAGCATGCTTTTAGAGGAAAATATGTTATAGTTAAAATACCATCTATTATTGACCTAGTCACTGGAATATAAGATTGTCAGATTGTCAGAAGAGGATTTATCATCAGTTTGTGTGGTCTGAAAAATGTCTGGATTTAATATTAATTAAGATAAACCAAACTGGCTCTTTAAGAGTTTATTTTTAAAAAAATCTGAAGTAGTTCTTCATAAATAAATAAAAAACAACCAAGCAACATTGTTCATTCCAGAAATGGGATCTCTAGTTCAGATATATTTCACAATAGGGTTACTGTGTCTTTAAGCGCTGAGTTTTGTTGCCCACAGGCAGTTATTAAAAAACAAGTGATGCCTCCATGGCCCTGACCTTTGTGTGTCTCCCTTCAGGTATCACTTCTTTTCCTCCCCACCACAGAAATCATTAGCCAGTTCCAAGTATATGAAGGTATTATGCTGCCTATTTTCTTTTGAGTCTCTCTCTTTTCCTTCCTCCCTGGGTGTGCCTTGTTTGATTTGCAAGTAACCTGCTAAGTTCTCTCCCAGCCTCCCCCCACCCCTTACGCCCTGCCTACACCAAATGAGCTGGGCTGACTGAGGCAAGCAAACAGCCAGAGCTCCTGCTCAAGCATGCATAATGCATACCGCCCCACACCACTCCCACAGCCCCAGTGATGCAAAGGGAAGCCTCACCACGGCAGGCATTCGAATAGGCGCGTACTCAACTAACTAACACACGGCAGCTTCTCCTGAGTGCCACAAGGTATTTCTTTCATTTAGCTTTGGGAAGTTTTAAATGGGAGCAGTAAGGCAAAAACAGAAGCAAATGTTGTATGGGGCGAAGCGGGGGGGGGGGGGGAGGAATTGAGTTGAGCAACACGTTGCTTGTGATATCTTTGAAACTCTGGTGCTGAAGGTTTAACTGCATGTGTAACCTGAGAATACTAAGGTGGCGTAAGGAGCATGTGCTTTTAACTGGTGATTTGAGCTGAGAGCCTAGAGGGATGAGACCGGTTGCCCTTTGCCTACATCTGCACCTTGGCAAACCTGCTTCTTTTTGGTTCTAACTTTTGTTAAAAAATAAATAAATAAGTAAATCGGCTCCTACACCTAGCTGCACATAGGGAAGAGTTTGCTCCTCGTTTTAAGAAGAAATGCTTATGCTTTTAGCACATTTGTTGAATGGCAAAGGAGGAAGGAGATTCTTAGTTACTTGGGGATAGTCCAAGGTTTCTGTTTGTTACAGTTTTCTTAAAATAAACAACAGAATGCTCCATAATGCTCCATAGACTCATGTCAGCATCTAAAAATAGTGACAGGTGTATTTCTGTACAGTATTTTGATTTGTTTTACAAGTTCATAAGACAATTACAGTGAATTTCATTTTCATGAATTAAACCCGCTTCTGTAAAATCCAGCACTGATTACAACTTTTTTTAAAGAGTTTCATTCTTCTGTTTCACTTTTTTGCAAGTTTGACATTCAACACTGAAAGGTACTGCTGGGATAAAGTTAGTGAGACCTCTGAATAACTTGCACTAAAATACACAACTATTATGGTAAATATTAAATCTAGCAATCTGTCAGAGAAAAGGGGGTTATCTGAAAAATACTCCGTTCTATAGTGTAAAAAATGCAGGCTTACATTCAAATCATTGATTGATATGGCGATGAGGAAAACAAATCTTGGTTTTAATAATATTTGGAGAAAGTAAAGCTTCCCAGGAAATCACTGCTGTGACCTTAAAGCCAAGACTTTAATTTTATAAGTCGCTGAGTGAATAATTTTGTTATAATAATTGTATGATTAGATATTCTTCTAAGTAGAGTTGCATTTATTTGTTTTCTTCTTTTCTCTTTGGCTGAACAAGTGCCAAATAGTGTTTAATAATTGGTCTCTATCCAATAACACCACCGCGCCCAAAGAATCTTGAGGCTTCTTTCAATTGCCTTTTGAAGGGGTCACAATTTATAGCACACAAGAGCTCTGTGGCAACTTAAAGACACCTAAAAGTATTGGGCTAGAGCAGAATGCATCTACTGAAGTGGGACATAAAAACGTTAATGCTACAATTAGTGGTCTTTATAACATACTTCTTTTGGGAAGTTCCTTCCGCAATCTTTTGGACTAGAAGTCTACTTTTACATGTTGAATGTATTTGTGGAAATCTTGCAGTTCTATAAGCTTTATTGTATCTTCACTCCCCAAACCCAGAAACTATATACTGTATATCGAGCACTATCTATTTGCATTTGGTCTTATCACATATTGAAGTGGAGGGATATCTGAGGAAAAGCAGAGGTGATAGGAGTATTTTTTTTTCTTGGCTGTATGTGTGGTAGCCACAAGCACACTACTGTAGGAAGAGCTATTAGTAGTAGGTTTAATGAACCTTAGGGAAAGCAGAAATCGGGTACAAGCTTCACATATTATTAGGATTAGAGTTCAAGTGATGGGAGGGAGCTCTGAGTACATAGAGAGAAAAGGTACCATCTAGTTCAGTATCTCAAACTTGGCAACTTTAAGATATGTGGATTTCAACCTCCAGAATTCCCCAGTCTGAATGCAGTTCTACACATACACACCCAAGATTCAAATAGCCCCCACTTTTTTGAAGGGGTTGTTGGTGAGCATAACTGAAGCCTCCTTTTTTTTCTTTTTCTTTGTTCTCATCTGGATTTGCTATCTCTGCCATCTTTGTTTTTGTGTGTGTGTGTTGTTTTCTTGTTTAAATGTATGTTTACAATACAAGCTTAAGAGCATTAAGAGACATTAAGAGTAAACATTAAGAGATATTAAGAACAAATGTATGGGGGTAAAATGGACAGACATTTCCATAATTTATATCTATGGATTTGCGGTGGAAGTGCCGCCTTCTATTCTATCTCTAATATAATTATATCAGTAAAATGGACTTAATGGATAGAAGTTCCACAATTCATAAGTTCCCCTTCTCTTCTTTTAGTTAGTATGGCAAGCACAAATTGTCCTCATAAGTTTTTGGTGCTTGGAACAGGAATGGAGAACTTTCCACTTGCAGGCCAGTGTTTGCATACCAGTTTTCTCTATCCTAATTATAAAGCTTGGGACAGCTTCACAATCTCATTGAGTACATCGAATTTCTAGTGAGCCACGTATGCATTACCCTCATCTAATGTGAATGATGGATGAAATGGGAAGCCATCATTTCAAGGTGTTCTGAGCATTTTGAATAGCTTCTCCTTTTAGATATTGCCTGATTTCACTGCATGGAGAAAGAGGAGAATACTGGACATATCCCACTGATGTCAGCAGGCTTGAGGAAGGATGAGCTGTTGTAAGCAATGGGTTACATGTGCGAGTAGAACCAAGCTTATTAAAAGCGTCTAAACTGCAGGGGTGTCAAACTGGCTGTCTGCAGGCCAGATGCGTCACATGCTGGCCACACCCATCCCAGCTCCGCGAAGGGAAAAAACATTGCGATGCATCATGTGATGGCAACATGGCACCATGAGTTTGACACCTGTGGTCTAAAGACAGATACTTAAGACTCCGAACAACAAATAATGTACGTCATAGAAGTTACAGGGTATGATAGAAAGCATTTACTTTTGAGCATTCCCTCCTCTTGTTGGGCAGAAGAGAGAAGAGTGAAAGAAATCAGAGCAAAAACAAAGACTCTTCTGTGTTCCTACTAGTCTTTTACACCTGGTCAATTAGAAGCCCGAAGAACAATGCTTTTGGAACTGGAACTGAATTTTCAACAGTTCAGTCCTCCAACCATATTCTGTGTGAAATGGTCTATATATTAGATTATTTGGTAATCTCTGAACTTGGTTGTTTGCTTGTAGATGTTTCATTACCCAACTAGATAACATCATCAGTGCAAGTGAGTGGTTTGCTTCCTGTTTACCTACAGTAGTCTGCCCTGCCAGTTTTGATGAGGGTGCAGTTTTCTCCTTGATTAGGGTATTGTTGTCTGCTTGATTGTTTTCCTGGTATTAATCTCTGTTTAACTTGGTGATAGCTGCTGGAGAGGATATGTTCTGGTTTTTTTTAATTCTTTCTTAGCTTTTATATTGCCTCTTGAATGGTATGTAAATTTGGTTTATCTCTATGTGTCTATTGATGGCTGAATGCCAAGCTTCCAGGAGTTTCTTAGTGTTTTGGATTTAGTTTGGTTTACAATGCTCACAGTTTTCCAGTTGATTCTGTCCATGGGTCTACTTGATGTTCATAGATACACTCTGCTAGTCTTCTGCCTGTCTGCCTACATAGTGGCAGTCGTTACACTATACATAATAGCTCCATAATGGCTCTTATTTCTTCTTAGACTACTGGGTCATTTGGTTTACTTACAATGTTTAGGAGGGCTTTAGTTGCTTTATGTGGTACAGCAATGCTGTCTGGTTGTAATAGACTGTTACTTGTTTTTGAGATATTTGTGATGTATGGTAGTGTTTTCTTCTCATAGCGCGTGTTGGTTGTGATGTAATGGAGTGACTGGTCAGCAATTTTTTAAGTATCCATTTTGTAGAAAGATGTCATGTTTCCTTTTTCTGGTGTTCTGGATCACTGCAATATACTATTTGTATTCGTCCTTTCCCCCACATTCAGAGCACATTTAAAACTCATTCTACTATCAGAAATGGAAGTCAGCCTTTTTTTCTCACTGGGACAGTGCCCTGGAAACCACAACTACAGTGTTCAGCCAAAATGCATGGAGTACTTGTGTTTGTGAGTGAATTGTACTTACTTGTGAAATTAAACATACAATGAAAACACTGCTTTTAAAAATAGAGAAATAATGCAAAAAGGCTATTGCAGAATAAATGATTGGTGAGAAACCAAAAGTTTTCAGTTCTGTATATTTATTTATTTATTTATTTATTTATTTATTTATTTATTTATTTATTTATTTATTTATTTATTTATTTATTTATTTATTTATTTATTTATTTAAATTTCTATGCCGCCCAACTCCTGGGGGACTCTGGGCGGCTAACAGCAGGTATAGAAACATATAATCAATAAAAGCAATTTAAAAACATGTTAAAATACTATCAATATTTAAAAAAAGAACTTTCACTCACACATGCATACGTGGGCCGATCTAACAAGACCACATCTTAGGGTCATTGGCTCCAGGCCTGCCGGAAAAGCCAGGTCTTATATGGGAAATGGATAGCTGCAATTAGTTACAGTTTGATGAAAAACTGTGAGTGGTATAGATAGGAAATTTTAAGTGTCTGCCATTATAGAGAGACTGTATTTAAATGATGATGATGATGATGATGAAGAAGAAGAAGAAGAAGAAGAAGAAGAAGAAGAAGAAGAAGAAGAAGAAGAAGAAGAAGAAGAAGGAAGAAGAAGAAAAAGTAGTAGTAGTAGTAGTAGTAGTAGTAGTAGTAGTAGTAGTAGTAGTAGTAGTAGTTTTACTGGACAAGATTGATACTGATTTGAAAGTGGATTTAAAAATCAGGTCACAAGAATGATAAGGAAAAAGTTGCTATATGGGATATACAAACAAAACCAGTTGATGTCTTAATAATTAAAAGTCTATACAAATAATAAACTAAAAATGTGACCTAGATAACTTTCCCTTATTGGATTTATAAGAGCCTTGTTAAAGTTTTGAAAAATCTTGTGAGAAGAGACAAAGAGGAAAAAATGAAATCAAATTCTAGGATATTATTAAAAAGGATTAAAGATCAATATTGTTAAAAATAAAAGAATATAAATTATTTATTTATATTCTTATTGACAATGTGACAAAATTAGTGGACCAGAGGAATGCTGTCGATATAATTTACTTAGACTTCAGTAAGGCATTTGATAAAGTAGACCATACCTACTACTTGATAAAGTAGAAAAATGTGGCTTAGACAGCAACACCACCAGATGGATTTGAAACTGGCTGACCAACTGCACTAACGTGTAGTCCTCAATGGAACTGCATCTACATGGAGGGAAGTGTGCAGTGGAGTACCCAAGGTTCTGTTTTAGGCCCAGTACTCTTCAACATCTTCATCAATGACTTGGACAAGGGGATAGATGGGGAACTCATCAAATTTGCAGATGACACCAAGCTGGCAGGAATAGCCAACACTCCAGAAGTTAGGCTCAAGATACAGAAGGATCTTGACAGACTTGAACATTGGGTGCTATGTAACAAAATGAAATTCAATGGTGAAAAAAGTAAGGTTCTACATTTAGGCAAGAAAAACAAAATGCACAGGTACAGTATATGTGGTACCTTGTTCAACAGTAATAACTGTGAGAGGGATCTTGGAGTCCTAGTGGACAACCATTTAAATATGAGCCAGCAATGTGCAGCAGCTGCCAAAAAAGCCAGTACAGTTCTAGATTGCATAAACAGAGGGATAGAATCAAGATCACGTGAAGTGTTAATGCCACTTTACAATGCCTTGGTAAGGCCACACTTGGAATACTGCATTCAGTTTTGGTCACCACGATGTAAAAAAGATGTGGAGACTCTAGAAAGAGTGCAGAGAAGAGCAACAAAGATGATTAGGGGACTGGAGGCTAAAACATATGAAGAATGGTTGCAGGAACTAGGTATGTCTAGTTTAATGAAAAGAAAGATCAGGTGAGACATGATAACAGTGTTCCAGTATCTCAGGGGTTGCCACAAAGAAGAGGGAGTCAAACTTCTCCAAAGCACCTGAGGGTAGAACAAGAAGCAATGGGGGGAAACTAATCAAGGAGAGAAGCAACTTAGAACTAAGGAGAAATTTCCTGACAGTTAGAACAATTAATCAGTGGAACAGCTTGCCTCCAGAAGTTGTGAATGCTCCAACAGTGGAAGTTTTTAAGAAGATGTTGGATAACCATTTGTCTGAAGTGGTGTAGGGTTTCCTGCCTAAGCAGGGGGTTGGACTAGAAGACATCCAAGGTCCCTTCCAACTCTGTTATTCTATTCTATTCTATTCTATTTATTTGATCAAGGTTAAATTAGATGTGTTGTTATCTCTGGTAACCCCAGATGCATGTTTGTTGATCAGGAGTGAACAATGAGCTTTTGAAGTTTTATTTATAGCTAAGAGATGAGTTATGAGAAGAAGAGATCATTTATTGTATTTTAAAATAAGGTGATAAGTTATTAAAATTGTTTATACTTGTGATGAAGAGGAAAGCTGTTTCTTTATACAGTATATTTATTTTATTTCTCTTTACTATACTCTTATCTCTTGTTTGTTTTCTGCTATTCTCGTTCTTTTTTCTGCACTTTTTCTTTTTTCTTTTTGTTTTCTTAGTTTTAATTTTTAATTTTATCTTTTTAAGTGTGTGTGTGTGTGAGAGAGAGAGAGGGAGGGAGGGAGGGAGGGAGAGAGAGAGAGAGAGAGAGAGAGAGAGAGAGAGAGAGAGAGAGAGAGAGAGAGAGAGAGAGAGAGAGAGAGAAGAGAAAGAGAGAGAGAGAGAGAGAGAGATTGGAAAATCCTTCCAAAAAGTGAGTTGATGTTGACTTCATAATCTTACCATCATGTTAAAAAGACTGACAGAACTAACTATGGCTCTGAGGTTTCAGAGTTGTTCAATTTTGGTAAACCCAGTCACATGAGTTGCTTGAGCACAATCCAGCCATAGAACTGGCACCCTACCAGGCAGTCAGATCATTTACATGTTGCTCTAGTCCAGTGAAAATAGCTTGCAAGAAAACATCTACTATGCTTCCATGGGAATGTTTAATGTTCCATGGGAATGTTGCTGAGAAAATCCACATTATGGATTATTATGGCTAGTTTCATAAAATGCAAAGTATGTGTATTAGTTATGGAAACCCAGAATAATTTAACAATAATTCATCTACCAACATCATTATTTATACAATATTTTTTCTTGTTCCCTCCCTGTTTTCTGCTGGAAAGATACGTAATTGTAAGTTCTGTAGGACAGATTGGCCCCGCATTAGCTATCTGTTAAAAATGAAAAGTATCCTTCTTTTCTGCTAATAATGATCCAATTTGTTGCTGTTGTTGTTCATAGTTATCTGAAAAACAAAACGCTTGTCCTTGATAAAATGTGATACTTGATTCCATGTGCCTTACAAAAGAGGAAAGGATTTATTTCATCCATATTAAGTTGTTTGTTTTGCAGCCATTTTATAACCTACAGGGTCAAGTCCTGGCCAGACACAAGGACTAAAATATTCTCAGGGATGCTCAGTGGTGGGTTCCTACTAGTGCGGTCCACTCTATAGCACCGGTAGCGGCCCGCTGGTGATGTCACAATACCAGTGCGGTCGGTTGCTGGTGCCTAGGCGCCGCCATTTTTTAAAAAATAATATTTTTTAAAAAAATTTCTTCTGCGCATGCCCAGAAGCCGAGTTTCCGGCACTGCTCATGCGCTGCCTTCCTACCCCACAGTGAGTCCAAGCAGGGGAGGATGGCTGAGGGAGCGCGTGAAAGAACGGGCAGCAGGAGCTATCTCCATTCCCCTCCCTTCAGCAGTCCGAGAAGCTATGAACGCGCGGTGATGATCCTAGGCATTTTCGCATGTTTGAGGCTTCTCGAGCTGCTGAGGGGAGGGGGAATGGGCAGCAGGACCTATCTCAGTTCCCCTCCCTTCAGCAGTCCAAGAAGCCACGCCCACCCGGTTACATGGCTGGCAAGCCACACCCACAAAATAAGCCACGCCCACAGAGTGGTAGTAAAAAAAATTAGGAACCCGCTCCTGGGGATGCTGATCTATAAGACTTTCTTTTCTGATTTGAAGCATGGGAGAAAGATTAGCCCAGCCATTCCAGACTTTTGGAGTTTGCACTTAGCAAACCGAATAACAATTGAATAGAATATATATTTATATATTACACCTTTTAATGTTTTATGCTTTAAACTACCCAGGTCGTTTCATTACATTTATTTATTACATTTATTTGCTGATGGATGGCAAATAAATTTACTAAATAAATAAACATTTTATTTAAAATTATCATCTGTAGAAGCAACTGTTTTGCAATTGGTGGTAGTAACAGCAGTTAGAAATGGCAAATTCTGTTCTACTTTATTTACTTTTATAAAAATGACCTTTGTAGGGCAAAATAAATAAACCCACCTCTGTTGTAAAGAAATCAGATAATGAAAAGCTTGTTTGGAATCCAGTTTAGTTCTGAAATTTGGGCACAAAGGAAATCGTATTTCTTTTTCTCTCTGTTAAGAAAAATAAATAAGAAAAATATAGCAGACTTTTACCATCAGTTAGATACTAGTGCATTTTTTTTTTGTTTGGGAAAGGAATTTGGTGGACTCTTGTCACTAGTGCCAACATTTTAATAAAGAATTTGTGCATAATTCATAAATTGTTCTCTGCAACCCATTCTTTGGTTCAGGCTGCATCATCAATCATGATCCTTTCTTCACTATGATTTTACATCAACAATGGTGGCAGTGGTATGTCCTTGGCACAAATTCCTTTGATGTCTAATATTTAAAGCTATGAATCCTTGAATACCAGAAGAACCATAAGATTACAAGAATGTATTCTTATGGTGCAGAAGAAAAAGAAGAAGAAAAAGAAGAAAAAGAAGAAAAAGAAAAAGAAGAGGAGGAGGAAGAAGAAAAAGAAAAAGAGGAGGAAGAGGAACAAGAAGAAGAAGAAGAGGAAGAAGAAGAGAAAGAAGAAGAGAAAGAAGAGAAAGAAGAAGAAGAAGAAGAAGAAGAAGAAGAAGAAGAAGAAGAAGAAGAAGAAGAAGAAGAAGAAGAAGAAGAAGAAGAAGAAAGAATGTGTTAAGGGATTGAAGCCTGGCATTTCCTTATTAACTTCAGAATTTCTCTTTATTGAGTTGTTGGATCAACTCGTTATCTATCCTCTTTTCATTGTCACATTTGGAATCAAATGTGTCTCTACTTCCTGTCCTTCTACATTAGACTGAGATTTATTTAACCATCTGCCTATCTAAGTATGCATAACCATGCGTAGCCATGCCTAATTGTGATGATACAAAAATGCATGACAACATCAATGATGCAATTGCCACCCTATCATACTTGTATCACAACATCCCACACAAAAACATAAGAGGTGAAGTTTGTACCACAATATTGCAAAATGTGTTTTGTCACTTGCACTACCTTGCTCCTCTATAGGATTCTTACATAGATATGCAAAAACAATCCATTTTATCCTTCCTATCTGAAGTTTTTGAAATTACAAAAAGAAGCAAATTATTCAATAAATAAACATCAATCCATTAACTATTCTCAGATCTTCTCTTGTGTAGCAAAAATAATTCTGGAATCATAGGAAATATTATAGGACTCATATTTATACAGACTATGATGGTCTAAATGAGGTCAAAAGTTGTAACATACTTTCCCTCTAGTATACAACAATCTTAGTTACTTGCTACTGGGCCATTGTATGACATTTACTATTTTCCAGATGATTTGAACCAGGGGTAGGCAAAGTTGGCTCTTCTATGACTCGTGGACTTCAACTCCCAGACTTTCTGAGCCAATCATGCTAGCTCAGGAATTCTGGGAGTTGAAGTCCACGAGTCATAGAAGAGCCAACTTTGCCTACCCCTGATTTGAACAAATGAAGTCCACTATTAAGGACTATGTTTGTTTAGACTAATATTAATGGGATTTTAGCCAATATTCAGTATGTGATTGAAGTTGACCTCATTTGTAAGTATAAAGATTTCTGCATGTAACAAGCAGACTTGCAGAAAAGAAAAATCCGAGGTGCTTAACTACAATATGTTAATATCTTGTCCTCTTTCATCTGCAGCTGTTGAGATCTACACGTAGGAAGGGGATATTCTGCTACAAAAATGACCTTTTCTGTACTTTGTTGTTAACAATGAAACAAATCTGTTTTTCATATACTTTGACACTAAGGGAGTTTTAGGACAATATGGAAATTTAGTACATTTCTGGATTTGAATCTAATAAACTGTGAAGTACACACTGTGGGAAACAATTAAACATAGCCTTTCATGAAAGGGGTAACCACACAATTGTGCTTCATTAAGCAACACCTTGTGTTGGACAGAGATTTCGAATTGATTGGCTCATAGGACAAACAGCAGACTCTGCCATAGATTTCTGTTTGCTTTGCTGCTATAGCAACAGGTTGAGGGTTCTTTTTCTTCGGTATTATCTGTGGTTTTTCAGTTAAGCATATTCTTTGTGAATATAAAAAAGCTAAAGCAAAACTGGGGGCTGAAGGGTCAGACTGAGGTGTGATGGAATAACATTCTTAACATATATTGCCTGGAAGGGAATCTTCTTGGGATAAAGATTGCTCAAGTCACGATTTGGAGCCAAATGAACCTACCTTAACCAAAATATCTGTTGTAAAGACTTGCTTTTTGCATTTACCTTCTTAGGAAGGTAAATTGGTAGCTAATAGGGTGAGCATCCTGACTGCATGGTTATTGAATTCTCTACCATACATATCAAACCTCTTTATTGATTACATATTGTTACTCCGAAAGCACTTTTGTAATTGACCTTATCTTCCCAGAAGACATTTTATTACTGTCTATTTTTTAAAAACTTCTGTTGTGATCTTTTCAAAGTTTAATCTTCTGTCATTTCTCTGAACTTCTGTAGAAGAATGTGTCAATTGTCCAGAAAAATGAACTCCTTGGACATTATTTTACCAAAAGTATAAAACTTTACTGACTAAACCACATTGGCACAGAAGAAGTGAAACCAGCTCTGGCTTTCCCGTGCAAAAGCAAGCGTAGTTAATTCCCCCTTTTCCCTACAGGCTACCCACAGTCCAAAATGTCCACCAATCACTCCTGTTCATTTTGTTATGGGAAACAGCCAGCCATGCCTGGACATCTGCTCGGTGTGTCCTTGAGATGCCAACAATGTCTCACCCTGCGGATGGATGCTTGAATACCATTCTCCCACTCTTGCATTCCATCCACCCTCTCCCTGTTATTGTCAAGCTTTGAGGGAAGGAAAAATGTAGGTGAAAGTGTGAATCAGTCTTGACAGAATGCATATTCTTAAAAATAGCATTTAATAGAGTAGATTCAGTTTCCCAAAGAGTACTTTATATAATGTGGGCATCTGTCTGCAACTCTTTAAAGTAGCCACATCTTTTCCCCAGATGACACAGCTATTGAGGTGTTGTGCAGTTATAACAAATAAGTGATTAAAATTAAATCAATACAGACTGATGTGCAAAGATCACTCATGAGAAGACATAATGGTTGTTTTCATAGAGAAATGTATGATGCAAGCCATCATTTCAGGCAGCAGAAGCCTATAATTCTATAGTTTTATATGTCCTGCCATATAGGGCTTTTTAAAAAGCTTATTAAGATGTTGTGACTTTTTATTGTCTTTGTAGGCTGTCTTGAATCACATGGATAATAAGGTGGTCTTACAAATCAAACAGACAAATAAGTGTGTGTGCTCCCAAATCCTAACAGCATGAATTTAGCACCATGGGACATACTACCTGTGGAAAGGAGCTCATTAAGAGTCAGTGATTGCAATCTTACAAATATTCTAGAGCAGGACAAAGAATTAGTTACTTAAATGTCCAGAACTATTTGGAGTCAGTTCATATAAACTGTTACATGAAATTGTCTGCGCTGTAGATTTGTATGCATGAATTGTGCCTGAAAAAATTAAGGAAAAGATTGATTGCAACATTCAGCTGTAGTATTTGAATACTTTGAATGGCTACCAAACGTTTTCCTGGTAAAGATAAAGAATTTCACCACTGAAAAACACTCACCTGCAAACCAATCAAATGAATGGCCCTGTGTTATTATAACTCAGAATTAGTCCAGCTTTATAACTTAAGAAACAAGAGACTCCCTAGTTCCATGGATAAAATGCTTCCGGTTCGGACCGGTTCTTGCGTACCGGTAGCGACAGCTGCCTGTGGTTTGGAGAACCAATAGCGATGGCTGGCTGGCCACGCCCCTGAACCGGTCCGCTGCTCATCTGCCCTGCCCAGTCTCTGCAGGTCTGATCTGATCTGCCTGCCAGGTAAGCCTGCAAAGTTGGGGCCTACCTAGCTGTCCCTGCTGTCCCAGCCTGCCTTCCCTACTTCATTCCCCGTGACCCGCAGCCCCAACATGCTTTCCTGCCTTCCACACGGCCTTCCCGGTGTCTCCGTAGCCAGCTTGGGAAGTTAGGCAAGCGGAAGATAGGAAAGCATGTCAGGGCGGCGGGGAAGGGAGATAGCAGCCTACTCCCTTTCCCACAGCCCTGCCATGCTTTCTTGCCTTCTACGCAGCCTTCCCGGTGGCCAGCTTGGGAAGGCAGGCAAGCAGAAGGCCACGTGGAAGGCAGAAAAGCATGACAGGGTGGCAGGGAAGGCAGGTAACAGCCTATTCCCTTCCCCAAAGCCCTGCCATGCTTGGCAGCCTTCCACACAGTCCCCCACACCCACTTGCCTTCCGAAGTTGGCGTCCAGCCTGTGATGGGAGATCTGCCGCTTCTGGCCTGGCCCGGCCAGTGGGTGGGTGGGCGGCCCTTGGGGGAGATGCAGCTGCTGTGTTGGGGCTAAGAGGGGCGGCGGTAGGAGAACGAAGAAAGTGAACCCGCTTTCTTCCTTCTCCTGCCATGAAACAAAAGTGAATGGCGGCAGCAGGAAGCAGCCCGAAAGCCAGGGCAGGTGCTCCACATGCTCAGTGGCCGAGCCAAGCCCCACATGCCCCTATGCCTCGCCTGCTTCCTCCTCCTGCCAGGCAGGGAGGGAGGGCAGTGAGAGCGGCAGCCCCTTCCAAGCGTAGGCCTGGTCCTCTCCTCGCCCGGGGGGGCTGCCCCCTGCTCAGCCTCCAGCGGCTTCTGCACTGCAGTTGTCACGTGGCCAGCCGGATTAACAGATATGCTGGGGACGCCTTGCCCGCCGCCTCCATGCACTGCACTTGGCAGGGGATGACAATGCCCCTCTCGCTGCCCTCCCCCCCGTCTGGCAGGAGGAGGAGGCAGTTGAGGCAGGAGGCAGAGGGGCAGGCGGGGCTTGGCTCAGCCGCTGAGCATGTGGAGTGCCCATCCCAGCTCTCGGGCTGCTTCCTGTTTGGCGTGCCAAGCCGGCAGAGGAAGAGGCTCCCGGCAGGCGCCAAGGCAGCGGCGGGTTACCTGTTGAGGCTGAGGGTCACGGCCCTTCCTGCCTGCCTGCTCGGCTGCCTCCCTTCCAGCTTGGCACGCTGAAGCCTGGAACCTCAACAGGTAAACCGCCACTGCCTTGCACAGCGGTTCCGGGATGGCGGAGAGCTTCCTTGGCCTCTCCCAAGCAAGCTCTCTGCCATCCCAAAACTGCGCCATGCCGGAAAACTCCCCCGCACGTGGTGTGGTTCCAGGATAGCGGAGAGCCCAGGCAAACTTTGCTCCCACCGTCCGCTCAGCAGAACTCCCCGGGAAGAGCTCCATCTATGTGCCCAGACCAGGTGTGTGTGTGAGAGAGAGGGGGGGAGGGGAGCGGAAGAAAGAGGAAAGGAGAGAGAGAGACAAGAAAGAAAAAAGGAAAGAAGGGAAGGGAAGGAGGAAAGAAGAAAAGGAAAGGAGGAAAGGAAAGGAAAGGAAAGGAAAGGGAAAGAGAAAGGAAAGAAGGAAAGGAAAGAGGAAAGGGAGGGGAAGGAATGAAGGAAGAAGGAAGGAAGGGAGGGAGAAAGAGAAAAAGAGATTTCATTTTACAAATTGACCACACACACCCGGTCACCTAACCACCAAGCATGCCCGAGTCACCTGACCACCAAGCCACGCTCACCTGAAGTCACGCCCACCTGACCCTCCACAAAATAAGCCACACCCACAGAACTGGTAGGGAAATTTTTCACATTTCACACCTGCCTAGTTCCCCCCAAAGGGATATTTTGAGGATATGAAGTATAATGCGATCCCACAATTATTATTAGGTATTATTATCATATCATTGTTCATTGTTGACTGTGTAGTTGTCTTACTGCTTAGCCCTTCTTCTTAAATTGTAACCTCAATGCTTATTCTGGACTTCAGTTCCTTCTGTCCCTGCAAAGCAACAGCAGGTAATGAACACGAAAAATTGTAGAGAAAAAACAGTGGCCTGGCCTCTTGCTAATTCCGTTTCCTGGATTTCTGTGATGCGACCCCTGGTAACCCCATGAATTTTGTCCATCTCTGCACACGCGCAAAAGGAGTGAACAGAAAGGAAAGGACATCAGAAAGATAAAGCAATATTGGCTTCTGTTAATTTCCTGCAATTGTTTGCAGTTGTGTCTGCATTTGAAGCTTTATGATGAAGGGTTGTTTATCTCCTTGACAGGAGTATCTGTCATTGAGTGATCTCAAAGAAAAAGAGAAAGAAGGTCCTCTTTACTCCAGAGACGAAGGTCACTGTATGAATAGTGTTCTTGTTAAGGGAACGGCACCCACTTTTTTTTCTTTTTGCTTTTGTTTGGAGTCTTGATGTCTGGCCTGAAAAAAATGTCAGTAACTACAAAAAGGTTGCTGTTTGTGGAATCCCCAGGGTCATCCGTTTCCAAAGAAGGGGAATATGGACTTCCCTGAAGTAGCATGGGTTGCTTCATGATCCCTCAATTGGAGTGCCATCAGGCTGTTATTCTGGTCAGAACAGGTGAAGAAAAATAGAGACAATTGTTAGAAGAAATATCCTTTTGGGTTCAGTTCCAAGTGGGGAGAAAGACACTGGAAACGTGGCTGATTGGAAAGATGGTTTAATGATGAACAGGGTCACATGGTTTGAGGTCCTGGGCAGAAAAAGGGAAAAGATGCTGGGAGTGCCTGGGTTTTATGCCCTCTGTTGGGTTTTGAATTTGAGCTTGTGTTCTGATTGGTTGTCAGACTCCCAGGGGCGGGGGGTCTTAGCTAACTTTGTAGGCTGTCTGTGTCCCAGGCTTGGTTGAGCCTTGCTGGATGATGCAATCTTTCCAGGTGCCATGTGGTGAGATGGGTAGAGGGCTAATCCTATCATGTCCTGAGGGCCATGTCTTAATCCCATCACCCTGGAGCTGAAGGGGAGGGCAGGGAGCTGCAGGGAGCTGCTTTGTCTTTAAAAACATGTTTCTCCTTTTCCCATCCAGGGAAATATAATATTCTGCCTTTTTAATATTTCCCAGAATATTTCATTCTTCTGGGAGGGGTGGGTGGGTGCTAACTTCCTACACCTTATTTTCTGCCAGATTTACTTTCAGGTTGCCAGGGTGGTTTATTTTTGGTTCAGTTTTAATTCAGTGTTACTTGAATGGCCCTTCTTAAATTCTAGCTTGCTGTCTACAGATTAAATATAGTTGCTTTGTCTGCCTCTACCACAAGATTATGGTTAACCATGACTGAGAAAAGCATAACTGTTTATTAACTCAAAAAGATCTTGTGCAGGTAGTTTTTCTCACCATCTGCAATTTCTTCCTCATACTGAAGAATGGGGTGGGGGTGGGGAGGCACTTTCCAGACTAAAAGAACATGCTGAGTACTGGGGGGAAGAAAATGACAGTCTTTGAAACTACAGAACTACCTTGGAGAAAAATAGTGTTTTCATGCAACAAATAAGTTACAGCTGAGCATTTTAGATAACTCTGTGTGTGAGAAAGACATTGACATTGACAAATAATGTAGTAAGGCTCTTGTGTCCAAGGTATCCATTTATATGTCATGCCAAACCACCAAAATCTTTCTTTTAGGCTTAGCATATTTTTCTAATATATTTGATTGTAAGTCACAATTTATGCTTTAGAGCAGGGGTAGGCAAAGTTGGCTCTTCTATGACTCATGGACTTCAACTCCCAGAATTCCTGAGCTAGCATGATTGGCTCAGAAAGCCTGGGAGTTGAAGTCCATGAGTCATAGAAGAGCCAACTTTGCCTACCCCTGCTTTAGAGTTATATATGAGCCCTCTGTAATTTATTCAACTAGCATAAAACAAGCATGGATTAATATGATGTGTGAACCCAGCCACTGTCTATATTATGTAGCATGAAAGCCAGATGTATATTTTATATGCTTGCACATAAAAGACTCTGGCCTCAGTCTCTTGCATCTGTTAATTCTACTGGGAAGATAAGCTATTCCAGGGATCCCCCAACCCCTGGGCCACAGCCAACTAGTGGGCTGTAAACTGTTTGCAACTGGGCTGCAGAAGCGGCAGGCGAGTGCGCATCCCCACTTGCGTGAGCAGTGTGAGAGAGTGCGTTCACACATGTTCCATTTGCATGAGTGGCAGGTGCGTGTGCCCGCTGCTCGCACAAATGAAGTTGTGTGTGTGTGAGTTTGCTGGCGGCTCATGCGGAACCATCCCCTCTCCCTCCCCCCCCCCACCGGTCTTCCATACCGAAAAGGTTGGGGAATCCTGCTCTATCTCACGCATTGTAGAGCAGCTTCCAATCACCTTATTTATGATAAAACTCATTGCTGAATTGTTATAAAATTAGGTCTATTGATTTTAGAACTTATACCCTGTTATTAAAGTCAATGTATGTTATAAACAAAGCACTCCAATATTTAATAAAGCTGATCTATCTAATTTAGTTCTATTACATGAATCTTTTGTGTGTTCATGTGTGCACGCACGTGTTTGTGTGTCTGTGTCTGTAAGAGGGACGGGATATTTTAAAATATCCCCCCCCAAAAAAAAGAATAGTAAAGTAAACTAAAAAAACAAATTTCATGAAAACTTCTGTTTCACTCATGTATTATCAAAAAAGAGACCACTTTGCTTAAAAAAATACTTAAGTTGATTTTTGAAGGGAAGAATAATGGCTATATTTTAAATAAACAGCCAGATTGGAAAAATTGTGAGCAGATGGCTTGTGTGCTACCTTACTCTGCTATACAGGTGGCATAGCACATTATTTATAAAGTATTTCAAGGCTCCTTCTTTTGTATCTTACAGTCAAATTGGGTTTGAATTAGAAAACTTCAAACTGAAGGCACTTAAATGTGTTGACTTCCTTATAAGAAAGATTATTATAATTTCATAGCCCAACCTTTTAAAAAAATGTTCATCAGCTGAAGGTGCCAACATGATTCTATAGTCTGGTCCTGCAGCATTCCAGATACAAGTATATGGCTAAGAGGCATTAATCATAATTGTAATAAAAAATAACAAATTTAAATTCTTGTCATTTTATCATCTGTTTATTCTCACAATCTACCGGTAGCTTGGTGAAGTGATTAATGCACTACGTTTGAAACCAGTAAACTGTGAGTTCTAATAGCATCTTAGGCACAAAACCAACTGGATGATTTTGGGCCAGTCCTTCTTTTTCAGCCCTAGGAAGAAGGCAATGGTACCCCACTGTCAAAAATTACTTGTCCAGGCAATCAGCAGGAATGCACACAAAAAGGTTTTACTATCAGAATTGTGTATTATATGACACGTCTGCCTCATTCTTCATTTTGGAGCCGATAAAATTTTTTCATGGAAAACTCTACCCTTTAAGTGGGCAGGAAATTAATTGACTCTATAGCAACTGATGAAAATAGTAATTTGATGTTACATCAGATTGATGTACTATCATTCAAGTCATCATGTTCTGTTATGAAGGAATCTTAAAATTATCTTGTACCTCCTCTGCCCCTGGTGGATCTATAGCATCCCTCTTCTTACTACTTGAATCCAAACTTTCTATTACTCCGCCAACTAGAATATGACAGAGAGAAATAGGTGAATATATCTTCCTTGCTATTGTCAAAAGAGAGGAAAAATCTCGTTCTTTGTGCTTTTCTTGGTAAGAGTTTAAAGCAAATGCACTATGCTATTTATCAGAATTAGAACGACAAGAGGTATCATACAAAAAGGCTGCTTGCCTGAACTTGCGTCCGCTTGGGGCTTTTAATAAAAGGTGGATAGCATCTTCTGTATGCTTTTCTTTTGTTCCTGTCATTCCATTCCTGGAAAATAACTGTTTCTAGAAATAGTCTTAACAGTAATGACTTATTAAGGATCCCAGACATAAAAACAGTTGAGTAGCTTGAAGAGGCATGCTTCATGTGTTTTGCCCCCCAGTTTTGTGGAAATATCTAGCTGGTCATACACTGATGGAGCATTTACTGATGCAGTGAATCTCTTATCTTTGATAAGATTCTATTAGGGTGCAGATATTAAATTATATAATAAAATAAAATAAGTCAACATAGTTGGCAGCATGTCTCCGAAGGATGAATATAGATTTAGTGTTCAGCAACATCTTAAAAGGTCACAACTTCTCATACTCTGAAGTAGGCATATTCATTTAAGGATTATTTGTTATTATGGTTGTTAGCAATTTCTGGGCTCAGAGGCAATTTGTCTCTGAATACCAATAACGTAGGAGCCAAAATGTAGAATCTCGGAGCCTTCAGGTTTTGGGGGAAAGTAACCTGGAAGCGTCTGCTTTGTCAGCGTAGAAAAAAGATGGCTTTTAGTCTGGTTTGATTTAGCAGGGCTCTCTTTGGCTTGTTGCTGCTCTTAAGATCTCTGATGTTTTTGGAATTGTTGTCTTACTCATAGTCATAATTTCTAAAATAGTACTGATGTTCTTATGGCAGAACTATATTACATGGGATTCCGATATTGATTCAAAATTGATAAGGGGAGATTTTGACAGTGTCTCCTTAATTTCCTCAAGTCGTAGTATGTTTTTAGGGAGCACTGCTCCTCTACTTTTTATTCCTCTAGCCCAGGGGTGTCAAAATCAAGGCCCAGGGGCCGGATCCAGCTGGTGGGGTGCTTCGATCTGGCCCATGGGGCCACCCTGGAAACAGCAAAGGTCTGGCCTGCGGTACCTCTGCACGGCCCTACCGAGCTCTGTTTTAGGCCATGACGGCCTCCTGCAGCCCTCTGCCAGTGAAAACGGAGCTCAGGGAGTCCACACGCAGCCTGCCTGGGTTCCGTTTTCAGCTGTGATGGCTCACAACCCTCTGACAGTAAAAACGGAGCCCAGGCAAATCGCGTGCACTCCCTCGAGCTCCGTTTTTGCTGGCAGAGAGCTACAGGAGGCCTTCGCGGCTGAAAACAGAGCCTCAACGAGTGACGTTGAGCTGGCCACGCCCACCCAGGCCACCACCACCACCCCCAGGTCAAACACAACCCTGATGCGGCCCTCAATGAAATTGAGTTTGACATCCCTGCTCTAGCCTATTCCTGGCCAAATAAATAATTACACTGTAAGAAAATATATCAATTATAGTCCTGGAACCCAAGAGTCAAAACCTACGGTCAGGTTAACAAAACTTCAGATTATATTTCTTCAAAATCCCCAGGTAAATATTTAAAATACTACAAATGATGGTTCAAACAAACACCAACAACACAGTTATAATGCCAATAAAAATATTCCAAGCAAAGCAACAGCAGTACTTATCCTGAGATATTTGTATAAGTGCATATTTCAGCTATGAACTGGGCTAAAACCTACTAAGGTGTCTCTTACACAAACACACACATTTTCAAGATGTCATTTTGTGAATAATAAAGGAGACATCCTCTAGACACTGGTTAAAATAATCTATTCTCTAGACAGCACAGTATGGATAAAGGGAAGCTTATTTCCTATTTGTTCCTCATCTTATGAATTATCATCAGTTCTGCTCTTCACCGACCCCTCCCTCCTTGAAACAGTTTGCTGCCCACGCAGTTGGCAATAGCCATGAAATTGTTTCAGTTGTATATTCTGCAGCTTATTACAATTATATTGAAGTTTTGGTGCAGTTGAGAGAAGCATTTGTTCCCAGGCATGGGATATTTTGCTTTCTGTGTTTCAGTTAGTTCAAGATCGCCTATATAAATGTGATGGTGTTATACACGTTCATATTCATAAGTAGTTGGGGGTGTATCTATCTTTTAAAAGTTTAACAGATTAACAAAGTTGGAAGGGACCTTGCAGGTCATCTAGTCCAACCCCCTGCCCAAGCAGGAGACCCTACATCTGCCTGTACCTAGGATCAAACTCACAACCTCCTGATTGTGAGGCAAGAGCTCCACCTCTAGGCCACAACAGCATACCTTTACAAGAAACATTTCTTATTTCTTTACATTATGGATTAGATTGTATCCAAAATAGAAAGATTATGAAAACTCTTATCAGAAAACATAAAGGTACAGTAAACATGCATTTTAATAGATAATCTAAGCTGTTCTCTTTAGTAGAACCATAGTAACTGTTTACCTAGATGAGCAGTATAATCATATAAGGAAAACATTTGCATTGGAAGTATAAAGGAAAGTCATGGGCCCTGCAAAGGACAATTCTGCTGAGGCTGGTAAATGTCATCCTCTGATTTCATAAATCAGGCCAACAAGATTTTTATTCTATGGATATCATTTTTCAGTATTTTCCAGGCTTTTCCTCTCTGGAGAGGAATACTTGGCACTAGGGTGTCCTAGGTTGACTGAGAATCTCCATAGACATCTGGCACTAGGTTATCTTCATAACCTGTTCCATTTACGTTAGATTCATTTTTATTTTTAAACACATTAAATGCTTCCCATTGAGCGATTTTACTTCCACACATGCTCAGAAGGATGTTTCGGGCCGAAACACAGCTGAGGAGGTGCTCAGCTGTGCTTCGGGTGAAGAAATAAAGGTCGGTATTAACCCGAGAGCGTGTGGGAGGGCTTTTTTCCAAAGCAGAGGACGAGGAGAAGCCATCCAAACCCGAAAAAATCGCCGAAAATTCCGATAAACATTACGTCACCAGAGGGCCGCTATTGGTGCGCAGTACTGGTCCGCACCGGTAGGAACCAACCCCTGGTTTGTGTGCATGTGTATCTTCAAGTTAGTGGCAACTGACTTGGAAAAGTCCCTGTACTTTTCTTGTCAATACTTCAGATTGATTTGCCATTGCCTGCTTCCTAAGGCTGAGGCAGAGTGACTGGCCTCAGGTCATCCAGCTGGCTTCATTCCTAAGGCAAAACTAGAACTCACAGTCTCCCTGATTCTAGCCTGATGCCTTAACCACTATACTGAACTGACTCTTAGTAATGCTAACTTCTTATTACGTAGACAGAAGATTAAAGATGATAGAAGATCAAATGTGAACTTTTAATTTAGAGTTTCAGGGATTACTTGATTATCTCCTGTCATGTTGGTGGTGACTCTTAACAACCACACAGATAGGTTTTCTCCATGAAGAATCTTTTGATCGGTGTAAAATGAGTTATCAGTTCACAGGCAGTTGAAAAATTGCAGTTTCAGAAATTTTGAGAATGCTACTGAATATTATGTAGCATTGTATGTCAACCAAAAAGTGCCTTCTAATACAACCTACATGTGTTTTTCAAATCCTGATTTCTTTGATAATTGATCAGAGGTTCCTCAGTGAGAAGAAATACCTGAAACATAGCTTGAGCAAGATTGCTCCCTTTCCCATAGCAAATCCTGGTGAAAGCTCAGTGTATTCTAAACCAGTGAGAACTCTTAATTCAAAAAGAAATTGTGATGAGGCCCATCATTGCCTGGTGTGGGTACATTATTAGCTGCTAGCTTCAGTTCTTTGAGTGCAGTTGAGAATTTTAGGAAGCTGAAAATTAATTTTGTTTCTGATAGAGCAGGTTAATGAAAATAGCAAAAGAAGATAAAAAATTATTCAAACTATCTACTTCACGGGTGTCAAACTCGCCACGTCACATTGCCGTCACATGATGTTTCACAACATTTTTCCCATTCACGGAGCTGGGGTGGGCTTGGCCTGCATGTGACGCATCTGGCCTGCGAGCCGCCAGTTTGGCACCCCGATCTACTTAATCTTATGGATAAGCTGTAGTCAGATGTTTATACACTATCTCCTCATTTAGTGACTACATTCCATTCCAATATTTTGATCACGAAGCCAAATGGTCATGAGGTGATCATGTGACTGAGAAAGACATTACAAACATCATTGGTTTCTGTGCTCAAATTCAGGTAATGTGCCTCACTCATTCCCCCCCCCCTTTCTTTTATCCCTTTGCAGGGCAGAGGTTGCTTAAAGAAGCGATCTCTTCCCAAACTGCTTTTCTCTACAGGGCAGAGCAAACTCAACTCAACTCTGTGACCTTCATTGCTTGACTAGGACCCTACTGCTGGCTGCACAGCTGCCTGAAACTGACCAGACTTTAATCAGTTTCACACTGAAGGCTTCTGTTGTCAGGTGCAAGAAATTTGGTGGGGAATGTGCACATTGGTCAGAAATTTGTTGTTTTTAAATTACTATTTATTACTGTCATACATGTGAATGGTCACTAAATCAGGTAGTTACTAAACAAGGAGTGGCTGTATTTCTTTTGTGTGGATTTAAATAGCTGATAACACTCTAAAGCAGGGGTCCCCAAACTTGGCAACTTTAAGACTTGTGGACTTCAACTCCCAGAAGTCTCCAGCCAGGAGTTGAAGTCCACAAGTCTTAAAGTTGCCAAGTTTGAAGACCTCTGCTCTAAAGCAAAAGCAGGTTTCCCAATCATAACATACAAGGAAATGGGTACACATCAGGGGTGGGTTGCTCACTTACCTCGCTGCCGGAGCCATGCGCGTGCATCTCCACGCTTCGGGGGCGTACGCACTCGCTACGTGCGCATGCCCCCTCGCACGATTTTGCTTCTGTGCATGCGCGGAAACAAAATTGTGCCGAAATCTCACGAGGGGACGCGCATGTGCGTGAGATTTCAGCGCGATTTTGCTTCCGCGCATGCGCAGAAGCAAAATCGCCCAAAAATCATGGGGAAAAATGGCGACACGCCGGGTGGACCGGCAGAGAGGGCTCCGGAGCGGTTGCGAAATCCGCCACTCCCTACCAGAGCTGCGTACTGGGCAGCTCCGGCAGGAACCCACCTCTGGTACACATGAAACTGAAATTCACAGATTTCTAGAAATCCAAGAGTCCCTATTAATGTTCACACAAAATGATGGGACAATAGGAAAAATTGGAGCCTTGTGCAGATCTGAAAAACTTCTACTTACAAAGAACTTGAAGATAGAGCCATTATATAAAAACTCTACTTAACATTCTTTTATATGCTTGCGCACATTCCTATGCAACACCTCTAGGGAATGATCATATAGAGGTCTTTAAAGACATAGACATAGAAATAGAGACATACCTACACAGGTACATACTGCCATATTTTGATAGCATATATAACATGGAAGGCTTTGAAATGGGCTGGTTGTTATACGTGGCAATAATATTTGACCATATAATGATCTTTTCTCTGGCAAAAAAAATGTTCATGCAGTAAATATACTGAATTTTAATATTAAAGATAGGTTAAGTAATATTAACAATATTAAACTATTTTAATCTGAAAATCAATGTTTTTTGTAATCCAGTTTAGTTTTATGGCACCATCTTCTGGTCACTCTATTAAATCATTTTAATTTAATAAAAGTCATGGTTCAGATGTTCTAATGAGGATTGACCACATGGTTCAAAATTCTCATGCAGCTACTAGGTAGTTATTCTTTGCTTATTTGCTGTTTATTTTATTTAGAATTATTTTCTGACTACCCTTCAGAGAATGATATTCAATATCATAGCTATACTGCTGATCAATAATCCAGTTCTTAAACTGAGGTTTTTACAGTAAAGAGGAACTTATTGTCATTTACTCTGGGGAATCCAGTGTAAAATCTTTCATGAAGTACTGAGATAAGGATAAAAATTGTTCGTCATGGTACTTTGAATGTTATTTTTGAGAGAGTACAACCTATGTATTTAGTCTAATTTAGAACATAGAATAACAGAGTTGGAAGGGACCTTGGAGGTCTTCTACTCCAGCCCCCTGTTTAAGTAGGAGACACTATACCATTTCAGACAGATAGCTTGTCCAGTCTCTTCTTAAAAGCCTCCAGTGATGAAGCACCCATAATTTCTGAAGGCAAGCCATTCCGCTGGTTTTGTAGGATCAATTCTTAATTTTGAGATTTGAGGATACGCTGAAGGCAAATGCTCATACCTGTTCAGTCTTTCACATGGTTTCTTGATTTCAGTCAAGTATTTACATACAAACAATAAAATGCTTTACTACTTTAAGCTCTACAATTTGTTGTAGTTGATGAATAAACTTCACTCTAGTCCTATGTATTCTGTGGTGATAAGATCTAACTCAGGGCTGTCAAACTCCCAACCCACGGGCCGGATGTATCATGCGCTGGCCACGCCCACACCCAGTTTAGCAAAGGGGGGGAAAGACCTGACACGTCACATGACACTGCCATGACGATGTGAATTTGACACCCCTGATGTAACTATTATGTCTACAGGAATTGTTATTTTGGTATACCTTTATATCAGTGGCGGGTTGCCGTTTTACCGGTGCCGGTGCGCTTTGTATGAATCTCCAAGTTTCGGGGGGGGGCACGCTCGCTACGGTCGCGCGCACTCCCTTGTGCAATTTTGCTTTTGCGCATGCGCGGAATCAAAATCGCACCGAAATCTCGCGAGGGGATGTGCGCGAGAGAGAGATTTCGAAGCAGAATCGACCCAAAATCACCAGGAGGGGGGGAAAATGGCAACGCGTGCGATGGACCGGCAGAGAGGGCTCTGGAGCGGTTGCTCAATCCGCCGCTCCCTACTGGAGCTGTGCACTGGGCAGCTCTGGCAGGAACCCACCTCTGCTTTATATATCAAAATATGTGCATCTGTTTCTTTAACAGAAGCAGATGGAAAAATAGAATTTGTCTAGGACTATAAAAAGAATCTTATCTGCAGCAAGGCAGAGGATCTATTCAGTACATCATCCTGTTTCCCATCTTCCTCTTCTATAGGAAACCCACAGAATAGTTTTCTGCTATTGTTCCTCAGCAATCAATGCTTCTGTTCCTGGAGGTAGCCTTGAGCTCTTAGAGAAAGGCTAGATGTAAGTGCAAAAGAACAGTAACATGTAAGAGGATGTTTTTCACTGCAATTTTGCACTTCAGGCTGTCATAGTGAAGGGGGGGGGAATCTACACCACTTCTCTGTAGCAGGATTCTAGTAGCATCTTTTCTGACTAAAAAAAAAGCTTATTAAAAGGCATAAGTTTTTGTGACTGGAACACACTTTATCAGTTGTATAGAGTCTTTTTGTTTTCAGAATGTCCTGTGGCTTATATTCGCTAGCTCTTGCATAAGAGACAGGAATCTGTTTTTCCACCAGCCAGGTATATTTCCATCCTAAAACTGGTTTTTGACATTCCAATAAATATGCACTCATACAGATGTGACAACATGAAATGTTATCTTTAATAAAATATCTATTTTAAACATACATAAGAGCTAGGACAATCTCACAAGGAGAAAAGTCCTTATACAATGGTCATCCTTAAAACTCTCTGCTCTTATCTTTCGTAAAAGAAATATAATATCTGCTAGTTATTTAATAGATATTTATAGATTCTACTAGTTTACTTAAAGATATTTAAACAATATAAGAAAGCTGATTTTTGAGAAGGGTAGTTTTATTTCTGTTAAGATTTTATTAATGTCTTCTATATAAATGAGATAAAAGGTACCATTAATATAACTTGTTCCTCCCACAGAAAACCTTATGCGCCTACTGGAATATCTTCATTCCTTCATTACTTATGTAATCAATATGTGTATAATAAAAATATATCAGTCATTGTGTAGTAATAATATTCTTTTTTCCTTCTGTCAGACAATTCTTCATCTCTTCTTGAAGATGAGGAGCTAGGTATGGAGGCCACCAGCTGGCAGCTGAACAACACATCCATTAATGGCCACGGTGAAAGTGCAACCACTGCCCGTTTCCCCAGCTGGGTGACTTTTGATGACAATGAAGTTAGTTCCACTTCTCCAACAACTACATCTCCTGTGAAACAAGAATCCTCATCGTTATCAGAAGGAGCAACAACAGCAACCACACAGGTCATAGATGTGAACACTAGCACCCCTTTGTCCTTAAAAAAAAGGGAACGCCCCAAGAGCACCTTGGGTGATTTTTCTAAAGTTCAGAAGCTCGATCTTTCTTCCATCACCTTGGTGCCATCAGTTGGTGGAACACCGCCCTGGAGTGCTACTAATCCTTTCCTTGATGTATCACTAAAGGATGTTCAACCTTCTCCTATCAATCCATTCAGTTCTTTCTTTGAGGAAAGGGATAGGCGTACCCGAGGCAACTCTCTCTCTGGAAACACGAGTAAAAACCAGAGGGATTCTCTTCTTATCCTTCATCAGGAACCTGATTCCATTAGCTTCAATGAGCCAAGTACACACCTCAGACATAGAGATGCTATTGAGCAACTCAAGCAGCTCCATATTGGTGATCCAGATCAGCTGAACATCCTCAGTCTGCCAGATGATGACCCTACAATCTCCACTGAGCTCTATAATACCGTGTCCACTTTGGGGCCACCTCAGCAAAAAGATGGCTGGCCAATGATGCTGAGGATACCCGAAAAGAAGAATATAATGTCTTCTAGGCACTGGGGTCCGATATATGTCAAACTGAAAGACAGAAGATATTTACAGCTCTTCTATGAAAAGGGACTGGAAAAGCCTTTTAAGGAATTCAAGCTTGAAATAAATCATGAGGTTTCAGAGCCCAAGCTTCAAAATTATGATGAAAATGGAAGGATCCACAGTGTGAGAATAGACCGTGTTACTTACAAAGAAAAAAAGAAATACCAACCAAAGCCAGCTGTTTCTCACGTAGCAGAAAAGGAACAGGTTATTAAGCTAGGCACCACCAATTATAATGATTTCCTTAGCTTTATTAGGGATGTTCAGGATTCGTTGATGGATTTGCCTGCTTCCTCAACAGATTTAAGTACAGTAGGACTTAATTACCAAGAGGAAGAAATCACTGTTGACATAAAGGATGAATTCTATGGAATTTTGGCCAAAGGAGACAACAGGATCTTGCAGTACAATGTATTGACACGAGTACATGTGCTCAGCTTTCTTTCCGGACTGGCAGAGTGTAGGCTGGGCCTCAACGACATTCTTATTAAAGGGAATGAAATTGTTTTGCGGCAGGACATCATGCCCACCACCACTACCAAGTGGATTCAATTGAATGATTGCCATTTCCATTCATGTGTGGATGAAGAGGCATTTGCCAGTGCCCGTGTCATTATGTTTAACCCTTTGGATGCTTGCCGATTCGAACTGATGCGCTTTAGGAGTGTCTTTTCGGAGAAGACTATGCCTTTTACTTTAAGGGTTACGGCTAGTGTCAATGGTGCTGAGGTGGAGCTTCAGAGCTGGCTGATGATGTCACCGGGGTTCTCATCCAACAGAGATCCTCTAAGTCAAGTCCCCTGTGAAAATGTGATGATTCGTTATCCTGTGCCGCATAAGTGGGTGAAAAACTTCCGGAGAGACAGTGTCCTTGGGGAGAAGTCCTTGAAAGCAAAGGTGAACAAAACTGCTAGCTTTGGATCCACCAGCGTGTCTGGCTCTGAGCCAGCAATGAGGGTAACACTAGGAACTGCCAAATACGAGCATGCTTTCAATTCCATTGTGTGGAGGATAAATCGCCTACCTGATAAAAATTCTGGTGGGTACTGCTGCATGAATTAGATTAGCTTGTAAGAAAGACACATTAGTATAGTTCAGTGGTTCCCAAAGTGGGCGGTACCGCCCCCTGGGGGGGTGGGATGACTTAGGGGGGAGCTAAGAGGCAAGGGTGGTGGCAGGGGGGCGCTAAGAGGGGCCAGGGGGCAGCAGGTGGTTTGCCATAACGGTAGTGACAGCTGGCTGGCCACGCCCCCAAACCAGTCCTGTCTCCACGCCCCTGCCACCCAGGTACACCCAATTGCCTGCTTGCCGCTTTTCCCACCATGCAGCGCTTCTGCCCACCCACCCCACGCCCGGCGTATATAAGTTGTTCCCCTTTGCCACATGGGCACAAAGAAAGGAGGGAGGGAAGGGAAGGAAGAAAGAAAAAGGAAGGAAGGAAGGAAGGAAGGAAGGAAGGAAGGAAGGAAGGAAGGAAGGAAGGAAGGAAGGAAGGAAGGACTTATGACCACAATTGAGCCCAAAATTTTGGTTGCTAAGCAAGAGCGTTGTTAAGTGAGTTTCACCACATTTTACAAGTTGGCCATGCCCACCCAGTCACCTGACCACCAAGCCACGCCCACCTGAAGGGGTGGGGGCAGTGAGGATGAGTTTGTAGCACCAAGGGGGCGGTGGACTGAAAAAGTTTGGGAACCACTGGTATAGTTTCTCGGTATCTTGTTCAGAAATTCAAATCAGTTCTTATGTGAAATGATGTTGTTCCAATTTCTGAAAATATGACTATGTAGCTGTAACAATAATAACAACAATAATTTTATCATCTGTGTAGTACCTCAGCTTTCTTTCAAAAAATATGCTTTGGGGTGGATAGGGGTGTATGTAGCCCCTCACTGCAACTCTTAAAGTGGCTATATTGTCAAGCATCTGATCATGTAGTAGACTCCTTGCCTAACAGCCAAATAGTTTTCAACTTCCACAAGGATAATATCAGGAGAAAGATAATGAGGGACCTGATAATGTACTAATGTAACATTTTTCAGCTTGCTAACTATTTTATTTTGTTATAAAATCAAGGAAAAGTCTAATATGAAGCTTTTCCCTTATTCAGTTTCAACCACTAAGCAAGCCTCCTTCAGAATTTTATTTCTTGTGGCAAATCTCACAAGACTTATTAGCGGTACAAAAAGAAGGAGCTATAACACATTGAGCCTTCTGAAGATGTAATTGATAATCTGCCAGAAAAAGCAGTACTTTCTGAATTGGAACTTCAGTGAAAGGCATCAGCCAGCCTTTCTCACATGTAAAGTAGCTCTCAGCATGTGTGAGATTTCAGAGCTGTTCTTTTGTTCTGAATCTTTAGGAAATAAATTATTTTCCACCTAAAATTCCACCTAATATACTCTGTTCTCAGCTGGAACTGAGGAACGGAACTCCTAGAATTTTTATTACTAACAGAATTTTTTTTAAAATTAGTTTTAACTCTTCTCTAATGTTGGGAACAACTACATCTTTCCTCAGCACTTTGGCTTCATTAGAGGAATTTCAGAGAATGCTGATAACTGCCTGACTACAGTACAGCACCATCTTGTCTGGACATGTCTGATCTCCTGGCATGTTACAAGCAAGGCTGTATTGAGAGCAGAATAAGTTCCTTTCTGTTCCATCAGCTTTGTTGCTGTAACATACGAAAAGATAAGACTGCTTGTCCCAGGCAGGGGTGAAATGCTCCCAGTTCGGGCGTGCCTGCCGGTGGTCGGAGAGCCGGTAGCGATGGCAGCGCGAGGCTTCGCCCACCTGCCCGGACACCGCCATTTGGGTTCTTGCATGCGCAGAGGGTAAAAGAACCCAAATGGCGGCATCAGGGCAGGTGGGCGAAGCCTCACGCTGCCATCGCTACTGGCTCTCCGACCACCGGCAGGCACGCCCAAACTTGGAGCATTTCACCCCTGGTCCCAGACAATTGAGGGTTTAGTATGTTTTTCAACTGAAGGCCCATGACCATCTTCTGTAAAATTGGACAGTGGACAGGATATTATTAAATAAATTATATTATAAATTTATAAGCCACCCAGAGTCACCTTGTAGGGGAGATGAGTGGCATAGAAGTTTAATAAATAAATACATTAAAATATCACTACAGCACAGTAGTTCTAGCCCATTGTTGACACTGATTCACAGTTAGCTCTAATTAACAGATTTAAAACCATTAACAATGATTTTTCTCATATTGGAAAGCATTCCTACTTGCTTCAGACAAGAAACACACCTGAAATAAAGTCGGGGATAATCAAATGAATAGCAGCAGAGGTTTCATGTAATTAGAGGAGTGGTATAAAAAGTGAAGACAAAATCATGTTGCAGAATTGATATACTTTGAGGAAGTTTGTCAAAACAGTACTAGAAGTGCTAAAAAGTATTTCATGGAACTGAAAGTTTTAGAAATGCATCTAGTTAAGATCTCAGAAACTGAAAAGGTCATAGAATTTGAGCTCCTCTATTCTACATGGAGATCTGTCCCTGATTCCAGAAATCTTTTGAAGTCCAATCACTTATCCTTGTACTGTTTATATAATCAAAAGTCTTAACAAAAATAAAAAATGAATACTAAAAGTATTCTCTTAATTACTTGCTTACATATCTATAATATTAATTATCTCTGTCCAGAGGCTGGATAACTCCATCAACTTATAGACTGGATTCCCATATGATTCTAAACAAATAAAAACAATGAACCAATGAAATAGTCACAATATAATCCTTTGCATGAATACTGTAGAACTGTTGCATATAAAATGGGCCATTGTAATCGATGGGTGTTCATATGACCTTGGCATAACTAAATTTTACTTCTTACTTGGGCCTTGGTAAACTGATTTTGTGATGCATGGAAATAACTGTTGTCCATTCTGGATGCAAGGCAAGTGCGCAGCTGTCTTTGATTGTGTTTTAGAAACAGCTGTTAGGATGTCATAACACTGAACTTTTAAAAAAAGTTAAAACGTTGGGCCAGTTTGAAGATGTAAGATCAAAACAGATAAGCTGAATTCCCCTGAAAAGCATTGCTTTTTGCAGTATTGTTCCAACAGCAGCTTGATAACTTCTGATGTGTGCTTTTCCATAAACAACTTGTTGATGCTGGCTGATAAATAATGGGCCTTGTTTATAGGCTGTGAGAAATCTCTGTCCCAACTGCGTATGATTCATTGCTTCAGTACAAAAGGATGTTTTTAGTTAGACAGCATCAGGCAGAATAAAGAATGTTGGGAAAATATTGATTCATGGAATGTTTTTCTGCCTAGCCTGAAAACAGGCCAGCCTATATTGAATAAGAATAGACTTAAAGTACAGCTTTGGGTATGTACACTGTAGAAAACCAACATTTAATCAAACATCCCTTTCTCAATGTGTACTGTATGAAAATTGCTGAAGTTTTAAAATAAATCCCCTGCAAAATATTGCATAGATTATACACATGCACATGACCAGCAAACAGGCTTTGTTTTTGTGTCACACTGACTTTCACTATCTTTGGTTTGAGACTTTGTATATTGCTTGAACTTAGCCAGAATGGCTTGTAACTCTGATTTATGATGCAGTGTGTTTTGAGGTTCAAGACAATCGTAGCCTATTCAGTAATTTGTAGATAAACAAACCATGGTTTTTGGTGCAGTTTTCAATCCAGGTGCCAGAGAAAGACAGAAAAAGACACTCTTAAATTAGGCAACTTCCCCCAAATAATGTCCCAAACGGAGTGAGCAATTTTGATTCCATATTGCTAGTGTCCTCTAGAAGACTGGATGATCTCTGCTTCTCAAACATTCTTCACTCCTCTCAGGGGTCTCCAACCTTGGCAACTTTAAGACTTGTGGACTTCAACTCCTAGAATTCCTCAGCCAGTAAAGCTGGCTGAGGAATTCTGGGAGTTGAAGTTCACAAGTCTTAAAGCTGCCAAGGTTGGAGACCCCTGATCTAGATGATGGTGAGACTGTGGCATTTTCTTTTAAACTATCTTGATTCTGCTTCTAAAGCGGAAATTAGCAATCTTGTTGTTGTTGAATGGCATTCAGAATAATCTGACACTGCATATCACTCATCTGTTGGCTGAAGCAAGTTGTGAGCAGGTCAAAAGTCAAAAACAACTAGGATTCATCATTTTCCCATTCTATCAGCCCCTTTGTCCTTTACTCTCTCTTCCCTTTTGATACTCTCATATGTCTCTTTCTATCCAGAAAGCTGCTGCCGAACAGATGGACAGCTCATGCCAGGAATCTGAACTGATTGCTGACACAGAACTTTTGATATTACAAAAGGACCACACTACTGCCCTTCCATATTTAAAGCAAACATCTACATAAGCCCCACCACAAACACGCACAATGCAAGTTGAGCTGTGCAGGTGCATGCGCTCCAGCCAGCCACTCGCGCGGCCCAATTCCGAATAGGTCACAGTCCGGTAGTGGGCCACAGCCCAGGGATTGGGGACCCCTGTTTTACATGAAAGGCAAAATAATATATTTGTAAATCATGCTTTATATCCATGAGAGTACTCAAAAATGATCTTGTATGGCATCTACCATATTTGTCTCTATAGTGTGTAACACAATCAGGACAAAGCTAACATCTCTTCACAGAGGAATAACATGGTATTATTCCTATATCACAGACAGGGAGATTGGGGCAGGGATGGGTTTCACTTACCTTCGTCACCGGTTCGCGTTGTGATGTTGTGCGCGCGAGCGCTCACTCTGCTCATGCGCATGCGCGTGTCCCCTCGCACGATTTTACTTTTGCACATGCTCAGAAGGTGGATTCAGCCCGAAACACAGCTGAGGAGCTCATCTGCTGTGCTTCGGGCGAAGAAATAAAGATCAGTATTAACCCGGGGCCGGGCAGGAGGACTTTTTTCAAAGCACAGAACACTGTGAAGCCATCCAAACACAGAAAAATCGGCCAAAAATTCAGAAAAAAAGATGGCAGCGAGCACAGATCAGCACAGACAGAACCGGGTCTGTGACGCCAAAATTACATCACCAGTGGGTCGCTAATGGTTCGGACGATCTGGTCCAAACCGGGAGGAACCCACCCCTGGATTGGGGCTCATGGTTGCGCAAGATCATACAGAATTCACATATTTTAACAGAAAGTTACTAGTTTTAGACATTGCAAGAGGGCACACTGAGATTTAGGTATTTGACACAAAAGGTTGCCCAACCATTGTCCATACGACTGTATTCATTGTTGTTTAAGCCAATGTATCATAATTTTGCTTTAGAATTGATATTCTTTAAGCCTAGTTATATGTTTATAAAAGTACATGAGTAAAGTATTCTGAATGGGAGAAAAGTAGATATGCATCTGCAGCTTCACAGCTAGAAGAGCAGCTGACAAACACATTTAGTAAAAACAAAAGTGGGGGGGGAGTGGGAAAAAGTTAAGTAAATTTATTTCCTCTTTTTGAGGTAAGCTTTTTCATTAAAAAAAATACCTCAATATCTTCTTATAAACAATTGCATGCAATAAGTCATAACTTTTCTTTGCATCTTACACAAGTGTATACCAAAGATTTGCCTTGCAGCCCTAGAAAAAATTAGATGATGTATTTGTTCCTGAATTTTTTCACATGAAGAAACTACATGGTTCAAAATAATTATCAGTAATCTTCAGCCAAGGACAATGAGTTGTGCCTTTTGGTCTGTGTAATCATGCCTCAATCCCTATATTTTAAAAGAAACTGGGCTTTCCTTACTGCCTTGGGATTGAGCATTTTAAAAGACCACGTTTGTGTACATTGGATTACTCTTTTCTAAATTAACATGTAGAACTGTTAATAGCATGTATCAGTCTTAACTACTATTGTATATGTCAAATGATAATTCTGCATGAAAGAAGAGACAACCAGGCTTTAGCCAGCATTAGCTGACAGTTTTTCCAAGCATTTTTTTCAGGATTTATTGTGATGTATTTGCAAGGAATGCCAGAAGGTTGTGAGAGTTGTGTAGCAATATTCTAAAACGTGTGGGCAGAGTGGCATTCCAACTCCCTTCAGTTAACTAATTTTGCCCAGTGATTATGAATTGTAGGGATTATAGGAGCCGTAGTTGTTTAGACAGGTTCTAGAATTAGAATATGTGGTACTAGTAATATTCTAGCGAAGCTTTATTTAATACCTGTGTGTCTTATCAAGTTTGATTTGATAACCTCAGAATTCTAACATAATAATTTGAATAATTCAGTGGCTTTCTTTTGGTATTTGTCATCCTTTTTCTTCTAAGTTTCCATGTTGGTGTTCTCAGTTGCCGTATTCTTTCATTTCTTTTTAGCTGCAGGTCATCCTCATTGCTTCTTTTGCCACCTGGAACTTGGCTCAGACCGGGAAGTGCCTTCTCATTTTGTCCGCTATGTGGATGTAGACTTTGATATGCCAGCAAGTTCAGCATCCAAGGCTACCGTTCGGTCCATCTCTGTGGAAGGCAAGACTGATGTGAGGAAGTGGGTGAATTATGCAGCACATTACAATTATAAGGTATGGTTGAATAACTGATAACCACCCGTTCACCCACACCCACACTTTTCTTTTTCTTCCAAAGTTGGTGTGGCTTACAGGAGCTCCTGGGTTTGTTTATTTTTGCACTTCAGATAACTTTTGATAGCATGCCTTCTACAGAATCACTAATGTACGAATAGTCAGATCTTCTATGCTATCTGATGTACGTTGCCTGCAGTAATTTAATGGATTGAAACAATCTCCAGCTTTTTGGCAGAATATATGTTGCATGAAAAGGCCCCAGGCTCAGAACCTGACATCTCAAATTAAATGAGCTCATATAATAAAAATCAGAAGCACTCTCTTTTCCTGAACCACAGAAGAATCACATTTAATTACAATGGGACAAAGGTCTGTACATTACTTCTTAGCTTTTCAATATGGTCTTTTAAATTATCATAGAATGGGAAGGGACCTTAGAGATCCTATTATCCATCCTATTTGTCAGAACAGAATTATTCACTCCCATGAGTTACCGTGTTTTTCGGAGTATAAGACGCACCTTTTTCCTCCCTAAAAGTGGCTGAAAATTTGGGTGCGTCTTAAACTTCGAATGTAGCTTTTTTCCAGCCCTAACTAGGTGCTAACAGATCTTCCCAGCTCTTACCTTGCAGGCTTTTTCATTGTTACTCTCGCCAAAGAATGTTTTTCCAGTCCTAAGTCTTTGCAGAATTTTTTTTCATTGCTCTACTTGCTCTGAATAAGTTTTTTTCTAGCCCTAACCAGGTGCTAACTATCTTCCCAGCTCTTACTGGCTTGCATGTTCTTTCATTGTTACTCTCTCAGAAGAAGGTTTTTTTAAGTCCTAACCAGGGGATAAAATAATGTGCTGAAGCTGACCAGACTAAGGATGCTAGCCAGATGAATACCTGGTAGGCAGATTGTTTCCCCCTATTTTCCTCCCCAAAAACTAAGGTGCGTCTTATACTCCGGTGCGTCTTATACTCCGAAAAATATGGTATGTAACACTCTATGCAGAGCCACATTTGGAGACATGTACAGCATATAGCATTATTTGGGAAAGGCCCTATTCTCCGGTCCAACTAGACATGCCTCCTGCTTAATCCATTAATCCTCCTACTTACTTGTTTGGATTTGTTTTGGACTTGCCACAGTATTTAGCATGTTCATGCTTGATCTGATCATCCTTCTGCTTTATCGAACATTCTTACTTTTTTCCTTCCGTATTTCTTTAAAAAATATTCTTTAATATTCTTTTAATTCTTCTTCAAAGTTTCCTAGAGTTATTTTTTTCTCAAAACACCTTGTCCTTCTTTCTAATTTACTTTCCTTTAGTTAAACTTCAGTTTTTAACCTTGAAACGTTCACTGTACTTACCGATTTTTTTATTTTTTATTTGGTCTAAGCAATGAGCTGTTCCTCTTCTTACCTCCACCTTGAATATTTTGCTAGTTCTTTCATTGCTTTACAGGTAGCTTAGATTTCTATTCATTTAAAGCCCCTCCCCCTTTCCCCCCCAAGTCACTTATTTTCTTTCTACCAATTGCTTCTTTTAAGTATCTGGGCAGAGGGCAATTGCTTACAGCAGGACAATAGTAGAACATCTCCTTGGCCTATACCAGGGGTCAGCATCCTTAAACACTCAAAGAGCCATTTGGACCCTGTTTCCCACAGAAAAGAAAACACCGGAAGCCACAAAACCCTTTTGACATCTAAAATGAAGATAACACTGCATATATCGTTTTTTACCTTTATGCTATGTATAAAAAAACTTTAGTGTGTTGCATTTATGAAATCAATGAACTGCTACAGAGAAAACAATTTTTTTATTTCTGCATGCAACAAAAACATTTTGAACTCTGAAAAAAAAAGATGGATCGAAAAGCTCAATAAATCACATGCTGGTTGTGATGTATATTTTGAGTGACAGGGAGCCGCAGCAGAGGGATGAAAGAGCCACATGCGGCTCTAGAGCCGTGGGTTGCAGACCCCTGGCCTATACAATGCCATTCTTTTCTTGAGCCTTCACCCTTCTCCTAATCACCTCTGTGGGAATACCCCTGTGGGTGAACACAGGAATCTTGCTGGCCTTCTCCCAGCCTTCCTATATTTTGCTCAGATGTTTTCCAGCTCTTTCTTTCTCTTTCATAACAAAGAGTTAAGGAAAATGACAAGACTGCCTCCCCGCTCTTTTTAAAGCCAATTTTGCCTGGAATTCCTAGGCATTCAGTTTGACAGTCAGCTGATTATAGCTTCTCGGTGCCAGTCTTGCCTAAATGCACTCATATTTTCAACTTAAATCTCCGTTCTTTAGCTCACAATTTCATCTTCTTTCTTCTAGGAATGGCTTTTAGGTCTTGAATTACTTAATTTCTGTGGGCTTTGGGTCTTTTTCTGTCACGCAGTGAATATTGCCTGTTACATGTATATGCAGGGAGCTGCATCCCTATCAAATATAATGGTTCATTCCTGAGCACGTGATTAATATGTTCCTAGTACGCATGTGTACATTCCTTTCTTTGATCAGTCCTTCTGTTTCAGCTTCTGTAGAAGCAAGACGTGTTTTTTATAGCAAAGATGTGATTAATGAGATTTATTGTTTTTGTACCGAAATAAATATTTTCTACTTAGAACTTTAAACTGTGGTTTCTTTTCTAATGTCAGAGTTCCAGGAAAAGATCTATTTCGCCTCTGATGAGAGTTATTCTCATTATGACATTTTCTCTCTTTTGTTCTCTCCAATTTGCCATTATGAAGTTCCAATGAACACCAGGCTCATCTCTGAGCATTATTTCTCCTCCAGCTATTTCTCAACTGTCCCTATTTAATACTGTTCAGCTCTACTTCCTTATTTCCAGAAAAGTGCTTTTCTGTGTACTTCAGGTCATGCATTCCTGTGGAAGAACTAAGCCACTGCTTAAGAGCCGTGGTGGCACAGTGGTTAGAACGCAGCACTGCAGGCTAACTCCCTGCTAGCTCCAAGAGTTCGATTTTGAATGGCTCAAGATTGACTCAGCCTTCCATCCTTCCAAGGTTGGTAAAATGAGGACCCAGATTGTTGGGGACAATATGCTGACTTTGTAAACCACTTAGAGAGGGCTATAAAGCACTATGAAGTGGTATAAAAGTCTAAATGCTATTGCTATTGATGAGAGGCAGGTAGATTTGCCATCTCATGGCTGTTTCAAATGTTTTTAAAGGTCTCTTGGTTTTGGGATATTACATCTGTTGTACTGCTTATATCTTTCCCATTTGTAAAATGGTAGAATGGCTCACATTTAGAGATTTGAAGAATGCATACTTTCATGTCTTTACATAGACCTTGCTATTTAGACTTAGATTTAGAATAACTTTATTGTCACTTTGAATTGCCCCTTCTTTACTTTTTAATATTGACTGATTTACTAATTTAGTGTTTCATTATTTGGCCTCTCTATGGCCCTTTGTTATGTATGTTATGTCATACCTTTCGACTCCAAGGTGTAATTTCATTCCATTGTTTAGGTCCGTGATGGCGAACCTATGGCACGCGTGCCACAGGTGGCACGCGAAGCCATATCTCAGGGCACGCGAGGCGTTGCCCTATGCCAGCTGATTTTTGGCCTTCCAGAGGGCGGGGGAGGCCATTTTCGCCCTCCCCAGGCTTCAGGAAAGCCTCCGGAGCCTGTGGATGGCGGAAAATGGCCCAAAGGGCCTACCGGAAGTTTGGAAATGAACTTCTGTTAGGCCCGTTAAGCCTATTTTTTGCCATCCACAGAGTCCAGAGGCTTCAGTGAGGCCTGCGTGCATGTGCGGGGGGAAGCATGGGGGGGTGTGCGCATGCGTGGAGGGGAGGACATTGCATTATGGGTGTGGGCATGCACGCACACACTATTGTGCGCACGCAGACCCTTTTGGCACCCGAGCAAAAAAAGGTTCGCCATCACTGGTTTAGGTTAACACATTTCCATGTCAAGTTTCTTCGCCACATAGCTCAAGTTCTCCTGCATATTGTTTTCTGGATCAGTTATAAGAGGTCTCCAAATCAAGGACCAACAATAGATACCACCAAAGAAGCTACTATCTTACTGCCATGACTCCATATGCTTCAGGTGTTTGTACACAAGTTTTTCTCTGTAACATGAGTCTTGTTTTTCCCCAACTACTGACTTGTATTAAGTTACAACTTTAGTTGTTTGTTTCACCAAATTGGCTTTATTCATTTGAACATTAAAGAGCTCATTCTCTTTATGGTGGTAAAGAGCAAAAATCTTTTTGGAGACATTCCCCTTGTGCATCCTTTGTATAGTGGGGGAACTCATCTCCAGGGCCTCTGTATCCTAGGTGCTTGGTTTCTTGTGAATCAAAGAAATCCTCAAGTTTTTTGCAGTTTGGAAAGCATTGGAAATGTCCCCATGGTCATACTATCCATGTAATATTGATCATTCTGCAATAATCTAATGCATAACAAAAATGTAGTATATCTACTTGAAAATTCAAAAATCAAAGAAGTAAAAATGTTACCCAAGAAAACACATAAAAAGGACAACAGTAAAAACACCCTGTAATTACAGTTACTGTGTGTCCCAAGTACATCAGCTGTTGTTAGTCTTCAAAAGGAAAAACTAAATTTTCAGTGTTAATCAAGCCTGTCCAATTGATTTTCCAAAGGGAGAGATAATGTGACAGTTTCTGATTAAACAAAACAACAGAAAACAACAACAACAACAACAAAAATCAGAAACAAGAAGAACAGAAGCATTCTTTGAATGCTGGAAAGACGATACTGCTAGAAAGATACTCAGGCTGCTTCTTCCCTAAGAGGGAGGGAATAAGAGGGAGGGAAGGTAAAACTCAAATGTAATTGCAAGATTCTCTTACTGTAATCTATTTCCTGACCTGATCTACCTAGAAGCGTGCCTTCTCTGTTATGCCACCTGCACAGTGGAATAACCTTCCTCTTGGAGTTCAAAAAGCTCTTATCCTCCACCTTCTTTCATCATTAGAGTTTGGCCCTATTTCCACAGAGATATGATATTTGGAAGAGTTTCATCTTGCCCTTAGCCAATTTGCTATCCTTTAAATGAGCCTTGAAGATTTGGCTGTTTCCCCAGCCTCTAGCTTAGTTGAGTATGAGTCAGCTGGAAAAGGTTATATCCAGTATTGTGCTAAGTCTGTCCCTCCTGGCTATGTTCATCTTTTATTTCTTTGTTGAGTTAATATATTGGGTTTTGTTTCCAATCTCTACCCTGCTGTGAGTTGGCTGTCCTTATATATTTAAAGTATAAATAGGTAAAATAAATACATGTTGGCCTTTCTTTTATATTTGAAACTGCTAACTTTAGCTCTCTCTTCATTAAAGGGAGTCATCCCATTTTTCCCCTTTCCTCAGGCAGTGCTACTCTTTCTAGTCTGCTAATGAAGCTTTTTATGAGCCATCCAGCACCTTTCCAGCCAACATTCCTAGCACTTTTGGCCTATAACCTTAGCCTTGTTCTTTTTGTATTTTCACATTAACATTGAAATCCTTTCAGCTGTGTCTCCTGACTCAATTTACCTCCTCTGATGGAAGACACTCTTTCTGGTAGGCAAAGCATTGGCTCATTGGCTGAAACCCTATGTGCTTTATATCCTTCTGTCTTTATTTTTATAGGAACAAAGTAGGATGCTCAATATTTCATATCTTCAAAAATCAGTCTGTACCTACTGTTTGGAATCATATTGCCTATTTCCCCCCCACACCACTGGAAACACAGCACAGTCTTTGAACATCTATGGCACTTTTGCTTTTTATCTGAATTATACAGTACCATTTCACAAGAATCAATGCTTCTTCCTGGCCTTCTCAAAAGGTCCAACTCAAAAGCATGGTTCCGTTCCTCATCAGCTCCCACAATTTATCCTAAAGAATAATAGTAGCTATCAAACTTTGCCACAAGTTGTCCAGATAGCTGGGTCTCCTTATAAGCATGCCTTACTCAGTATAATTTTTATGTTCATAAATCTAATGTAGAGAAAGAAAAAGCACATTACATATACATGGGGTTTTTTTTCTTTGTTCCCCCACTTGCTTTATGTAGGGTTGGTGGAATCCTTCCCTCTCAAATTTGTTTGGTGGACTTTTCCATCCTGCAATGTGCCACCATGGCACTACTTCAGTATTTCCCATGTAGCAGCATGGGAAGAACCTGCTTTTGCTGAGTCAGTTCTGCATACCTGTCATCTGTGAATCAGAGGAGGACTGCCCATTCTTGCTTTGGGACAAGTCATTCTTCAGTGAAACATACAAAACAAAAATTAGGTGGCCTTTTGCTGTTTTCCACAAAACTCCCAGTTTGTTTTTCTTTCAGGTGGGAATAGAGAGGAAGAAAAGCTTGAATCCAGATAATTTGAGAGAAGATGGTGATAATGCCAAGGAATGTGCTGTGCAATGAAAGGAAGAAGTAGCTATCTGAAAACAATAGACGCAAAAAGAATTGAAGAAAAGGAATGCCGCGCCTCCCTTCTGTAGTCCGAAGAACCAAGAAGTATTTGGAGTGACATTTCGCTCTCTGAACATACTTAAAAAATTCTATTGGGATATGTTTGCTGAGTAGTTTGGGTAGAATTACACTAAGTATATAGGCTTGCAGTGCACTCAAGCCTGTTTTCATCTGTTCCAGTATACTTTTTAGAGCAAAATAACTGTATTTTCTCAGCTACAGTTGTCAAAATTTTAGTCTTGTTAAGTATTTTCCAACTGTACACTTGACATTTCCTGACGACTGGTAATTCAGTCTTCAGTGGAGTTTTCCCAGGTGATCTGCAACAGCCCTGGGGATGGGAGGTGTAGAAGAGACACCAGTCTTTCCATGTTTCTATCATGCCTATGGCTCTCAGTGAGAAATTCTAAACAGCCTTTCCTATCAGCTACTGGTAGGTAGAGAGAGTGATTGGGAACTCCAAATGAAAGACACATGATCTCAGTTTTCCTGTATGCCATATTTAAGGAAGAATATTTAAATATTGTATACTTCCCTTGGCGAATCAGAAATCTTTTATGCAATTTACTGAAATGCCAGAGTTATTCTTTAGACATGATTTAGTTATAGTTACCAGTTGAAAAGGACTAGGTGACTTTTGGATCATTCTTACCTGGGAAGATACTGAGGGAAAATAGATTTAACCTTGAACTTTAAGTTTTGATGAGGTTGGTAAAAAAAATGGTTAACTTTTGTAAATGCTGATAATGCTACTTTCAAATTCTGTCTTAACACTACATTTTATTTCAGAGATACTTCAAAGAAATAATTTTCTATGTTACTAAGCAATTAATGGTATTACTTTATACAAGGTAGACATAGTGGCAGTTCAGAGAAGGTTTTTATGAATTCTTGTGTCCATACAGTCTTTTTCATAGAGATGAAAACTTGATTTCTTGAAAAATCTCAGCTTATAGTTGTTTTTTAAAGAATCAAGTTTCTAGTTTTCAGATTTCTGGGAATATTCCTAAACATGTCTGGACATATCTTTGAATAACTTTCTATGAGTACACATTGGAGCTTCAGTATTCTACATATCCTTCTTAATCCCCCCTGTGCCCAAAAGTAAAAGTATTTTTGCATGGGTATTGATATGTTTGTATGAGTACAGAGAATTCTGATGGGCATCTTTGTTTCTGAAAATGCCAGCAAGACATCAGGAAATCTGTTGTCTACCAGGGGTCTCCAACCTTGGCGGAGCAAAGCTGGCTGAGGAGTTCTGGGAGTTGAAGTCCACAAATCTTAAAGTTGTCAAGGTTGGAGACCCCTGGCTCTAGACCAGTTACTCAACCCTGAAGCACATCACTGCCCAATAGTGCCATGAAAGCCTACACACAGAATCCTGTCTAAAACATTATAGTATTGTAATAAATTCCAGTTTTAAATAAATTACTAGGGCTAGACTAGATGCAAATTTCACATATTTTATCTTACAGACCATATTATTCTGGAAAATGGGGCTTGATGATGAAATTACTGTCCAATCGCTTGGACAGTAAGGAGGGGAAGCTGTAATTGGTACTTACTCACAGGCCAACAGCAATTTCAGTAGAAGAGAATATGTGGAGCTCAGAGGTGAACTCTAGAGTCCTTGCTGCTCTCTGAGCTTAGTTGTTTGCTTACAGTTGTTTCATTACCCAACTAGATAATAGCATCAATGCAAATACAGTAAGTGTGGGCTTTGCTGTTTGTATACTGTTCATATACAATAGCTTGCCCTGCCAGTTTTGGTGGTTTTTCTGTTGGTAGTTCTTTGAGTAAGGTATTGTTTTCTGCTTGATTGTTTGCCTGGTGTTATTCCCTGTTTATTTGGCTGTTGGCTGCTGGAGAGAATATATTCTGGTCTTTTTTATTTCTTCTTAGCTTTTTTATTGTCTCTTTTGAATGGTATATAAATGTGATTTACCTCTCTGTGTCTATTGATGGTGGATTTGTCTGATTGCCAAATGTCCAGGCATTCCGTAGCACTTTTGGATTTAGTTTTGTCTAAGATGCTCACAGTTTCCCAGTTGAAACTATGGTTGAGTCAGTCCATGTGTTGTGTTGTGAGATTAAGGAGTTTTCATCCTGTCTTCTGACTGTTAATTGGTGTTCATGGATGTGCTCTGTTAGTCTTCTGTTTGTCTGTCCTCCATAGTAACTGTTACAATCTTTGCACGATATACAGTATTATAGATTACTCTACAACATACATCTATAGCAGGGGTGGCCAAACTATGGTTCTTTGAGGACCTGTGGACTTCAACTCCCAGAATTCCTGAGCCAGCCATGCATGCATGGCTAGCTCAGGAATTCTGGGAGTTGAAGTCCACAGATCCTCAAAGAACCATAGTTTGGCCACCCCTGATCTATAGCATACAATGAATCTTCTATAACAGGGTAAGGAATGGAACAGCCACTATGTACCCATTGGAAAGAGTGCAAAGCCATGATCAACTTTCCACAATTGCTTTGATTCAAGAACTAACTTTTCTGTAATGTATTTTAACTTTTGTTCTTGGTTTCTATACCAGACTATTTGGTCTTCACTTTTGAGTTGCTTGGCTTGTTTTCATCTGTCCTTTCTTTGCTATATCTTACTTTTCACTGACTGTGTGAGAAATATTCTCACAATACCGATAACGTCCCTACCTTTGTAATGATATAGCATTTTCTCATTTGGGTAAACTGTGTAGGACAAAAGGCCCATTGATGTCCTTTACTGACTTCATATCATCTAGCACAAAGGTGTCAAACTCGATTACATTGAGGGCAGCATCAGTGTTGTGTTTGACCTCAGGTGTGTGGGTGTGGGTGTGGCCAGGGTGGGTGTAGCCAGTTTGATGTCACTCATGTAGGGGGAGCCTATGGTGGCCCGAGCGCTCTGCCAGCAAAAACAGGCTCCTGATCTCCGTTTTCAGCTCCGACGGCCTCCTGCAACCCTCTGCCAGTGAAAACAGAGCTCCATTTTTACTGGCAGAGGTACCGCGAGCCGGTCCTTCACTGTTTCCAGGGCAGCCCCACAGGCCAGATCTAAGAACCCTGCGGCCCAGATCCGGACCGCGGGCCTTGAGTTTGACACCCTTAATCTAGCACATCAAGAAGCACATCTGCCTATATCTCCTAGCTGCATTGAGCTAAATATTGTTTACTGTCATTGATTTGCACATTTAGTTGCAAATCACAATATTTGTAAAGTATTTAAATATTATGCAAGCCTGTCTGAACCAGCCCTTCAACTTCATTTAAAATCTGCCTCAAAAATTGATGAATGCCTTTTTCAGTGAATACTAAAGCATGAGGTTAAGTGGAAGTCTTTAAAAATACTTATTTCACACACTCTGATATATGGGTGTGGTAGAATATTCAGGAAGCCTAATTAGATTTTACCTACTCTCAGAGAAAATGATTTGGGAAAAGGAAATGGACATGGGGAACATTGTTGCTATGTAATGTAGTACGTGGCCCATTGGGGAGTTTAAAATGTAAATATTAACATATTTTTAAGGGTACCCAGAAGTTATTCTTCCCTTGGTGATCAAATTTAATGTGGTCTGAGCAGTCAGTCCCTTTCAGAATATATCCTTATAAGAATGCACTAACAACAGTTAAGGTATAAGAGAATGTGATGATTAGCAAATAACAGCCACATCTTGTACTTAACAAGATTTAACACGAGAGAGGGGATTATAGAATTGAGGAGGGGAAGCTAAGATTCCTGGCTGATATTTGGGCCCCCACAAATGAACCATCACTGTGGATTAATAACATCTGCCTTATATAGATTCACTTTTAATTGACTTGCTGGTACGCAGTCCATTGTTCCAGTGAATTGTAGATTGTAACTTACCATCTGATTTAAGTCCTATATATGGGAAACATCTTTCTATGGTATTGGCAGATTTGTAATGGGAATCACATTAATTTATTGTGAAAATGTTACCTAACATAAAGCAACCCCAAAGCCCTTAAAGACTTGTGAGGATAAATAAAAGGGCTTGTATTGCAATTATGTTGTTGTTCAGTGCCTCCATACAGATAATTCATAACCTCTTGCACTAATGTGATTGTTGTTGTTTTTACATATTTTGTAATAGGTTTCTACCTTTTAATGTACTTTGAAAAAGTCTATACACTGGCTAATTCTTTAAAAAAAATTGTGGCACTTCTCCACCCCGTCAGAGAAATGTCATTTTGGAGTTTGGGAAGGACTGTTGAATAAATGCAATGAAATTTGACATTCACAGCAGTTGTGTCTTCATTTTTACATTGTTGTTCATTTTTATATAGTTGAAAAGGAAAAGATAATGCCTTAATATAATGACTTCTTAAAACATAAATGGTTCAATTTTAAGATGCATGTAAAAAGGTGACTACATTAGTGTAAATTTTGCAACATACATACCATATTTTTCGGAGTATAAGATGCACCGGAATATAAGACGCACCTTAGTTTTGGGGGAGGAAAACAAGGGGGGGGGGGAATCTGCCTCTGTCTCCCAGTGCAATGTTTTCTATGCAAAGCCCATTAAAAGTCGTCTTCTTACAGTGGCCCGAAGTAAAACAAGCCCAAAAGTGATAAGCAAAAGGAATTTCAGCAGGTATATCCTGCTTATCATCTGGTCATCCCACATAAAAGTCATTCAAACAAGCAAAAGATTTATTTAGGATATCTTTTTCAATAAATTATGCCTAGAGATAACAGGGACCTTGACAGACAGGGACCTTGACAGACAAGGAAAGGAGAATTTCCCTATAGTACTTTTTTTTCACTAAAAGGAACTTCATTCTGATTAAAACTGCCATAAACATGCTGCTATTTAGATATTTAGTTGCCTAGATCTTAAAATTATCAGACACTGCAGTGGCTGCTAAAAGAAAATACTGTAAGTAGATTTGCAAATGTTGGAGAGAAGAGTTATACACATCCATACTAATGTTTTCTTCTTAAAAAAAAAGAAATACTTCTGAGGAATATTTCTGCTTCTTTCCAGAACACTAAAGCAGATATAGGAATAATAAGAATCAATAAGATTGAGAAGTAGTACTCTGCTATTTAAAAGATTACAAAAGCACTAGGCCTCTTCAGATCAAGCATTTATTTTAAAAAGCTTCTTCATTTTGTTAAGTTGTCTAGAACAACAATAAAGCAGTCTTTAAAAAATAATTTGAACATTCTATAGACATTTATAGTTATTGACTTACTTGCAGTTTCAGCAGTCTAACATTGCCAGCAGTTCACCTCCCCAATTTGCCTCCTTGCAGCTTTAGTTTCACTTTCATTTTAGCAGGTGGCCAGGCAGCCACTCAGCTGTGTGTCAGGGAGGCTGATAATGACCTAATCAGGCTCTGCGCTGTTTGCTGCAAAGAGGTAAATTGATGGGAGGCAGAGACCAAAAGGTGGGGGTGGCTGGGTGGGGCTACATTCAGTGTCTAAGACGCACCCAAGTTTTCACCCTCTTTTTGGGGGTAAAAAGGTACGTCTTATACTCCGAAAAATACGGTAAGTGGCTTATGTTTGCCTTGTTCTGGATTTTTTTTAACTTTCCAGTCTAGTCTTTGGCCCTTGGATTTCCTGATGGTTCAAATACTAACCACGTCCAGGCCTACTTTGCAAAGCATTATCATAAGGAATCCCTATGGAAATTATCCAATAATCTGCATAAAACAGAATGAAGTATAGATAAACGCACTGATTTCATTTTTTTAATGTCATAATTTTTGATATGAACCTTTATAATCTGATGTAGTTAACGCTGTTGGGTCATTTAATCACAAAATAACTTGATCTGACCATTTTTCAGATTTTTCAGTATACGGAGTACTTGTTAATAGGGAAAAATGAGGGAATTACTATCAGTCTTCACTGATGCTATTCACTTGCCTTGCATAGGTCCTAAAGGAAGTACACTATCGGACCAAACTTTTGGCCTCTTTACCATTCATTAGGCATTTTTAGATTATAGTTCTCACCACTTACCGTAAGTATTATGGACTAAACTATTAGCAAAGTGTTAAGATTGCCTATACCTCTGATCTAGAATAAGTTCAATATCTCATGGAAGAAAAAACATGGGAACATTAAAAATTCTTCAACTTTGATTGGGAATCTTCCTCACTTTGCTCCTATGTCCTTCTGGTCAGAATGCCAACTGGTAATGCCAGGAAAAATTGATGCAATCCAACAATGCTAAATATAAGTTTTCCACACATCACATCTGTTACTGGTCCACCTGTCTTTTTGCCCATGCCAAAGCAAAGCAAATTTTCCATAAGAAACTTGCAGGCTGGCTAAAAAACTTTCCTGGGCAGTATTTGTCCATTGCAAGTGATTCCCTACGCTGGGCTTGGACAGCTGCTGCCAGCCTGTTTATAATCGGCTAATTTTGCTCTGTATCCATCAATCTGTATATAACAGAGTAGAGTATGGCAGCTTAAAAATAAAATTAGCAATTATTGTTTATAAATGGGACATCCTCTGCTAATTATTAAATTATAATTATATGTCAAAGAACAGCATTTTACTATATAAGGTGAGGAGAGCAGCTCTGTTCAAATATATGCAATACCTGATCAATATAACACAAGAACAAAATTGAAATTCATTATATATTTCCTTTCCTTTATACTGTATATTTCCTTTCATGTAGGCATCAATAAGAAAAGAGAAAAAAAAACTAATTTGGAAATGCATTTGTTGCTAAAATAAACATAAGTAATACAAAATGCATAACTATAGATTTTATTATCTATAATGTCCAGTTCTTTATACTTTGGTTAACAATTTGGCACAAGCGTGGCGCAAGAAAAAGGAAACTCCTATGTACATACAAATTCTTACTGGAAATAAATCATTTCTCCTTTTTAAGTAGATTTTATTGCTAGCTCAGCAACATCAGAATTTTACAACGTTTGACACTTTTGTGAGTTGTTTTGGTTTAATTCCAAAATGAAGAAACATTGAGATACAACTTCACCACTTCTTATTTAATTTCCCCCTTTTGAGAAACTATTGCCATCTTGTGGTTTGATGTTGCTAGTGTTACTCAAATACTGGGTAAAAAAAATCAAGCAACACAAGTTAAACTGCAATAAAAGTACACAATGTGAATTTGTTTATAATATAAGAAGATGCATACAGATTGTTTTAAAAATAGACATTACATTACAAACAAAAATATTGATACTTAATTTCTTACACTGCCAGATAACAATCTGAGGAGTCAGAAAATTAAAAAAGACTAAAAGCAATAAAAGCAGAACATAGCTAGTTATAAAATAAATTTTCATCAGGAGTTGGATCAAAATGAATTTCAGCTATTTACATGCATTCCACACAGAACATTATGCAAATTAAAAGAATAATTACACCATTACTGGCATCAATGTCTCAAGAGACCAATATCCATTATCAATAATATGCAAATATTGATCTGAATTATTTAATCTTTCTGTCATATTGCTGTAAATTAGAAAAGCATACTTGTACAGTATAAAAAACAGATAATTTCAAATCTGTTTCTATTTTTCTCCTTCTGATCTTTTTCTCCTTTTAGGATGCAACCTAACACAGCTTGGTTTTTGTTTTTTTTAAATAATTTTTATTAAACATTTTCAACATTAAAAAACAACACACAAATTTTCACTCATTACAGCATTTTCATATCGGTATCAATATCATCCATAACATTCATATTTACATAGATTCTATTTCTATGGTTCACTATCCTATATTATATATATATAGCGTGCCCGCGCATGCCCACCCCCATAATGCAATGTTATCAGCTGCAGAGGCCTTTCCTGAAGGCCTCTAGCCGATAAAAGAGCTCCGGATTGATCTGGAGCTCTGTTATCAGCTGCAAAGGCCTTTCCTAAAGGCCTTTCCTGAAGGCCTCTGCAGCCGATAACAGAGCTCCAGATCTTTCCGTAGCTTTGTTATCGGCTACACAGGCCTTCAGGAAAGCCTTCCCGGCTGCAGAAGAAATGGGCTGAGGTGTGCGAGGCCTGGTTGCAACTATCTGAAGGTAAGTAGTAGGGCAGCTCCACTTCCGTTTCGTTTCCGAACTTCCGGTTGGCCCGTTTGGCCATTTTTCACTGTCCCCAGGCTTCAGGAGTCTTTCCTGAACCCTGGGGAGAGTGAAAAACAGCCCAACGGGCCTACTGGAAGTCAGGAGGCTTCAGTGAGGCATGTGCGCGTGCACGGGGGGGTTTGGCGCATGCGCAGGGCATTGCATTATGGGTGTGGGCACGCACGGGCACGTTATCTCACGCGTGCACCCTTTTGGCACCAGAGCCGAAAAAGGTTCACCATCACTGATTTATGGTGATGGTTGCAAGGCAATGGTATCAGGCATCCATTAAGACTGCAGGAAATATAAGGTCTATGAATAACTTTTTAACGCTTGATTTAATCAGTTTATTTGATGTACTACTTTATGAAAAATATATGGCCAATGAGATTTTACATATCTATATTTCTGAGGAACCTTAATTATTTTTTGAGATCATAACTGAAATGAAGAGACTTCATGAAGTTGTTTATAGATAAAAGATAGGATATGGAAAGAGATAATTTGTTGTATTTTAGGGGACGATACTAAGTTACAAAATAATTTATACTTCTTGTGCTGAAGTTGAAAACTCATTTTGTTATATATTTTTCTTTATTATATTTTTTCTTTATTTTCTGCACCTTCTATTTTATAATTCTACTTTTGTTTGCATGCTACTGCTATAATTGTAATCATTAATATAATTACTATAATTTTTTCACATTACTAGATCAAGGTTTTGAAAATATAGTCTGGTAAGCATAAATTAAAATTGGCATTTCTTTATGACTTCATATTGTTTTACAATATAAAAAGTTGACATGACAAAATATCTGCAGGCTTAAATTTAAGCTTTATTGTCCAAATTAGATACTTTATATACTGCAAGTTCAAAATATTACTGTTCATTTCATAATAACAAAACCTTTAATACAGTATTGTAGAGTTTGCCATTTTTTCTTCTCATTTGTTTTCATTTGTTTCCTAGAAGCATAGAATGTTAAGATTGGAAAATATTTTAGACATGATCTGGTCCAAACCTTTCCCCTGTGTAGGAATCCACATTTCTTTTATTTATTTTTAAAATAATTAAATCACCACCGTCAGTATCCACTAGATCATGTGCCATCTTTCAAGGCTGTCAGTTCCATGAATGAACAGTTCTCATCTTTAGCATCTTTTTTTCTTGATAATCAACTGAAAGGTATTTTGTTGTAATTTAAACTCACCTTTTTTTGCCCAGTCTTCTGGAACAATTGTGAACAATTGCATCATATATATATATTATTTTATTTATCACATTTAGAAACTGCCCATCTCCCTCACAGAGGAGTCTGGGTGGTGTACAAATAAAATGTTAAAAACAAAAACTGAATATAAAATTCAAAAAAATTAAAGATGGGGCAAAAAAAGTTATTAAAAGGGAACGGGAAGGATCCTCAGGGTAGTACCCAGCCCCCAGTTTCATATTTGACAATCGCTCAGATTCTTTTTTTTAATAATTTTTTATTAGTTTATAATATAGCATACAAAGAAAATACAAAAGTAAATAGTAAATAAAATATTTGTCTTCCATTATCCATGCTTTTTCTTACATTGTTTTGAATTTAATGTGACTTAATTCTAACTAAATAAATTGGGTGCAACACTAAGGGCATTTCCAAACAGTCCTAAGGGCATTTCAAGAGCCTATGGAATGTAATAATGAAGATGCCAAGATTTCTGTGTTTAGTTTATAAAATAGGCCATTCTAAATTCAAATGCAATATCATTTGAGGGATTGCTTCTTCCCAATTATATCTACCCATCAGGGGTGGGATTCAGCCAGTTCGGGCGAACTGGATGCTAATTTTACATCTGGTTCGCCAAACCGGTAGTTGCAAGGACTGGCTGGCCCCGCCCACCCCACCCTGCCCTTCCCAGGAGTCTCCACGTGGCCCATTTTGGATGCCAGATAAGTGCAGGGCCCATGCGGAGGCTCTGGGAGGGCAAAAAATGGAAGTTCCGGAAGTCCAGAAACAGGCCCGTTTCCGGCCTCCGGAGCCCGGGGGAGGCCGTTTTCGCCCTCCCAGAGGCTCGAGCAAAGCCTCCAAAAGTCTGGGGAAGGCGAAAAATGGACCTCCCGGAAGTTCCAGAAGTCCGGAAACGGAGCCATTTCCAGCCTCCAGAGGGCCTCCGGAGCCCAGGGGAGGCCGTTTTCATCCTCCCGGAGGCTCAAGGAAAGCCTCCAAGGCCTGGGGAGGGCGAAAACGCCTCTCCCCCCACCATGGTGCAGGAGGCCAAGTAGGCCATGCCCACCCAACAATCAGGCAGAGAACCGGTTGCTAAAATTTTTGAATCCCACCCCTGCTACCCATGCCATCAGATCCAGTAGAAGAGGTATGGTGCAGATCCTGCCTGCTAAAGAGCTACATTTAGTGGGATCCCAGATGGGACTTTTCTGCTCTGCCACCTGCCTTGAGGAACATCGTCCCCTCGGCCATCCTTGTTAACTTTCTGCAAGTCCCTCAAGGCTTCCCTCTCAGGCTTGGGGGACTCAAGAGAATGGTGTTGTTGGGGTGGCTCCACTGTTATTAGTATCCATGCATCTCTCCTTGTCTTTTTTTTAATGTAATATTATTTTTGTTTAATTGTGGGTTGCTTTTTATATTATTGTTTTTAAAATATTTTTATCGTGCATCTCCATGGTCACATTTTGTGATATGGTGGCTATATAAATGTGACAAATAAATCAGCGGCGGGTTGCTCCCTTACCGGTGCCGGTGCGCGCGCATCTCCACGCTTTGGTCACGCACTCGCTATGCATGCGCGCCCCCTTGCGCGATTTTGCTTCTGCGCATGTGCGGAAGCAAAATCGCGCTGAAATCTCGCAAGGGGACATGTGCGCGAGAGAGATTTCGGCGTGATTTTGCTTCTGCGCATGCGCAGAACCAAAATCTCACCAAAATCTCGCACGTGCGTCCCCTCGCGAGATTTCAGCGAGATTTTGCTTCCGCGCATGCGCAGAAGCAAAATCAGCCAAAAATTCACGGAAAAAAATGGTGACGCATGCGATGGACCGGCAGAGAGGGCTCCGGAGTTGTTGTTTAGTTTCTTTTTTACATTGTGGTGACCAAAACTGCATGCAGTATTTCAAGTGTGGTTTTACCAAGCCATTATAGAGTGGTATTAACACTTCATGTGATATTGATTCTATCCCTCTATTAATGCAGCCTACAACTTCATTGGCTTTTTCGGCAGCTGCAAATATAATTTCACATTTCTATAGGGGCTTACATTGTAGCATAGCTGTACAGTATTACAATGACCATATAATAAAAAATAGTCCTTTCTTTCAGAAAGTAATCTTTTGGTTTTATTTATTTTTCAAAAAATTCATTTTTGTCCTTTACTTTGGTCATTTATTTTTTACCATACAAATGATACCACAATGCATAGTCTTTCACATTCATATGAAATATGGAGGTTGAATAGTCCTTTTTAGAATATGCATTTTATAGTTTTCTTGAACAGTTTTACTCTTCAATTTTCTTTTGTAAAGCAAAATTATAAACATTTTTTAAATCCTTGAGTTTCTTTCAGATATGTCCTTTTTCAAGTTTGTCCTTTATTTTTTTCCAACAAAATATATTCAACCATAGGCCAAAGGATGGGGCTTATTGTTTAAATAAATGTTATAAGCAAGAGAAAGACTAATCTGGAGTAATGAAACCTCTGGACAAAAAAAGTCATACTCTTATACAGGATGTTGTATGATACTCCAAAACTCTTCACTGTATCTGCAAAAGACTTACATCAACACTGCAGAGTACTATAATCGATGTTGACAGATGATGACATATGCAATATTGATGGAAGTGCTTTAGAAAGCTCTTTGGAGATGCATTTCAGACATCCTTAAAACCACCATTCCATTTATTGGTGAAAATTAATCTGAACATATTCTGGCTAAATCATTGCTTTATGACATGTAACCTCCATAATGAAATCTGTATCTCTTTCCAAATACTGAAATCTTTATCCTGATTAAAACAGCTATGCCAGGGAGACTCACCACACAGAAAAGAATCAACATCAGCAAAAGCATAAAAGGCAGTAAATAAATTGAAAAGCCAACACGATGCAAAGCACCAGCTTCTAGAGGCATATTTAACTGTGGGAACCAGTCATTACTGCAATTAAATATGTGTCTAAAAGTTGGTGTTTTGTGTCATATTGTCTTCAAAACTTATTTACTTAATAGTTTTTTTTAAAAAAAAATCAAGAAATGTGGGGTGCACGGTAGGCTGCATATGGTCTAACTATGCACTGATCGTTGATAGGAATTTCTAGCCAGGAAGGCAGCTGCTGTTGCTATACTTGTAAAAGTCCTACACATAAGCAAAAAAAAATTCCTGATCCACCCTTTTGTTATTTGGAACTACTTACCAGGGAATGGTACACATACACTTGGATTACACTAACTATAGATCATGAGCTGCGTTATCAGCCTGCAGCAGAAAGAGATGGATGAGAAGCAAGATTATTCATTCATTCATTCATTTATTACATGTATATGCTGGCCATCTCACTGTCAAGCAACTCTGGTAAATAACTTCATTACTTGTTGCTTTGGGGTCAGAGCTGGTCAACCAGTGATTTTTCAGAACTGTTCCTATTCCGCATTGTCAGCATGGAAAGTATATTACTTTATTAGTTGGTATCCAAATCTCAGTTCTCTGCTTTTTCCTTCTCCATCCCCTTTTCTCCTTTGAGGTGCCTAGAATCTCTGGCTGCAATTTCAAACTTTTGAAATCCATTGCATGTAAGTTTTTAAGTCTTTTTGACTGAATAACCTTAATCATAAATTAATACGCATGCAAAAAATTGTGGAAACAGGTAGCTTTAGGAAAAAAACCCTCGTTAGCAGTTCTTGTAAAACACAACTTCATAGGTGCTTCCACGGCTCAATTTCTGAATTAGTTTGAAGACTAAACAGTGGTTGGTGCTGAAGCAATTTGGAAAAACTGACATTTTAGATTGTAAAGAAGGGTTTCAGTTGGAGAACGGAAGCATTCAGTAAAAGAATCTCCATAGACATTCAGTAAAAGAGGCTATAGAATTGCAGGAATGCTGTGGCAATGAGATAATTTTATGGATGTTATTAAAAAGGAGATAATGAAAAGAGAAATGCAGATATACTTGTGGGTAAAAAAAAAATAGAAAAAGGGGAACATCTTTTTCTGCATTTCCTCCCCATAGCCTTTTCTTCTGTATTAGGTTTTTAAATATACGTTAGCTAGCTGTTTCTCAGGATTCTGTGACCTATTTTAAATTACATGTAAATTAAATACACAAATGTTTTAAAACAACATTTAAAATAGGGTTCACACAAAAGTATGTCAAATAATAATCATTTTACATTTAATTTGATTAAAGAAAGAAGTAACCACACTGGGATTTTTTTAAAACTCTGAAAAACAAAAGACAATTGTGGTATTTTAGAGATACATTTATTATTACTTAAGTTTTTGTATATAACAGCCCACTTCAATAAACAAACAAACAAACAATGCAATTTATGATGCATCTAATATTGTGAATTGTCTCCAGAAAAGGCTACGCAACATTAGATCAGTATAGGTACTCCTTCACTTACTACCACAACTGAGACCAAAATTTTGGTCACTAACGATGTGATCATTAAATGAGCCATCCCATGATCAGACCCAATTCTACTACCATTTATACAACCTTCTTAATTACCATAGTCAGTAAGCAAATTAGGGGGTTGGATAAGTGAAACAAGTGGTCCTTAAGTAAATCTGACATCCTCAATTGACTTTGCTTGTCAGAAGCTGGCTGGCAATGTCACAAATTGTGTTCACATGACTGCAAGTCACTGCAGCTGTTGTAAATGCGAGCCAGTTGCCAAGCACCCAGATTGCAATCAAATGACTCTGCGGATGGTGAAACTGTCGTAAGTTTGAGGATGAACTGTTGTTAAATGAACAGTAGTTAAGTCAAGGACTACTTGTAATTTTACTATTGTTGTTTTATTAAAGTATCTTTAACTTTTACAAAGGGAATAGTTGTTATTTGGTCGCTAAGTCGTGCGACCCCATGGACCATGCCAGCCCCCTCCCCCCGCCTTCCACTGTCTCCCCGAGTCTGCCCAAACTCACGCCCATTGTGTGGATGACACTATGTAACTATCTCATCCTCTGCCGTCCCTTTCCTCTTTTGCCTTCAATCTTTCCCAACGTCAGGGGCTTTTCCAATGAGTCCTCTCTTCTCATTTGGTGGCCAAAGTATTTGAGCTTCAACTTCAGCATCTGTCCTTCCAAAGGACAGTCAAGGTTGATTTCCTTTAGAAACAAAGGGAATAGGCCATCTTTTAGTACAGTAGTTAAAAGTCACAGTATTGACTGAGAGCCATGTTAAACAGGCAGTGGGATCATTCTGACAGTGGATAAGACCATGATCTAAAAGTGGGTTCCTAACATAATAGCTGGTGGGCAAGAGAAAAAAAATGTAGACAAAATTAAAAAAACATTTCAACATTTTAAATTGATCTTGGTTACTGCAAAATAGCAATAGCAATAGCACTTTACTTATATACCGCTTCATAGTGCTTTACAGCCCTCTCTAAGCGGTTTACAGAGTTCAGCATATTGCCCCCAACAATCTGGGTCCTCATTTTACCCACCTCGGAAGGATGGAAGGCTGAGTCAACCTTGAGCCTAGTGAGATTTGAACAGCTGAACTGCTAAACTAGCAGTCAACCTGCAGTCGCAGCATTTAACCACTGCATGCAGCTCCCTATGGGCTGGGAAAGTTACCCATGCTTTAAAAGGGAATACTGTGTAGGCTGTTCCCATGACATCTAATAAAGCAAGTCAGATCTGAAGTGCTTTCCTCTCTCAGACCCACATTTGATAGGAAGTTACAGAAGATTGCTCTTATTTGGATTTTTTGTTTCATTTACTTTAATTATCCAAAACCAGTGTCTACATTATGCTCAATCTTCACCGACTTGTTTGCAGTCCCTCCTAAATAACCACTCTCCCTGTTGCTCTTTTTTCTTTGACTTTTGTATTTCTTATAGAAGGGCAGAGCTATATGCATACATAATATACTGTTGTGTGATTCCATGAAACGAGTATAATGCAAAATAGAATTTGGAGCTAAATGAAATGTACAGTTCTGCCTTAGCACTTTGCATTAAAATGGCATATAGCTTTTAAAGACTGAGCCAATGATCCTGTATCCATTTTCAGCATATTAATTAAACACATTGTCCCTTCTGTTTAAATTGTGGTTGTCTTGACACAGGGCAATTGTGAATATCTATGTACAAAACTGATGAATATCACAGCCAACTAGGATTCTATGAATGTGAAAACAGCAATATCTGAAAAAATGAGAAATTATAGAAATACAACAAGAGAAAATGCACATGATACAGTGCACGCTAGTGCATTTAAAGTGCTGTCTTAACACTCTGCATTTATGGAAATCATCAATGTTATACATTACCAAGTTTATGAACTATTGGCAAGACAAAAGCACAGATTTGGGTTTCTCATTCCATGCCAATACAGTATTTAATGTTACAGATATCAATTAGTTTCACTTGCTTCCATTCACAAAATTTCAAGAAAAGTAATAAAAGTCACTTCTCAATAGATCTGCTACAATAGTAATTCTTTTCATTTTGATCCAAGTTATATTAGCCTATTCTAAAAAGGAAGCTATTTTCATTGATAAATCATTTTGTAGATAATGCTTTGAATCATAAATTACTATGTTCCTTGGACTGTAAAAAATATAATTTGACTTTCTCTACTTCTCTGTACCGGAAAAATACTGGCTTTGTGACAGTACAGGTTTTACTGGTTTTACCAATAAAAGAGTAGTGTTTGTCAACCCTAACCCTTAAAGAATGTCCAAAAAGCACACCGTTTTAACTATCCACAGGTTCACGAAAAAGCAAGGGAGATAGATATCCAACTTGCTTTCCAAAGTTATCGAATTTCCATCAATCAGAAACCTACACGAAAGCAAAAAGTGAATCTGAACTCCTGTATATTCGAATACAGGTCAAGAATCGAGTTGCTCAAAAAATACCTTCCCCTACATCTTCATGGTAATATGTAATCGAAAGGATGGAGAATCATTTGATTGAAACTGCTGGTAAGCAGTCAGTAACTCTTGCTCATTTTTTTGCAATTCCTCAAAAGGCGATTGTCATCGACATCCTGGGATTTTTTAATCCTTGCTCAGTCCAATTCTTTTGTCTTCATTTGATTTTAGCACGGCAGATTGTGAAACCTTTATATTTTCTGTCTGGGCACGAGGGAAGAACAGCAAGAAGATATTAGTCTACGGATCACGTATTTTGTATCATTTTCCCGCCTAGCGAACACGGAAACCGGAAACAAGGCTTATAATGTCTATTTTCCACCTTAATGGCAGAAGTCACCGAAGCCCCTAGAAAATGAAGGATAACATTGGGGGGGACGGGGACAGGACAAGTCTGCTTGTGCTGGATGGATGGATGGCACTCTTCTAGGGATCGGCGTGCCCGCATTTGGAGCGCGAAAAGATCCCGCTCGCGGCGAAGGACTGTCACGCAATCTCTGCGGCTGCCGACTTAGCCCCACCTCTGCGCGTCCTGGCGCCAGGAAGGCGGAAGAAGTTCGACGGGAGGAGGCGGAGGAAGACGATTTCTCGCTCCTTCTCGCGGCGCTTCCCTCCTTCTCCCCTCCGCGGCCTCCCCCTTTCTCTGGCCGCTCGCGCAGCTGCTCGGCACTCGCTATATAAAGGGCGAAACAAGCGGAGCAGACGGCTGGCGGCTGCAGCCCAAGGGCCGCCGCGTGAGGCCGGGCCGCGGAGGAGGGGGGGAAGGAAGAAGAGCGAAAGGGTGGCTTCTTCCGCGCGGGCGGGTTAGCCGGGCTGAGGACGCCCCTGAGGCGAGACAGGGCGGAGGAGGCGGACAACAGCGGCGGCGGCAGCAGCGGGGAAAGGGGGGGACCCTAGCTCGCCTCAGCCTGCTCTTGTCCGGAGGGGGGTGTCGGGGGCGCCCTGCCTCGGGGTGTGTGTGTGTCCTACCCAGGGGTGGTGCGGGACATGGCGAGCTCGACTAACACAAACCCCGTGGTAAGGACTAGGGTTGCGCAAGGGGCTCTGAACGGGAGGGCGGCGGAGGGGTGGGGGGGTGTTCGGTTTGGGGATGGCGGGGCAAGGGCGGGGCGGGACGGCGGCGGGAGCAGCAGCAACAGCCGCCCCGGATTCGCGGGCTTCCGTCCATCCCTCCTGTGGGGGAAGGAGAGGGACGAGCGAGCGCTGGGTGCCGCTTCGGGGGAGTCGCGGAAGAGGCGCCGCGGGGTCTGGAGGGAGCCCGCTTAGTCTCTGCGAGTACGGGGGGCGGGGAGGGAATGGGGGGAAGGCTTGGGAGTGAGGTGGCGGTTTTTCCCCCGCCTTGGAGGAAAGGTCGGCGGGGGAGGGGGGGAAGCGTGCCTGGAGGTGAGGCTTCGCCCAAGCATTTAACCTGCTACGGTGGTGGTCGAAACCGCCTATTTCCGCAGACTATTAAGGCATTGGTAACGAAAGGTTGAAAAGCACCTTTTCATTCCTAGTCTGGCAGAAAACGTCTCTTCATTCCCTTCACTCAGGGAGATGTATTTTTATATCTATATCTGGGAAAAGGCCCTTTTGATCCGTCCGAGTTTTCTTCAGGAAGCGCTTTTATATTAATAGCTTCTCTCTCTTTCCCGCCTCCTTTTCTATGCTTCTCCCTTCAGTTCTTTTAGAGAGGACAGGCTCAGCTTCTGAGTCTCGGTTTCACATCGGTATACAATAAGCAGTCACACGGAAAAAAAAGAAAAAAAAACCCTCCCGGCCCCTTTCATCACTGGTTCTAAGGCATTAAGGAAAAAAAAACCCAAAGCAAATCAAATGCACTCAAAAATAAGCACCCCACCGGCCAAAAAATAAACCCCTGCTGACCAACCGAAGTCCTGATGCTGATTTGGAGGCTCTCATTTTGTGCTCTCAGATCCATCATGGCTTCCCCTTGCTTTTCTCTCCCTGCTCCTTGTGTTCCTCCTCCCTGTGGCTGCCCTGTTTATATAGAGCCATTGCCGCTCTCTAATATAGACTCTGCCAGGATGGGAAGGTGCTTTCCAGCCCCACGTCACCGCCTCTCCATTTAAACACCACATCAGCCTTTAAATACGGAGAGAGCTGTGGAAAGCAGGCTGGGAGGTGCCTGCACTACACAGGCACGGACCAAAAAGCGCTGTCTTTGTTGCTTAGAAGCTTTAGCTGGCTCTTTTCAAGCACTGTCACATGATAAATAGCTGCTGTTTCTTGTTTTTCTGTATAAGGTTATTTTTTTGTAAATCGTTTTTATTCTACCTTTATTTTATAAAAGTTCTATGGGGTGACTAGTTGAGTGCAGTGGGATTTTTGAATTAGTTTTCAATAGGAAATCAAAACAGCATACACTACATTTTGTAACAAGATGCCTCATGTAATTATTTTTCTTGCTCTTAAAACATTTTTTTTAACCTTTGGAATGTATTATTGCATTGTTCTAAAGCATGCCATCTCAGTTTTATCTGGTTGAGAATTGAGATTTAGTACGACTGTTGTCAGTGTGACTACGTTGCCCTACAGTGAAATAATTTGATTTAAAAGTCAAAAGGGAGCATTTAAATGCTCTGTAATGCATAGTCTTAATCCCGTTGCCGTAGTCTTAATCTTATTATGTTGGAAAAATGAAATTCTGCTAGAAAACTTGGGGTTTCCATGTAGTTTTTCATTTACTTAATTTAGGTTGTTTTCACTTTTAAAGAACCTTCAATGTTTTGAAATATTTCAAGAATATGTAAACATTTTCAAACAGTTATTTGTCACTTTTTAAAGCCTAAATTGTATAGGACTGTGATTGAAGATGTCATTAATGATGTCCGGGAAGTCTTTCTTGATGCAAGTGTGGATGAGCAAATCCTTGTGGAACTTAAAACAGTAAGTTATAACTTCATGTGTCTCAAATAATTCTTACCTTTTAGCAGACGAGGACTATAAACATGGTTGTGTAAATGCTCAGCCTGCGAAGAACAGTTCTGCTTGAATCAGTCCATCAATAAATTGTGTGTGAAAAAACTAGATACAATATGTTTCGAGTATGTTTAATAAACTTTATTTAAAGTTTTAAAGAAGATGTAAAAACTAACACAAACTACAAAAGAGAACAAAGAGAAGGAAAAAGTACAGTGTAAAAGAATAAAAAGAAATAGGAGCTTCTGATTTTCTCTGCAGCAAATATGATTATACAATTATATCTTACACTTACAATTGCAAAAATTACTTTTTCTATTCATTTTTTTCTAATCAAAACCACAAATCATAAATACATTTTCCATTTCATGCAAAAAGTCTAAGCGGTTTCCATTCAGCCATAAATGTAGATGTTATCTTTTCTGTGATCAAGGAAATTAAATCAGCCGTCTCTACAAACACCTAGCCATTCCTCTGTTGTGGGTAATGTCAAACCTGTCCACTTTTTGAGCATATAATAATTCTGCTGCAGTTCTATATAAAAACAGTTCCATGACTTCATTCTAGTTACCTATCCATTGGTCCCAAAAGAAAATTCTTTGATTTCAGTAGTGCTTTAATCTTTTAAAATATGTTCTGAATTAATGTATGTGTTTGTATCCCAAAAGTTTTGGCTTTTAACATATCCACCAAACATAATAAAATGTCCCTTCATGATGTTCATATTTCCAACAAAGATTCAAAGCACCTTTATGCATTCCAGACAATTTTTGGGTGACAAAAAATATATAACAATGCATCATTTTATAAAAAATCTCATTAAAGTTAGAACATAATTGAAATTTTAATACTTTCACCCATCTATTTTCCCTTTGTTCCATTTGTATATTGTAACCAAAATTTAGCCATTTTATATATTCAACTCTAATGTCTCATATGTCAATAAAAATTATACATTTTAGCAACAACATATTCCTTGTTAGTACATAATTCTGTTTCAAATTCATTCTTAGAATATTAAAAACCCAATTATCTTTTATCCAATATGCTTCAAGTATTCCTCTATAGCAGTGGTTCTCAACCTTCCTAATGCCCACCGCGACCCACCCCGACTGTTGAGAACCGCTGCTCTATAGGTATCAATAGGAACTCAAAAGTAGCTTTTATTCCCTTGTTTTTCATGCAAGAGATACAAAAATAGATTGGATGGTGGTCCATACTAAATTTCAACTACACTCTAACCTACCAAACATTGGCCAAGAAGTCATTTATTTATTTATTTTGAAGAAATTGATGGCATGCTACAAAGAGTCAGCTGACTTCTGATAACTTGTTTCCAATGTTACATTTTAAAAATATGTAACTATCATATATGTCAGTAAAAAGAAACATAACCTAAAGTTTGTTTATAACTTACATTGTTATTTACTCACCAGTAAATATGTTTTTTTTAAATAAATAGCTATGGGAAAACAAATTGCTGCAATCCAAAGCTGTTGATGGATTTCATTCAGAGGAACAACAACTTTTACTGCAAGTACAGCAACAGCAGCAGCAGCAACAACAGCAGCAACAGCATTCCCATCACCACCACCACACGCAGCCACAGCAAACAGTTCAACAACAGTCCCAGACCCAGCAAGTCCTTATTCCGGCAACACAGCAAAGTAAGGCCTGTTCTGAATCTTAAGAGGGTTATTGCCAATGTTCCAATCTTGTAATCAAGAGATTATTGGCACTCTAGGTTTGTAGTGTAGGTCCTTGTGTGATCAGAAACAATTTTTAAAATAGTTTCCTAACAATAACGATCCTGGGAGATAGGTTGGTCTGGGAGAGAATGAGTGGTCCAAGTCACTACCACATAAGATTTCTATGAAACTCTGTTGATGTTACTGCCTAGTTTTTGTTTTTACGAGTTTGATTTTAAAAGTTTTAATATGTTTTTTACATTATTTTAATTTTTAATTGAGAGCCACCAGAGTTTGTTATAAGATGGGTGGCTATTTAAATGTTTTAAATAAAAAATATAATATTTGGCATTGTAATTTCAGTTTTTTCCCAGCTGTTGCCCATTTGAATTATCAGTTCATAAAGTGTCATCTGGAAGCAACATATGTCCATGTAGTATGCAGGAAAGTTGATACTAAAATATTTTCTTCTTACATTTTCTTAAATGTAAGTAACTTTAGATGAAATTCTAACTCATGGATGAGCAACTGTTTTTCAGGGTCCATTTTTTATATTATATTTTATATATAGAGAGAGCCAGATGAAAAATTGTTGCCAAAAATTGCCAGTGGCAGAGGCCTAAGCAGGCACACAAATTTCTTGAATGAGATGTTTTTTTTATATTCATTCAACTTGCAATTAATAGTTTTTAAAACAAAATGAGACAAAATTAAGGTCAAGAAAGGATATCGCCCCACTCCCACAATATGCATGTGGAGATTGGTGAATAAATCTTCAGAGAAATAATCCTCCATTTAAATCTCTGATTAGACTTTCTTTGCACTTCCTTATGCAGGGAAAAGTGTGGGATTCTAAGATAGGGAGATGATGGAGCTGAGAAAGAAGCATATGATCAGTTGAGAGAGAAGCATATGTAGAGTTTTCTTTACTGAATTATACCTCAGAGCTGAGGTTTCAATTATGAAACTAATTTAATTAACTAATGATTGTAAGCTTCCCAGAATTACCTTATGGTAAAATGGATGGCCAATAAATTTTATAAATAAGTAAATAAGTAATTTTATTCACGAAACAGCCATTTCAACTTTGAAGTAGAATGTGCTTCAAATTGAAAATATTTTACACACCACTGCAAGAACAGTTATAAATTAATCTCAGAATTTCTGTATTTGTTACAGACTGCTTTTACTCAACTGTATTATTTTATATCAGAGTTTACAATATATTTCATACAAAAAGAAGCATAATAATTTGTTATCAATACACCTTGTAAAATGTTTTATGATGGTCATAGCAGTGATTGCTTGTTTTATTCCAGCACCTCAGCCTCAAGTTATTATGCCAGATTCCAAACTGATACAGCACATGAATGCATCAACCATGGTAAGAATATGTATCGTGTTTTCCTGAAAATAAGACCCTGTCTTATATTTTTTGAACCCCGAAATAAGCGCTTTGCCTTATTTTCGGAGAGGTCTTATTATTTTGGGGCGCGTGGAGCAAGACGGGGCTCTTCTTGCCGTCTTACCTGATTTCCAGCTCTTGTCTCCCTAACCAGAGGAAATGGCGGGGACCGGCTGCGCATGCAGTTAAATATTTTCAGGAAGGGCTTATTATCTGGGGAGGTCTTATTTTCGGGAAAACAGTAATTCATAATGTTTTAACTGCATAATAAAAATCAGACAAGGGAAGATAGTTCTCTTAACAACGTATTTTCTTCCTACGTTTGCTATTTTAGCCAGGTTCAAGATTTCAGCTCTGTTCATTGTTAGGAATTTGTTTTAACAAAACATGATTTAGATAGAATCATCTACTGCAGGGGTGTCAAACTAGATTTCATTGAGGGCCGCATCAGGGTTGTATTTGACCTTGGGGTATGTGTGGCCAGGGTGGGCGTGGCTAGCTCAACGTCACTCATGTCAGGGGCGCCTGTGGTGCCAGAGTGCTCTGCCAGTGAAAACGGGCTCCCAAGCTCCATTTTCACCTGCAACAGCCTCCTGCAACTTCCGGCAGTAAAAATGGAGCTCAGGAAGGCCGCCTGCAGCCCTCATGAGCTCTGTTTTCACTGGCAGAAGCACTGCGGCCGGTCCTTCACTGTTTCCAGGGCGGCCTCATGGGCCAGTTCTAATCACCCCCCGGGCCGGATCCAGCCCCCGGGCCTTGAGTTTGACACCCCTGATTTGCCTTCACACTCATGTTCTCTTAAAAGCAACCATCTTATGCCAGTAGATCACTCTCATTAAAATTGGTCTCTTCTAATTAATTGACCTTAATACTAAAATAATATATTTTACTGTTAACTGGAAAAATGCCTTAAATTATTTAAAGATGCTTCATTGACTTAATACAAAGGAAAATATATTTTCTAAAAAAAAATAGAATGGTTGAAAAATTTGAGAAGAAGCCTAGTTTTTAAACTATTAGTAGGTTTTCTCTATTTCTTAAGCACTTTGCACTAGGTTTGTCCTATTGATGATAACTGCTGTCAGCTTTGCACATCTGTATGTAGCTAGAATTAGTTTTGGTTTTACAAGCAATATAATTTTTCAGAAAATGACAGGCAAACATTAAAAATAAGTTCATCTTTGCAGTCATACACACAAATGCTGCTTAAGATAGGGCATTGCATTTAAGCTTGAGAGGTTCTTAGCTTTAATATTTTAAAAATTATATCAATTAAGTATACTAATAGGGAGCTCTGGTCTCTACATTTTTACATCTCCGCATCCTGCCACATACCTCCCTACGACCAGTTAGGTCCCACAGAGTAGGCCTCCGGGTCCCATCAGCCAAACAATGTCGGTTGGCGGGCCCACGGTGGAGAGCCATCTCTGTGGGAGCCCCATCTCTCTGGAACCAACTCCCACCAGAGATCCGGACTATCCCCATCCTACTGGCCTTCCGCAAAGCAGTAAAAACATGGCTCTTCCGGCAGGCGGGGTGAAGATCGGATTCCCCCATGATTGAATGTTTTTTTAATTATGAAATGTTTTTAAAAACTTTATGTATACTATATATTGTTCTTATTTTTGTTACACGCCGCCCTGAGTCCTACGGGATTGGGCGGCCTATAAGAACTTTAAATTAAATTAAATCTCATTTTTGTTTGCCTGTCATTTAAATTATGCTCAAAGTAAATGAAATTCTAGGAGCATATAATCATCATTAAAATTTCATGGGCTGCTGTAAGCTGTTCTTTAAGCATGACCAAATCTGGGTCAAATCAACAATTAGAGATTTGGAGTGCGGGGGCAGAGTTGCTGTATTTTGCATATCTGACAACAGTATGCATAGGCAACTTAACTTGTGCTGCATTATTAAATACTGTTCTGTCTTATTTGGATTTAAATCTATCAACAAACAATAAATTTCAGTTTGATTCCTAAGTTTGAAGACAACCTAAACATTCAATTTCACTTGTTATCTAAAATCCACATTCTTGTACAAATATGTACAAAAATGTATACAAAGACTTATGTGATCTATTTCTGACAAGTCAATTCATTTCATTAAAATTAAAAATAGAAAATTACTTTTTAAATGAAAAATAGAGTATGAGAATATGTATGATGTTGAATGTGCCTTAGTTTGACTAAAATAACAGTAAAAAAGCATTTTGCATATAATAATGTATAAATCTCTGTCTTGCTGTATCTCAGATTTGATTTCCTAATTTAAGTAATGTTTTGTACTATACTTATCTTTCAGAGTGCTGCTGCCACAGCAGCCACTTTGGCTTTGCCTGGTGGAGTTACTCCTGTTCAGCAGATACTCACAAATTCAGGTATTTTTTAATTTAATTTTTCAGTCCAAATATTTATATGGTGATTCTCATTAAAATCTCAGCGTGCTTTCAAAAAGCTAATTTAAACAAATCAATATTAGTATATGGAAAGGAAAACATAAAAAGGTATGAACCAGCTGATGTAAGATGACCTTGGTTGATAGAGATATTTATAGGTAGAATTATCTGAACCTAAATCAATCTACTACAAGATAAAGTCTGTATTGAAAGTGATGGATTATAATCTACCATGCTGGTCTAGTGTACTTGTTAGATAGATTTTTTTTGAACTTCCCAACCTATTATGGAGAAAGAGCAACTCAGCCAAAGTCACCCAGGTAGCTTTTATGCCTAAAGAAGGACTATAATCTGGGTATCCCATTCGTAATCTAACACCTTCACCACTATACCACGTTGTTTTGAAAGTCAGCTTACATTTTTTCCATAGTTTAATAATACTTTTAAAGTAAAAATATAAATAAATCAATAAAATCTGAAATGCAAGAAAATTTTCCTAAAGCTCAATTTCCAAAAACTTGCCTAGAAAACTATGCACTGTTCTCAAGAACTCAAAAAAGTTTTAAGTACTTTGTTATTAAATTACTTAGTTATTGAAAAGTATTCTATAATACAAGCACACAGTTCTATATCTCCTTACCAATTATTTGTTTGTTTGTTTGTTTGTTTATTTATTTATTTATTTATTTATTTATTTATTTATTTATTTATTTATTTATTGAATTTATATTGCTGCCTATTCGCCCATGGTGACTCAAGGTGGCTTACAGAATAAAAGACCACATTTAAAACAATAAAAACCAACAAAATGTCAAATAAATTAATATAGTGCAATATAACAAAATCATCTCCCACCCCGGCGACAGCAGATCACACGAACCATTTAATGGGCTCCATCCTGCTCTGGGTTCCCCAGGCCCGTTGGCAGAACCAGGTCTTCAGCGCCTTCCGGAAGAGTATTAAAATGGAGGCCATTCTAATCTCTGGAGGAATGATGTTCCAGAGAGAGGGAGCCACCACGGAGAAGGCCGTTCTTGTGGGTCCCACCAGGTGTAATTAATTGCAAGGAAGCAATTTTGAACAACTTTTAAATGCTGCATAGTTTTTATAATGGACTGGATGCAAGAAAATAGACTGAAGTGAAATCTAGACAAGGTGGAAGTGCTGTTACTATAATAAAAACAGGACTTGGAAATTGCGGTGAAGCTTAGTTTGGATGGACTTGCACTGAAAGAGATAGTCTGTATTCTGGGAGTACTCTTTGATACTCAGTGTCTCTGGATTCGCAGATATAGGTAATCCTCGAATTACAGCCACAATTGAGCCCAAAATTTATGTTGCCAAGTGAAATATTTGTTAAGTGAGTTTTGCCCCATTTTATGACTTTTCTTGTCATAGTTGTTAAGTGAATAATTACATATGTTAAGTTAGTAACATGGTTATTGAGTGAATTTGGATTCTCCATTAACTTTGCTTGTCAGAAGGTTTCAGAAGCTGATCACATGACCCCAGGACTTTGCAATTGTCATAAATATGAATCAGTTGCCAAACGTGACCATGCTTCAATGGTCAGAAGTGCAAAAAACGGTCATAAGTCACTTTTTTAGTGCCGTTGTAACTTTGACCAGTCATTCAATGATATGTGGTAAGTCTAGGACTAGCTGTATTTAGTAAGGGAAATGCCTGCACAATTAAGGCTATGTACCAGCTGTGACTTTCTAAAAAGATCATGCTTCCTGAGCTGTGACTTTCTGAAGTGATCACCATTTATCAAGGTGGTTTTCTACACTATTATTAAAATGACACATTTTAGTAGTACAACATGATTTGCATAGGGCTATTCTTGAAAGATTTACTTTGGCCATGTCATGCGTGCAACTTGATTAGAGAAGTCAATGATGCTAGGAATGATTAGTGGATCCAGAAGAAGGGGCAAACAAAGAACTCACTGGCTTGATACTATCAAAGCTGATACAAAGATGAACATCCAACTACTAAAATAAGCTGTGCTTGACGGTTGCACTTGCCAATAAAGTCGCCAAGATTAGGACATGACTGAACAGTTAAAACTACTACTACTACTGAAAGAATTTGAAAAATGCAGTTAGTGCAGAATACTGAGAGTGGGTTGCTAACCATGGTTCAAGATAACAAGATGCCTACACTGCAGGATCATTGGATCAATGCAGTTTGAAAGTACTATAAGATACTTTATATTAATAGAATATTAATGATGTTCTAACAGATATTCTCAGACCTTGAGAAAGAAAGTCTAAGGCAAACTTAGAGGTGAAATTGCTTATTTATAGGAGTATAAATACTATTAAATAGAATTTAACCTGTAATAGTGTTTTAGGTAGGAGATAATAAAGATGAGGAAGCATGAGAAATACAAAATTTAAAGAGTATGAAAGCGGGAGAAAATCATAAAAATCACAAAAGAAACCTAACCAGCTCAGATAAAATATAATGAGGTCATCTTCCTGGGAGTAAATCCCAATGATTTTTGAGAAGAATACGTTTTTTAATAACCTATACAGATTTGGGGTACATGCAGCTAAACAATGGACAGAGGTTTTTTTTTAAAAAAAGTTGGGAACAAGATGTCTGAGAAAATGCCCAAATATATGTGCCTGATATCTGTGATCATTTTCTGGCCTTGTAAACAATCAGATCCATGTGTCAAAAATTCAATTAACTATTAGCTCATGCCTATAAAACAGGAATCTTCTCAGACTGGCAATTTGCACCCGGGCCAGACTAGATAAGGTTCAGTGGCATTCGGGGGGCGGGGGGGGGGCGGGCCTTGCCCTCTTGTGCTTACATAGAAATTGCAGACTGATTCCAAATATATGTGCCTGATATCCTTTGGTTTTGGCTCCTGTATACCCAGTATGCATTCATTTTCCTTTACCTAAATCAATAACTGAAATATTGAACTAGATCCGTTTTTATTACAGGCCAACTCTTACAGGTGGTTAGAACTGCCAGCGGTGCTCAATACATTATTCAGCCTCAGCAGCAAGTAGTTCTACAGCAGCAGGTTATACCACAAATGCAACCTGGTGGAGTTCAGTCCCCTGTTATTCAACAAGTAAGATTGCTGTTAAATAGACATTTCTAAACTTATTTTTTATTGAATGTTATAATCCATCTGGATTTTAAAAATTGCTTAATTGCAATGTAGGGACTACTGAATTAGTTTACAGGTTATAATATTGGATCTGCTTTCCCCTCCCTCTCCATCTCTTTTCCTATTTTCACATTACCTAATTGTATTTGTTTGTACCTAAGTACTTAAACAAGCTTCTACTCTCAGATGATACAAATAATGCTGGTATATGAGAATAAAAATATTTAAGAGCAAAAATGGGAGAGTATAAAATGTTAGGGTACAAGAAAGAGTTTTGGAATATAATGAATATTTATTTTAAAGAGCATGGTAACTTTCTTTGATTTCAATGAAGTTAAAAGGTAAATTCCTTTCAAAAACCATTGATCATTAGAAATCCTTTTATGCTGCTGTAAGCATGCAGCTCCAGGTTAGGCAAAAGAATATATGGCAACCTAGCAAATAATAGGTAAACCATACTAACACTCTTTTGCAGTACATTTCTAATCATGATTCAGTCACTAAATATTAGTATACGAAGTATTTAAACAGTGTCCTGACTATCCAGAATGAGGGCGAGGAGCTTGTTTTTGGTGGTAAACCATTCATAGAAAAAGAGTTCCAGTAGAGAGAGCATCTATTTCAGTCCCATCTCACTTCATGTGAGATGAAGACTTTCAACATACATGTTCTTTCAACACATATTCAGTGGGGAGATTCTCTTTGGGATGAGCTTGTTTGCAAATTACCGGGCCCTCGATGATGTAGGACTTTAAAAGGTTACCGCAGTATTTTAACTGTGTTCAGAAACCAGTAATCAAAACAGTTTCCATAATACCATTAGTTAATAGCTGTTCCCAGTGGTCCCCAACATTTCTGGCACCAGGATCCGGTTTCGTAGAAGACAATTTTTCCACAGATTGACAAGGGGGTGAACGGTTTCATGTGCAAACTAGATCCTGTACATGCGCAGATGAAGCTTCACTTGCCCGTCGCGATTCCTAACATGTCACGGGCTGGTACCGGATCGGTACCAGCCCATGACATGTTAGGAATCGCGACGGGCAAGCGAAGCTTCATCTGCGCATGTACAGGATCTAGTTTGCACATGAAACCGTGGATCCCTGCATTACAATGGGCAAGCGGGCAAGCGAAGCTCCATCTGCGCATGTACAGGATCTAGTTTGCACATGAAACCGGGATCCCTGCATTACAATGCTTGCCACTGCATTTGGCCCATTTACTGAAATTTCTGGAAAGTTATCGAAGGTAGTTCTGTGCCATTGGTAACAGGAGTGTGAGTAACCATTACTAATACCTCCTGTTCTAGGAATGGGTACAGTGCTACTTTGAGTAAATTCAGATTGCTGTATTTGCTAACAACTTGCATTGTCCTGTTGACAGTTCTTCTGGTCCATCCTTCCTAAGTGTATGTAGGTCACTTTAGAATAAAGCAGAGAAATAGTTTCTCTTTGAAATTATTGCTACAGTTTAGGCCTGAACTTGGGCTTGTTGATGCCTCGTCTTCTGCCAACTTGGTGAAGGTGATAAAGAAGGAAACAAGCAAGATTTGTTATTTAATTACAGTTTTATACAGATCTTGTACTACTATTAAGTCAGTGTGTAATGAATGTTGAATTCATTATGAATTCGGGTGAACAGATAAATTGTACTGAGGTCTGTAGGCATATAAGTGGAAAGTTAGTGGAAGTAGATGCTGTATTAGTTGATGGATGACTGTGGGGTAAATTAGGTTTTTTTTTTATCATACTGTATTTAAATACAATGGCATCTTGGTACTCAACTGAATTGAAACTCATCCAATTTGGTACTCAACGCATTTTGACATGAAAAGTTTGTCCTGGTACTCATCTTTTGTTTGGTATTTAACACACAAGCTAGAACTTGTTGATGTCTGCTGCCTCACTACATTTTGGTAGTACGTTTTTGGTAGTTTTGTGCCTCCCAGAACCAATTAACAATGAGTACTGAGGTACCACTATATAGTGTTTAGACTGTAGTGTGTGAGAAATAATATCGCTAAAGTACATGCGCAAAGGCTGCATAACTGCAGTAGTAGAGCAAAGCTGATACTGGAACAAAAATAGATTCCCCTCCTGCTTACTAATTCTATTTTGAGTAGGTCACATCTGGAACTTTGAGAGCATGTTGTGGGTACAATTACTGAATAGCTGCCAAGAAATGCCTAGCCAGTTAAGAAACACCAAAGGTAATACGCTGTTCTCTGAGGAATCCAGTGGTGTTTTTGGAAATAAATATGCTAGAGACCGCTTTACTTCGCAGCATGCCAGTCTCCTATTTGTATTATTAAAAATGTCATTTTTTAAAAAAGAGACAGACTGCACAGTGGGAACCCAGAAACAACCAAGTTGCCTATCCCTATTGTAATTCGTTCATTTCAGCTATCACCATTACATGAAATAGAACCATGAGAAAATAACTGGTAATCTTCTTTTATGACAATGTCACCTTATATCAATTTATCAAGTGAAATGGTTACTTTACAAAATTCTGGAATGTAAAAGTAATGATTTGAGCTAACTCATGAAAATGATATTTTTGTATTCAAGTTCTGAGATAATTCAAATTCTGAAAATACTTTGGGATATACAAAATATCCCATGTACAAGCTATTTGTTGCTCAGAACAGCTGTCCAGACCAGTATATTAGAAAGTGTTCAGGAAAGGGATGGAGGCAAATAATTTGGATTATGGCCTGGTCTAGAGAGATGGCTGGAAGTCAATGAAATGGGAAGGAATGATATGGAGCAGCCTTACCCTGATCACATTGTTAAATCACTCTGGGAGCCTTCTAGAGTAATTTCTCATCTAGAACAACCCAAATATTCCTGGATTGAACTGGCCAATCTGAAATGGGAAGAAGAATTAGAATGTGATTTTTTTTTCTGTGTTTGAAATATGTACAGCTATACTCATGATACATTGTTGTGGTTTTAACCAGGTTTTGACCCCAATTCCTGGAGGGATCTCGCAACAGACAGGAGTGATTATTCAACCTCAGCAGATCTTATTTACCGGAAACAAAGCCCAAGTAATACCTACAACAGTGGCTGCACCTACATCAGCGCAAGCACAGATTTCTGCAGCTGGTCAGCAACAACCTCAGCAACAAGCAGCACAACCACAGGCACCTTTAATGCTGCAAGTAGATGGAGTGGATGATACATCATCTGAAGATGAAGCCGAAAAGGAAGAGTATGAGCCAGCACAATCACAGGCACTTTCAGTGCTGCAAGTGGACGGAGCAGGTGATACATCATCTGAAGAAGAGGAGGAGGAAGAGGAGGATTATGACGATGATGAAGAGGAAGACAAAGAAAAGGATGGAGGTGAAGATGGCCAGGTTGAGGAGGTAATTTTAGATAATATCTGTTTCAAGTTGTTTTATGTTATACCTATAGATGCATTTTTAATATGTACATTTTGGCTGAGTGAATAGTAGTTGCTGTTGTGGATCAGTCATAAATAATTATGTAATTATTTTCTTGTTATGTTATTGAAAGCTACCCTACAGGTTAGAGCAGGGGTCGGGAACCTATGGCTCGCGAGCCAGATGTGGCTCTTTTGATGATTGCATATGGCTCGCAGATAAAACAAAATATTCTCACTTGTTTTAATTAAGGTGACCAGACGTCCCAATTTTGGCGGGACAGACCTGCTTTTTAATCATTTGTCCCGCGTCCCGCCCGCCCTCTTAAAAAGTCCCGATTTTTTAAAACAATGTCGGGACATCTGGTCACCTTAAAACACCCACCCATGCCTTTCTCTCTGCAAGGCGGGCGCAGAGAGATGACGTCGCTGCTGTCGGCGCCCCACGCTGATTGGCTGTTGAAGGGTGAGCGGCGGCGGCGACAGCAGCAAGCCGGGAGCGCTCGCCCAGAATTGGAGTCAGCGAGCAGCCGGGCATCGGGGCTCTTCCCCTGCCTTCTCCATCCTCCAGGGTCGCCACTGCGGGGGTTCCGTCTCTCCGGTGGTGCCTGCGTTGGAAGGGAAGGGGGGGAAAGAAAGGCAGCCTGCGGGGCTTGGCACAGCTGGGAGTTGCGAGGCGGCGTAGCAACCGGGCTGTTCCTCCGGGTGTGCTAAAGTGCTCGAGTTTTTTCTCTCTCACACACACATGCACAACCTTCCAACGACTGGGAAGTCGTGCTGGGAGATCCAGTCCGACCCGGTCGTTGGAAGGTTGTGCATGTGTGTGTGAGAGAGAAAAAACTCGAGCACTTTAGCACACCCGGAGGAACAGCCCGGTTGCTACGCCGCCTCGCAACTCCCAGCCGTGCCAAGCCCCGCAGGCTGCCTTTCTTTCCCCCCCTTCCCTTCCAACGCAGGCACCACCGGAGAGACGGAACCCCCGCAGTGGCGACCCTGGAGGATGGAGAAGGCGGGGGAAGAGCCCCGATGCCCAGCTGCTCGCTGATTCCAATTCCAGGCGAGCGCTCCCGGCTTGCTGCCGCCGCCATGCTTGAACGCGGTCCGCGGCGGGAAGCGAGTTCAAGCGACCCTCCGCCGCTGCCGGCCTGCAACCCGGCACCCCGTCCTGCGTGCCCCGCCCTGTGCCCCGTATGGTGAGTGTTATAACAACATTATTTAAAAGAATAAATTCAGAGGCTTATTATACTGACATTTAGTTGAATTCACTTTTAAAATATATTATATGGCTCTCACTGAAATAAATTTCCAAATTTTTTGCTTTCATGGCTCTCTTAGTCAAAAAGGTTCCCGACCCCTGGGTTAGAGAAATGCCAGCATGTTTATGGATATTTCAAATTTGCAACAGTTATTTAGAATTTAAGAAGGCAAGTTATTACTATTGAATGACTCAATGAAGATTGGTAGTAGAATTAAATGGATTGCTGGGAAACCGAAAGAGAAAAAGTATAGCATTTTGGTTTACAACTACAATCATCTCTAATTGGAGGAGTTAAAAGTTGAAAAGAAAAATCAAAGAACCAAAATTTTTGTACAACTTGTAACAGTTCGTTTAGTGACCATTCAGCAGTACTGAAAAAAGTGAGTTCTGACCATTTTTCATACTTAGGAACATTGTAGCATCCCCATGGTCACATGATCAAAATTTAGCCGTTTGGCAACTGATTCATATTTATGACAGTTGCAATGTCCTGGGGTTATGTGATCACCTTTTGCGATCTTCTGACAAGTCAATTGGGAAACTGGATTCACTTAACAACTGTGACAAGAAAGGTCATAAAATACGGCAAAATTCACTTAACAAATGTCTCATTTAGCAACAGAAATGTTGGGCTCAATTGTGGTAGTAAGTCAAGGATTACCTGTAATTAGAAAAATGCTTACATTACATCTAAAGTGCTGTGTTTATATTACAAAGCAATTGTTCTCAATTCTATTGATTTACGAAATTAATCTCTTCTAGGAACCTCTCAATAGTGAAGATGATGTTAGTGATGAAGAAGGACAGGAATTATTTGACACTGAGAATGTTGTAGTGTGCCAGTATGACAAGGTAATATATAAAACCAAATGCCTTTGTCTATTATATGCGTCTGAAGACAGTGCATTCAGAAAGTATTCAAACCACCTTCACTTTTGTCAATTTTGTTGTGCTGCAGCCTGATTCTTCGGTTGCTGAAATTCATTTTTGTTTTTACTCATTAATCTACATTCAGTACCCCATAATGACAAAGTGAAAACAGAATTTTAGAAATGTCTGCAAATTTATTAAAAAGAAAAAACTGAAATATCACATTGGCATAAGTATTCAGACCTTTCACTCAGTACTTTGTTGAAGCACCTTTGGCAGCAATTACAGCCTCAAGTCTTTGGGTATGACACGACAAGCTTTGCACAGTTGGATTGGGGAATTTTCTGCCATTCTTCCTTGCAAATCTTGTCAAGCTCAGTCAGGTTGGATGGCGACTGTTGGTGGACAGCCATTTTCAGGTCCCTCTAGAGATTTTCAATAGGGTTCAAGTCTGGCTGAGCCACTCTAGGATATTCTCAGAGTTGTTCCTAAGCCACTCTGTGTTGTCTTGGCTGTGTGCTTAGGATTCTTGACATGTTGGAAAGTGAACCTTCAGCCCAGTCTGAGGTCCTGAGTGCTGTGGAACAGGTTGTCATTGAGGATATCCCTGTATTTGGCTCCATTCAGCTTCCCCTGAACCCTGACCAGTCTCCCAGTCCCTGCTGCTGAAAACACCCACCCACCCACCCACACAGCATGATGCTTCCACCACTATGTTTCCCTGCTCAGATGATATTGGGCAGGTGATGAGTGGTGCCTAGTTTCTTCCAGACATAACATTTAGAACTGAGGCCAAACAGCTAAATCTTGTACCTCACAATCGGAGAATCCTTCAGGTGCTTTTTTGCAAACATGAAGTGGGCTTTCATGTGTTTTTCATGAGAAGAGGCTTTAGTCTAGCCACTCTGCCATAAAGCCCAGATCCGTGGAGGGCTGCAGTGATGGTTATTTTTCTGAATTCTATCCCATCTCCACACAGGATCTCGAGCCCAGTCAGAGTGACCATTGTATTCTTGGTCACCTATCTCACTAAGGCTCTTCTCCCCTGATTGCTCAGTTTGACTGAGTGACCAGCTCTTAGAAGAATCTTGGTTGTGCCAAATTTCTTCCATTTGAGAATTATGGAGGTCACAGTGCTCTTAGGAACTTTCAGTGCAGCAGAAATTTTTATTGTAGCCTTCCCCAGATCTGTGCCTTGCAACAAATAAACCTGTCTCTGAGCTCTGCAGGCAGTTCCTTTGACCTCATGGCTTTTGCTCTGCTACAGTATGCATTGTCAGCTTGAGGCCTTCTATAGAGAGGTGTTCGCCTTTCCAAATCATATCCAATCAATTTAATTTACCACAGGTCGATTCCGACCAAGGTATAGAAACATAGCAACGAGAAATGGGAGGCACCTGAGCTAAATTTCAAGTGTTGTTACAAAGGGTCTGAATACTTATGCCAATGTGATATTTCAATTTACAGACATTTCTACAATTCTATTTTCATTTTGTTATTATGGGGTTCTGAGTGATCAATGAGAAAAAAATGAATTTCAGCAACACTAGAATCAGGTTGCAGCATCACAAAATTGTCAAAAGTGAAGGGGGTCTGAATTCTTTCTGAATGCACTGTATACTTCTATTAATATTAGCAAAGTATTTCCTGACAATTAGAATTATTTCATTAAATAGGTAGATGAATGTATTTGGAAAATATTTAACGATTTAAAAAATCCTTGATTGAATGACAACTGTTTAAAATCGTTGGAACCTATCCAGTACTATGTAAATATAGTTCTGTGCACAGTAATGAGAATGTAGAAGAAGCCCGTCTTAACAGATGCATCCAGATCTTGCTGCTGATTTCCAAGGTGCCTGTTCGGGCTCATTAATTTTATGCTTCAGGCGGACTTTAGCATGCTGGATTGGTAATTTGAAAATGTTTACAAATTTTTTGGATTTCAGCTGGATATTATTTACAAATATTATTTTACTTTTCTATTTTAAAACAGTTTTATTATATTTCTATTTTAATTGTGATTTATTTGACATAGCTATGAAAGAAATGATTATAATATATATATTCATATTTGGATGTATATTAATGTCCTCCTTTAGGAACTTATCTTGGAATATTTATAGTACCTAATTTAAAACAAAGTTTTTAGAGCAAGAAACACACACAACAGTGCTGCTCTGTTCACACAAACACAAATCTTACCATCTATTCACAACATTCTGATCGTTGAACAAAATGTAAGACCTTTTTTATTCTTTTTATCCCATCTTCCCAGATACATAGAAGTAAGAATAAGTGGAAGTTTCACCTCAAAGATGGAATCATGAATCTTAATGGCAGAGATTATGTATTTTCCAAAGCCATTGGAGATGCAGAATGGTGAATACAGAAAATAAACTCAAAGCTAAGACAAGAAAGATTGAGACTTGGACAGTAAACTTCAACAGAAAAATCTCTGCAGACCCATAAAGAAACAATAGAACTGAGACTACCAGGACAGAAGAATAGCACGGCAATGTTGACACTACTTCAAATGGGAAAATTGAGGCATTGGTGCAGCTAGCTCTGTCCGACAGCTGGTTTTATATGAATACCTTAATTAACCACTTCTACCTATAGATAAAGGTAACTAGCATGTGATGCTTAATCTCCCCTTCCGCTGATTTGAAGGAACTCTTCTTTTTGGTAACAATACTATGGAAAAGGCTTAGTGTGTTTTTGTGCATAAATTGTGCTGAAACACTCCCCTGGGGAGTGGGATTGGTGAGAATCTTACTCAAAATTGTACTTGGAGATTTAGCCAATTGATGAGGACTGAGGTGTTGAGTTCTAATTATTATTGAGTAAACTATTTTTAAATCTCGTGCTGGGCCATGTATAATTTTATTGACAGTTTTAGGCCTTTTATATAAATTTTGATCCTGGTACCAAAAGATCTCATTTGTATTTTAAATTTAATAATGCTGAATATTTTATTTAAAAGGAGGTTGTGCTTTAGCCTATGGATGAAAGTGATAAAAATCTCCATCTCCCTTTGCTCTCTTAAGAAAAGATTCTTGAATATTCTTAAAGATTGAGCAATTTAGTAACTTGTTTGTTGAATAGCAAATTAATAATCTTTTAAAAATAATTCCACTTGTGAACTTAATGTGTATTTTCAAAGTCCAAGTGAATATGCACTGCAAGTGACGAACGAGAGCAGAAGTTATAGGTGACTATGCACTTTGGAGAGGGATCTAAAGCATTGAAGGAGCTTCCATTTCTCAAATCATAATTAGAGAACTGAATCACATTTATTCTAATAAGTAATAATTTAATGTAATATCAAAGTATTGTTGAAGATAATTTTCTCTGTTGTAGCAATAGTGTTTGGGAATCAGGTTTTGAGCAATGCAGGCTTTCCTAATGAGCAAATGGCTGAATATCAGCTGTATTAAGGAAGCAACACACCTCCAAATGGTTCATTCTTGCAAGATATGTATTACACATGGTAGCCAACTGTGAAAAGCAGTGAAAAAAGCCCAGGGAATGGTAAGTAAAGAAATAGGTATGTGATAGTAAGAATGCAATCTTTCTTCAATACTAACATTTCTGTTCTTACAAAAATGAAACATTTGAATACTAAGCAAAATTGCCAGTGCATTTTTAATCACCATTATTCGAGGTTTCTCTTCTGTTCCCAAATTAATTTCTTTGCATTTCAATGTAAATCTATCGGTTATTTCTGCTTGCAGGAAACTCATGATATATTGCAATGGGCAATTTTTCTATCCCCACACTATCTCTAAAGCTGGCCAAACATGTTAATTCTGTTGTATAATAACATTTGTAAGGCATTTGCATTTTTATACCACATAAATGTAATTGAAGGCTTCATTTTCTGGCCATATTGATTGTTCACTGAACCTGAATTTCTTTTGGGTGCAGTGGAGTTTTGGCTTTGGACTTGTAGATATCTTCAAATAGCTTATTCCCACTGTGTAAAATAAACAGACATACCACTACTATACATATCAACTTTTTGATTACATTGAAATCAATTGCCATTTCCCATTAAACTTTTATGTATCTTGTGGCCACCGTATATTCTAGTCCTTTACCTGGTTTAATATAGATTTTAAATCAATTCAGAAATACAGCACTGTGAAACTCAAAAAAGGCTACAGGTTTCTTTTCATTACTGAAACTTATACTGTACAAATGAATTAACATTCTAGACATCATGGACACTGAATAGCTGCTTGTCTCTAGCCTTTTATTTATTTTAAAATAATACCACAGCTTTAAAAGTGACTTATAAATAGGTCTATATGGAAACAGACTTGATGTTTTGCAAATTTATTATGGGTAATCTTTGGTTGGATGAGGGTGTTAATAAAAGGACCTGTGAAATTCTTTTGGAAGCCAGTCATATACCAAACTTGTGCTCTTACTTGCCTCATCAAGTGTTCCTTTTTAAAAATCAAATAGTGTGCTTTTTAAGTTACATTTTATGGGAGCAGCTTCCAGTAGGACTATAGCTTACTTACAAGTATTAGCATACTTGAATTTTAATCATGGTTTTAACAATATAATTAAGCAGACCATTTTGTTAAGATTTTCACCAAAATTATCATTCCTTTGAGGGAGAGGCAGGGCAAATATTCCCATGATTAGTCCTTAAGTATTTATAAACTATTTGCTTTTGTTCTTATTTGGTTTAGAATTGGAATTACTATTGGAATAGTTCAGTAGGTCTGCTTTTGAAGCAATTAACGGTTTGCAAGAAGGGCTTTATTTTTAGATTTGCACAGAGAACAGGAGCACCTTTTTAACTTTAAAATGGTAAAATAGAGAAAGCAAATACTTTGGTTAGACTAATACGAAGATTTATAGTGTAATTACACAAAGGATGAAAGTCTTGTGCCTTTGCAATCTTCAGATACTCCTGTTTTACTCCATGATTTTAGGACCATGGGTCTCTTAGTAAACGATACCCTACAAAGCTTCAATTGTAACCTAATATTTTGAGTCTAATCTTACTGGCTTTCTAGAATGTGCAATCATCTGAAACATCTACATTAAACATTGTCTTTTTAGAAGGTTTTAGATTGTCACAACTAATTTTATATTGGAGTATTTAAATTTAATCTGTAAAATATTTCCCCCCTCTAGTGGCAGTCCAAGTTCTCTTTTACTTGTCTCTATTATCGCATTGATAATTGTTTTTTGTTGTCAGTCATCTCCACGGAAATGGATCATGAATTTACAAATATTTTGCTACCCTTTTTTTCAAGGGAGATTAAAATTGTAATTGAACTACAATTTCTGGGAAAAGCAGAAGATTTGTAGTGATTTTTACAACCAGATTTGCAGAGATACCATTTTAAAAATAATGTTAACACAACTATATTTTCATTCTCTGTATACATCAAACAGCAATAACATCCCAATCAAATTACTACTGCATAAACTCTGTAGTTCCATTACAGGAAAAAGTTATTATTTGTTCACAATTATTTGCTCTTCTGCTTTAAAAAGTCTTTTATTTTGATTTTTTTGCAAAAATCAGCAAAAGTGATTTGATTTTAAAGCATTTCATTGTTTAGAAAATGCTAGAATAGCTTTCATCTGGAGGACATCCAATGGAAAAACCTGCATTTGAATCTCTTTTATATATTGTATAGTCTTAAATTACATAAGAGATTCTAGGAAATCAAGCGTTTAGGATCAGTGGGATAACAATTTTGGTTGAGCTATTCTTGATTTGTGTTTTAGGAAGACAAAAGGTTTTTTTTAAGTGGAAGAATAATGGCAGGCTAGCTGCATGTGACATCACATATTCGCTCTTGTGTGCCTCGGGTACCAAAACAACTTAAGAGAGTGAGAAATATCCTTAGTTGCTGTTCTGAGCTACTGCTGTCAACTGCTGTTGTACATATACTGTTATGTGTAAGGGGGTAAATATATTTATTATGTTTGTAAAATCTGTACAATTAAAGATCTGTACAATTAAAGATCAAGGATGTTCTTCCTAAGATGTACAGGATGTGTTTCAAAGGCCATGCTTGGAATACAATTAGAAACTTAGTATTTTGATGTACTAAGACCTATTTTAAGTTTAATATTTTGCCTTTGCAAAAAAATTAAAGATGTTATTTAAAATAAGCTTGCCACTTTATTTACTATTTTGTGTATTAAAATACTTTAATGTGTATATAGCTGTGTTCACTTTATTCTAACTTAATTCCATAAATAGCATGACAAAATTGTTAAGTCATGGATGGCTAATTGGTCAAATGCAGAGAAAAGGAGTACAGATTATTTTTACCAGGTACATACGGAGCTGGGATTATATTTTATTGTGGTTAAATAAATATGGTATTACGGTTAAACAGTTTAGGTGCTAATTATAAGCCTTTCATAGACCTCAATTTTTATGCGTAATATTACTTCCATAGGAGCTTGTAGTTTGCTCAGCGTTTGCTTATTCTAAAATTAATGATTTACTTCTGGGACAAAATTGAAAGCATGGTTTTTATCTCTTCATTTGAGGGTTAAAATGTAAAGCAAGAACAGTCCAATAGCCTGAGCTTGTTGCCTTGTGCATGCGATCTCCAATGGAATGCAATATCCACATGTAACATGCATGTTGGATTTCAAAGTTTAATTTCAAACTATTACTGGGATTTTGCATGATTTGAATGTAGAAATGTGATGTGTTTATGTAGATGTATATAAATTATGTCAGGAAAAACATACAATTGGACAGATGTCACAAATGAGATGTACAATTGGGCAGATGTCACAAAACCTGAGGGCTTTCAAAAATTTTAAAAATTTACCTGCTGTCTCCCCTAGATGGCAGCAAAAATGCAATGAAAAATTCCACAAAGGAGAGTTACAAGTAAAAGACAACCAACTGCTTGTTAGCTTTTTAGTTTCCTCTTTTCCAGCAATATACATGGAACTCTTTCTAGGGTACCATAAATCTGAAGTATACTATTCCTTATAATCACAGTTTAAAAGTTTTTACCTAAATACAGTTCTTGAAGTAATTATTTAAATATTAATGACTTTCAGGCCAATAGATTTCAATTTGCTGTTTTATCAAATTTACCGTTTCCCCCAAAATAAGACATCTCCTGATAATAAGCCCAATTAGGCTTTTGAGTGCATGGCAATAAGGCCAAGCGCTTATTTCAGGGTTCAAAAAAAGATAAGATGGTCTTATTTTCGGGAAAACACGGCATATAACTGCCCATCTCACCAGAAATGACTGGGTGGTGCACAATCTTAATAAGAAAAAGTATTTTCTAGTAGTTCATAATTGTTACTGTAAATATTTTCATTAGTGCAGTCAAACTTGTGACTTCCATATTTATAAATTAGTATTCTTCAGACAAGAACTTTTGCAAGGAAGTTTCATTATGGAATATCCTTTAATTGTATTTTTTTTCTTGCTACCAAGAAAGTAAACTGAAATTTTAATTGTATCATTTTTAAGCCTTGCAGTTTTAGTGTCATTTTACTTTTTACATGATTTTTATGAACTTATATAAATATTTAATGACTCAACAATGACCATAATGATAAAAACACTTTTTGTCAAACTGATCAGACATGATTAATTTAGTCATGTATGCTCAGTTCATTTTTCTTAGATCATATAAATTTGACCATGGCACACGGCAATATTGGCTAAAATGTGGTTGGTTATTTTTTGATTTAGTGTCGTGTACACAATCTTTGAATTGGCCGGTTAGTCCTTAAAGACTTAAAGCATCATGTTTTCCATCAGCAAGGCAATTGAAGGATAAGTATTCAGAGTTTACAACTCTTCACAATTTGTGGTATGCTAATGATAACAAACATTCGTAGCACCCTACTAAATTTTGCTTAAAGAACCAGCAAGAGAATTTAGGAATCTGGATTTTTTTTTCATGTCCTGGGCAAACCTTTTTCATAAAAACAAGATAGTGAAACAAATTCCATAAAGAAGCCAGTTTGTTCTTGATATCTATTTTGAGTGAAGTTCTCGATAACTATTATGGTTGGCTGCTCCATCAGCCAGATATTTAGAGTGGATTTGGTATTTTTATCCACCTATCAAGTGCTTTCTGGACTTTGAATAGGCAGATGTTTATTTGAAGGTGTGATGATGATTATATGATGATTATTAGCGTACAGCGATAATGATAGTAAATAATTTACAATTATTCACAATCTAAGACTGGTGAAAGCATAATAAACCCAAGTCCTAATGAAGGACCTAAGAATTACTAACCTAGCACTTAAGGAGATACTGTAGGCAGTTCAAAGTAAGATGTTTAGAGTGCTTAGTGTGTTCAGATTCAATAAATTAAAAATGTTCAAATATTAAGGGTCCTTTAAATATTGCTCCAAAGACTGCAGTCACAATTGTTATTGCGGTGGATTTCTTTTTCCATAGGTGTTGAACTTCAATCTGCAAGTCCTAGTATTTTGCAATTTTGGGCGATTACTTTTCCTCAATCCTTGTATGACCCAATATGGCAACATCAGTGAAGATTTTATCCTTTTCAATGATTGGTACATCAGACATGCTATGAACAAGATGCCTGTCTATTTGGATCTTAAAGTCCTATAAGATTTTAACCTACTTGTTTTCCAAGCCTCAACTTGATGTTCCCAGGAGTTTTTACTACATTTGAATCTAAACAGCAAAGTTTCCAATGATTTTGACAACTTGGTCATGATGCTGCTTATCATCAATTTGTGAAATGTTTCTGTTTGCAGAATTTTTTTATTATATAAATATGTGAAATCACAGCTGCCACATTTAACTGGTATTGGCCTTCATATGTACTAGTTCTTCCCAAGAACCTGGGATGTCATAATGTATCAGTGCAGTATATTTTTTATCACTCTTATTATTTTTTATAAATACTCAAGGTGGCAAACATACCTAATGTGTTCTTCCTCCTGTTTTTCCCATAACAATAACTCTGGGCTGGGCTGAAAGGGATTGACTGGTCCAAAGTCACCCAGTCGGCTTTCATGTCTAAGATTGGACTAGAATTCCCGGTTGTCCTGGTTTCTAAGCCTCATGCTGATCCATGCAGGAATTGACAGATGGAAATTTTGTCAATGCACAGAATTTCTGTTCTTTTATCCCATTTGTATTTGGCCAACCCAAAGCTTTGGAATTTACCTAATGCCCCTGCTTCCTATATTTTTGAATAGTTTGCCAATGTTTAACCTTCCATTTCTGTATTTATTTCCAAAAGTACTTGCACAACTGATCTTTTTTCTTTGTTTCATTCTGTAGATCAGGGGTGTCAAACTTGCATCGTCACGGCGGCATCATGTGACTTATCGTGACTCCCTTCGCTAAATGGCGTGGGCGTAGCCAGCGCTTGACACATCCAGCCCGCAGGCTGCGAGTTTGACAGCCCTGCTGTAGATCCTCAAAATAATCAGTTGCTGGCAATTAGTCAAAGGCCACCAATAGATTTTTTTTTTACATGACGGGGGGGCATAAGTTATCATGGTTTTTATAAATGCCACACTTAAATGATATGCACCAAAGACAAATTCCTTGTGTGTCCAATCACACTTGGCCAATAAAGAATTCTGTTCTATATTGTTTCATACACAATGGATTCAGGAATGTGGAATCCCAGGATTCCAAAGATGAAAAATTCCAGATTTTTAGGGATGGGTGGGTGGGCAATACTTAGATTGAACTGAAACAAACAGATACTATTGCTTCCATTAATATAATATATTAGCATAGTATGTTATGTATTTATCATAATGGAGTTTTTAAAACCGTTCTATCCCAGGCTTGAGATGTAAGTTGAGTTCTCTTTAATGGTAGATACTGTGTTCATCTTTTTATTAATGTTTTAAGTTATGCTGTTAAAATAAACATAATTATTAAAACACTTGGACTTTGGTTTATTTATTTAATTTTTAAACGCGGCTTTTACATTTATCTGTAACAAACTCTCATAAGTTAATTAAAAGCCTCATTTCATAATATTTCATAATAAAATGAATAGTAACTGCAAATAGGTAATTAAAAATACATATTCAGAAATAAGTATACCTACACATAGTAGACTTAAATGAATTAAATCTTTATTATATTTCTATGGCAGATTCTGTAAATTATAGTTGCTATAGTGGTAACTATTCTTAGAGTCTAGCTCTAGCATAATGCAAGATAGTAGGAAGTCAAGGAGAGCTATTGTCTTTGTGTGCCCTTCTATTTTCTTTGGTGGCAATTGTTGCAAGAAGCATGCTAATCTAACTAGTCTTTGGTCTGAATCCAGGAGGGTTCTTGGTACATTAAGTGCTCTGAATCTACCTTCCTTAGATAGTATTGTACTATCCAGCTTCTAATTCAATACAATACTCTTAACTTTCTAGCTGCACCATTTCAGTGTTTTGATGACAGTGGCTGGAACTCAGTTGAAGTTGAAGTCTTTAGTGTAAGTGAAACCACTTGATTAGTTACTGTTCCAGGATAATGATGATGGTTCTTCAAGAGTAGGTTCTTCAGATCTTTTGGGTTTTTTTATTTTTTTTAAGGAACATGCATGGTATGTTGTTCCCTGAAAATATGTTATTGCTATCACATACAGAGATGCCAGTCAGTGGAGAATGTACCCACTTGAATCTGAATGGCACTAAAGCAGATTGACATTGGCTGTCTTTATTGAGTGGGAATCCCTAAGAAAGTGACATGCAAAACAACATCTAGTCAGGTGTACAGAAGTTATACCAAATTCCCCATTTGTCACAAAATTCCATTTAAACCTCAAAGAATCTAATACATAGGTAGTCTGATGGAGGCAAACTCTTTGCATGCTATCAGCATAGCATGCATGCAGTTTATAATTTAAATTCCTATTTCATTCCCTTTTTCAAGAATACAAGAAAAGGGAATTATTTTCCCAAGTGAATAATTCTGTTCAGCTGTATACATATTGTTTCATTTTCCTTTAATAATAGAACAATACTTTTCTCCAGACCAGGGGTCTGCAACCTGGGGCTCCGGAGTTGCGTGCGGCTCTTTGGGCCCTCTGCTGTGGCTCCCTGACAGGTGATTCCATCACTGACTGGCCCCACCCCTCGCCATCCCCACCCACTCCTTGCCTAACCTGAGAAGGTAAGGGCAACGGTGGGGGATAGAGAAGCGACGGGCTGATTCTCCGGCGCCTCATTCTTGCTGGAGCTTCTTCCAGCCCTTGTTGGTGCTGGGCGTGCCTCGGTCGCTTGGGGAGACGCGCAACCTGCTCTCCGCCCCAAGATACTGGCCCGACGCAGCCGCAACTGACGCTGGCCTCGCTATCACGAGGGCTGACAGGGTGGGAAAGGGATCCAGGAAGAGGGGATGACAAAGGGGGACGGGCCCGCAGCGCCCAGCTGCAGGTTTAAAACGTGCATGGGGAACTTTCGCCGCCCGGAGGATCCTTTTCAATTAAAGCCGTGTTTGTGTGTGTGTGTATCTCTGCCTCTGTCTCTATATCTCTTCTCTCTTGGAAACCCACCAAGCTCTCCTTGGGGCTGTTCGCTACTCCTTTTCTTCTTGGCAACTTTTTGAAAATCCAGGCTGGCTGAGGAACAAGCGCAAGCCACGGTGGAGGCTTCCCTTTGGGCAACCCTCCTCTCCCTCCTTCTCTCTTGTGATCCCCTGGCCCACTTTGATCCCCTGGGGCCTGGAGAGTGTGCACATGCGGGGAAACCCTCAAGTGAGTGCCCATCCGCCCTGTGTGCACCTTTTCTGCGCTTTAGCCGAGCCCAGCCGCTCGGTTGAGGAGGGTCTTCCTGCTCCTACGTACCCTCCCAGCCTCGCCACAGCCAGCAAGGGGGTCGCGAGAGGAGAAGGAGGAGGAGGGTCTCTGGAGCCTTAGTGTAGGAGCAAAGTGGCCCTGTAAATGCCTTTATGCAACATTTGTGCTCAAGGCAGCCTTTGCCTCCTGCTGCTTGGGGCTGGAACTCGTGCCCGCCACACTCGGCTAAAGACCTGCTGGGGGGGCGAGGAGACACGGCAAGGCGATGGCCGGAGCCTTAGTGCAGGAGCGAAGCAGCCCTATATTTGCCTTTGGGCCATATTTGACTCAAGGCAGCCCTTGCCTCCTGCCACTTTGGGCTCGGAGCTGTAAGCTGCATCCTGTTGCTAGGGGCGAGTGGGACAGGATCGCATTGTGGCTCCATGTCGTAATGGGCTCCAGGAGGAGGAAGGGACCCCATCTCCCCCATTGTGAAGCGCGTTAAAGTTCACTGTGCTGCTCAAGGCACTGCGAGAGTGCCTCATGGCCTGCTCGACGCCTCACATCAGAATCAGAGAGGGGAGAGATATACACAGAGAGACAGTCAGACAGACAGACAGAGATACAGAGAGAGGTGGGAGAGATAGACATACAGAGAGTGAGACATACAGAGAGAGGGGGGAGACGGGGGAGAAAGCGAGATACACAGAGAGGGGGGAGATAGTGATTTTAAATATGTTTTAGCTGGTAAGCACAAATAAGATAAACGTATTGTTTAAAATAAATCATTTTTCCCTCTGGCTTTATTCTTAACAATTAAAAAAGAGCAAAAATAATGTAGCATTTTTAGGAACCTGTTAGACAGCACTTAAACTTATATAATTTTATATGAATTTTTTAAAAATGTATGCAGACAAAGCAAGAAAACGTTTTTAAAACATGAATTTAATTAGAGTATATTTCTCCTCCCTAAAAGGGAAGTATTGGAAGGGGGTTTGTAATACCATTGCTTTTTGTATTTGCGCCACATTATTTCAGTTGCTTATTTATTTCTACTTTAAATATGACATAAGATTTTTTTTTCTCTTTGGTTGTAGATTTAGGAATGTAATTGTGTCGAATGTTGGTCTTCTCATTTTATAGATGCATATAATTCACAAGCAGTTTATATTTCTTATTTCATAGTGCCCTTGATAAAGGCATCATCTGAAATGCACTAAACTAACTTTTATTCAGGAACACAGCTATAATTATAGCAAAGACGGAAGTAACCAAAGGTCCTGCTTAAATAGCAATAGCAATAGCAATAGCAATAGCAATAGCACTTAGACTTATATACCACTTCATAGTGCTTTACAGCCCTCTCTAAGCGGTTTACAGAGTTCAGCATATTGCCCCCAACAATCTGGGTCCTCATTTTACCGACCTCAGAAGGATGGAAGGCTGAGTCAACCTTGAGCCGGTGAGATTTGAACAGCTGAACTGCTGAACTAGCAGGTTGCAGTGCTGCTTTTAACCACTGCGCCACCTCGGCTCCTGGTCCAATGCTGTTATTGATCCCAAAGTCCTATTTATTAAAGTGGAAATGAACAGGGCAACCTTTCATCCAGAGCATCACTTCTCAGAGGCTTTAGAATACAGAACCCTTGAAAGGAGGCGTAGCTATGACCTTTTCTTCAACTGCTCTTAGGAATTTGATCGTGGGATTATGGGATTTTTTTTCTCTCTCAATACACAGAAAATGAGTTTGGATGTAAGCCAAGAAAAAAAAGTTTCATCATTATTAGCTTCCTTATAGCTCAAAAGAGATGATATTAATTTCATTAACTGGATGTTAATTGTATTTCCATTCTTTCCATTCTACTGCTGCTTGGACATTCAAACAGTTGGGTTCTTTTTGCAGTGCAACATATTAGTTTCTGGCCAATTTCATGAGCTAGTTCAATGAATCAATGTATAACCAGGGTCTTAAATCAAATTCCCAGAATTCTTGCTTCCCACCTCTCAGACACAAATAAAAGGATGAGACATTACATGAATAAAAGCCACTACTAAGAGATTGGGGTTCTTTCTACTGTACCTTATAAAAATTCCTACAGATGCTTCTGGTTGCATTTAAATGAAATTATTATGGAACCCTAGAATTCCATGGAACAAAACCTCAAAAATCCTGCCATAGACAACATACAGTTCCTGTGAGAGAGTATTGAACTATTTGGACATAGCAAGCTGCCTCCAGGTAGAAGCTAGGGCCTTCTATAGAAAATGACAGAAAATAAAATAGTACGATATTGTTATATATATCTTACCCCTAGATCTGTTTCTCACCCTCACAGCTTTAAGGTGTTGACCCAGCAAGATTCTGGGAACTAAAGTCCGCACATCTTAAAGCTGCTTAAGGTGAAAAACACTTAGGTACAACTGAAAGTCTCCACTATTAGCAATGTAGGTGGTCTATGTGAAATTTGTTCAAGAATTCAGCCTTACTAATTCTTACTGGTATACTGCATTAAATTATTATTAACCTGTTTTAATTTTTTGATGCTTTGTAATAATTGGCCGATAGATGTTACAAAAGTGACTTGGAAACTGAATTTTTTAAAGCCAGCAAACCTTGATCTGGTCTGGAGAACATAAAAGAGGAACCCTCTGTTAATTTTGAGTATGGAAGGAAAGTAGCTAATGTCTTTTGTTGAGAGGAGAGAGGAGAGAGAGGAGAGGAGAGAAGAGAAGAGAAGAGAGGAGAGGAGAGGAGAGGAGAGGAGAGGAGAGGAGAGAAAGGAGTTGCAAAAAAAAGTAGAAAAAAATGAAAGACAATGAAACTATTTATACCAAAAGTACATTTCAATTGAAGTCCGTTAAATGAACAAGGTAGAATTACTATCCTCCAAATAATGTAAAATGGTACAAAGGCAGAAATATGTCATAGTAAGCTAAAAATAATAAGAGCAAGACAACAGTTGATTATGTTACATACAGTATTTACCATTTTACCAAAAAGGAAAATAATTATGTTTACAATTAAAATGAAGTAGAACTTTCTAAAAATTATCCATATAATTTTATCAGATTGTTCAATGTACCCTTGTTAGGCAGAAATATCAACACAAGGTCAGGAAAGCATTAAAAAAATATTTAGAACAAATAGATGTTTCATAGTTAGACATACTGTTTGATTTAGCTTGAACTTTCTAAGCCTGTTGTGAGTAAAATTGATGTATTTTGTCATTTTAAAAGAGCTCAAGTAACAATCCATATGATCTAAAGTGGCTATCCATTGTTGAGTGGAGTAAAATTTAGGATATTTTTCTTCCTTCTATAATTACTCTGGGGAGCAGAGTGTTTGCTGAGGGATATATCATCGTCCTCCTCCTCCTTGTGGATTTTCTGTAATAAATGCATGGCATTATGCAAACAGACAATTGAACTTGAAAAGTACTTGGTCTGATCTACTACAACTTTTCTAATATTCTTAAACTTAGTTTTACATAGATGGCTCACAGGAAAGCAGAATGTGTCTTAAAAATTCCTCTCAAAAGAAACCATGCCCTTTATAATAGAACAAGGATTTCCAATATCCAAATATTATTTTAAGTAGTGATGTGCTACAATATAGTCAGCTTACTATTTTCCAGGGATTCTTGAATATGTAGCTTCATTGCAGAATGGTAGCCTCCAAGTACACCAGGAGGGTGCCTTTGATGGCTAGAAAGGTTATGGACAACTCCACGGTTGCCCTTATGATGGCCAGAACCACTGCTGTTCTTGGGCGAGACTGTTTGGCCCCTGTAGAGTTGAGCCCGATGTTCACATAACCCAAATTTGCTAAGCAAGATGAAGATATCTCTTCGGAATGCTTTGGTAAAGATAGCATAAAGGAATGGGTTAGCACAAGAGTTGAGTGGATAGAACAAGACCAGCAGAATTTTTGAATTGCTGACTGTTATTAAGGGTTTGTTTATAACAGCAGATAAGGCATAGAATGAGATTGGTGCCATACATAAAAAGTCAGTAAAAATTAGCACAGCCATCCTTTTTGCAATGATTGTGTCTTTGTCCCCTGACTTGTATTGGGGATTCCTTACTGTAATATAAATTTTAATATAGCAAGCACAAATGATGATGAAAGCAACAATGTTCAACAGCAAAATAATGAAAATGTAAGCTTGATCTACAGGTGTTTCAGTGCCCATGGGAAGGCAGATGCTAACTTTTCCATAACTACTGACTCCAATCAAAGGTAAAAGGGCAAGAAGGAAACATATCAGCCAACCACCCAACATAATAAAAGATGCATGCCAAAGGCGGATTTTTTTATCTAGGCGCATGGCAAACGTAATAGCATAACACCGTTCCAGGGTGATTGTAGTCAAAGTAAAGATTGATAACTCACTAGCAAAGACAGTAAAAAAGCCAGCTGTGCTACAACCAGGCCCAGTTTGCCAATCAATGGCATAGTTATAATACTCTGATCTAGTATAAAGATCCACTGAAGCAATCAAGAGAAGATACAATCCCATACAAAGATCAGCAAAGGCCAAGTTACACATCAAGAACCGTGGAACAGTCAACTTGTAATGGCTAGTGAGTAAGATAAAGAGAACAAAAATATTGCCCACAATGGCCAGCAAGTTTACAAACCATACCACTATCCTTAAAAATCTGTACCCCATTACATCTTCACAGGGGTTGAACTCATCAGGCTCTGGGCTGCAACTAATATCATCATTACCTGTACAGATAATATAATCATAATGATTATCGAAAGTCACAATATTCTCTTGGGGGTTCTTGAGTTCTTGACCAAATCCATCTTCTCTATTGTTATGTTCTTCAAAGAAGACATAATAACGGGAATTTCCATGAAGGTCTCTAAATTTGGAATTCTCATCATGAACAGCATCAGTGTGATCTGAATAATCTTCTGCATAATCTTGATAGAAAGGTGCCCTGAAGGTACTGGAAGATCTTCTCTTGCGAATGCTGAGATTGTTAGTTTGATTACACAGCAAGAACTCCAAGATTCTAAAGGAGCAATAGAAAGCATGATTAATAAAATATGTAGCTTATTTAGAGCAAGCAAATTAATCAGTGGGGAATATTTATTGTGAGCTAAGGCAACATTATTTGAGAAAAGTGCTGTGTTTTAGCTTTGGAATAAAGCTACAATTCTAAGGTCTAATTATGATGATGGCATTTTGATTAGACAACTATTCCTTTAAGAAAGCTATTACCCATTTAATTATACTTTAGTGTTATTACACTGCATTTGCTTTTATTTCTGTTTATTATAACAAATTGCTATGCTTCCTTTCCTTTATAAAATTCTTCTGTACAGTTTACAGTAAACATCATGCTTCAGAACAAATGCGATCTAATCTTATTAAATTGGAGCAGCCATTAAGTATAAAATCTACTTTAAAGAAGTTCAAACAGTATTTAAAGATGATAATAATTTAGTCCACAGTGAAGAGGTGGAATTCATTCGGTGCTTAAATAAACATGAGGTTGACTTTCTATGACGAGAATTTGAAAGTCTGAATGCCATTACAAATGTTTGCTCTCTCATTTGCATCACTTCTGATGTGAAGAAAAGTTGAAGAGGTTTCTGAAAGTACATTTCTATTGTTGGGCAGGTTCATGAGCCAGAATAAAATTCCTTAGATAGTTGGATTCTAACCCATTTAGAATTTAATATCATTTTAAAAACTCACCCCTTAGCTTTCTTCCAATTCTTGAAAGCACAACAGTGGCTTGGGTATGACAAAGCAGCGTAAGTTAGATAAGGAAAAGTTTTTACTGGGGGGAATTTCTTTAGAGTCCAGGTATTTTGAGCCATCAGTTCTTTCAAGTTTTCTAATCCTCTTTCTGGCAGTGAAGTGATACATGTCTGGGAGACGTCACTGAAGATATACACAGAAGAAAAATTAAGGACAATTAATAATGTCAGTTTCTCATAAAATGCTTCATGAATCTTTATTTAATTTATATGCCATACAACTGTCACAGCGGTGGGTTGCTCCCGGTTCGGACCGGTTCTTAGAAGTGGTAGAGGCGGAGGTGGGAGGCTCCGCCCACCCACCCGGGATGCTTCTGCGCATGCGCAGAAGTGTTGCGCGCGTAAGCGCGAACCGGTAGCGATCTAATTTATAACCCACCACTGAACTGTCAAATGCCTTAAAAGAATTAACAAACACAGACATTAAGAGCAACATGTACAACCAAAGCCCACATAGTTTTGGTTATAGCTGAACCAGTTTCTTCCTAAGTACTATATTGTCACGGTGTGATTATTGCCTGTTACATGTATATGCAGGGAGATGCATCCCTATTCAATATAATGGTTTATTTCTGAGCATGTGATTGATATGTTCTTGTATGCATGTGTGCATTCCAATCTCCGCTCTTCCCTTCTTGCTCTGTCTTCCATTGAGAGAAGATGCACATTTATATTAGAGATGTAAACAAATGAGGATTTATTGTTTTTGTACCGAAATAAATATTTTTACTTAGATTTTAAACTGAGGTTTCTTTTCTAATGTCTGATGTCCGGGAAAAGATCAAACATCTCCTCTGTGAGATTAATTCTCACCCTGTCATATATTTTCTACAAAAAATAATTCACTCCTATCCTCCTATGCTAGACTGTCTAGACTTTAGATTTTTTTGGGGGGAGGGTATGTGTGCAGCCTAAAGACCTCTTCTTTCCATACCATCACCAAAATGATTAGCACTTTCTCCATGATCCACCATTTTGGCATGACTTTCCTGTGCTGTGTTGCTTGACACCCGTTTTCTCCATCTTTTAGACAGAAATTCACTGGATTTTTATGCTAAGAGGCATCTGACATCCATTACTATGGTTGTTTTTAACTGGCAAAATATTTTTAAACTTTTGCTTGATTTAATGTTTTTGAATTATTTTTAGCCTGTTGACTTACAATTTGAAAATTTTAAACTTCAAAATAATATTATCACACAGCTAAGAAAGAAACAGGAAAACTCTTTTTTCCTTCTTTAAAGAAACTCAAACTTAATAAATTCAAAATAATTTACATGCCATGCAAAACAATTATAAAAAGAATAATCCGGTTCAGCTGAAAGTAAATTGAAGTCACTTGAAAATTGCAAACGCTCTCTCTCTCTCTTCACAATGAAAATGACTCGGATGTCTTCCCATTTGTTAGTTCACACCTGCTCCTATGCCTGCGTTTTTAGCATCTTCGGTACTATTGAGATTGGAGATTGCTTAAGGCAGTGGTACCCAACCCCCGGTCCGCGGCCCGGTACCGGTCCGCAGAACAAATGGTACCGGGCCGCCCTGCTACTGCGTCTTCTGTGCAGCAGCGGCGGCGGGTCCTGCGACTTTTGCGAGTCCTGCGAGTCCCGATAATAAGCGCAGGGATGGGACTCCTGCGTCTGCCGACATGCCCCGGCCCAGCTGATCAGCGTGGGGGCGGGGCTTCTGTGCACGGCTCATCAGTATTGAAATCAACGCGACGCCGCAACCCCCTCCAGTGGGCCGCGGAAAAATTATCAAACGTTGACCGGTCCATGGCAATAAAAAGGTTGGGGACCACTGGCTTAAGGCATTAGGTAAGTAATACTTTTAGCAATGCATATTTTGTACTACCTTTGCACTTTGTACTATATTTGTAGACTCTGCATATCATTAAAAGTTATCTCTGTTGCTATTAAATAAACCATTTTTTTAAAAAAAAATACTTTTTAAAAATCCAATTGTCATCACACTTTACCACTGAGAGCTCTGGGTAGCATCTATGGTACTTGCTCCTCAAATTTTAACACATAACCACAACTTTATTTGGTAGCCTGGGTTGTGTGTTTCCATGGCAGAAGAAGAAGAACTGAACCTGAGTCGTTCCACTCATGGTCCAGCAACTTACGTATATGTAACCCAGAATATTCCAATTCTATTTTTGGTCCACTCAGTTTTTCAAGAAAAAGAAAATTAAAGGAGCATATTCCCCCATGAAGAAGATGTAAGAATCTGAAGCTTGTTTTCATGTATACCTAGAGGCAGGCTGGAAAAAAGTTAGTGGAATGTGGTTATCCTGCATCAGGTATTAAACAAGAATTATAACTTTTCACACATATCAGAAACTCCGAGGCGCTTCCAGGTTGAAAGGATTAGCCAGTGACATCACCTTGTCCTGGGGATGCCCAGATGGGGGCTCCTTTCATGTCCCCAGCAGGAGCTGGAGTGAAGGATGAGAGCTCAACCCCACCTCACGGCAGCTCTCGGGTCTCAAAGTAGCTTGCTAACCTCCTGCTCAGTGTTTCAACCACTCGAACCACTGTGCTCCTAGAATTATAACTGAAGATGTGAAAGGAAATGGTGTATGGAACACAGTGAAGAATATGGTGACCAAATTATTATTTGCATCATGAATTCAGTAAATTATATTTTTAGTGCAATTTACAAACAGGAATTGTCTTACGTGACTCTTTGTGGTGATGGTATCTAAGCATTTTGACTTTCCCTCCTCATTGGCTGATTAAGTGGAGACTTAAAAATTCAATTTATACCTTCTGAGCTGCTATTATTTTAATCTGTATATAGGTCCATGCTAAGTATATAATAGCTCCTTTGCTTAGACCCAAACCTAATAAGTTTTCAAGTGCTCTTCCAGGATTTGTCAGTCCATGCTTTGACTAGAATAGATGCCATACCTTGATTGCTACCACATTTTATGAAAAAGTTGTATCACTAATGCTGGAGATTTTTATCTACAATATGCTTCAGAATTCCCATCTTTTTGACATATTTTCAGTTGTCCATTATGAACTTCTACTATTATTGCTTTTAACAATCTGTTCTGTTATTTTTAATGTTTCTTTTGTATTGTTTTGTCTTTGCAAACAGCTCTATAATCTAATTATAAGCAACATACACATTTACAAACAAATAGCTGTTTAATTCTATGTATGACTCTCTTAAATAAGACATTGTTTAACTAATCATACTGACATTATTTAACATTCAGAAGAATCTGAAGTTTTTAACAGATTAACAGAGTTGGAAGGGACCTTGCAGGTCATCTAGTCCAACCCCCTGCCCAAGCAGGAGACCCTACATCTGCCTCTACCTAGGATCGAACTCACAACCTGCTGATTGTGAGGCAAGAGCTCCACCTCTAGGCCACCACAGAGGAACCAGTCCTCAAGTCAGTTTCCTTAGGTGCTTCTGTGTACAAACCAGTACAATAATAACCCTGCTAAGATGAATAGTTAGATGAGCAAAGCAGAAGCTTAATATTTATTGAATTTTTTTTCTGTTCCCAAGTAAGTTACTCCTTTCATATTCCATGATTTCATGGTGGTGGAATGTGAAGAAATTCACCTTCCAGAATATTAGTCTACAGCAGTGGTTCCCAATGTGGGGCCCATGCCTCACAGGGGGGGCAATTTGATTTTTAATGGGGGCAATTCGAAAACGAGCTATTAACTGAATTTTTGAAAGTCCGCTAATTGTTGTTATATATTTGTGATGAAACATCTGTGATTCATTTACCTATTGTTGTCTTTGTTAAAGTGCATTTCCTAGGCCTGAAAGGGCTATCCCAGCTGGGGGGAGGAGGGAGCAACTGCCAGCCAATCAGATGTGTTCCCACTAAGGATCATGGGACTGGCTGCTGGGGGAAGCCCAGCAGTGAGGATACAGAACCAGGACCCAAGTTTAAGTAATGCTATCAAAGCTAATGCCAAATGTGAGCGTCTCTTCAAGCAATTTTGGGAAGATAAAAATGCAGACCAAGTGAGACTTGTACTTCACACTGAGGTAAACTTGGCTTCATACCCAGTATCCATGACGAACAGTCACCTTTCTGCCTCTTATGCCAACAATGCTTGACCAACGAATCAATGAAATGAGGTTGTCTTGAGGCGCATTTGAAGGTGAAACATAGTGTGTACGTAAATTCAGATTTAAATTACCTCAAGTCTTTAAAGGAGAAGTTTGAAAAAAGGTCAACAATAAAGTCTCTGTTCACTGCACAAACTGTTACTGTCAGTCGTACTCTTGAGGCTAGTTATGAAATTTCTTTACTCATTGCTAAATCTGGAAAAATAATAATAATAATAACAACAGAGTTGGAAGGGACCTTGGAGGTCTTCTAGTCCAACCCCCTGCCTAGGCAGGAAACCCTACACTACTTCAGACAAATGGTTATCCAACATCTTCTTTAAAACTTCCAGTGTTGGAGCATTCACAACTTCTGGAGGCAAGCTGTTCCACTGATTAATTGTTCTGTCAGGAAATTTCTCCTTAGTTCTAAGTTGCTTCTCTCCTTGATTAGTTTCCACCCATTACTTCTTGTTCTACCTTCAGGTGCTTTGGAGAATAGTTTGACTCTTAGAAATAGACTCTTAGAAATAGACTCTTAGAAATAGAAATCATACTATGGGGAGGATTTAATTAAACCATCAATATCAGCATTCCTTAAAACAGTTCTGCAAAAAGATGACAAAGATATGAAAGCCATGCCACTCAGTAACAATACTGTTAGCAGAAGAATACATGAAATGAGTGAAGATATTGAAACACAACTTGTTGAAAAGCTGGAATCAAGAAAATTCTCAGTACAAATGGATGAATCAACTCTGAGAGACAATGAGGCCGTATTGCTAACCTATGCAAGATATATTGATAAAGGTGAATTTGCTGAAGAAATGTTATTCTGCAAATCATTAGAGACCACCACAACCGCTACTGATATATATATATAATAAACTAAAAAATTACTTAGATGTCAATAATGTATCAATGGAAAACATAACATCTTGTGCTGCGGATGGTGCTCCTGTTATGATGGGCAAGAGAAATGGCTGCTTAAAATTGATGAAAGATGAGAATCCAGAAATACTTCTTGTGCACTGTGTTATTCATAGAGAGAACTTAGTATCCAAAAATATTTATCCTGTTCTTAATGAGGTACTAAAATCAGTTATAAAATGTATCAAAGCTATCAAAGCTAATGCCAAATGTGAGCATCTCTTCAAGCAATCTTGTGAAGATAAAAATGCAGACCATGTGAGACTTCTACTTCACACTGAGGTAAGGTGGCTCTCAAAGGGAAATGGTTTGAAAAGATTCATAGAACTATTTGATGTCCTTAGTGACTTTTTAAGTGGCAAGCCTGAAATGAAGCACCTGCTAACCGTTGATGGTAAAGCATTTGTGAGTTATTTAGCAGATATCTTTGAAAAACTGAATATGTGGAATAAACAACTTCAAGGAACAAATAAAACTCTTGTTGATGCAAAGGCGAAGATATTTGGTTTCATTGCATTTATAGAGTTATGTCAAAAACATATTTCTGACAAAAATTTTGACATGTTTCATTGGCTAAAAAAATGTGAGGTGACTGATGCTGCTGTACTTGTCATTGTGGATCATTTGAAAATATTGGCCTCTGATTTGAAAGAAAGATTTTTTTATTTAAAACAAATTGATTTTCCAACATGGGTAGTGCAGCCAGTGCTGGTGGATCATCTGATGTTTCAATGCAGTACCAAGAAGAACTCTCGGAAATGCAAAATGATGAGTCACTTAAAATTTTATTCAATATAAAAGGAGTGATGGCATGGCTTTGTGATGCCCAGTTTACTTTGCAAGAAAACTGCTGTTACCGTTCCCATCTTCATATTTAGCTGAATGTGGCTTTAGTGCTGTAAATGATTTGCTACTGAAGAAAAGAATTGACTGGATATCACTGAACAAGGAGACTTGAGAATGAAGCTGACTAAATTGGAGCCTAATATAAAATCTCTCTGCAGCAGGCATCAAGCACAAGGATCTCACTAACTTAAGTAGACTAAAGCTGCAATCCTACAACATTTTCCTGGGAGTAAGCCCCATTGAAGGTACTTACTTCTGAGTAGACATGCATAGGATTGCATTGTAAATATGATCTTGAGGTGAGCTCAAATTGTATTTTGAATTTGTTAGGTACCTTTATTTTAATATGTATAGTAATTAAAATGATCAAAGTATTAAAGAAAAAGCTTTCATTAAAATTATTTTATATTTATGCATTTCAGTTCTCTATTATATGTTTTGAAACTTTATTTGCTGTTTTTTCATATACCTTCATACTATTATTTTTTAAGTTCCTCAGTACTTCTATTGTCTTTCGTTCTTTTATTTTTCTCTTTCATGGATGCCATGTTCTTTGGAACCTTGTTTAAACGAAGTTAATGGCCTTTTAGGCTTCCTCCGCATGAGTAGGAGTTCACTTTTTGAATAGTAAGAATTATATGTCACCGGGGGCATCAGGATTTTAGAGATGCTTAGGTGGGACATGGCCAAAAAAGGTTGGGAACCACTAGTCTACAGCAAAGGTGGGTTCCTACTGTTTCTAACTGGTTCTTTAGAACCGTTAGTAGCTCGGTGATTATGTCACAGAGCCGGTTCCATTGGTGTTTCCGTGGGCGCCGCCCCCCTCCCTGCAGTTTGGAGGTCCAAGTGGAAGAGGTCCTTGGCTGTTGCGAAGAAGCGGCAGCTCTGGGTGCGCCACACCCGCTTTGTTCTCTTTGAGAGCCGCTTTGCAAACAAGGTGCAAAGCGGCTCTCAAAGAGAACGAAGCGTGCATGGCACAACCAGAGCTGCCGCTTCTTTGCAACAGCCAAGGACGGAAGAGTTCTGAGGAGCGGCGCCAGAGAGGAAGGCGACCGGGTCAGAGGGAGGTTTAGCCCAAGCTCTCTGGGACGGGTAAACAAGTGTGGGGAGGTGGAGGGGAGTGGACTCAGCCCCCCCGCATGTTGCATCCCCCACTTAGCCTTCCCCCCTGCCTCCGTGCTGCCAGTGTCTCCCGAAGCCGCCGCAGTTAGAGCCGCGACAGGGATGGGGGCAGTCCGGTAAGCTGGGTGCCCGAAAATGGTGTGGAGGCTCCCTGCAGTTCCTCAGCTTGTCTGGGCTGCAGCTGAGCCCGCTGCCCTGAGCCGGCATACAGAGGCACCCCTCCCCAGCCAGATCTTTCCGGATTTGACTTAGAGGAAAGTGCAGCTCATGACTGCTACATTTCGCTGTGCTGCACGAAGTTTCCCAGCAAAAATAGCAAACAGGAAGAAACAGCCGTTGACTTGGAGAACATGTGGACTGGAGCAGCTCTGTGTGCTCTCCACTGGCTGTTTCTTCCCCTTTGTTGTTTTTGCTGGGAAACTTCATGCAGCACAGAGAAATGTAGCAGCCATAAGCTGCGCTTTCCTCCAAGTCTCATCCGGGAAGCTCTGTGCAGAGAGAAGCACCTGTTTCCCTCTGCCGCCCACAGTGCTTAGAGGAAAGCATGGCCCATGGCTGTTACATTTCGCTGTGCTGCACTAAACGATTTCCCATAAAGAGCAACGAAGGAGAGAAACAGCCGCTGACCTGGAGAACACGTGGACTGGAGCAGCTCTATGTGCTCTCCACTGGCTGTTTCTTCCCCTTCGCTGTTTTTGCTGGGAAACTTCGTGCAGCACAGCGAAATGTAGCAGCCATGAGCTGCACTTTCCTCTAAGTCAGCGGTTCTCAACCTGGGGGTCGCGACCCCTTTGGGGGTCGAATGACCCTTTCACAGGGGTCGGGAGACTTCGCCCGGATGCCGCCATTTGGGTTCTTTTACCCTCTGCGCATGCACAGAATGCTTTGTGCATGCACAGAGGGTAAAAAAACCCAAATGGTGGCGGCGGGGTGGGAGTCGCGCAGCGGGCAGGGTGGGTTGCAGTGGGGGCGCGGGGGCGGGGCGCAGGGCACAACATTAGGAAGGTTGAGAACCACTGCTCTAAGTAAAATCTGGAAAGATCTGTCTGGGGAGGGGTGCCTCCATCCTCCGGCTCAGGGCAGCGGGCTCAGCTACAGCCGAGTTGAGCCGAGGAACTGTGGGGAACCTCCCATGTGTTGCACCCCACTCCCAGCCTTCGCCTGTGTCTCCCGAAGCCGCCACCATTGGAGGCGCAACAGGGATGGGGGCACCCCGGTAAGCTGGGCACCCGAAAATGGCGTGGAAGCGCGGGCGAAGGCTGGGAGGGGGATGCAACACACAGGAGGCTCCCTGTAGTTCCTTGGCTCATCTGGGCTGCAGTTCAGTTCGCTGCCATGAGCTGGCAGAGGCAGTGCAGGGCGCGGCTGGGAGCGTGCTAACTTTGCCCGCCCCGAGTGCCGGACTCTGCTGTTGCCATCGCCCCTGGCCTGCCCAGCTCGCCCCCGGCTGGCTCCCCACTCATGCAGGCTAGCATGAGTGTGGCTCTCCAGGAGCCACCCCTGGTCTACAATATAAACATTACTATTCTCATCTAATGTTTACGCTTAAAAACAACAACCAAAAAAGTTGATTGAATGAACAGTGCTGAAGCCACTCTGACCATCACAATTAAAAACAAAACAAAATTAAAGCCATACGGACTTCCTTAGACAAAATAGATAGATGTAAAATTTGCATGGTTAAATACACCCTGAAAATTGACATGGTCATAAAAGCTGCATTTTGTGGTCCACAAGGATGTTGGGAAGGCTGCATGAGTTCCGTTGGCAGGATACAACTTCTGATCCTTGCTCTAGGGCAATCTAATGGAAATTTCTTTTGGAAAGATATAACTGCCCAAAAATTCAGTTTCTCTTCAAATCAAGTTCTGAGACTGACCCAGCCTTTACCTGATCCTTGTTGCTTTTCTAAGATGCTTTGGCACCTCTGTACTGGTGGTGCTTACTAATGGTGCCTTCTCTAAACCTCTTGGAACTAATCTTTCACTCAGAGAGAAAGAAAGCCTTGTATTCAATAAGGAGGCTGCTCATATGTGTTTCAAGACTGAATCGATACAGATAACCTTTGTTATTTGGGATTTTACTAGCTATGGTTTTACATTTCCGTGATTGCTAAAATAAGATATCAGCTTTTGAGACCCAGTTTCTACAACATATATCTATACAAACATACATACATACATACATACTTAGATGCATGTATGTATAGAGGGGGCGGGATAGCTCAGCGATTAAAGATACCGAACTTGTCACCCCGGGTTCAAGATCCCAGTGCCGCACAAGTGAACTCCCGTTCCCTCCCCCGGCTCCTGCTAGCAGTTTGAAAGCATGCAAATGCAAGTAGATATATAAGTACCACTTTGGGGGGGAGGTAACAGCGTTCCGTGCGCCTTGGTATATAGTTATGGTGGCCACATGAGCACAGAAATGTCTTCAGATAACGCTGGCTCCCTTGGCTAAGAAACGGAGATGAGCACCGTCCCCTAAAGTCGGACATGACAGAATAGTTTCTAGACTGGCTGGTAACCTCATGGATAATAAGGGACCTATATCTGATTTATTTACATTGAGTTCCAAAATAGTATGTCAGGAATATAGAATCTAGCTTTTATCCTGTTCAACATGCTAACTGCACCTTTGACAAATCCTAGAAAAATATATTTGGGTCTCTACCCTGTTCTCCTGGACCTACAACTTTTTCACATCTTTTCCATATGTCTATCCAATGTTTACTATTTTTCTGTAGGAGTCTATTGATTTTTGCCTCAGATTTCCTCTTTTTAACTGCTTCCTTTGATTAGTTAGCTGTCAGTTCCTGACATTTTCCTGGCATCATTTTCCTTGCCATAGCTGATAAATGCTGTTTTCCATTCTCTTTTTATTTTGTAATTTAAATATTTAGAAGTAATGAACCAATCCTCATGCTAGAAACAAACATGTTAATCACATTTTTTTTCTTTCTGTAATGAATAATTGCTCCTGCATTGATTATACAATCAAGTATACTTACTGAATTAAATCTATTCTCCCTCTGAGTTTGTACGCTAACCCCAAAATAAATTAGTACCTCTGTGTGAATGTTCAATAAATTATTTCCATGGTTGATGAAAAAAATGTGAGTCACCATGAAATATGCCAAATCTACTGGTGTTAAAAAGTTATTGACTTTTTTCCCCTGTATTTCTCCAACTGTTGATAGCCATCCTTAGGGGGAAAAATGAAGCCTCTTTAGGGTTTAGAACTGGAATAAATGTTTCATTTGTGGTCATAATATCACAGATGAATTTGGAGCAGTACATGTCACACAATATGATCAAGTTATTAAGTTCATTTTGTTTTTGATGAATTTGTCCCGATCTTGAGCTCTTTATTTAGAGCTTACTTTACTGTCTAACACAGTAAAGTAGCTCTCAGAAATCTCACTAAGTTCTATTGCAAAGGGTAAACAAGTGCATGATCTTTCTTCTAATTCATAACAGAATTGTTTCTGTTAGTTCAGTTTCTTCTGCTTCATTGCTTGCTTGTATTTGAGGATAAATATAGTTTTACGACTAGGGGAGAAGAAGAGTATCTAATAATACCTAATAAAGATATTTTCACCGATGGGTGCAACCTCTGTTCTGAAAGGGCTGTAATAGGGGGCAGTGGGGAAAACAAAAAACACACATGCCCCAAAAGGATGACAGCAAAACATCTTTCTGATTGTTTTCAAGAAAAAAAAAGCATGGGCATGTCATTCTAACAAAGGGGCTATCACTGGGTGGACATCATGAAGCCCTCAGGGCAATTCCTAATTGTGAGATATATATACCATGATAGATTGTAGGTAGATAAACAAACCTGAGCAGCAGAAAAGCCAACAAGATAGGACTAGCCAAGCCTTCTAAGATAACAAGTCTACAGTCTGTTGGCATTGTAACATATCCTAGTCACCTTACAGCAAGAACATGACCCCAGATGAATGCATGAGTAGACAGCTCATGCATTAGCATTATAATTATTTAAATAATCAGAGTCCTAGCAATCATTACCCAATATTTATTTATGAATAACACTAGAATAACTTAATATATTCTTCCCCCATTACTCACAGAAGGCTTGGACCACTTTGAACATCCAAAAATGCATCTTCATCAATAACTCTTAGATATTTGTTCTTATGCAGGTACCTGCAGAGAAACATTAACACAATTTTTTAGTGCTAAAATCAGAAATTTTAGTCAAAGTGAAGTCTTAAATGCAACAATCAAGGGGATTTCTAAAAATTAGTAGCAGTTAAATATTCATAACAACTATCAGCTTAAAGACAAGTAAAGATAAATTAGATTACAATTTCAAAGTTAACAAGGCAGCGGGAATGCCCTCAGGCCACCAGCCATCCACAAGGGTGCATCATACTTTTAGACCCCGCGCAAATAGGTAAAGCCAGGTCTTAACATTCCTCCAGAAAATCAGAAGATAGGAAAAAGCTTATCTACCCTAACCTCCATTTCCACCTCTGTGTTGTCATGGATTGAACAGCAAGTCAGAAAATAGGGCTACTAAATTTGGGCTGCAAAAATCTGGATAAAACTACCTAATAATATGTGAAACATCTCTTTTCCAAGCAGGTATCATTCACAACATCACAGTTATTAAATAGGAGTTCTTTATAAGATAAAAGAGGCATTGTGTTAGTTGTTAAAAGGCTCTATAATTCTAGAATTCATACTTTGTCAATATATAACCATACATAATCAAAGGGGGGGATATTTTCTAACTAGATATATTTGGTTATAGCCCAGTATTTGCAAATTAAATACTTAAATAACATATGGATATAATGTTCCACTATGAGCTATTAAAACCAAACTCCATTCTCACACTAAAAACATCATTGTATCTGAGCTTCAGCATAAACTAGACAAAATTAGTGATGGAATGGATTTGATAATCATTTAGAGTATCTGAAGTCAAAAACATTTACAGTAAACCTCATTAAATGTGCCAGGTTGTTGGTTAAGGTGCATGTACAGCTTTCTGTAAACAACTCTTCTATAAATAACAGACTTTGATCCTGCTCTGGAAAAGATGTTCATTTACATGAAGTGGACATCCCTTTGATGACTGGGGATATACCTTGACTTAAAACTGAAACTGAGCTGAGAATTATGGTCATAAAACATCCCGATTGCTAGTGAGTCATCACATGGCTGATCTGATTTTATAAAAAAAAATTGCAGCGGTTATTAAGCAAATACCATGGGTTGTAAAGCAACTGATTTTTCAAAACGTAAATTTATTTATTTATTTTTTATTTTTTTTAATTTATTTTATTTGTCAAAACGTGTACAAGATAACAGCTATGGTATAAACATAAACAAAAGCAAAATAGGTATAGGTACATTTGGACAATAGGACAGTAGGACAGGGACAGTAGGCACGCCCCTTACAGACCTCCTAGGAATGGGGTGAGGTCGACTGTAGACAGTCTAAGATATATACTGATATATGGTTTTCAACCCAAAAAAATGTTGAAAATCACGTTCACCTGATTGCCATAAATGCAAGGCAGTTGCAGAGTGCCCAAAATGCAACCATTTGGGGGAGCTGTTGGGACTTTTGGTGTTCATTGTAACTTCAAATAGTTGCTATATACTACAGACATATTTGATCCCATGTCAGTGAATGAAGATGCAGAGATGAAGAGCACCATATAATAGACCAGAATGTTTGAAGCTCCCCCCACCTTTTTTTTTTTTGGTATGAAAGAGCTTTCATGGCAAGAGTGACTTTAAACCACATTTTCAAATTTCCTGGCTCAAAATGGTGGCAAAATATGCTGGTGTTAACAATTTCTGGTTGGATGAGGTCTTGAAGGACAAAAAAATTTAAAATGATTTCTCCAGCTGCCCATCCATGATTTATATTCCGTGTCTCTATCTAAGAACTGAATTATTAACATTTTAGGGTAAGGATTTTCTTCTTAATTTTGTAGAAAGTAAATGGCATCAAAGATCCATTTATATAAAAAAGAAATGTGGCCTTATAGCAAATTGCGATTTCTTGTTTATTTGTCTGGCATCGTTTTCTAAGAGCTAAGGCCAATAGGTCTGAATGTTTTAGTTAGAAACTTACATAATACTATGCTGCTGGCAATATGTTCAAGTTTTAAGTCATAAGAGTGACCAAGCCCTAAGTGTTCTGTTGACAGAGATTATATTTTGTTTCTACAGGTGTCAAAAGAGAACAACCTTGGAAAAAATATTACCTGTTTTTGGGAAACACAAGTAATACAATGTTAGAACTAGGTATTAGAACTAGAAAAAAAATGTTAGGTTTTTTTTCTAATCAGAGATTGGAAAAATCTTTGGGGTTCCACATTCTGGATTAGTTACTTTATAGATAACATGGTCAGTTTTTCAAATTGAGTACAATATGGCAATTTTGTTTTAAAAAGTATGGAATACGGTCAGTGGTGGGTTCCTACCAGTGCGGTCCACTCTATAGCACCGGTAGCGGCCCGCTGGTGACGTCACAGTACTGGTGCGGTCGGTTGCTGGTGCCTGGGTGCCGCCATTTTTTAAAAAAAAATTTAAATTTTTTTTTAACATTTTCTTCTGCGCATTCCCAGAAGCCGAGCTTCTGGCACTGCGCATGCGCTGCCTTCCTACCCCACAGTGAGTCCAAGCAGGGGAGGATGGCTGAGGGAGCGCGTGAGATGCTGAAAGAATGGGCGGCAGGAGCTATCTCCATTCCCCTCCCTTCAGCAGTCCGAGAAGCCACGAACGCATGGTGATGATCCTAGGCCTTTTCGCACGTTTGAGGCTTCTCAAGCTGCTGAGGGGAGGGGGAATGGGTGGCAGGACCTATCTCAGTTCCCCTCCCTTCAGCAGTCTGAGAAGCCACGCCCACCCGGTCACATGGCTGGCAAGCCACGCCCACAAAATAAGCCATGCCCACAGAGTGGTTGTAAAAAAATTAGGAACCCTCCCCTGAATACGGTTCCAAAATGCTTAATTCTGAGAGCACATAAAAATACCTGAATAAGAATTACTTTAGTAGAAAATGACCACATTGTGTACAGTTATGCTTTTATGCTTCTATCATTGAACAACTAATGTAATTATGAAATTATTAAAATGGCAATTGTTATAGATTATATATTCTAATAATAGTCATTAAACTGCATGTTTCTTTCTCAGAACAATTTAGGATTATGTTGTTGTGATTGTTGCTGTTTCAAAACCAGAAGTAAGAAGTTCCTAAAAGGTTGAAAAGCAGCACAATGGATACATGGCACTGATTAGCTTTCCACCAGAATAGTTTTGAAACATAGCAGTGTTTGTCGTCATTTGTACCCATGTTTTATGAACTGTGTTATGGTTTCTATTGTTATGCTACATAGACTGTACAGTGATTACACAACAAATATCTTCATTGCTGTTCAGGTAATTTACAATAAAGTATTTGAAATAAATAAAAAAATGTTAAATGTTCCAAAAGTAGTTCGAAACGATTGTTTAAACTCCCATGGAGTTTAGTGGAACAATCAGAGTACCCATAGAAAAAATAGAGGAAGTAGCACAAGTTTCAGAGTCTCATGATATCTTCAAAGGTAACACAGATATCACTGTAAATACTGTTGTGGATCATAACCCACTTCATTAAATGCATGTAATATAGTTCGGTGAAGATTTGGGACAGTAGATATATTTCCAGTCGATGCAGAAAATTTATATAGCTTGCAATTTTGTAAATTGTCATTGAGTATATTCTCTTTCATTGAAAATGAGCTGATAGCAAAGGGTTAACACAACTTTGGTCATTCAGAAGGTCAGGCTAAGGTTTGGATTCAATAGGGGGATCCCTTCCATCCTCAGTCTTAGGTCTGCCTTCTAGTGAAGAAAGTCTTTTTCCTCTCAGCTCCATCTGAGCCAAGAAATACATTTATTGCCTTTGAACTAACTGAATAAAATAAACATAATAGGACTGAAAAAGAGATTGGAGTGAATACAGATTGTGAGAACATGCAGCAAGGAGAGAGCTGTCTTTCCAGAAATTTCTCCCTACCCATTTGCTTCAGTGAATGGTCACAGATCTATAAATTCCTTTGTGCAGAACCATAGTGGTCCCTAGAAGGTCACTTTGGCCAAATCAGAATGCATGGTGGACAGGAAGCAATGAAAAACATGTTGCACAAATGTGCTTCCTTGTGGAACTGCCTGTATATTCCTTTTGGGGAATATTCCAATACTTGTTCTGGGAAACAGATATGCAGTATAATCCAACCTTGGACAGTTTTCAGTTTGCAGCCTGGTCTTTGGCAACCAGAATAGCAGCATGTTATGGTCTACGCTTAGACACTGGAAAGCTTAGTCAAGAATTAATCTATTGTCCAAGCTTTGGGGGATGCAAAACTTGTTTTGGAAATCTTCTGGTACAATGCTAGTGGACAGTAAAAATAAAATTAAGCTCTTACCATCAACAACAGAGAGCACCTAGTATCACATCATATAATTGGCTTTCTTTTGGGTTAAAGATCCAAGTCCTAAAATAAAATAACCCCTTACTGACATCACAATGTCTCAGGTTACCAGATTATGTCAAAGATTTTAGAACACCTGGGAATGGACTTGCAAGAACAGGTGGGTGCTGGAAATAGATATGATCTGAAATATTTTTTGTGTGACCATTTAGTGTGCATTAGTACAATAAATGGTTGATTTTTTAAAAAAAATATTAATTTGATTTATTCAAAATAAAAACTAACCAAATTTTAAACTTTTCTAACAAGTGCTAATATGTTAACAATTTGTGCCTGAAAGAAATGCAGGTGATTATGCACAGCATGTATCCTTCTGCAAAGAATAACAAGCATATATATTTTTCATAGATCTGAAAGATGTTAATAGTTTTACATTATAAAAGGGTACATTATATGATATTCCTGTTGCTAGGCTAAATTAAATGAATCATCTGCTTCTAAAAAGAGTGAAGTTGTACTGATTGGACATATGTAACTTTTTCAATTGTACATGGAGAATTTGATCAGTAGTAGAGACCAAAATGTTTTACCAAACATTTACAGGAACAGTATACGAAATATCTTCTTGCCTTGAAAGCATTGCAAGGAACAAAGTTTTACCCAGAAGCATTGGTGGTCACAAAATTTACATCAACAACTTCTTAGAAATGGAATTCCAGAGGTGGGTTCTAACTTACCTCACCGCCAGTTCACTTCCTCCCACGCTGTGTGGGCGCGCATGCATGGCGCACTGTGCTGAAAATTAAGCTTCTGCGCATGCACAGAAGCAAAAAAACAGCTTCTGCGCATGTGCAGAAGCCAAAAACAAGATGGCGCCGCCTATGGTGCCACCGAGAGAGCTGGTTCAGGGGCGTGGCCAACCGGCAATCGCTTCCAGTTCGGCGAGCGGGAGAAAATTCCCGCTACTAGTTCTATAGAACTTGTCCGAACTGGGAGCAACCTACCTCTGTGGAATTCATATGCTTTTTAAATATGTTTCTTTGATTACTTTCAAGTAAAGTGAAGAACTTATATTTCACCCACTTAAATTCACACATGCACAAAATTCAGCAGTTTGCTGCCATGAAATCCTCACTTAACAATCACAATTAGGACTGGCAACTCTATAGCTAAATGATGAGGTGGCTAAGCAAAACATCCTATGATTGTGATTGTGATTTTACTGCCACCTTCTTTACTGCCTCTGCTTGTAGAAAGCTGGCTGTGAAGTGCGCAAATGGCGGCCATAGGTCCGAAGGATGCTGCAATGGTGGTAAATGCCTTCCAGTTGTGAAATGCCTGAGTTTTGATCACTCGACTGTGGGGATGCTGTAACAGTTGTAAGTGTGAGGACCGGTTGTAAAGTTACTTTTTCAGTTTCATTATAACTTTGAATGATCACTAAACAGGGCATTGTTAAGTGAGTACTACCTGTATTCTGGTTCAGAGAATGAGAATTCAGTAACTCCCCAGTTATGAAACTTTAATGATATCCTTGTCACACTTAACATACAGAATTAACAGACTTCTCTTTCAGCATTTTTAAGGTTTATGGTTAGAAATGATTTGTGAGTACTTATTTTTGAGCTGTTAAAATACAATACAAGTGCTATGCTATATTACATTATTTACTTACACAGAATCTAACTTCGTTCCATTAAATGCATGGGCTTCTACCACCGTGAAACCATTATTGTAGAGTTTTCTGTTGATAAAAAAAAATGCATTATTAGTGGGTTTTATACATATTTTGTCCAAAATTATTTTAAATTCAAAATGGTAAAATCCGATCAATACTCAGCACTATCTTCTATGATTATATGCACATGAATGTCTGATGTATCCCTCTGTTTTTTAATCCAAAATAAAATAAAATATAAAGTAAAATAACTATGTTGTAAGAACTACCATGAGATGGTCAAGATCACGTCCACTGCTATTCAATGTATCTCCTTAAGTTTTCAGAATGACCAGGATGCCATCAACTTTAAATCACAGCGATGATGTCATCCTTTGCTATTAACAACCATACCTTGTTACTGTTTGCTGCTGCTGCTGCTACTGCTATTGCAAAGGATCTCTATATAATTTCAAAAATGTACAACAAATACTTGATTTAGCAGGGGGTGGAGAGGACAGCTCAATTTAAATCCAAAAGTGTATCAAAATATGAGCAGAAATTTTTAAAGTTAAAACTACACTGGGACATGACAGAATTTACTTTCCTGGTAATAATATTAATTACAGTAAAGTCCAGAGACTTAGAATGATGTATTGATTGATGTGTTGGACTAAAGTGGACAGACTCAAGTTCTAATCTATCCTAAACCAGAGAAAGTCATTGAGCAATCTGTGTTGTTCTTAGCCCAATATATCTCACAGGGTTGCTCTTGTGGGGGAGATAGGAAGATGGAGCACTCTGTGCCCTGCTACGAACTCCTGTAGAAAAAGTGGAATAAAAATCTAATGAATAAATAAGCTATTGTGATCATAGCTGTGATCCACAATATACTAGTCCACTGTAAATTAGGGAAGGGGCTTGTTTAGGTGATTTTGGATGACAGATAAGCATGTAGGATTGTTGGATCCAGTCAGGGATCGTTTTTACCTACTTTCCCTACTGGTTCGCAAATGTGAGCCTAGGCCAGTGATGGCGAACCTTTTTAGGTTCGCGTGCCAAAAAGGGGGGGGGTGCGCACGCTTGCGCGCACTCGCGTGCTCACACCCATTCCCTCCCCCCCACGCATGCGCACAACCTGCCCCCTGTGCATGCGCACACACCCCCACCCCCGCACAAAGGCCTTACCAGAGCCTGGGACGACGAAACGGGCAAACCGGAAGTTCAGAAAAATGCACTTCCGGTTTGTCCGTTTTGTCATTTTTTGCATTCTGGGGCTTCAGGGAGCTTCCCTGAACCCTCCGGAGTGCAAAAAACAGCTCACCGGCAAACCAGAAGTGCGTTTTTCCGCACTTCCGGTTTGTCCGTTTTGTAGTTTTTTGCATTCCGGGGCTTCAGGGAGCTTCCCTGAACCCTCTGGAGTGCAAAAAACAGCTCACCGGCAAACCGGAAGGGCGTTTTTCCGCACTTCCGGTTTGCCGGTGGGCAACGCTCGTGTGCCCTCCGCTATGGCTCCGCGTGCGACCTGTGGCACGCGTGCCATAGGTTCGCCACCACGGGCCTAGGCCATCTTTATGTAGAGCATTTTTTCCGATCCTCAGAGAGTTAATTGCCATGAGGTGCCATGTTGAACTTCCAGTGACCAGTATGAGAGAGAGTGAGAGTGATAACACCAAATTTAACACACCTCCTCCCCCTTCACACCTGAGACCTTGTAACACTAATGTGTCACACAACACCAGGGAGGGAAAATGGCTACTTGGGCCCCATTTGGACATTATCACTTAGGGGTGTACTCACTTTTGTTGCCAGCACTTTAGACATTAATGGCTGTGGGTTGTGTTATTTTGAGGGGACAGCACATTTACACTGTTATACAAGCTGTTATACTCACTACTTTACATTGTAGCCAAGTGTCATTTCTTCAGTGTTGTCACATGAAAAGATATACTTAAATATTTATAAAATTTGAGGGGGTGTACTCACTTCTGTGACATACTGTACCTACTGTACACTACTCCTCAACCCCCACCTGCCAGGGAGCAGCAAAAGCATTATTTTTTTTTACAAAACATCCCACAGAAGCATTATGGGAAATTAAAATTTTAAAGCCATTACCTTAGCAGTTAATTATCTTCTTAATAGTAAGGTAGATAATTGAGAAACAGAGCTTAATCAAGTACTCTAGCTCTGCCCCCATAATGGCAAGTATCTCTCTTAGTCAGAGGTGGGATTCAACTGGTTCGCATCAGTTCAACCGAACCGGTTAACTTTTTGCGCAGTTCGGCAAACCGGCTGATCCCACCACTGGCTGGCGCCGCCTCTCACCTCTCCCAGTCACTCCTTGCCTGGCCTGAGAGGGGAAGGGCGATGGTGGGAGGGAGACTTGCTCCTGGTGGGGCTGGAAATCTCTGCCATAGAAGGTGGTACAAGAAGTGGTGCAAGGAGTACTGCAGCCCTCACTGGCTGGAGCAAGGTAATGGCACTGTTGTGGCAAGCCGCCACCATTGCTGTTGCCAGGGGTGAGTGGGGCAGGGTCGCATTGTGGCTCCGTGTTGTAATGGGCTCCAGGAGGAGGAGGGGACCCCATCTTCCCCATTGTGAAGCGCGCTAAATTTCACTGTGCTGCGCAAGGTGCTGCGAGAGCAGCGGGCAGGCCACTTCGACCATGAGGTGGCAACAGCAGCGGTGGTCAGGTCTCATTGGACAGGCCATGAGGTGGCAGCGGCAAATGCAGCAGACCAGTGTCTCGGGACGGAGAGCAGGTTGTGCATCTCCCTGAGTGACTAAGGCATGCATGCCCAGCTGCACCAACAAAGGGTGGAAGTAGCCGCCTGCCGTTTCCTGCTGCAAAAATGTTTTTAAAAACCTGACTGTTGGGCAGTGAGACCCAGCAAGAGATGAGGTGCCAGAGAATCAGACCTGGCCACTTCTCCCCACCACAGTGCTTTCCGGACGTGGCTTACAGCTCCAAGCCTGAAGTGGTGGGAGGCGAGGGCTGCCTTGAATGCAAATGTACCACAACGAAGGTGGAATGCTGTTGCTGTGCAAAGCCAAGTACAGGGTGCTTCACTCCCACACTAAAGCTCCGGCCACCGCCGCCTGCGCCGCCCCACCTTGCTGTGAGTGACGTCGAGTTGGCCATGCCACGTCTACCCAGACGGTCATTAAGGAGAACCGGTTGTTAAATTACTTGAATCACTGCTCTTAGTCCAGGGGAAAATGATACAGGAGCCTCCGGATATTGCTTTACTATCTTTTCTATATCTCTATAACCAAGAAAGATGCTTATAAATAAAGAAAGATGCATCTTTCTTGGTTATTTCAGCTGGGAATATTGAGAGTTGTGGTTCCAGAACATTTAATATACTAAGCGCATTGTTCAAAGTCTGTGAAATATTCATAGTTAAACTGTGTGTTTCCTGCAGTTGTTCTAAACATTTGGAGATGAGGAAGAAAATGATTATAGCATTCAGGAACTTGTAATCATGAGCCATTCTGTTTTTTGATAGAGAAAACAGGACTCTTGGCAGAGAAGGCTGAAGGAAGGGTGAATGAAACCTTTTTTCAAGTTATCAGTGATAAAAACTCTTGGTCTCTTTGTAACAGAGATTACAGTATATAAAGTTGCCCCTGGTGCCAGTATCCACTATAGTCTACAGATGTATTCCGGGGCCAGGCTGGCTTGCATGACTTAATGCCAATGCATAGTATTGCATCTCTGGGCTCCACTTAATTTCTGGTTCACATCTTACCATTTCAGAATAGATGAAACAAAATAATGCAAAACAAAACAAAGCAAAAATGGTTTTAGGGCAGAATAACATACAGTATAAGGGAGTCATTACATAATCCCTGGAATGCATTTGAAGGCAATGAATTCAGGTATGGATTATCAGCAATTTCACTGTGAAAAAAAAAGACAAAAAAGATTGAGCATTGTAATAAAATTGTAAAAATGTATTAGTGTAACTCGTGTGTATGCGTGCATTTATTTTATTTTCTTATAGTTCTACCATTTGCCATTATATAATCACTTTTGTTGTTTTTGGGACTCAGAAGTGTTACTTTGGATGAACAAAATCTTTGCCTTACTTTATTTTTCCATAGAGAAGATTAAAATAGGCAAAAGGGCTTTGCTTTCAATAGCAGCGTCACATTTCAGAGTGTATAATTTGACCTCCTTCTTTGGAGGATTCCCAGATCATAAAAGTTACAGCTGTATTGTTACTTTATGAGAGATTTTAATAGATTAAGGCATTACATCTGTTTCTTATACTTTTCATATTATATGCATTTTAAAATAAAATTTGTCTATCTTGAGAACTTGCGATGAAATAATTTTTATAACCGTTTGTTTTTATTAATTAATAAAATTACTACTTCAGGAGACAAAGAAACCAATATCCATTCCCCCACTTCACACTCACTCTTCACCTTTAAATGGACTACTATTACCATTGACTTCTGTTCAGTCTTATTACTTTGGGTGAATACTTACAGCAAAAAGTTCATATTTACTGAATTAATTTTGGTGAGGTCAGGAAAAATGCCAAGTCCAGTATTCAAGATCACACTAAAATAAACAAACAAACAAACAAACAAACAAACAAACAAACAAACAAACACATCAATAACAACAGGTAGCAGGGTGACTCAGTAATGTGCTTAATACAGAAAACAATTCATTTATTGCACTATAGCCTCAGTACTCTTTGTAAACAGCTCCCAGTAAAACGATGGGCCTTTATACATGTGATTTGCAGATCATCTGTTAGATTGATAATTAAACAGACAAGCACCATGTAGAATATTTTAGAATTAATAATTACATTTAGAAAAATAAATCTGCTTAAGTTCCATTCCCAGGCAAGGTCAGGCAGATGCTTCCAGATCTACTTACAATATATTTGCAGGCTGATATATTCTAATTTCCTTGGGCATTGATGATTGTAAAACTAATGTTTCATCTTTACAATCATAATTTGTTCTGATTAGGCTTATAAACTGATGATACAGAAAATAAAGCTAAAGATGTATTATTATTTTTTGAGAACTTTAGACGAACCTAAATGTGTATTTCATAAAATAGGAAAGTGATCTTGGATCAAAATGAATTTTAACTCAAGCCTACTGTAGTAAATGTAATATATTCTTAATTTTTGTAACTGTTGGCTGCATGATAGTATTGAGCATTTAATGACTCATTTCATTTTAAAATTTGCTAATTGATTAGCAGAAAAGTAACTGAGTGAAGATTATGTTAATAAAAGTAATTATTTGGATGGCTTTCTCCAGGAAATTACTTATGCAATAAATTTAATTCTCCAGTGCACTGATGATACACATACTGTAGTCACACTGAATTAGACATTTTATAGAGAACATGAACCTCTGCTTAATTTAGAATTCAAGATTGAATTTGTCTTTTCCAAGTGAACCCTTAATTTTCTTACTCAGAATATCGCATCTTATTTTTATGCCCTGCACTATATAAACAGCATTTTAAATACATTTTAATAGTAATAGGCTCTGTCCTTGCAGAGGCTGAAGTTGACTCTTTGGTCCTTATTATTTCAAGATAATCCTTCATAATCAAATATTGTTTAATTCAATTATATGTGGTCTGTTCTTTCATCTAAGATGATTATTCTGATAATTTTGCTGGAACATAGTACCGTAATCAACATTATATGAGAATACTGTAAAATGTTGGTGATTGTTAGGAAAATAAGTAATTAAGTAATTTTTAATTTCTTCACTGCATAGTGCTTGTAATTTGATTTTTTAAATTATGATTTATTATTTCATTTTAAAAAAATATATATCATTGATTTCCAAGGTCTCTCAGCTGTTAACGGTAAAACATAAAATCACAGCTCTCTCTCTCTCTCTCTCTCCACTCTCCTCTTTCTCTCTGGCTCTAAACGATTAAAATAAAATATTAACTCCTGTTTAAAATGAATCACTGGGGGTTGAATTGTGTACAAATTATTTAGAACAGGTTTGTGTCAAGTACAGTATTTTAAGCCATTTATCTTGCTGCTTGAAGTCCTATTGTTCATTCATCAACAAATGATGGGGCCCTTTTTTCTGACAAGTCAGAAAAGCTACTAAGAAGCAATTGTATCAACTGACCTAAGTTAGCCCCCCACCTCACCCCCCATATTAACAGAATCACTGGTAGGACCTATCACAAATTCTTCCATGATTTTTCGGAAACCAACTGGATCCTGTAGTCCAAGGGTGTCAAACTCGCAGCGTCACATTGTTGTCACGTGACATATCGTGATTTTTTCCCCCTTCGCTAAACTGGGGGTGGACGTGGCCAGCGTGGGACGCATCTGGCCCAGGGGCCACGAGTTTGACAACTCTGCTGTAGTCTTTTTGGAGTAAACAATATGTTCTAATGTTTTAATTTTCCCACAGAAGTAAAATATAGACATTAATTTAAAGTAGATGACAGTCTTTTCATGAGTGGAGAAATCAGAAACATACCAATCCATGGAACATCTTGGTCAAAATGAAAGATTAAATTTGTCTTGTCTGCCTTCAGTGTAGCTAATGAGAATAGACCCGTGGCTTTCATGATGCTACATTTTCTGTATTGCTTGAACCAGCCCCATATGTGGATATTGAAATTACTTAGCAGCTTGAGTCAGGGATTCTGTAACATCAGCTAAAAGACCACCTTCCATTGATATTCACTAGTGATGTACAGTATTTGGAAAGGTATTGCTTTTTGCATTCTGCTTGTTAGTGGCTCCTTAAAGAAGTCACATTTTCTCTTGATAATGAAGTCTATGCAAATTAAGATGCCCAATCTAGAAACTACTTTGCAAGGTAATACAGGTAGTCCTCAATTTACAACAGTTCATTTAGTGATCATTTGAAGTTACAACGGCATTGAAAAAAGAGTGCTTAAGACTGTTTTTCACTCCTATGACCATTGCAGTATCCCCATGATCACGTGATCAAAATTCAGACGCTTGGCAACCGACTCATATTTACAACGGTTGCAGTGTCTCATGCGATCACCACTTGTGACTTTCTGACAAGCAAAGTCAATAGGGAAGCCAGATTCAGTTAACAACCTTGTCACTAACTTAACAACTACAGTGATTCACTTACCATATTTTTTGGAGTATAAGACACACCTTTTTACCTCCCAAAAGAGGGTGAAAACTTGGGTGCATCCTATACACCGAATGTAGCCCCACCCACCCAGCCACCCCCACCTTTTGGCCTCTGCTTTCCAGCAATTTACCTCCTTGCAGCAAGCAGGGAAGAGCCTGTTAAGCCAAGTAAGTCATTATCAGCTTCCCAACCCCAGCTGATTTGCCATGTGCAAAACTGAAACTGAAACTAGCTGCAAAGAGGCAAATAGCTGGGAGAGACACAGCAGATTTTTATTTTCTGCTGAACTGGATGCAAGGGGGTAAGTGAATAACTATAAATGTCTGTAGAATGTTCAAATTATTAGACTTATTTTTTAAAGACTGCTTTATTATTGTTCTAGACAACTTAACAAAATGAAGAAGCTTTTTAAAATAAATGCTTGATCTGAAGAGGCCCAGTCTATTGTGTCTTCTTTTAAATAATAGAGAATAATGTATACTTCCAGAAATTTTAATTAATTTTAACAGCTCTGTACAAATATAGTCTGAAATGTAACAGTGTCCGTTTAGTATTAAGTTAAAGCAGCTGAGTTAAATTCTGACTTAGTCATGTTTGGAGTAGATCTATTTAAATAATTGGGAGGAGTTAGTGTGATTACATTTAAGAAAATTTTCTGGCATAACTGCCATAATGTACATTTCTCCAATTCTTTGCTATTTCTATGGGTCAGGCACACATGCACAGAAATACACAGCAAACAGTGTATCATCTGTGCTGTTTGCTGTTTGGCAAATTTCTGGGAGACAGAGGCCTTTTTTCCTTGTTTTCCTCCCCCAAAACTAAGGTGCATCTTATACTCAGAAAAATACGGTAACAATTGTAGCAAGAAAGTTCGTAAAATGGGACAAAAGTCACTTAGCAACATAAATTTTCGCCACAATTATGGTCGTAAGTTGAGGATTACATGTGTACTGTTGCATATATTTTAGCAACTAGAAGGTACATGTAGTATATTGACATACACTTAGGATGCACCTGAACAATGATTTCTCGGAATTTTGTTTAAAATACTTACAGATCTTTCAGCATTGGGAGGTTGATAAAGGCTTGATTATCTATGTATCTCAGATTTTTAGCATTTCGAATGTCTCTGTTGAGAACATAAGCACATTTCCAGAAAAAGTATTAATGTTTATAATCTTGTTTATTTGTAAATTAAGCATATACACAAAAAGATAACAATAGATATAAATGCACCTTCCAAATGGATAACTATTTAAAATCGCAACTGCCAAAACATCTCAGGGAGACATTTACCCAAGCAAGATTCGAACAGCTTGATATAATGGTTAGATTTGGGATATTCCATTCTATCCCATACAATAAACGTACATGTATCTTGGAGCTCAAGTGGTAGAAGATATGACTCATATATTATTCGACTGCTATTTGTATAAGGGGGGGCGAGAGATAAGTTCCTTGATCCACATATTAAATGTATGGTCCAGTGGGGCCCATATTAAAACAACATAGCTCATGTGTGGCCAGAATCTGAAAACGACATTTAATACAGCACAATTTCTGACTAAAATGGCCTGACTGAGATCGGCATATGTGGACCTGATTGGGGTAGATTGCAGGGGTGATACAGAAATATAATTTTATGTCACTTTATTCTATTTTTGTAAATTAAACATATACGCAAAAATATAACAATAGATATTGGCTTCAGTCTTTCAGTATTATTCAAGTAAGACCAATTCTGGTTCTCTAGGTTAATTATATTGCAGACAATTAACAAGACTTTGATTTGCTTATTGAAGTAGATATTGGCTCTGGTGAAAAAAAAATTAAACTGTAGTTAGTGAAATTAATTAACCTCACACCACAAAAGCATTCAGCCAACATAAAGAATCCTCATGAGTCTGAAAAATAAATGATCCTCGGGGTTTTAGCTAAATACTATGTTCATTAATAGTTTAAAAATTAAGCAATTTATTTAGTATTATCATATAGTTGGACACTCTTTAATTTGTTTGTAATGGTACAGGTAGTTCTCCACTTATAGCAGTTCATTTAGTGAACGCTCAAAGTTACAACGGCACAGAAAAAAATGGCTTTTTACACTTACGACTTTTGTAGCATCCTCATGGTCACCTGATCAAAATTTGGATGCTTGGCAACTGCTCATATTTATGATGGTTGCAGTATCCTGGGATCACATCATCACATTTTGCGACCTTCTAACAAGCAAAGTCAATGGCAAAGCCAGATTCACTTAACAACCGTGTTACTAGATTAACAACTGCAAAGATTCATGCAGTTAACAACTGTGGCCAGAGAGATCGTAAAATGGGGCAAAATTTACATAACAACTGTTTCACTTAGCAACAGAAATTTTGGGTTCAATTGTGGTCATAAGTTGAGAACTACGTGTATTACACATGCAGAAACTGTCAAATGCTACGTAATGAAAAGAAATAATTATATTTGACTACTAGAGAGCCAAGAACTAAAAATGGGAGATGACTCTTCTTCTTTTAGCATTCGCTGGCTGGGGAATTCTGGGAGTTGAAGTCCAGATATCTTCAAGTTGCCAAGGTTGGGAAACACTGCACTAGACAGTCACTTATCTGAAATTGTATACTGTAGGTTCTCCTGCTTGAGCAGGTCCCTTCCAGCTCTATTCTATTCTAAAGATTCAAATTCTTGGATCAGCAGCAACATATAGCAACTATAACTGCAAAAATATTAGGGATTGCTTACTGGAAAATAAAATTTAGTTCTTATTTATACACCTGAAAAGTATTCTTATTGCATGTAAATCTTATGTGCAGTGATTAAAAAATGGGTCTAGAAAGACAATAGTATAGAAAATGATACCGGTACTTAATTAATATGTATATTGGATGTGCTCAGTTTTGGAGAAACAGATCTCACTGAACTCAGAGGGACTTCCTTTGAAGGAAATACGTGTCAGGTTATCAATTACAGCTTTAAGGACACAGCTCCCAAGATGAACTGTAGCACTTTTAAAGTTCATCTTCAGAACTAATTTACAGTAGCCAATTCACACAACCAATCTGATCTATGATATATACATATATTTATATATGTTATATTTTAGATTAGGTTCCAGCAGCAGCTTTCCATGTCCATGAAATGGTCTAATGCCCAGAGACAGCTATAGCGTGAAGCAGAAGGACATGAGAAAATTACAGAACACTATTTATGGGGAGGGGAGAGGAGGGGAGAGGAGAGGAGAGGAGAGATTACGGCTCATGATTTGGAAGGATTTATTTTCATCTACTTACATGTGAGTGATTTTGATTAAGTTGTTGAAAGAATAAGCCTCCAACACCTGCAGCACTGTATCTATGCTGATATAGCTACACAGAAGGAAGAGAGAGAAATAAAATTCAGACATCAAGACAGATGACAAGCCAAGAGAAGAATTCATTATATGAACAAAGTGACCAAGTCATCATTGGAAATACAAGCCAAAGACCTCCCTTCCCCTCACAAAAAAAGAACATTCCCTTTAGATCTATGCACTGGAACCTTAAGGGTAAAAGAGCTGACTTAGATCCCATATAAATATTGTTCTAAAAACAATGGTTCCCCCCCTTTCACTATGAAATACCTTTTTCATTCTTACTGGAAGAATAGAAGTGGTGTACATGGCTGTGGAGGCAAAATCAATACACTAGGTACTAAAGCAGGGGTCCTCAAACTATGGCCCGTGGGCCGGATATGGCCCATGGAAGCCATTAATCTGGCCCACGTGGGATCATGAGGCTGCTTCACCCACATTGCCCCACTCACCCATTGGCCCCCACCCATTGGCTGAGTGCAAGCCTTACCTTGGCAAGCCCCGTGGGCTGGAACTGGAAGGTAAGGTCACTTTTGCCCAGGAAAGTGCTTCTGGGGGCCGGGGAGGCAAAAACACAATGCGCAATGACCTCCGCACCTCCCCTTTTTGCTCGAGAAAGTGCTTCTGGAGGCCGGGGAGGCAAAAAGGCAATGCGCGGGGGCCTCCACGCCTCCCCTTTTTGCCCGGAAAAGTGCTTCTTGGGGCCGTGGAAGCAAAAATGTGATGCGCAGAGGCCTCGGGAGGGGAAAATGGTACCCCCGCCTCTGCTTTTTAGCTCAGGCTTCATCCATCCCTGGACTCGGGGCAGAGATCAACAAGTGCTCCAAGCGGGCAAGCAGCCGCGGCGGCCTTGGAGCTCCGAGCCTGGGCCAAAAGAGGCTCCTGCAAGGCAGCAGGCTCCTGATAGTGAAGCGGGGCTGGCAAGATGTGAGCTAGCTAGGGACTGGGTGCCTCAACAGCTGCCCCCACATTCTCTCCCTTGCCCCTGCCGCTTGGCTGCCCATCCTTCTCCCGCTCGGTGTTCGGCCGTTCTGGGACAGTGGCTGGCGAGCTGCCTGCCCCCAAAAGAAGACTGATGCGGCAGGAAGGGCTGGCTGGCTGGCTGGTGGATCAGTGTCGCTGAGCCCCTGCCTTGGGGCTTCCTTGCCAGATCCGCTCCAATGCCTATCCAATCCAATCTGCCTGCCAGACGCGCAGAGCCATTGCCCGAGAATCCAAAAGAGAATTGAGACCACCACGATGAGAATAGAATGGAATGGAATGGAATAGGAGAGAATGGAATGGGAATGGGAATGGGAATGGGAATAGGAATAGCATGTGATGTGATGTGATGGAATAGCAATAGCAATAGGTGGGAATGGGAATGGGACTAGGATGGAATGCAATCGCATGGAATGGAATGGAGCCTCCCACCGCCGGCGCTACTGGTTCTTAGAACCGGGCTGAACCAGGAGCAACCCACCACTGAATGGAATGGAATGGAATTTAGCAAGGTTTGTCTTCCCCACCCTCATTTGCTATTCTAGAAGACAGAGAGAGGGGGGGGAGGGAGGGAGGGAGAGAGAGAGATGTTGATTGTAACCTCCTTGGGGCTGAGAAGAATTGCTGCAAAACTGAGTTTTCTGAAGTGGCCCACTAGACTCGTAAACAACTTAAAAAATGATCTAGTAAAAAGAAAACTCAAACAAAAGCAAATAAAACACCCCCAGGAGGAAAACAAATTAAAGTTTAATTTGTGTGTATTATTTAATGGACTGCTAAATTGGCAAAATGGACTGCTAAATTGGCAAAATGGACTGCTAAATTGGCCACACCAACCCAGTCACATGGCCACCAAGCTACGCCCACCTAGCGAGTCCAGCCCCCCAACAGTCTGAGGGTCCATGAAGTGGCCACCTGTTCAAAAAGTTTAAGGACCCCTGCACTAAAGAATCAGCCATATGTGGTAATTTACGGAGGGGAACAGTGTCCCTCTTCCTTTCTTGAAGGACACCTCAAGGTTGTAGGGATAGGGAAAAAGGTCCTATAGGAAACAAGGTTCAGAAAAATCAGATTTTCAGTCTAAATCTAAAAATGTAGAAATATGAGCCTGAATGAGCCTCAAGTCTTTCACAGAATGGACACCAATGACCATGAATGCCTTTTGCCATTTGGTTACTGACAAATGGACTCAGTAGGGAAAATTAGAAGAGATGCAAACTCTGGATCTTTTCTTAAAGGCTGGGATATAAATACAGGAGGAATTAGGTTTTGGGATATTTTTTTTAGGATTTTAAAGCCAATAAACAGCATCCTAAAGTATATGCAGAAGTAACCAATGCAGTTACCTTATAACAGGGGTGTCAAACTTGATCCCATTGCGGGCCGTATCAGGATTTTATTTGCTCTTGGGGGGCTGGGGTGGGCGTGGCCTGGTCATCACAGATGACTGGGTGGGCATGGCCAGGGTAGGCCAGGGCGGCACGGGCCAGTCCCTCGTCATCTCCAGGACAGCCTGGCAGGACAACTCTGGGCCTATCACGGGCCAAATCTGGCCCGTGGGCTGCGTCTTTCATACATCTGCCTTATAACTTCTATTTTTAAGAGTTGAAGGACAGCTCAATGTAGAATGCATCACAACAATCTACAAATGCTGAAAATGTATTTCATTTTTAGCTGGTATTTTTCAAAACAAAATATTCAGTTTCTTGGTAACTGTGTGGCAATGACATTCTAAATGGCCATCGATTATTTCATGGTTAAGTGGGTTGGGGCTGCACATGTAACGTCTTGCACCTGAGACGATGCTATATAAAACACAGAAATAAATTAAAAGAGTTTAAAAAGAAGTGAAAATAAATCAGAACTAGGTCTAGGAGCTTTACAGTCACCCACGTTAGTATGCGTATCTAACAAAATTTGATTAGCTGAGCTAAAAACAAATCTGATTGACATAGAAATATGCAGTTCTCAAGTTTGCTACTTGTGGACCAGTGATCCAAGTCATCACTGCACATTTCAAGCCTCACCTCTTTTTAAAACATGCATCAAGTTACTTTGAGTTTACTCTCCCTCTTCCACTCCTTGGAAACCCCTGTAGTCAGCATATTTCGTAGGCAGGGGGGAGCAGAGGACATTTTTATTTTATTTATTTTATTTATTTTATTTATTTTATTTATTTTATTTATTTTATTTATTTTATTTATTTTATTTATTTTATTTATTTTATTTATTTTATTTATTTTATTTATTTTATTTTATTTTATTTATTTATTTTTGTCAAGTACGTGTTAGTAATATACATAGATATAACATTGTTTATGTACATAAGATGGATACTGATAAGAGGGAACATTAGGACAGGGACAGTAGGCAGTTATGCACGCCCCTTACTGACCTCTTAGGAATTGGGTGAGGTCAACAGTGGACAGTCTTAGGGTGAAGTTTTGGGGGTTTGGTGATGAAACCAGGCATTTACCAGTCTGTTGTTGTTGTTGTTGTTGTTGTTGTTGTTGCTGTTGTGGGACTATATGTCACTGAGATGAATAGCTTAGGGTTGTTGTGTTGTGTTGTTCATGTGCATGTATATTGTTTGCTAATGATTATAAGGGAAGCTGAAAGAAATTTGTAACTAGAGGTCAGATGCTCTCTTATTGAATATCCCAGAAAGGAGGGAAACAATGATATTTGAAGGCTTTGAAACAGCCTTGGCTAAAATAAATTCAATAAAAGTTGAAAGAGATTCTCCTTTATATTCTTCAAGAGCTACAGCCCAACCTCATAAATATTTGAAGAGGGTCTGCCTGTGTTTGCATTGTGCTTATCTAGTTCTTACAGCAAAGCTGCAAGAGTGCATGATGCTACAAGTGTTTGTTTATCAGCCAGCTTGTTGTAGAGCCTGAGGCTGATTAGAGCTGCAAGGAAGTTATTGGCTCAAAATCACCCGCTAAGGGAGGACTAGTACCTGGGTCTCTCTGCTGTATATCCAGCACTTTAACTACTAGATCATACTATCTGTCTGTTTCTCTCTCTCTCTCTATTTAGATATGTTTCCACCCTACAAAGGTAATCCTCAAGGGAGAGGCAATCAGTATCACTAATAAACATGAAACTGTAACACGGCAATACCTCATAGTTATCATAGTAATTACCTGTATAGATATATATTCATAAACCAAAATGTTAAAACACTATCATCAATAAAACCTGGGTATTTTGATACATTCGTGAGCTCTTTCCTTCCTCAAAACTTTCTACTGAAAACAATGAACATGTTTGATTGAGACCTAACCTACTGTATATACCTTCAGACTTGCAAGATTGTTGTCAGCACTCCCAAGTAAACCAGCACAGCTGAAATTGTTTGACCAAATATATTCTACAAATATATTGATATGGCTCAGACAATGGCTTAGGACACAGGGGTGGGCAAACTACAGCTCTTTGAGGACCTGTGGACTTCAACTCCCAGAATTCCTGAGCCAGCCATGCATGTCCACAGGTCCTCAAAGAGCTGTAGTTTGGATATCTCAGACAAGATAATTCATTTTTCTATCACTTTATCAAGTTTGTGTAATCTTTGCTGGGGTCTCCCTCCCTCCGTCCCTCCCTCTCTCTCTCTCTCCCTCCCTCCCTCCCTCCCTCACTGCAACCATCTGAGATAGTCCCTGCAGTTTTATTCCCAAGATTTTTGAAGTGCATTTACCATTGCCTGGTTCCTAGTGCTAAGAAGGAGTGATTGGCTCAAGGTCACCCATCTAAGGTGGAAATCTTATAACTCACAATCTCCCCATTTCTAGACTGGTGCCTTAAGTACAGCAAACTGGCTGTCAATCCTTTCTTTTTAGCCTGCAGCATTATGCAACATAAAACAAGCAAGAGAGCAAGTATTGCTTATTTTAAGAAAATAATGTGGGTAAAAACTTACATCCTGGAGATGTTGGGTAGTCTGGAGAACGCTTCACTGGGAATTCTTTTCAGATATGTATCCATAAACCTCCTGTAGGAACAAAGCTTAAAAAATTAATATATTTTCAAGATTATTATGCTGTTCAAATTCTTTACAGTAATGGTTTCTAAATCAGAATGGAAATAGCAGTGGAAAACATGGATTACATGACAGATGGACAGTTCATTAAGTTTTCTTCCTAACAAGTTTGAATTATTTTCATCAAACTTTATATGTGCATTGAATACTCAAGTAGAAATAGACTTTTCCTGGAGGGTCATAAAATGAGTGATAATACAAGCATAGGAACATTAACATTTTGCTATTGTTGGTCTGTCAGTGAAATGCTCAATCACTGACTTTGAAGAAAGGGGAGATATTGATAAATTTTTGCCTAGGCATCAGATTGACATAATAGAATTTTGAAAGAAAGATCATAAAGAATAATACAAATTTTGTATTATCAATTTTTAAGGTAAGAGTATGTTCCTTTTTAAGGTGAGAGCATGTTACAGTATCTGTAAAAATTATTTTGCAGCATCTGAATACCAAAATAGGCAGAATTTTATGCCAACTGTAAGACTTTAAGAAATTTCACTTCAGACATTGATGAAACATTGTATACAAACTCCTACATCTAATTAAGATTTATAGCTGATATTGCATATTATTGAATGGGTTGTTTCAATATTTTTTTTTCTTTTAAAAATAAACTATCATAAGCACTGATCACACTGGACAAGAGATTTTTCAAAAGTTTTGTTTTCTGAAAACTCGGTGATTATGATAGACCCCTTGAAACTGAGCATAATTATAAGTTGAGAATGACTATATCACGCAGGAATCTTGAAAAACATGAATTAACTTTTAATAACTATAATGTATTTAATCGCATAATGTTTCTGACACGCTGCATGAGCTCAGGAGCGCTAAAAGTGTTTTGCTGCTGATTTTCATTTGAACTGCATCTCACTGCAGTATCCAACAATAGTCAGCCAGCATTGATGGATTCCAATTGCTCTGATATATTTTTCAATGTGGGAATGTCCTTTTACCATGTTCATCATTGACTGCACCTAAATTTTGGGAAAAGAAATCCAAGTATGGATGCAAAAATGAATCTTCAATGACATGTTGCAATTCATGGTCTTGTGCTGTAGGAAGTTTGTCAACCAATTGAGTGTAGTTTGCTGTTCTGTGGTTGCCAAGAAAATTCTCAAAAACATCCTTGGATATTTTTCAGGTGATTTTCTCCGGCCCCACTAACAGTCCTTCAACTGTTTGTCATTGATGATGTATCTGATCTGTGGACCTTACAAAAATACCTTCCTTACTCTTGGTATCAGTTATTTTTGGAAATATCTGTCTCAAATAACGAAAACCTTCACCTTCCTTGTTCATCGCTTTCACAAAATTTTTCATCAATTTGAGTTTTGTGTGAAGTGGATGGAAAAATATCTTTCTTGGTCCTCAAGTGATTCAATATGCCCTGCTGAGCGCATGACTGGGCTATACAAAGCATACATGTAAGAAGCACTTTCAAAAACAGATTTCCATAAAACAATGCATGATCGGTTAAATTATAGGTTATTTTCCTATAGATACACCCAAAAGTGTTCAGGAAGCAAACTTTTTGTTGTCTAGTATTAGTATTAGTATTAGTATTAGTATTAGTATTAGTATTAGTATTAGTATTAGTATTAGTATTGTCTAGTATTAGTATTAGTATTGTCTATGCATTACAGTATAAACTTCCAGAAAGGGTGACTTTTGGTGGTATACTATTTGTTGCAATCCTTTCTCAAGTTTTCCTTTAGATGAGGATTGATGCAAAAATTCCTAAATTTAAATATTTCCCCTTCAGTGTTTTATTAATCATGCCAGTCATCCTACTGCGGTTTTCTCTTTGTTATGTAAGGTAATGATCGCAAAAACGAAACGAGATCTGTACTAGAGCTGTTGCAGTAATCATATCTGAAACTCTTCCCAACTTCTAGAAATCATAGATTATTCCTACACAAGATAGGGCTGAAGTATTGACGTGTATTAAATGATTGTCAGTAATGATTTAAAGAGTATATCTTTGTACATTATTGCATATTACACTAACACACACATCCTGTAGAAAATAATTCTTCGAGTACTGAAATTAATGCAATCAAATCAATACCACCAACACATCAAACAGGGAGAGCAGATCATAAAAAGCTGATGGGGAAGTGATAGAGAGAAATCTGAAAAATCAATAATAAGAGGGAATCAGATATGTTAGAAGAAAATTATCAGCATTTTTTTTGCAGCTTTGACTTTTAATTACTGTAAACACAATTCTATAAATTCTCTCTCTCTCCTCCCTCCCTCTCCCTCTCCCCCTCCCTCTCCCTCTCTCTCTCTCTCTCTCTCTCTCTCTCTCTCTCTCTCTCTCTCTCTCCTGTTCACTCGTGTCTAATTCTTAGAGACGGCCTGGACAAGTCTCTGCAATTTTCTTTCTTTTCTTCAAGGTTTTTCATAAGTGGACTTTCATTGCAAGAAAGTGAGTTGCCCAAGGTCACCCAGTTGACTTTGTCCTTGTGGTGAGACCAAAACTCACCATCTACCTAACAATAACACCAATGTGACCCTCATGTGCACTCTCAAAATCATTCTAATGACAGCTCAAGCCTGTATCTATTATAAATTGGGGTGATTTTTTTTCTTTTAAAAATGTTGTTTACAATGCTTCATATTACAGCTGTCAGGGTATTTCTCCTGTTGTATCAGTCTCTATGGATATTCCAGGTTTCTGGAATGAATTCAGCAAAAGACATTCAACTCTCTAGGATTAGCAGAGAATGAAGACTGAGCTTCAGGCAAAATCCTATTAATTTTACACTTGTAAAATAAGGAGTAAAAGCTTTTACTCTCTTTCACAAATTCTTCCCAGAGACTCTTACTTTAAAAAAATGCCGAGGTCTAAAAATCATTTGTTTTTTAAAAAAAGTATATTCTATTTATTCTTTTAAAATTCACAATTATTAATATTGTAGTGGATTTTATACTAGGTGTTTACAAACAGGATTGTCTTATTAGGTTATTTAAGTCAAACATTCCAGATTTTCCCTGTGCCGAAACTGGAGATAGATAAAGGTAAAGGTTCCCCTTGCACATATATGCTAGTTGTTCCCAACTCTAGGGGGCGGTGCTCATCTCCATTTCAAAGCCGAAGAGCCAGTGCTATCTGAAGACGTCTCCGTGGTCATGTGGCCGGCATGACTAAATGTCGAAGGTGCACGGAATGCTGTTACCTTCCCACCAAAGATGGTCCCTATTTTTCCACTTGCATTTTTTATGTGCTTTCGAACTGCTAGATTGGCAGAAGCTGGGACAAGTAACAGGAGCTCATCCCATTACGCGGCGCTAGGGATTCGAACCGCTGAACTGCTGACCTTTTGATCAACAAGCTAAGCGTCTTAGCCACTGAGCCACCGCGTCCCTATGGAGATAGATAATAGAAGATTATTATATTAGCTAATAAATTAAAATGATAGCATATAAATAATGGAGCAGTAATCCATCTCTGCTTATAGTTTATAACCCAATTTAACTCAGAATAAAACTTAAAGTCCTGCCTCAAAGATTCTGAGATATTGTAGATACCCCTCTCAGTAGACAGAGAAAGGAAGAAGGAAAAAAAACATTCTTTGTTGCAGCTACAGAAATTTCTAGTTCTAGAAGTTGGAGATCTAGAACAGTCTGTCCTACTTACTGCAGGTATGGACTAGTTAGGCATGAATATAAGCATGCAAAAAATTTTCCAGGGAAAATTTGGCTGAAAATATTTGGTAGTTATTTATTTCTATTCCTAAATGAATTATGAACAGAAATGTTCATTCATGAAGAATCCATGAACTATCCCACCTATCTGAAACATTTCTGTCTTCCATAAACATTACCAAATCCATCTTACAGAGCTTCAAAAATGAATAGTGGCTAAGTATTGCTTAACAAAGTGGTTTACTTATATGTTGTTTTCCCACCCCTACAAATTGCAGTTCTTTAATGTTCAATGGGAATAAGTAGCACTGAATTCATTTAAGTGGAAGTGCAAGGCTGAACGTTATCGGTACATCTATAATTTCCAGCAAATTTTGTAGAAATTTCTCTACAAAAGATGCAGAGAATTAGGTTGCACGTTTTGTTGAAAGATAAGCATTATTCTTCAAATCCCTGTTAAATATATTTGCATTTCTGTTTTGCAGTTCAGTTCACCAAATAACTGACATAACTATTTGCTATCTTGATCTCTTTTTACCACACACTATATTAACCAAATACATATAATACTAATCAAACAAATATTGTTATCAGAAAGATTGTAGCACTTTTTTGTCCTCTACATCTATTTCAAGTCTTTTCTTGTGAAATTTCTCCTTAATCTGACACAATAGATTCTTGCCATGATACTATAGGACACAACTGTTTGGATATTAACAGATTTTATATTGAATCTAGGCAGCTGTTGCTTTTCAGAACTGGGTAATATAGATAACACAATGGCATCCTTAAAATGCATTGGGAGTTTGCAAAATAAATGTACTTAATGAAGTTGTCAAAATAATGCAATGCAATGCAAATAGTCTAAGGGGCCATGCTCCTCCTGGGAATTGCATTCCAATGATAAGTTTTGGATATCACACCTCTCATATGTACATATATGTCACGATGTAGATATTGCCAGTTGAGCACCTCTGCAATATTTCTAGGTTTATTGTATTTTCTAATCAAGCAGACATGTGATATGTTTTACTACGCATGTGTGCATTCCAGGAGTCTCCTCCTTTCTTCTTCTCATCTGAGCCTCGCCCAAGGCAGACGTGAATTCTTAGCTGAGAAAATGTAGCTTATTTAAGGTTTATATTCTTTTGTTACTTTTGTACTAAAATAAATATTTTGTTAATTAGAATTGAATCTCGGTTTTATTTTCTAAGTAAGGATAACTTCAAAGAAGCAAGATCCTATATCACCTCTTTGATAGGAAAATTCCTATCTGTCAATATATCTATATAATACCCATTAAATGTACATCTATAACCAGTATATCCCAAAATCCACACACCTTGAGACCTTTTCCACTTCATACCACCCTTTCCTCAATTCCCTCTTTCTTCCTCTCTTGGTACCTTTTATTAAAGACAATGGGAAACTTTTCAAGGTAAGGAGAAAGAAATTCCTGTGGGAATAGTTGCAGGTGAAATAACCTTTTCTTGCTATGAAAATCACAGTGATTTCAGATAAAATAGAAATAGGAAAACAAGTTCTAAAGAAGCTTTCTTGGGAGAAGAAGGGAGGGATGCACAACTGGAGAGGAAAAATCTTCAACCAGATGGAAAGGCCAACTATGCTGGATTATGTTGGGGTCACCAGTTCTCCAACAATGCAATAAGTATTTAATATATTGAGCAAATATGCTTATTATATCAAGGATTTTTCTCTTTCAGAAATTTGCAATGAAAGAAAGACATATACAGTGATCCCTCGTTTTTCGCGGGGGTTACGTTCCAAAAAGAACCCGTGATAGGTGAAATCCGTGAAGTAGTAACCTTTATTTTTTTTAACCCCTCCTACCCGGCTTCTGTGTTTTCGGCGCCCAAAAAAAGCCTGAAAAATCCTCCAACCTCTCCCTCTCTTGACGTCTGCTGTGGCTGCTTGGCACTGATCTCCTGAGCGAGCTTGTAGGCCGTTCCCTCATCGATTTGGCGCAAACAGCCATTTTCCCTCAGGGAAAGCTGACAGCGTGGCCCGCCCTAAAGCTGATGAGCGGCAGTCCTTCTGTGCACGCGCAGAGCTCATCGGACCGCTTTACTCGCCTGCCGCTGCCAGACTGAAGCAGGAGACCACCACGCAGGCGCAGAACTCATCGGAGAGGTTTGCGAGTCCCGGAGCCGCGCGCTTTGCCGCTGAATGCCTGGCTGCCCACGCAAATCCGTGAAGCAGTGAGACCGTGAAAGGTGAACCACGATATAGCGAGGGATCACTGTACACATACTGTAAGCCTAATTCCTGTGAAACTACCTTGCAAATCATTTTTAAAGTTGTTTAGCATCATTTTATAGAATATCTGTGAATGTAAGACGTTTGGAAGGACTGAGAAAGAACTGGTTGCATGAACAACAGAGTTTGTTCCCTGCAGTAAGAGCTGTAGTGGTGCAGTGGTTAGAATGCAGTACTGCAGGCTACTTCTGCTGACTGCTGGCTGCCAGCAGTTTGGCAGTTCGATTCTCACCGACTCAAGATGGACTCAACCCTCCATCCTTCTGAGGTCGGGGAGACATGATAGCAGTCTTCCAATATTTGAGGTTCTGCCACAGAGAGGAAAGGATCAAGCGATTTTCCAAGGCACCTGAAGGCCAGACAAGGAATAATGGATGTAAACTGAACAAGCAGAGATTCAACCTAGAAATAAGGAGAAATTTTCTAACAGTAAGAACAATCAACCAATGGAACAGCTTGCCTTTGGAAGTTGTGGGAGCTTCATCACTGGAGGCTTTCAAGGGGAGATTGGATTGCAATTTGTCGGGAATGGTGTAGGGCAGTGATGGCTAACCTTTTTGTTGTCGTGTGCTGCATCCATAATGCAATGCAGGCATGACCCTCTCATGCCCCGCCCCCCTGTGCATGTGGCCCCCTCCAAGTCCCCCCCATGCATGCGCACGTGAGACCCTGTGCTCCCCCCATCCCTGTGCATGCACACATGACCCCCCCATGCCCCATTTTGGGCCTAGTAGGCCTCCCTGCAGCCTCCTGGGAGCAAAAACAGGCCGTGGGAGGCACCGCTCCCCCCATGCCCCGTTTGGGCCTAGTAGGCCCCACCCCCCACGCTTGCGTGGTAGAGATCCGAAAATCAGCTGGCTGGCAGGAGGTGCATGCACGGTGCAGCTGAGCTGGGGTGACGGCTTGCGTGCCCGCAGAGTTCCATAGGTTCACCATCACGGGTGTAGGGTCTCCTGCTTGGGTTGGGGGTTGGACTAGATGACCTACAAGGTCCCTTCCAATTCTGTTAATCTATCTATCTGCAGTAGCACTTTGTATTAATCCAATTGAAAACAAACAAAAATGCTTACAGTGGCATATAGCATGGAAAATTTAAGAAGTAGTATATATAAACATGTAAAACAACTTGAAAACCTTTTAAAGATTCTGCTGAATACAACAACACTCTTAGTTGTATCTATCCTGATGATTTTAATATTGGTCTTCCAGCACCAATGGACTGCAGGCTTCAAAAGAAAAGCATTCCTATAACCCACCCTTCTGTGATTCAGTCTCCAACAACAACCTGTCCCACAGAGATTATTATTATCAAATTTATTTTGATAAATAGAGATATATAGAGATAGAAAACTATGGCAAGTAATTTTAAAGCCATAGCACAGAGCACTCCAGGCACCTGAGACATGGTATGATTTAGCTATAGTGCGAGCAGTAAAACTTCAGAATTCCTGTCCTGCATTGCATACACAGCCATAAGATCCAGGAAACTGGGTAAGCGATAAAACAGCTTTCAGTTCTGTAGATTTTGGCAAATCACTCCAACCCTCACCTCCCTATCTTGTGATCCTTGACTAATTTTGAAACTTCAAAAAACAGTTGAAATAGATTTATTCCACTTGCTTGATCCAACCAAATATCAGTAGTTTACACCTGATTAATTTGTTCATCTAGAATCAAGTCTTGGATATTACCTTATTATTCATCTTTCAGAAATTAGCAAGCAAAGCCTTCAAGCTCAAGGAGTAATTACCAAGTGGTCAATTAATAACCATAGTAAATTACTACCGTATTTTTCGGAGTATAGGACGCACCAGAGTATAAGACGCACCTAGATTTTAGAGGAGGAAAACAAGGAAAAAAGTATTCTGAACCAAATAGTGTAGTAATATATTATTTAATAAATTACCAGTGTAGCAGAATACCTTTTTATTATTTATTTATTTATTTAAACGCTCTTATAGGCCGCCCAATCCCGTGGGACTTTTACAACCATGTACACTTTTTACAACCATGTACACTTTTTACAAACTTCAAACTTGACAGCTTTGTGGACTTCAACTGCCAGAATTCCTCCTCCAGTCATGCTAGCTCAGGAATGGGAGTTGAAGTCCACAAGTCTTAAAGCTGTCAAGTTTGAAGTTTGTAAAAAGTGTACATGGTTGTAAAAAGTCTTGCCAAGTTTGAAGACCCTTGCACCCCTAACCCCTAACCCAGGGGTCTTCAAACTTGACAGCTTTAAGACTTGTGGACTTCAACTCCAATTCCTGAGCTAGCATGACTGGAGGAGGAATTCTGGGAGTTGACGTCCACAAGTTTGAAGACCCTTGCACCCCCTTGGCAAGTTTAAGACTTGTGGACGTCAACTCCCAGAATTCCTCCTCCAGTCATCCTAGCTCAGGAATGGGAGTTAAAGTCCACAAGTCTTAAAGTTGCCAAGTTTGAAGAGCCCTGGGTTAGAGGTGGCAAGGGTCTTCAAACTTGGCAAGTTTAAGACTTGTGGACTTCAACTCCCAGAATTCCTCCTCCAGTCATGCTAGCTAGAGTTGAAGTCCACAAGTCCTCTCCATACATGCTAGAGTTGAAGTCCACAAGTCCTCCCGGTCTCGCAGGCAGTTCCCTCCTGAAGTTTCAAGGGCCGCAACTTGAGCTGAGCAGATCTGCGGCGAAAGCGGCGGCTCCTGGTTTTCCCGGCCAAAGAGCGCTCGCTAGAGAAGAGCAGCTGAGGAAGCAGGCGAGGCGCGGCGGCAGGCAGGTGTCTTGGAAGCGCCGAGGGCAGCACACGTGTCCGGGATGCCCCTCTCTGGGCTTTCTGCTTAGGCGGCGGCAGCGGGCGCAGCGAGTCCCGTCCCCACGCGCGTCCCCGGCCTCGGAGAAAACAGCGTCGCCACAGCAAGCGCCGGGGACGTGCGTGGGGATGGGACTCGCTGCGCCCGCTGCCACCGCCTAAGCGGAAAGCCCAGAGAGGGGCATCCCGGACGCGCGTGCTGCCCTCGGCGCTTCCAAGACACCTGCCTGCCGCCGCGCCTCGCCTGCTTCCCCAGCTGCTCTTCTGTAGCCGGATCGGCCGTCCAAGCTCCTCTTTCTCTTCGGCCAGGATGTCTCAGGGGATCCCCGCTGCGGGAAGCATTTTGGAGCATTTTGGAACGAAGTTCCTCGTCCGACGGGACCCTGCAGGTAAACTGAAGCCCGGGAGGGGGGGCTGTGTGTGTGTGTGTGTGTGTGTGTGTGTGTGTGTAGGGAATAGAAAAGTTGGACAGACGCGCCTCCAACTGAAACTTCAGAAATTGCCCGGGATCGCGTTCTTCAAATCGCGACTCCCAGCCGGGTCTGTTGGCGTTCGCGGGGCAGGAATTCTTTCCTCGCTGCCATTTAAATGCGCCGGACCTCGCTCGCACGCCCGCTCGCTCGCAAGCGGGCAGTGGCGGGGATCGAAGCGGAGCGGTGGCACCTTGAAAGGACTGGGGTGCTAGATTTCATGCTAGCTCAGGAATGGGTGGCGGGGGCAAGCAGCGGTGGTGGCGGAGGCAAGCAACAGCGGGGACGGCGGGGGCAAGCAGCGAGGGGGGGCAAGCGGCGGCGGCAGCGGTGGGCGGCGGGGAAAACCTCCGAAGGGTGGGGGGTGGGGGGGCTGCATTCGGTGTATAAGACGCACCCAAATTTTCACCCTCTTTTTGGGGGAAAAAGGTGCGTCTTATACTCCGAAAAATACGGTAATTCACTTTTACTATTGCTAATTGACCATCAGCCACTTACTAATTGACTACTAAGCTTGCCAACACAGATGACTAGTGTGTGGTACACTGTTGACATAGAGAACAGGGCAGCTAATTGAGGTGGAATCAGTGATTCCAATAAATGGAGCCAATCAAAGTGAAGCCAAGAGTCATAAGAGGGCAAAGCAATTGATTGATGCAGAAAAGCAAAGCGCTCCTACAACCTGCATTTCTGTGATTACGTCTCCTGCAACAATGTGTCCCACAGGGATGGTAAACCAAAGCAAATACTAGTTCCCTACTTACAACAGTTCATTTAGTGACTGTTCAAAGTTACAACGACACTGAAAAAGTGATTTATTATCATTTTTCACACTTACAACTGTTGCATCCCCACGTGGTCATGTGAGCAAAATTCAGATGCTTGGCAAATTACTCATATTTATGATGGTTGAAATGTCCCAGGGTCATGTGATCACTTTTTGTGACCTTCTGACAAGCAAAGTCAATGGGGAAGCCAGGTTCACTTAACAACCGTGTTACTAACTTACCAACTGCAATGATTCACTTAGCAACTGTAGCAACAAAGGTCGCAAAATGGGGCAAAATTCACTTAACAATTGCCTCACCTAGCAACAGAAATTTTGGGCTCAATTGTGGTCCTAAGTTGTTGTGGCCCGCCAGCAGCCCGTGCAGCTGGTAGCTGATGCTGACAGCGAAGAGGCTGATGTGGTGACGCGCCAGCGGCCTGTGAAGCTGGCACCCGAGTCTGACAGTGAGGAGGCTAGAGATGACTCGGTGCTAGAGGCGGAGATTCAGCAAGGGCCTTCACAACTTCCAGAAGTTCTCATCAGTGACGAGGAAGAAGAGGTGGAGCCTATTCTCAATGCACGGGCATGCAGAGCTGCCAAAAGGCAGGAATGGTTCCTCGGGAGGAGGTCTCCTTGGGAGTAAGGCTTGGGGATAATTGGCCACTCCCTAGCTTATTTAAGGGATGACGACAAAGGCAGTAATTTGCAGGAAACAACTTTGTTCATATTCCTTCGTGTCTTGACTCCAGAAACGTCTGATCGGCTCTTGTTCTCTCTCTTGGCATTTTTCCTGCAAATTGCTTCTGGGCATTTTGCCAACCACTGTAAGATTGCGGTTATCTACAAGACTGTTGACTCAGAATTGAGTTATTATTTTGTGGACTCGTGCTGGCTGTTAATGAAGTTGAATTAACAGCCGGTGTTCAGAAAAGACTGCTTTAAACTGTATTTGTGTTTGACGACTACTAAGAAAGCTCATTAGTAGTCCTTAATTAGTAAACTAAGATTTGTACAGAATTTGTATGTGCGGCGTTCTTTGTGGTCCATAGCTGGGGCAGAACATAAGTCAAGGACTAACCGTAACTGTAAAAAGTGCTGATCTTCCCCCAAGATTGATAGTTGCAGTTATATTCCTTCTTGGTTTAGTCTACAGAACAATGAAATAACATCTTAAATCTTTACCTACGTTGAGATCACTATTATCAGAAATTGGGGGCAGATCAGCACTTTTTTTAAAAAAGCATGCTTAAATATAACCATAAAGGGTAAAAAAAAATCAGTTGTGTTGAAAAGAAGTCAAAATCCATAGTGAAAGAAGTCAACCATCCATATAAATCAACTGAAATTTCAAAAAAACTAATTTCCAAGCTTCCATTTTTCAGTAAGTCTGACTCTTGGCAGGCAGCCTCTCAGAAAGTTCACATTCCCACAACCAGCCAATTCACATGGGTGAAACCTGGGTTTTTGACATATAAGCATAGAGACAGCCTCCTTTGCTCTCTGTCCCTCCCTGTTTTGAAAGGAAAAAGACTGCTTTCTTTAAGCTGGATCGAGGCAGGAAAGGAGTGTCACCGCCTCAGCATTAACCGATTGGAATTTCCAGGGAAAAGGGGAAATTTAGACAAAAATTTGTTTCCAAAAGCCTTGTTTATTTCTGTAGAAATAGGTAAATGTTTTTAGTCAGGAATCTGTGTTAGACTTTTGATTTATTTTGCTGTGCACATGTTAGAAGCCGACTATTCCTTTGAATACTTAAGCTTGGGGCAAGAAGGTTCCACTGAGTTCAAGTTTTACTTTTTCTCTATGAAGTTCTTGACAGCTGATATATTTTGAAAGTGTGTATTTAATGGTGCAATGCAATTGAGGGTTTTTAATTGTAGAGCGTTTCTTAATTCTTAAGCCTTCATGATGTGTTCTTCATTGTATGCCACCCAGAACCGTGTTTTGTGAGATGGGCAAATATATGATAATTAAATAAATAAATAAAGCCAGATCCTGAATGAGGTTTCTAATTAAAATGATTAGTCAGGATATTGATTTTATTCAGTCTTGCAAGATTGATTTATTTCCCAATGGGGAAAGGAAAGGTTAAAACCACTGCTTTTATGTTATGCCGGGTGGTTTCATTACAGAACTTGAAATGTTATTTTCATTTTCCATTTTTATTAGCCATAAGGGGAGTACAGATTATGGTAGTTCACTCTCACCCATACATCAAAGTGGGGGTCCCCAAACCTGGCAACTTTAAGACATAATAATAATAATAATAATAATAATAATAATAATAATAATAATAATAATAATAATAATAATAATAATAATAATAATAATAATAATAATAATAATAATAATAATAATAATAACAACAACAACAACAGAGTTGGAAGGGACCTTGGAGGTCTTCTAGTCCAATGGTTCCCAAACTTTTTCAGTCCACCGCCCCCTTGGTGCTACAAACTCATCCTCACTGCCCCCACCCCACCCCCTCAGGTGGGCGTGGCTTAGTGGTCAGGTGACCGGGTGAGCGTGGCCAACTTGTAAAATGTGGTGAAATTCACTTAACAACGCTCTTGCTTAGCAACCAAAATGTTAGGCTCAATTGTGGTCATAATTCTTTCTTTCTTTCTTTCTTTCTTTCTTTCTTTCTTTCTTTCTTTCTTTCTTTCTTTCTTTCTTTCTTTCTTTCTTTCTTTCTTTCTTTCTTTCTTTCTTTCTTTCTTTCCTCCCTTCCCCTTCTTTCTTTTTCTTTCTTTCTGTCTTCCTTCCTTCCATCTCTTTCTTTCTTTCTTTCTTTCTTTCTTTCTTTCTTTCTTTCTTCTTTCCTTTCTTCTTTCTTTCTTCTTTCCTTTCTTTCTTTCTTCTTTCTTTCTGTCTTCCTTCCTCCCTCCCTCCCTCTGTCTTTCCTTTTTCTTTCCTTCTTCCCTCCCTTCCCTCCTTTCTTTTTGACTGTCTTCCTTCCTACCTACCATCTTTTTCTTTCTTTCTTTCTGTCTACATTCCTACCTACCATCTATCTTTCTTTCTTTCTTTTTATTTCTTTCTTTCCTTTTTCTTTGCTACATCCCTCCCTTCCCTCCCTCCTTTCTTTTTCTGTCTGTCTTCCTTCCTACCTACCATCTATCTTTCTTTCTTTTTTCTTTTTTTCTTTCTTTCTTTCTTTCTTTCTTTCTTTCTTTCTTTCTTTCTTTCTTTCTTTCTTTCTTTCTTTCTTTCTTTCTTTCTTTCTTTCTTTCTTTCTTTCCTTTCTTTCCCCCTTTCTTTCTTTCTTTTCTTTCTTTTCTTCCTTGTCTTTCTTCCTTCCTTTTTCTATCCTTATTTTCTCCCTCCCTCCCTCCCTCCCTCTCTCTCTCTCTCTCTCTTTCTATATATATATATATCACACCCCGCGGGACTACATTGGCTCCTCTGGGCTCTGCCTATGGCAATTTAAAACGTGCTTCTGTCTGCGAGGAAGAGGGGCGTGTTTGAAAAGAGGGACTGGAGGTGGGTGGGAAATCTATCTCACATTGAGCCACTGGGTGTGTGTGAGCATGCGTGGCCGAAAACTTCCAGGTTTGGAAAACTGGGAGGTTTTGAAACCGGTTCCCCCAAACCTGATTTGTATTTGGTTGCAAAAACAAACAAACAAACATACAAGCCATTTTGGTTCCTTGCCGAGGCTGGCTCAACTGGATGACCAAACAGAGCCTGGAAAGGAAAGGAAACTACAGAAGTGGTCAACAGAGGGGGTGGGTGGGACAGATGCACATGGGGGAGGGTCTTCTCCCCCTCCCCCCACTGGCACATTCAAGGGGCTTCCTGGAAATACACACCCTCCCCCGTGGGAAGCGCTGGCACCCTCCGAATTGCCTTCCTTGGCACAGAGCAGTTCGGAGGACTGAGGCCGGGTGGAGGGGGGGACTCCTGTACCCAGCAGGCACAGCTGGAAAGCCCCCTCCTCACCTAGTGGTGTGTCGTGCCTGCCTAAATTGCTATCCATCCGGGGGCAGGGGAAGATGGCATCGCAGGGACGAACAAGAGCAGTGTGTTGGGTGGGCAGAGGAGGCGAGGCCGAAGGCCACATCGTGAGACGGGCATGCGGAGACGGGCATCGTGAGACGGGCATGCGGGGGGGGGGCGCAGGAGGCTGGGCGCCTGGGATCTTCAGTGGGATGGGGAAGGGGTGGTACTGGGTGTTTGGGGTGGGGAGTTATGATTTTTAGAAGATGAGACACACATGCACGCACAATGGCCAAGGGGAGGATTTAACTTGGGGTTGTTTGGGAGAGAAAAATAGAGGGAGGAAGGGAAGGAAGGAAGGAAAAGAAAGGAAAGAAAGAAAAGGAAGGAAGGAAGGAGAGGGAAGGAAATGGAAGGAGGAAGGAAGGGAGGGAGGAAAGGAGGGAGGAAAGGAGGGAGGAAAGAAAATAGGAAGGAAAGAGAGGGAAGGAAATTAAAGGTGAAAAGGAGAGGGAGGAAGGAAAAGGAAGGGAAGGAGGGAGGAAGGGAAGAGAAGTAGGAAGGAAAAAGGGGAGAAGGAAAGGGAAGGAAGGAAAGTAGGAAGGAAAAGGAGGGGGAAGGAAAGGGAAGGAGGGAAGGAAGGGAAAGAGACAGAAGGAAGGAAAGGGAAGGAACGGGGGAAGGAAAAAGAGGGAAGGAAGGGAAGGGAAGTAGGAAGGAAAAAAGGAAGGAAAGAAAGGAAAGGAAAGGAAAGGAAAGGAAAGGAAGGCAGGCGAAGGCAGCAGAAACTCTGGCAGGCAACTGTTCCCGATCTCCCCCCCCCATCGCTGCCCTCTTTCCGGACCGACTTTCTGGCTCCGGCGCCTCTTGGCCGAAGGAGCAGAAAAGAGGCAGCTGCGATTTCCCCACAAGGTCTCCCTCCTCCTCCTCCTCCTCCTTTAAATCCACAAGTCTTAAAGTTGCCAAGGTTGGAGACCAGTGCAAAGAGACCAGACGACAGATACACTGAGCTGTTAAAAGTCCAGTAAGATGCCCAGTCTCGCGGCCCGCCCAGTCTCCGCCGGGAAAAGAGTGGCGGGAAAAGCGGTGAGCAGGCAATTGGGTGGACATGGGTGGCGGCGCGGGGACAGGACCGGCGAACCACCTACCGCCCCCCTGGCCCCTCTCACCACCCCCTGTTGCCACCCTTGCCTCTCACCGCCCCCCTAAGGGTTCCCACCGCCCCCTGGGGGGCAGTACCGCCCACTTTGGGAACCACTGTTCTAGTCCAACCCCCTGCTTAGGCAGGAAACCCTACACTACTTCAGACAAATGGTTATCCAACATCTTCTTAAAAACTTCTAGTGTTGGAGCATTCACAACTTCTGGAGGCAAGCTGTTCCACGGATTAATTGTTCTAACTGTCAGGAAATTTCTCCTTAGTTCTAAGTTGCTTCTCTCCTTGTTTAGTTTCCACCCATTGCTTCTTGTTCTACCCTCAGGTGCTTTGGAGAATAGTTTGACTCCATCTTCTTTGTGGCAAACCCTGAGATATTGAAACTGCTATCATGTCTCCCCTAGTCCTTCTTTTTATTAAACTAGACATACCCAGTTCCTGCAACCGTTCTTCATATGTTTTAGCCTCCAGTCCCCTAATCATCTTTGTTGTTCTTCTCTGCATTCTTTCCAGAGTCTCAACATCCTTTCTACATCGTGGCGACCAAAACTGAATGCAGTATTCCAAGTGTGGCCTTACCAAGGCATTATAAAAGTGGTATTAACACTTCACGTGATCTTGATTCTATCCCTCTGTTAATGCAGCCTAGAACTGTGTTGGCTTTTTTGGCAGCTGCTGCACACTGCTGGCTCATATCTTAAAGTTGCCAAGTTTGAAGACCTCTGCATCAAAGTGAAGAGGCATCTCCAGGAACATTACTGATAGGAATAATTGTGAAGCAGCTGAAGCCAGGCAGGAAGTCAGGGCTGGGAAAAGTCTTCCAGGAGGGCTTCAGGAAGATAAGATTTCAGATTTCTAGAAGCCCTATTCTTCTACCAACATATAAATATTTCTTATGAATGATATTTATAGTTTGATTGAGATCGATATTGATCAATTTTATCTGAATTTGAATTCAAAGTTTTGAGCTGGAAAATAATCTGTTTTTAGGACAAGCTGGGATCTTAGTAAAATCCCTTCTCATCCCTACTGGGGCTATATATCTTCTTCAGTCTTGGATTCTCTACCAGAGGCCTTGGAGTGCTCCTATGGCCTTGGAGTTGAAGGTTCTATGTGGCATCTTAGCTATTTCTGGTACTGCATTTTTATGAACAGAGAGCTTTGATGTTGTTCCAGGCATCTGTTGAGGCCACTTTCTCAGTTTATGAGTCACAACCCCAAGTGCTCCTATGACCACCACGAACACTTCGACCTTTACTTTCCAAATCTTCTCTTCTGCCCTGGTGCTTCTCCAGCTTCTCATACTCCTTCCTGATGTTGCTATTATTTGGCACTGCTACATCTATCACCATCATTGCCTTCTGGATATACTGTATATATCATGATTTTAGAGGCAGTTATGAGTCATTATGAAAACCAGTACCCCCCTGGGGAGTGGCTTCCAAAATTAACTTAAAATTGCAACCAAAACGCTCAGAACATAGGGACCAATGAGCTCAGTAAGCATTCTCATATTCCCATTAGGGTTAAGAGCTTAGATTCAGTTCCAAAAGCATTGTCTGTAACTCATGAAAGCAGCTGCACTCAGGGAGATACATACAAGTACTAGGTTCTTATTCCCACATTTCATTGTCTGGATTCAAGATGCACTTTGCATTGGCTTTAAAACTGAGATGGTGGTGAATGGATCATTCAGAAAACAAAATGCAGAGAAAAAGACTAAGTCCAATGGGATCAAGATCTGGATTGGGAACACTAACATAACTATTGCATGGCCAGTTACGTGCAACTGATTAAAAATATGGTAAAATTCATAGGTAGCTTAACTCGGAAGCCTGTTGAACATTGCAGCAGCCTTAAAATATGGGTTAACAAACCTTATTTAATAAAGGCAGCGTTCTAGGACCAACACTATTCATACTTTACATAAATGACCTTTGTGATCATATTATAAGCAACTGCGTTCTCTTTGCTGATGATGTTAAACTATTTAACACCACTGACAATACTGCTACCCTTCAAAAAGACCTTGACCATGTATCAGAATGATCAGACAACTGGCAACTTCAAATCTCAACCAATAAATGTTCTGTCCTACACATTGGCAAAAAGAATCAGAACATAAAATACAAGCTTAGAGGACACGACCTTGTAGATGACCCTCACTCTGTCAAGGACCTTGGAGTACTCATATCTAATGACCTAAGTGCCAGAGCCCACTGTAACAACATTGCCAAAAAGGCACTAAGAGTTATTAATCTAATCTTGCATAACTTCTTCTCTGGCAATATTACACTGCTAACCAGAGCATACAAAATATTTGCTAGACCAATGCTTGAATACAGCTCACCTGTCTGGAACCCGCACTGCATATCGGACATCAATACAATCAAGAGAGTCCAAAAATATTTCACAAGAAGAATCCTCCACTCCTCTGCTCGCAACAGAATATCTTATTCCACCAGACTTGAAATTTTGGGCTTAGATACTTAGAACTTCGTCGCCTTCGATCTGACCTAAACGTAGTTCATAAAATCATCTACCACAATGTCCTACCTGTCAATGATTACTTCAGCTTCAACCGCAACAATACACGAGCACACAATAGATTCAAACTTAATGTAAACCGCTCCAAACTTGACTGCAGAAAATACGACTTCAGCAACAGAGTGATCAATGCCTGGAATGCACTACCTGACTCTGTGGTTTCTACCCCAAACCCCAAAAACTTTAACCTTAGACTGTCTACAGTCGACCTCACCCCATTCCTAAGAGGTCTGTAAGGGGCGTGTATAAGCGCACCATTGTGCCTACTGTCCCTGTCCTACTGTCCTACTGCCTAATTTACCTGTACCTACTTTGCTAATGTTCATGTTTATACCAATACCTGCTATCTTGTACATGTTTGACAAACAAATAAAACAAAAACAAAAAACAAAAAACAATCACTATGCTGGATTCATACTACGCTGAGTATTGTATTTGTGTACTCACAATGTCTGTGTGCTCTGTGGGAGTGTAGGGATGAAACTGATCTCCATACAAGTTATTTTATAGCGTCCCCAGTCAGAACAATCACACAGGGATGAAGGGCACACGTCTGTGCCTCTACTTCTCTGGCCCATTTCCAGCAGAAGCAACAGCTGAAGGAACTTGGGTGGCCACGGCATCTTCTTGTTCCTACTGATGCAGCAGCTTCATTATCTTGTGTAATCTTTTGCACCAGAAAGAAGAGAGGGACTAATTAAAGTCCTTTTTTTCTGAGAACAGCTGGAATCCCCAAAGAAATGTCCCATCCACCTAGTTATTTCTCTAAAAGCAAAAATAGAAAAAAGAAAATAAGCCACCTACAAAAATACAGTATGTTATACAACTAGCCTTCAAAGCCATGCTGTTGCTTATTAATTTCAATGTGTCTGCATATCAATTGGACATTAAAATAAGATGAAAATAATAATAATAAATATGCCCAAACATTCCAGAGTAAGGTCTGGGCCACCCAAAATACCACAGTAAATTTCTACTACACTGGCTTCTGAGAAGCATATTCCTCTTTAATCAACTAAAGGCCTTCCAGAATGCTGAACAAGGCTTCTGTATGCTGTATTAAAAATACTCCTACTGCCTAATCTCCCACAAATCTGATCTGAAAGACTTGGTTTTTCCAAGAATAAAAAGGGGATCTCAGAGTTACAGTGTTACATTGTCCATAGCTGTATTGATTTGAGATTATATTATGATACCACCCATGGAAAATTTGTCATATCAAACAGCTAGAAACTACATAAAGAACACTTGGGATAGTGGATTAAATCCTTTGCTTTGGAGGAAGAAAGCTGATTGACAAATGATTTGCAATATATTGCAAATTAAACAATGCAATAATTTATTTCCAAATGTTTTACAAAACTGAAGCAAGCACTGTTTATTTTCAAATTCAAAGCTTTTTGTATCTGATAATCTGAGAAATTTTGAACATTTGAAAATTGCATGGATTCTACCGTTTTGAGGAAACGTGATATGATATATGAATGAATAGTTAACGAAAGGTAAAACAGAGTTCTAAGCTGGTTTGAACATGTGCAGATAAAATCTCTCACAACATTTTTTAGCAACATTAGAATAGAACAAAAAAAAACTATATTCAAAGATGCTGTTGTTTAGAATAAAGCATAAATTTCCAAAATATATAAATAATTATAAACGATTTAAAATCTGATTTGCAAGTTAAAGTAATAAATTATTGAGTGACCTTAACAGTAGCCTAAGTACTTTTGAAAACCAGAAATCTTTCTGGAAAGAAAGTCAGTTATCAATTTTCTATATGAAAGTTTCTATATAGAAATTGAATAAATGAATAAAAATAAATATAGGAATGAATACTAAGAGAGGAGAGATGTGGAATGAAATAAAAATAACAAATATAAATTATAGCTCAATCTATTGAAGATATAAATCTCAAGTAAACTTTCCAATTCACTTATAGTGGACATGTCAAAAATAAAGAATATATTTTGTGATAAACAGAATATTGAGTTTTATCATTTTTGAACTAATACTAGATTATGAAACTTCAACAAATGGAAATAATTTCTTATATTCTTGTATCTAGAATAACCTTAAAAAAAGGGAAGGAGAAAACAGTTTTTAAAAATTGCCCAGCTTTTGTGATTTATTCATTACTTGTAAGGACGATCACATTTGTTGGCAATAAAAAGAGATAAAAACTGAACATTTTTAATTAGAAACACTATCTTAAATTTAAATAAAACATAAGGATATGATTGTAAACTTGGGATTGCTTGCAATCCTAAGCAATCTCATTTAACTTGTATTATATTGAACAGTTTAAACATAGGTTTGCCGCCAAAAGTTATTAATGCATATATAATTTGCATTTCAATGTTAGCAATAATAAGTGGGAAAAACTCATATTTTTTCCAAACACAATTGAGAATCTCAACATTCCTCCCCAATGTATAATGCCATCTATCCTATTTTGGCTAGACATTCTGAAAATGGCATCTTATAGTATTATCTTATATATCATCAAAAATGAAGTTCAGCGGGACATATTACAGCAAGGAATACTCAAAGGTGCCTTTTTCCTTCTCTTTATTAAGACTTGCAAGGAGCATTCATGCTTGCATAACTATCGGACCGTTATCAGGTGAAACTTCCTGCACTTGGGGAGATGAAATCGAGAAGACACCTGCCAGGCTGAATTTCCACCTGCTGCCATTTGGGCCCTCTGAAACCATCCTGCCCCAACTATACCAGGATTTTTGAGGATTGTAGCAACTCTTCATATGGAAACTCTCCAACCCCCCACTTGCCAGGAGCTATACTTTAAGGGGCAGGAGCCTTCCCCCACTTCTCCATCCCTTTAGGTCTGTGATTCTCAGCCTTGGCAACTTTTAAGATATGTGGATTTCAACTCCCAGAATTCCCCAGTAAGTACAGAGGCTGGGGAATTCTGGGAGTTGAAATCCACACAACTTAAAGTTGTCAAAGCTGAGAAACACCATCCTGAACACAGCAGTGCAGATACCAACTGCATCTGTTTATTGATCCTCACCGGGACTCGCAGCTCAGTGAAGTTGGTCTCTGTCAAGGGGGATGAAGTCCTTTCTCGTCCTCTTCTCCCGCCCAGCGCCTTCTGAAACACCCGGCCAGAAAGTGCGGAGAACCCTCCAAAGTCCCATCAGGGATGGACAGCAAGGCGCCGCAACTTGCCGGAGCGGTAGGTAGAGAAGGCAACTCCGCTCGGCACTCCGTAGCAACATTAATGCCAGCAGCGTCTTCAAGGCTGGCGGTCGGTTGCCATCTAGTGGCGACTGGTCAGATCGCACCGAGTCTAAAGCTTTCCGCCAAGAAATAGGTGAAGTCGCGTGTTAATATTATCTGCTTATCGGTTCGCTTTAGTTCAAAATTAATTATTGCTCCAAACAAACCACCTATTTATATTCCGCTTTAAAAATTCTTCTTAATGCGGAAGGCGGCCAATAATACTAGAAAAAAAAGATAAGCCTGCGTTCACCCAAGACCTCTGCTAAATGTAATTAGTGATTCACTGGAAGCATTTGCATGACCTGCTTACAGTGATTTATCCAACTAGTCCAGTTTCTGGGCTCTCCCAACCCATTAACTGTATTCTTAACTACATAGGCTGAATCTGCATGACTAGCTAGCTTAAAATGAAGTTCAGAACCATAAACTAGCCAACCATATGAACTTGTGCAGACCCAGTCCAGGTAATCAATCTGTTTCTCAGAAGCCCCCAAAATTGTATGAAGTTCAATTAGTTAATGTAGTGAGTCCAAATAGTAGGCCACACACTGCCATTGCCATGCTCTTTGAATCATATGTGGCTGTGATCCTTGTAAGCTGCCTGACAATGCCCCAGTACCAGCCTCCCATAAACAGCAAAGATGCTCTACCTATGGTTTCATTGTATTCTCCCCATCCATCCAAATTACAATTTAAATTATGGCAGTGATGCCTGGATATTCTTCTACATACTTAGCATACAGTAATCCACAAAAGTTTTACACAAAACTTTGTGCCTGTAATGTGTTTAAGGCCCTGGAGTTAGGACCAGGACCAGGACCAGGGGAGAGGCCCCTAGTCTGCCATGGATGCTAGAGGTGGTGCAGTGGTTAAAGTGCAGCACTGCAGTTCAGCAGTTCAGCTGTTCAAATCTCACCGGCTCAAGGTTGACTCAGCCTTCCATCCTTCTGAGGTCGGTAAAATGAGGACCCAGATTGTTGGAGGCAATATGCTGAACTCTGTAAACCGCTTAGAGAGGCCTGTAAAGCACTATGAAGCGGTATATAAGTCTAAGTGCTATTGCTATTGCTATGCTCATTGGAGATTTAGGTGGGTTTTTTTTAATGCAGTACTGAACGCCAATGGATTTAAAATTTGTTCTAAATGTACACTATGTAAAAATACAATAGGCTATTGGGGAAAAAATCATTAGCTGTTACTTGGGAGGAAATGTTACATTGTAACCTTTTTCCAAAATGTAGGAAATAACTGTTTTCCTTTATTTTGCATAGGTCACAGTTTATCAGGAATACTGGGCTCTAGTCCAGGTTAGTCTCTAGTCTAATTAGAATAATTTAGAGAAATTAAAAAGGTTCGGAAAAATCAACAAAGATGATTGAAAATAAAAAAAAAACAACTGAAGGAGATTGAAGCAGCTGTGCAGGCTCGGACTTAATGGATTCTAGTTACAGGACGGCACATTTCCTCTGAACGTTAGGGTGGAAAAGGAGGGCTTTTGTTCAGTGGTGAAATCCAAATTTTTTGACTACGGTTCTGTGAGCATGGCTTGGTGGGCGTGCCAGGGAAAGGTACTGCAAAATCCCCATTCACTCCCCACTCCAGGGGAAGGGTATTGCAAAATCTCCATTCCCACCCCACTCTGGAGCCAGCCAGAGGTGGTATTTGCCGGTTTTCCGAACTACTCAAAACTTCCGCTACCAGTTCTCCAGAACCTGTCAGAACCTGCTGGATTTCACCCCTGCGTTTTGTTCCTTTTTTGCTCTCCAGTGAGTTTCACACACCATTCGGTTATGGCCATTTATTTCATCTGTCCTGGTTTCACAACCAAATAGGGTTAGGGTTAGTGGTTGATAAATAGAAGTTTATGTACCTGTGCTGTAGTTACAATAACATCATTCCAATTATGTCCACTTCAACAATTATATAAGACATGATGTTCTGCTCTTCATTGGGTGTATTTAAGCAAAGGCCAATTGGGGTGCTTTAGGAATTTGGATTCCCAGACTAGTGGACTTCATTTCTTAAACTGTCTGCTTGTAAGATTCTAAGTTTCCTCCTTTGTCTTATTGAAAAGCCAGCAATTGTTGGGAAAGTATATGAGTAACACTCTGACATCGTCCATCACCCATTTCCTGGATAAAGTTTTAAAACAAAACAGCATCTTTTATTTGTCTTTCGGCCCTATTTATGATGCAGTTGTGTATTTCAATCTTCTCCTACCCAGTGTGTTCCAAATAGGCTGAGATAAAATCCCAGTCACCCCTTTTCAACTTTTGGGACAGCTCGTTGTAATCCAACATCATTATAAGGAAATCTGACTGGGGAAAACCACTCAGAGCTAAAATTAAGCGCCTACGCCTTTAAGAAACAGGCGCAGCCTGACTCTCCCTATTACCGCTTGCTGTACTGGTTCTTCGGCAACGAGGAACGGCGCTCCTGACTGTTCCTTAGACGGCTCGTCGCGGAGCATTCTGGTAGCTGTAGTTTCCTGTCGACTCGAAACAATCGGTGCCTCGGGACATTCGAACTACGATTCCTAGGATGCTAGGCGCCCGAGGGGCACTGGCGCCTTGCGAGGCCGCTCTCTCTCGGTGGCAGGGCGGCTAGTTCAAGTTGCCATAGCGGCAGCGGGGCGGGTGTTGGACAGTTGGAGCCGGAGGCGTCCGGGAGTCATGCTTCTTTCCTGACAACTATTCTCATGTGAGAAGGCGCGGGTTAGTCCCGGGATCAGAGAAGTGTGCGGGGCCCAGTGTGGAAATAAGCTTGTGGATGTTATGACAGCGAGTGTGAATGAGAGAATCGGAGTGGGTGCATCCGTTCGTGGGTGGAGAGAGCCATTGCCTTTGATCATGCGATTGCGTTCGATCGTGATCTTATGCTGGCGGAACCCGAGTTTCGGGTGACTGAAATTCGGCCAGGAAAGCGTCTTTATAGTATCCGGACAAAAGAAACTTTGCATCGGATAACAGTTATGCAGCCCGATTATGTGCATCAAAAGTAAAGGTGATTCATGTTTTGCCCAGCCTCTTCCTCCTATCATCCTTATCTGGTATGGCTCAAGAGGTGATCAATAATCTGACCATCATGGCTCGTAATAATCCCTGTTGATTTCAGCAGCCTTACACTGGGGAAGGCGGCAATTCTGTGTGCAGTATCTGTCGAGTTAGGAGGAAGAGCCATTGGGCAAAATGGGGTGCGCAGATTGAGGTGCATTTAGAGCAGTGGTGGCCAACCTTAAGCATATCATGCGCCAATTTTTTCACAGACAAGTTCAGATGCGCCATACAACTCAAGCATGTTTTTTACCTTCTTACTTTCACGTTTGGGGTTGTAAAATAGGGATGGGGTAGGATCTGCTTTGCTTAAGGGAGGAAAAGGAATAACTCAATCACGCAATTCAATTAATTAATTTACGCATTTCAAAATTTGACAAACGTAGTATATATTTAATCTTGAGATCACTTTGATGTTGAAAATATTAAGATGGATTCAGTTATGACACCTATTTTTAAAAAAATAAGTATGCACAAGGATGCAATGCGCCACTTGTAATCATCCAATGTGCCACGTTTGGCACATGCGCCACGGTTTGGCCACCCCGATTTAGAGTAAACACATTTAAAGTACCCGTGATTAAGGCAACATAATATCAGGAAGGATTTCAAGCGAAATGAAAATGAAAAGTGTCTTCAGATTATGTTTGTGCCTATGAACTTCATACAGTATGCATTTTTGGAATAACTATGTGGCTTGTAAACTAAAACTTTTTTAAAAAACTGCCTGATTTGGAAGAACTTGCTCTTATTCATTTTATTTAAGACTATGATGCGATTCGGTATTAGCTATTTGTGACAGTTCCTAAGTGTCTCTGCTTTCAGTTGTATATTCCATCCATGTGGTTATGTGAGGCTGCAAACGGATATATGTTAAAGAGGTGATACTGTTGAGACCTATGAGTCATAATTAATTTTGAAAAGAGGCAAATTTTTGCATTTTTAATAGTATGCTGTATGAGGGGCTTAATCCTGCTTTCTGGAAAAATTGTACTCTAGCAGTGCCTTAAACCAGGGGTCACCAACCTTTCAGACCTCAGGGACCACTAAATTCATAATTTTGAATCCCACGGACCACTAATATGATTTTTTTAAAAAGATAAATAGTATGTAGTGCAATATAAAAATGCAAATAATTTTTCTGCGGACCACCAACATTTTCTCACGGACCACCAGTTGGTGACCACTGCCTTAAACTATATGTTCAGGTTCGTCTTAAGGCATATAACCACTGAATTAAATAGATTTTAAACTCCTCCCTCTCTCCCTCCTTTCCTCCCTCCCTAGACAGATGAGACAGTTTATAGTACTTTGTGCTGTACTGTGATGGAAATGGGAACTATGCCTATAGGCTGATGATATTCTACATTTAATAGGTAAAAATGGGTTTGATTCATTTGCTCCTGAATCACAATATAGTGTGGTCCTGGTTAGCAAAGCTTTCCCTTGCTCCCTTTCAACCTACTTTTTCAACAGTTGTATTCTGTTTGATTTTATGCTGACTCAACTGAAAGTGGCTCAATACATATAAATGTTCCCCTAAGTTCTTAGTTTGACTCAACTTCCTTTTTCCTGTTGATAGAAGTTTGGAGAAGTTGTACTTAAAGTTTCCTAAGTGTCTTTTTGCTAATAGTCTGCTAGGGTGTGGCTTTTTTTTCTACTATCCTGTCTATATTTTATTTGCAATTGTGACATTCTGTGCTTAGGGGAGTAAATTGTGTTCTGGAGTATTGTGAAGTTCACTGACAGCTTCTTTACCTTGAAGATTTGCAATGGTACATGTATTTTTTTTAGACTAGCCTTTTCACTAATTTGTTTTACTACTTTATCCAAGGTAGGGATTACTGCTCTCAATTCAAATGAATCAATTTTGAGGATGTTCCTGTTTCAAGTGAGAAATCCTGTATGAACTACAGTAGGTGCATGCCCATATTGGCCTTGATTTGGGATCCTCTGTCAGGCCATGGGTCTGCTCTAAGGTAGATCATAATTGTATCGCTACAATATTATGGTAGAAATACATGATAACAAAAGTCACTGGTTACATTACTAAAGTTTGGCTTACAGATAAATTTTGTCTGAACAGGTCAAAGGTTTCTACTTAGTTTAGTACAATCTGCAAAGCAGAGGTACCATAGTATATATACATCAGGGGTGTCAGACTTTTTCCCCTTTGCTAAAGCGGGCGTGGGCGTGGCCAGCATGTGACGCATCCGGCCTGCGGGCCGCGAGCTTGATAGCCCTGATATACATGATTCTTCAGTAGAAATTGCAATAGGGAAAGGAAGAAAACTTGTCAAAATTTCTATTATTCTTTCGATCAATGGATAAGTGAAATCTGCATTTTTAAAGAGTGTTTAAAAATGGATGTTTTACATACAAAGGTGCATTTTTAAAATGACTACTGACTTTATGTGTAGCTTCTATTGTTATACTTCAGTTTTGGCAGTTCATGGCATATGTGGAAAAGATAATGTGTTTCAAAAATTGTTATCAGTAAGCTTCTGAGAACTGATTGGGTATAAGAGAGCAGTTTTTAAGTATTGGAAAGGCTGTCACACAAAAGAAGGCCAAGAATTGTTCTCACATCCAATGTCCTATCTCAGAGATATCTCAGAGATAGGACATTGGATAATAGATTGAAGAAAGAGGAAGGCAAATTGCATTTACACAACATTTTACTAACAGAAAGACTGTTCTGGCTTTAAACTGAGTGGTGAGAGAGCTGCTAAACTCTTCTTTATTGGATATTTAAGTAGAGACTGGCAACCCTCTTTCAGAGATTTCTACATGGAGAAGGAGTTGAGTGAGTGGCCAAAATGATCCCTTCAATCTCTGTGAACCTATAAACTAGTGTAAACTGTAGAATAATGTTGTGGCAAATAGCAGAATCAGTCCAATTCCGTTTCAGAAAAAGGAGATACTGTAAACACTCTTAACTGGGTTGCCTTATTTCTGGATGAATGGGATCAATTCAGCCAACTTTTCTTTTTCTTTTAATACTGATCCTGGCAGTGAAGTAATGAGACTTTCTTTTGCTCTTTAGTAATGTGGGTTCTGAATGAAGTTTTTGTTTTTGGCATTGTTGTACCTAAAATAGTAGCTTTTAGAAATCTCCCTTCATGGCTAGGGTTTGCTCTAGCGATTATCAGGCGCTTAGGACAAATTGCTATTTGCTATATCATAATAATGTGTGAATATAAACTTTTAATGTATGTGCATAATGATATTACATGTCTGGATAATGATATTACATGTCTGGATAATTGCACATAGTTTACATATGTAAGATTCTTCAAAACTGCTATAAAGGGAAGTATAGTGATATCTTTGAAAACTTGAGAGTCATAATGATAAGAGTCTGGAAACAATTGGTTACTAGGATCTTTCTTTCAAACATTCCCACCCCAACACACACAGACAAGGTGAAGCAACAAGAATACAGGTAGCTCTCAACTTACAACCACGATTGAGCCCAACATTTATGTTGCTAAGCAAGACAGTTAAGTGACTTTTGCCCCATTTTACATTTCTTGCCACAGTTGTTAAGGGAATCATTGTAGTTGTTAGTAACACATTGTTAAGTGAATCTGACTTCCCATTGACTTTGCTGGTCAGAAGGTCACAAAGGTGATCAGATAATCCCAGGATACTGCAGCCATCATAAATATGAATCAGTTGTTAAGCCTTCAAATTTTGATCAAGTGACCATGGGGATGCTGCAATATTTGGAAGCAGAGGTGGGTTCCTGCCGGTACACTCTTACCTGTCGGTCGCTGCAGAGCCGAAGAAGCTGGTGGCGTTCGTGGCGCGGGGCTTCCCCCATCCGCTTCCCCCGTCCGCCTGGATGCCGCCATTTGCGTTCTTTTGCCCTCTGTGCAAGCAGAGGCAAAAGAACGCAAATGGTGGCGTCCAGGCGGGCGGGGGAAGCTGGTGGGGGAAGCCCCGCACCGCAAACGCCACCAGCTTCTTCGGCTCTGCGGCGACCGACAGGTAAGAGCCTACCAGCAGGAACCCACCTCTGGTTGGAAGGGTGAAAAATGGACATAAGTCACTTTTTTTTAGTAACATTGAAGGGGTGAGTTCCACTTACTTTCGCCACCGGTTTGCATCACGACGTTTTGCACGCACCCGCCCACTCCGCTCATGTGTGTGTGTGCGTCCCCTCACCGATTTGCTCAGAAACAGGAAAAAGCACGAAACACAGCTGAGGAGCTCATCAGATGTGATTTGGGCAAAGAAATAAAGGTCAGAATTCACCTGAAGTGGGCGGGCTCTTTTTCAAGCCACGGAAGGGGAAAACCCCCCCAAAGATGGTGGCGCGCATGGAACGGCACCGACAGTGACGTCACCAGCGCGTTGCTACCGGTTCGGGCGATCCGGTCCGAACCGGGAGGAACCCACCCCTGTAACATTTTAACTTTGAACAATCACTAAATGAACTACTGTAAGTTAAGGACTACTTGTAATAGTGAACTTGAAAAGGAAACTAAGGATCATTTAGGTCAGTGTTTTTCAAATTTGGCAGCTTTAAGGTGCTGACTGGGGAATTCTGGGAGTTACATCCACACCAGTGGTGGGTTGCTGCTGGTTCGGACCGGTTTGCCCCAACCAGTGGCGGAAATTTGTCCCCGCTCGCTGAACCAGCAGTGATGGCCGGCTGTCCACGCCCTGGAACCGGTCCTCCGGTAGCCGCTTCTGGAAAGCGTCTGGCAAAGAACCCTCTGCGCAAGCGCAAAGGCTTCTGCACATGTGCAGGGTCATTTCCCCGATGTGATGTAGACGATGCGAACTGGTAGGGAAGGTAAGTGGAACCCACCCCTGATCCACACATCTTAGTTACCAAGTTTTTTTTAAACACCCATTGATGTAGTTCAGCCCTTTCTATTCTGTAGGAAAAACAATTAAACCATCTTTGAGAGGTGGCTGCCCAGGCTCTTCTTCAAAAACTCCAGAGATCTAGAACTCACAATCTTTGCAGGTAGAATTGAATGATTTCTTTATTTAATAAATAAATAAATTTATTTATTTATTTATTTGGTATTCTTATATGCCGCCCAACTCCCGCAGGACTCATAAATAAATAAATAAATAAATAAATAAATAAATAAATAAATAAATAAATAAATAAATAAATAAATAAATAAATAAATAAAAAATAAATAAATAAATAAATAAATAAATAAATAAATAAATAAATAAATAAATAATAGTACTTCCTATTCAATTATTCTGTGTAATGTCTTTGCACTACTTACAGGTACTCCTCAAGTTACAGTGACAATGTGGGCATACAGCACAACCACATTGCTTGGTGACAGCAATACCTGCAGTTCTGGTTGTCGTTGTTAGCTGAATCCCAGGGTCATTAGGCAAGGCAACTTCCTGCTGGCTTCCCACACCAAAGTCAGTGGAGAAGCTGGCAGGATGTTGCAATTTCTAGGCTCACAGGCATGAACTGGGAAGGCGAATGAGGTGGCTAAGGGTGCAAGGAAGTGTGCGAGAGTCACACTCCACAGGTTGGGATGGGTGAATGAGGGTGTACAAAAGGTGTTGATTGGGTTGGGGAGTGTGTGCAACAGTGTGCAATGGTAGTATCCCATGCAGTAGTGGGTTCCTACCGGTGCGCTCTCCGCCTTTCTTCGCCGCCGAGCCGAAGAAGCTGGCGGCGTTTGCGGCAGGGGCTTCCCCCGCCCGCTTTCCCGGGACGCCGGGATGCCGCCATTTGCGTTCTTCTGCACTCTGTGCGAGTGCAGAAGAACGCAAATGGCGGCATCCTGGCGTCCCGGGAAAGCGGGCGGGGGAAGCCCCCGCCGCAAATGCCGCCAGCGTCTTCGGCTCGGCGGCGAAGAAAGGCGGAGAGTGCACTGGTAGGAACCCACTACTGGCTGCATGGGAGTGTGCAGCGTATACAAGAGGTGCTGCCTCGGTTGAGAAAGGTCATGGGAGGTGTATGGTGTACCCAAGAGGTGCTGTGCAGGGAGGGCTGCAAGGCTGTGCAAGTGACTGCTGTGGTGTGGCTGCAAAGGGTTGGGGGAGGGGTACACATGTGGGGGGGAATTACCTCAGCAACTTGTGATCTTCCCTGCTAGCTTTCTCTTTCCGTATTGGAGAAGTGGCATGGAAGTTGCAAAGGGGGATCATGTGACCTCAAGAAGCTTGGCAACCTATAGTATAGGCTCTCCTATAGTATCTTCTATAATCTTGCTGCAGTATAGAGCTTTGAAGATGATTGTTCTACAATCCTGTGAGCACCATGAAGAACAATGGCCAAAATACTCATTCAGTATTTGTTGAGCGGCAAGGTGGTCTAGTAGTAAAGACACTCGCCTCCCACTTCAAAGGTTGATAGTTCAATCCTAGGTACTGTAGCAACAGATGTTTCTTTCTTAGGTCACAAAGAAAAAAATACCTGCTTTGAGCTCAATATTAGTGTCAGGAAGGGCATCTGGTCAGTAAATGCTCAGCTCCCTCCAGTCTCCCTGACTTTATTTTGAATTAAGGGCCTATAGGGTCATCAAAAGAAGAACAATTCAGTTTGTTAGAAATCCTTGCTCTTTCAGAAGAAGGACAAAACAAAGATGACTTCTCATTCTGGGTTATGTACAGGATTTATAGTGTTGAGCCTTGTGATTGATCACCATCTTTTCAACATTGAGGCATGCCTCAAATTAACCTTGTTCATTATAGTGTGTTATCTGTGCTTTTTAGTACTTTACAAATTGTGGGTAGGTTTTGTCATCATTATTAATGCAAGAACAGATTAATGAGATTGTGATATATTAAGGAAATGGCAAAGTCTAGGCTATGCATAAACAATAGATCTGTACATACTGTATGCTGAATCTACCTGTCCTTCAAGATCTTTTTCAAGTGTTCTCAAAGTGAGGAGGACGGTAATTGTGTGTGTGTGTGTGTGTGTGTGTGTGTGTGTGTGTGTGTGTGTGTGTGTGTGTGTATTATGTATCTGAGAACCAAGCAAGGTCAACATGCTTTCTGAGTTTGTTTTTTGGTGATATGATACTGCAATTGATAAAATGTAATAAAATTTACTAATGTGAGTCTTTTTCACCCTTAAGATTCCAATGGCAGATTCATCCAGCGACTCTGATAACATTCGTCGTAGAATTGGAAGAAGGGGTCCTATAAGAGCAACCAGAATCCGAAATCATGGAACTGAAGATGTTGCAGAGAAGATTCACACTTTAGCAAATACTTTGCAGGTTGCTATGAATGGTCTACTTTAAAGAACAGTTTTGTAGAATTACAAGGAAGGGTTCTAATTCTACAGTATATAACTGTCTTGATTTGTAACATTGAGCCTGGGAGAAGTTTGTTTGTTTAGTCAGATTCTTAGTAGTTTACTTAGTAGTAGTTGAGCGCTGCTTCCCAGACCTTAGCCTCTATCTGTCCATAAAGCAGTGGCTATGAATCCAGGAAGGTCATCAAGTCTTGGATCTGCTCTTTCAAAAGCAGTGGCATCCAATTAAAAGACTAGTCTGGAACAGGACACCTTGATGAGTATTAAGACACTCTATTTTGTTTGGATTTAGTCTAGCCACCGTTTCAATATTCTTCTCAAAAAGGCTAAGTTAGAGACAAAACACTAGTTATCAAGGACGGCTGAGTTAATGGAGGGTCTCTTAAGGAAGGGGTGCACTACAAAGGGCATGACTGTGGGACACTGATGATTGAAATGCCTGTTGGTTGCAAAATGCCCATATCTCAATCATGTGACTGGGGATGCTGCAATGGTCATCAGTGTGAGGACCAACTGTAAAATGACCTTTTCAGTGCCATCACAACTTTGAACAGTCATTAAACAGGGCAACTGCTAAGTGAGAATTATTTATTGATTTAAACTATAAATAGCCTTTTTTAATAAAAATGGCCAAGATGATTTATAATATACTAAAACCCACATTTTTTTAAAAAAAAAGACAATTTGAATATAAAGTGGGAAGTCCGATCAATTATATGCTTTATATCCCTCCATATTTAGATATAGTTCAGTGTCTGTTTTTAACTAAAGAAAGAGAAAAAATAGGTCATAACGGGGAGCAATGTGTTGAGAGGTCATCAGTTTTTGTGCTTGGATTTAACATACTGTAGTCATAGCGCATGTACTTTACATGCAAAAGATTCCAGGTTCAGTCATTGGTAAACCTGAGAAAGTTTGAGACAGGTTTATGTCTATGGGGATTCTCAGTCATCCAGGTCATGGTTGTCCCAAAGGTGCTTTTTCAAGAGGCAACTGGACTTTCTGGTTTTTCTTTGAAGACGTTTTGCTTCTCATCCAAGAAGCTTCTTGAATGAGAAGCGAAACGTCTTCAAAGAAAAACCAGAAAGTCCAGTTGCTTCTTGAATAAGCACTTTTGAGACAGGTTTTTGTCTTAATAGTTTCTATTAGATAATTTCTTCTAGATAGTTTCTACTGATACACAGGTCAGTGGTTTAACTCCATACAAGTTCACTTCCTGTAGTCTTTTTGGTTCACTTTTAATATTCCTAAATTACCTACAATCAAGGAAACAGTAAGATACGCAGGTTTCTGAACACTGCCACATTATTCAACATGGTTACAGTCTGCTTTAGCCAGACTATGAGGTTAATTGATGAGAGCAGCATTTCTCAAAAGTGACAACTTTATGTATGGACTTCAACTCCCAGAATTCCCTAGCCACTGCTGACTGAGGAATTCTGGGAACTGCTCCACACATCATAAAGTTGCCAAGGTCAAGAAACATTGGGTTAGAGCAGGGGTCTGCAACCTGCGGCTCTGGAGCCACATGTGGCTCTTTCATCCCCCTGTTGTGGCTCCCTGTCGCTCAAAATATGCATCACTACTGCCAATGTGCGACACAAAAGCACACAAACTACTTGTTTTGTATTGACCTCCCTCACTTAACCTTCATTTCACATTCAGTATTTATAGCTTGGATTGTAGTTTAATTATGTTTTCTTCTCATATTTAAAGGATGCAAATTGGAATTTAAGACATGTGGATCAGATGTTGGGCCAATATCGAGAGTATAACAACGAGCAGGCAGAAACAATTGCAAATGTAAGCAGCTACTGATTGAATTTAGTAATTAGAATCTGTAAAAGTATAAAATTCCTGTTTCTGTTCTATTCTTTAGTGCATTTTGAAGGAAAATTGTCTTCTACCTAACAAGCTGCCATTTTCATATAGCTTAAAGAAAATTTGGAAGAGTCCCTGGGCCAATTGAAGAACCAACGCTTATTGAGAAATTCTGGAGTAAGAAGCGCATCTCTTTCAAGCTTGTATGCAAGTGACCTGGATGGTGGAGTTCCAGGTATATTTAATGAACCTCATGCTGTAATCATATACTCACTTACCTTCAATGGGCGTCCTATTGAACTATTGAATATACATTTACAGTTTGTGAATGTAGCAAACTCTTTATTGATTAATTTTGCTTTGTAGTAGCTATGTGTGAATAACGTATACCTGTAAGTATGGAGGAAAATATAATGTTTGAGCAGATTAATACTAGTATCTTGGCAGATTCATAGAGGAATAGACAGTCCTTCATATATAAATTATATTTTAGGAGAAATTTGTGCTGATTTTCCTATCTTTCTTTCTGTGAAGAAGTTCATCGTGTCAAGCCTACCTCTCCTCTCAGAGATTACAGTGCAACACCAGGTACCAGGCAGCGACGGTCTAGATCTGCTGTTCGATTTGTTGATCAGCGAGGTAAATTGGACCAGGTGAGTAGGTATTCTTAAAAGCACGTAGGCTCATGTTTTTTCCCATAACCACTTCTTCCAAATCCTTTTTACTTTATTACCAATTATAGTGGAAATCTATAATTCAGCCATTAATTTGTTGATATAGACTTTGAGAATTATTATATATCTGTGAAGTTCTTGATTGTTTGCTTGGAGATGCTTCATTACCCAACTAGTTAACATCATCGGTGTGAGTGAGCATGGGGATTGATATATAGTAGCTTGCCCCACCTGTTTTGATGTGGGTGTGGTTTCCTCTTTGGTGCTTCTTTGATTGGAGCATTGTCTTCTGCATTATGTTTATTTTGTATTGTATTTTGTATTTGTATTTGTTTATTTGTCAAGCATATATGAGTATAAGCAAAGTATAAACAGTAAAACATGATTGAATATATATGTAATAGTACAAGCATGAATAAGAGTAAAAGAGGTATGAATATATGGGTACATTAGGACAGGAACGGTAGGCACGATTGTGCGCTTATGCACGCCCCTTACCGACCTCTTAGGAATGGGGTGAGGTCGATGGTAGATAATCTGAGGTTGAAGTTTTTGGGGTTTGGGGAAGAAACTACTGAGTCAGGTAAAGTGTTCCAGGCATTGACCCCACTCTGTTGTTGAAGTCAAATTTTTTGCAATCAAGTTTGGAGCGGTCTACATTAAGTTTGTATCTATTGTGAGCTCGTGTATTATTGTGGTTGAAGCTGAAGTAGTTGTTAACAGGTAGGACATTGTGGCAGATAATTTTGTGAGCTACACTTAGGTCAGATCGAAGGCGGCATAGTTCTAAATTTTCAAGTCCCAAAATTTCAAGTCTGGTTTCATAAGGTATTCTGTTGTGAACAGAGGAATGTAATACTCTTCTTGTGAAGTATCTCTGGACATTCTCAATTTTGTTAATGTCTGATATGTAGTGCGGGTTCCAGACAGATGAGCTGTATTCAAGAATTGGTTTAGCAAATGTTTTGTATGCTCTGGTTAAGAGTACAATGTTACCAGAGAAGAAGCTATGCAAGATTGGGTTAATAGCAATAGCAATAGCACTTTTCTTATATACCGCTTCATAGTGCTTTACAGCACTCTCTAAGCGGTTTACAGAGTTCAGCATATTGCCCCCAACAATCTGGGTCCTCATTTTACCGACCTCGGAAGGATGGAAGGCTGAGTCAACCTTGAGCCTAGTGAGATTTGAACAGCTGAACTGTTGAACTAGCAGTCAGCCTGCAATGGCTGCATTTAACCACTGCACCACTTCAGCTTAAGAGTTAACAACTCTTAATGCCTTCTTAGCTATATTGTTGCAGTGGGCTCTGGCACTTAGATCGTCAGATGAGTACTCCAGGGTCCTTTACTGAGTGAGGATCATCATCAAGGTCATGATCATCAAGTTTGTATTTTGTGTTTTGATTATTTTTGCCAATGTGTAAAACTGAGCATTTGTTGATTGAGATTGGTAGTTGCCACTTGTTTGACCATTCAGATACATAGTCAAGGTCTTTTTGAAGGGTTGTAGTATTGTCGGTAGTGTTGAATAGTTTTATATCATCTGCGAAGAGGACGCAATTGCTATGTATATTATCACAAATGTCATTTATGTAAAGAATGAAGAGAGTAGGTCCTAAAATGCTTCCTTGGGAACACCGCTGTTAACAGGTACAGGGTTTGATAGAGATGATCCTATTTTGACCACTTGTTGTCTGTTTGACAGGAATGCAGTTATCCATTTATGTAGGGGGCCAGAGATGCCATAAGATTTTAGTTTTAGGAGTAGTTTGTCGTGTACTAGGGAGTCAAAGGCTTTACAAAAGTCTATATAGATTGCATCTATTGCTTTGCCCTGTAGTCCATATGTTTTTACAATGTAGTAGTTGTAGATTGCAGGATACCTTTTTTCTGAAACCAAATTGTTTGAGAGAGAGTAGGTTGTTTGTCTCTAAGTGGAGGGTAATGATGTTAATTTAATTAAATTAATTAATTTGATGTTAATTCTTGCTTAGCTGAGTGTGCTTGTTGAAGGGGATGTGCTCTAGTTGTTATGCTTCATTCTTAGTTATTTTATTATCTCATTTCAATGGTGTATAAAAGTATTTATCTGAATGTGTCTGTTGATGGCTGATTTGTCTGAATGCCAGGCTTCCAGGAATTTCCTAGCTTTTTGGATTTGGCTTGATCTAAGATGCTAATATTAACTCAGCTGAAACTATTGTTGAGTCTATCCATTTGCTGTGAAATGAAGGAATATTTTTTCCTCATCTGGTTGGTGTTTGTAATCTTCTGTCTGTCTCTCCTATATGAAAACTGTTAGAGTGTTTGAATTGTATATTGTAGATTCTGTTTGCTCCTGGGCTAGTGGGACTTTGTATATCTTTTCAGGACAATTGCTCCATGTTACTAATCACAATTATATGAAAAAAAGAAAGCAAACTTAAACTGCACTAAAGCATTAAAATTTTAAAATTTGTATCTTTCTCTTTTTGCATTTCAAAATAAAACAGCCTATGCCAATTAGTACTTTTAAGCTTATGTTGAATTTTCTAGTGTGGTGCTATTATTACTGTGTTCTAAAAATGTATCATCTTTTGAGGAGAGAACACAAATTCTTCTCAAAGATGAACCATTAAAATGGTTTTTCTATTTTGTGTAATGCTACACATACCCAATAACACATTCGTATCCAGTATATTTTTAATTTTAGTGGTATGTCCTAAGCTTATTAAAAATAATTGCTTAAATGTAGTTTTACAGTGTATAAGTGGTGAAATATTTAGATAATAGCTAAGCAAACCACATTTAATAGTAATTTTAAAAAAGGTTTTAAATGCGATACTACATTTTATCAGTGTAATCCAATACATTTATTACATATTATATAGGAATAATTGTGTATAAAACTGCCGTAATCTAAGTATTACTTGCACTACTATTTTGAGTAATGTTTACTGCTGTTACTATTTGCAATTTCTTTTGTTGGACAGTAAAAATAGATTTTGGCTAATAGCTTTAGATAAAATGGGCTCTGGAATAGCTAGTGTATTTTAAAATGTTTAAAACAGCCACTGTCCAATGCTAATATGGAAAGATTCTTTTGAGATTTATCAATCTAAGAATAGAATAACAAGATAGTTGAAGAGAGGGTGAAAGAAATTTAGAACAGTAAGCATCAACAATATAATAAAACATAGTTTAAGAAGAATGTTTAATACACTCTTGGGTGAATAAGGTTTACTGGCTTAAATCTCAGCTAGCAGATATTCAAAACATACTTCCAGTAATTGGAAAAAGAATAACATGTTAAAAAAAAGTAATGCATTTTTTAGAGTAAAGAAAAACTTGAGTGTAAAAAAAATCTGTAGGATATTAAGTAATTCCAAAAGAAAACTAAATACTAAAATATTTCAATATATTTTACATAGGATTTTGACCCAGGTCTTTTGATCTAATTTGAATAGATCTTAATATATAAAGATGCAAAAATCTAATAATTATGTCCTTCTTTCTAATTATTATTATTATAGCTGTTTTGTAGCTTTCAGTATTTTGAAAAGCGTACTGAAAAATATACTGAATATGCTAAATGATAGAAAAATATGTTTAAAACATCTAATTATGTTCTGTATGTGTTCATACTGCAGCTGCATTCTTTACACCAGTCACTTAGAGATGTCAGCAGTGAACAAATTCGCTTAGGAGAAGACCTCAACAGAGAACTTTCAAGAAGAAATCGGTATGACATGAAAGAATGACTTTGGTTGGTGGCAGAGGTGGGTTTCTGCCGGTTCAGACCGGTTCTATAGAACCGGTAGCGGGAATTTCCCCCCGCTCGCCGAACCGGCTCTCTTGGCGCCATAGGCGGCGCCATCTTGTTTTTCGCTTCTGAGCATGCACATAAGTTGTTTTTTGCTTCTGTGTATGTGCAAAAGCTGGGTTTTTAACACGCGTGCCCACATGGCGCGTGAGGAAGCGAACCGGCAGTGAGGTAAGTCAGAACCCACCCCTAGTTGGTGAAGAAACTTGAGTGTTTAACATTAGGAACAAATATTTGATGTTTGATGGTTTTGTTCAGTCATTTCACTGTATTACATTATGTGTTATTTTTATTGCATCTGCCTAATAACAGAAGTTATCTGGCACATTACAAAAGTTATAAAAATATTAAAAAATCCAATAAAAGCAATCAAATAACATATATCAAAGTCAATTTCCCGATGTAATGTGGGCACTTATTAAAATAAAGCATACAAAAATGCCTTGTTGAAGAGAAATAACTTAGCAAGATGCGGAAATAATACTGTGTCTGCAAAGATACCTTCCTTGGGAAGGCATTTTTAAAAATTGCTATTATACAGCTGGAAAACCCTCATAGAACCCTACCCTTTCTAAAACTCCATAACTTCACTTGGCAGCTTGGGGAAGAGCAGTTGATAGAATGCCTGGATAGATACATATGAGAGATGTTGCTTGCTTTACTCTGATCCCAAATTATTTAGAGCTTTAATAATCATCAGCTATCTTGAATAGAGTCTGTAAACAAATTGTAGAAATCAATCTCCAAAAGACTAGTCTTGTTTCGCGGGATGCTATTCAGTACTGGTGCCATAACTGGCTTTAGTTCCCTTAGCTCATGAAAATGGGACACCACTAGCAGTTTCTTCGAGGTGGACTTTGTTTGGAAAAGGCAAGCTTGTGGGTATACAGGCACCAAGCCATAAAGAACTTATAAGTTAAAACCAGGACTTTGAATTGTACCCAAAGCTATTAGCAACTAATCCAGGGCCCACAATACAAGTGTAATATACTAACAGTGATTAACACCTGCCAATAAATGGGCCATTTCATTTTGAAACATTTGCAGTTTCTAGGTAGTTAGAACAGAATTAAGCCATCTAACTACTTCTTCATCTAGTTTATACTATAAACTTCAATTATTTGATGTATTCCCGTTTATTGGGGTTCCTTCTCATTAGAGGAAAGAAAACACAAAAGAAAAGAAAACAAATATTGTTCTGAAACAATAATATATTTTGAAAATAAGAAGCTACTGCAATTTTGTAATAAAGATAGAAATTAATTTGCTTAATGTAGTACATGGTATGCTTTCAAGAAGTCTGTGTTTTTCTTTGTTTTATTCTAAGAAGTGATGCCGAAGTGAAAAAAAGATTAGAAGATATATCCGGTAGACTTGATGAATCGCAAAGACAGGAAACGGTAAGTGTATTAAAAAAATCAACAACCAATATTTCATAAACAGATTTTGTATTTGGATATATATATGTGTGTGTGTGTGTGTGTGTGTGTGTGTGTGTGTGTGTGTGTGTGTGTGTGTGTGTGTGTGTAAATATTTTTGCTACCAGTTCACGAGCGCACTTGTGTCCGATGCTTCTGCGAATGCGCAGAAGTGTCCTGGGCGGGTGGATGGAACCTACTGCCGCCGGCGCTACCAGTTCTAAGAACCGGTCCGAACCGGGAGCAACCCACCACTTGTGTGTGTGTGTGTGTATCACAGAGGTAGTGTGTGTATCACAGAGGTTCGGACCAGTGCTATAGAACCATTAGTAACTTGGCGGCCTGGGTCACTGGAACCGGCAGTGACCCAGGCCTGCCACACCCCCAAGCCGGTTCTCTCATCGGCACCATAGGCACAGCCATCTTGTTTTTTGCTTCAGTGCATGTTCAGGAGGTTTTTTTAGTACTGCACATGCGCGTGGTTCGCGCGGAGCATAGCGTGTCCCTGAGCGAACCGGAAGTAGCAGAATCCAGAACCCACCCCTGGTGTATCATCTATCTATCTATCTATCTATCTATCTATCTATCTATCTATCTATCTATCTATCTATCTATCTATCTATCTATCTATCTATCTATCTATCTATCTATCTATCTATCTATCTATCTACCTACCTACCTACCTACCTACCTACCTACCTACCTACCTAAATATGGAGTGCTAGAAAAAAATTTGGAGCCTGTGTCTGAGCCAAAACCTCTAAGACTTTAGGAAGAATTTAATGTGATTGTATGCTTTGCTATATAAAAAATATCACTGTACATTTCCCTTTCTACTTGTTATTTTGAATTTCTTGAATTTATCTGAATTAAATTTGGTGGCTATTTTTATACATTTTATAAGTATTTAACTCCTTTTATTTCATGATAAATAAATATCTCGAGGATTCAAGCCCCATATAAACCCTATATTAGATGACCTACAAGGTCCCTTCCAACTCTTGTTAATATCTACAGAATAATATCTACAGAACACCTAACTTGTTATGGAAGTTTGGCCCCACCGGTGAGGAGGGCTGGAGGGGGTAGTCTTTGGGATAGGCCCCCTGGGGACGTACCCTTCATCCCAGGCTTAGCTTGGGTGGTGGAGTTTCATCCTGGGATCTTACAGCCTTTGTATCGAGGGCGAGACTGATTTCAGTATCCCAGTTGCTTCCTCCTGGGAAGGGAGGATTGGGGTGCACGTCTCTCTGAAGATTTTCTTCCCCTAGGGTGAAAAAAATCTTGAAAAAGACTTGAACCCTGGTCCCTAGCTAACAAAATGAAATTCAGTGTAGAGAAAAGTAAAGTCTTACACTTAGGCAAGAAAAACCCAAAGTACACATATAGACTGGGTGAAACCAGGCTTAAAAGCGGTCACTGTGAGAGGGATCTTGGAGTCTTAGTGGACAACCAGCTAAATATGAACCAGCAGTGTGCTGCAGCAGCCAAAAAAGCCAATGCAATCTTAAATTGCATTAACAGAGGGATACAATCAAGATCAAGTGAGATACTAATACCACTCTGTAAAACCTTAGTAAGGCCACACCTAGAGCACTGCATCCAGTTTTGGTCACCACACTATAAAAAAGATGTTGAGACTCTAGAAAAAGTGCAGAGAAGAGCAACCAAGATGATAAGGGGACTGGAGGCTAAAACATACGATGAACGATTGCAGGAACTGGGCATGGATAATCTAGCGAAGAGAAGGACCAGGGGAGACATGATAGTAGTGTCCCAATATTTGAGAGGCTGCCGCAGAGAGGAAGGGGCCAAGCTATTTTCCAAAGCACCTTTGAAGGCCAGACAAGGAATAATGGATGGAAACTGATCAAGGAGAGATTCAACCTGGAAATGAGGAACTTTCTGACAGAACAATCAACCTATGGAACAGAAGTTGCCTTCAGAAGTTGTGGGAGCTTCATCCCTGGAGGCTTTCAAGAAGAGATCGGACTGCCATCTGTCAAAAATGGTGTAGGGTCTTCTGCTTGGGCGGGGGGTTGGACTAGATGACCTACAAGGTCCCTTCCAACTCTTGTTAATAATATCTACAAATGCAGATATTTAAATCTTTAGATGTCTTTTATTTTCAGAAGGTTTATATTACAAGTGTCTATCAGATTCACATATGAAATTAAATTCCAAAGCAGATGAGGCTATTTCAGAATAGAAACCTACTCTGTTTTGAATCTGGGTTCCATCTGGCAATGATGGCACTGTAACCAGGATTCTTTACCTTTATAAGTCAGTATGACAGGGGAAGAGAGGGGAGTAAGAGATTCAGGCCTGTGGATCAAAATGTCTGAGAAATCTCCGTGACACTGGGAACAAATGGCTTTTATGATCATGGTACTTCAGTTACTTTGTTGTGGAAGTTGGTAGAGAGATATTTTTAAAAATTAATTAGATTTATTTTTCTTTGCAGTTATCATTGTCTAGTTTCTCACCTGGAGTTGTTGTATAGTAATGAACTAGATTAAACATTATTTATTATTACAATATACTGTTAATAATCATTTTTATATACCTCTTGTATACCTCTGCATCAAGTCCAAGCATCAGTTCTACTGGAAAGAGGCTTCATTTCATATGACCATACCTTTCCTTGCACAATACTTTCTCATTCTGGTTTTTGACTCTTCCCACAAAGTGTTCTCATTATACCAGCTATTACCATTTCGACATTTATGCTAGCCTGTAGCCATGCAAAAATAATACAGACATTTAAAAATAACTAGACGACCTATAATTTGTTGGGTCATCCTTTCATATTTCCTTACTAGATTCCTTAATGCTTTCAACAGTGACTGAACTTCTAATGTAGTGCCTTCAGAAGAAAAACTGGGACGGATTCAGATGTATCTGCCTTGAAAATAACCCATGTTGAGCTGTATAGCACAGGAAATATGTTATGGCATTTTGTGTTACGTCATAACATATTTTATTATAATTTTTATGTCATAAACAGTTTGTAAAATTTGCCAAATTTCAATTCTACAGGAATCGTGGGGCCCAGATTTCTATAAGTCCATTTGAAGTACCTTGGTTCAAAAATTATTGCCCTATGAAGCACACTTTTGCCAAGTTAAAGATCACAGAAACAGGAGTTTTAGTAATAAATAGATTTTTAAAAACTTTGACATTTGTTGCACTATGTGAAGTTTAGCACAAGTTGTCCCTTCATAACAATTAAATCTTCATCCATTTCTGGTCAAACATAGCCATTTCTGTTTTTTTCCTACTGTACTTACAGAGCTACATAAGTTTCTTTTTCTGAGTGGGGGATTTAGTCAAATGAGACTAAATCTTCCCAAGTAGATATTGTAGTTGTAGCCCTTGGAGTAAAGCCAACACATTCTGTTAATGGACATTACTTGTGGCAAGGGAAGACTGACTGCTAGTTTTACTATGACTGGAATCCTCTGGACCTATTATCAGTCATCAGTAATAGTTTTTTGTTCTTATAGCGGTTGAAGAGCATTGTGAGCATGCAAGAACCATCTTCATTTTTTCCCTGTTGTTTGTAATTTCAAAGAAGGAAAGGGACTAGTTTCTTTTCTATCCATGCAAGACTAATTATGCAAGTGTCATTCAGCTAAAGCATACAGATTAACAGATTAACAGAGTTGGAAGGGACCTTGCAGGTCATCTAGTCCAACCCCCTGCCCAAGCAGGAGACCCTTACATCTGCCTCTACCTAGGATCGAACTCACAACCTCCTGATTGTGAGGCAAGAACTCTCCCTCTAGGCATACAAACTGATCCCTCTCCCTTCTTGCTGATTTCAGAAGAAAGTGAGATACACTACATTGATATATGGCCAGATTGCTTTACTATTCAGTTACTATTACTGTCGACTCTTTTCCTGCAGTGTTAACATTTCTATTCAGGATCTTTTAACTATTCTTAAGTGTGCAGTTATTATTAAATTCCCCATAGGGTTAATCAAGAGCTTCAGTTAGAATCTGACTGTCAGTCTTTGACAATCTTCATGGACCGTATGGTTCTCTTCTCTATCTTTGGGCACATGCTTGGTCGATTGATCCCACTCGGTTCGGTGCTCCCTATGTAGTAACCTCTCTGCCAACCTGTCTTCGATGGTTTTAAATCACTGAGGAACTAATATTTTGTCAGGTGTCTGCAACTGTATAATTAAATTTTTGATTGCTAGTCATTTTACCTCTTCTTCCTTCTCCTCCCCCCACCAGTACAACACCTCTTTTCCTGTCAGCTTCTTAGTCCATTTCAGTTTCCTTTCTCCTCTCATTAGGAATACTGCGTATGTGGGGGGAAAAAAAACCTCTTCTGTTTCATCTCACCTCACTCTCTGTTTCATCTTCCATCCTCAGGTTGTCAACTGCAAGTACAGTTTATAAATATGACAGGATGGCAGACAGAGTTTAACATCTAGTTTAATTTGTTTTAACAATTTATCTGGCTGCTATCTTGCAAATGAGCCTGTGAGAGACTAACAGCAAGTTAAAACCTTTCACAAGTACCAACCCAAAATAGTTTGAACAATTCTAACAAATAATACGATATGCTTAAGATTCAAACAACCCATTCCCTCTTGCCAAGCATTAGCAGACCGAGAAACAGCAAACAAACCAATTGAGTTTGTCTAACATCTGGACTCCAATTTTTAAGGAAAAGTTATCACAGGGTAATGATAATCTGAATCTTTAGGGGAGGGGGTGAGAGAGGCTGTTGCAGAGGGCAGGTTTTGCAACAGAGAAGGTATGCCTTCCAGATCCTGTTAGATAATATTACTTTGTAGAAGGGAACCAGAGCATACCTATCATGTTAGATCTGGTACGGTGAGCAGAAACTATTGGAACAAGCAGACCTGCAAATAACTTGGCCTGTGCTACATAAGGCTTTGAATTGCGCCTGGAAACCAACTGGAAGCCTGTGGAATTCATAGAACACTGATGCTATAGAAGCATATTATGGCATATTCCAAATTCCCTATGCCCCAACATTCTAGATCAGTTGCAGCTTTTGAATGTATGCATCGCTGTATGTATGCATACATGCATATTGAAAATATACACATTGAATGTATGCATTACTGTATGTATGCATGCATTACTGTAATCAGGAGGTGACTACAGTGTGTTCATGAACAAGGCCTCTCAGTTGAGAAATGAGTGCAATTGGCACACAAGATAGATTTCTGTAAAGGCCCTCTAGTCTTGAATCAGGAGTTTGAGACCAAGGGGACACTCTTAAATTGTGTGCCAACTCTGCCAGGGAATGTGCAATTCTGTTCAGAGATAAAAATAGAAAATCCCCAGCACCAGGAGGCCTCAAAAGTCACAGCTGTTTGGTTTTACCAACGTTGAGCTATAATATGTTCCTCTGCATTCAAATTCCCCCCACCCTTCAGACATTAGGAAAGGCCCTTAATGGCATTACTTGGTTATCACAGGGTGGAGATAAAAACAGGGTATCATCACTATACTGATGATACCTCAGCCTCTGCAAATGAATGACCATACCAACTTCATGTAGATGTTGAATAGAAGAGAATAAAACTTTGAGGCACCTTGAATAGTAGGAATTGGAGGCTAGATTTTTCTCCTCACCATCACCAACTAGAAGCAGCCCTGGAGAAAGAAGAAGAATAAGTGTAACAGTGTTCCTCCTCTCCTAATATGGTCCAGAAGTATCCATGATCCATGACATTGAAGGCTGATAAGAGACATGGAGGCCAAAATAGAATAGAATAGAATAGAATAGAATAGAATAGAATAGAATAGAATAGAATAGAATAGAATTCTTTATTGACCAAGTGTGATTGGACACACAAGAAATTTGTCTTTGGTGCATATGCTCTCAGTGACACAAAAGAAAATATACATTTGTCAAGAATCATGAGGTACAACATTTAATGATTGTCATAGGGTACAAAATGACTGTGTTCCCCACATTCCATATCTGAAAGACATAGTCTATAAGTGTGACCGTTGCAGTGTTATAACAAGTTCAAAACATGAGTGAAAAGGGTCCAGATAAGCCATTAACTCCAGAGCCTTCTGGAGCTAGAAGTCAATCATCTTCTCAATAACCTACTCTAAAATCAGAAGGTGAAGACTAGACAAAAATAGTTCAATTTTATGAGATCCAATGATTTCTTAAGGGGAGAGCAGACCACCTCCTTTTTCAGAACAGGTGAACTATCCCCTCCCTCAAAGTTTGAAAACTAAATCTTCGGTACATTGATATTTTTAAAATGTCTTTTCCGCCCAAAAAGAAAAGCGAGAAAAATGCTTTTGATCTTGAATCTTTTATAATAAAACTTTTTACTAAAACTAAGTAACAGCACAACGTATATAAAAATAGGTTTAAAAACTAGGAGTGTCACTACAAAAACTTACTTTCATATTTGAATGAATTTATGTAGGAAATGGTAGACTAGGCAGCAGCATATCATTTCTAGTGAGCTTTGAAAAACACTTGTGCAAATGGAAGAGTTTAAAGTCATGCTAAACATGTAAACGTTACTTGCCACTAGAGGGTAGTGTCTGCAAATAAATAAAGGAAAAAAAATTCAGCTCCTATCAAACATGAGTGCTCCCTCTATCTTACAAAGTTAGAAAATTGAAGCGAGGAATTGCAATTGAAATAAAATTCTTGATTCATTCAGTCATATTTTATTATTTAAAAGTTAGACTAGTTGTTCTAATTCAGTTCTTCATTTGTCATTCAGGAAAGTTTTAATAACAATTAAAAAAAACTGGCACTGATATATGGAAATATACTGGCATTGATATATGGAAATACAATCTTTTCACATTACTGCCCTGATCTAATTCTACATGTGCACAGCTAGCAGCCCTGGGAGGAGATGTACATTCCTGCCAATATCAAAAGGCTCTTCCTGCTAATTTAACAGAATCCAGATGTGAATGTTGGAATACAGATTCAGCCTTGTGTCTGAAGTAGCTGCATAACCTAGCTTAAGCATGGGAATCTACTGGACTTGGTGCAACAGTGTTTTGATTGATGATTATTGCTTTTCATACTCCATACTCTATACTGTTGCGATACAAATGAAAATAATACCCAGTGTCTACGTCTCAGGATATAATGTGGAAGCAAATGGTTGTAATGAACTTGCTGAATTTAGGCAGATCAGGATCTCATCAATGCCTTAACATCAGAGGCTATAGATGTAATTTCCCAAAGGGAAAACAGTAGAGATTAAAAAAAGACTGAAGTGCAAACTTCATTTTATTTTACATACAGTAATTTGTTTTGATATTATTATATGGGGAATGACAAAGTACTAGGCAGGATATGAAGCTCCACCAGTAAACAGAAATATTATGCTTGGTTTGTTTTCTAAGATTTCTTCTGGCTTAAATTATTTTTCAGAGTCTTAGATCATCAAGTAAACAAATGCAGAACTTGGTATAAACAATTAGAATAGCCTAATCCATCTATTCTTGGTTTTCATATCCACTGTATTATTAATGCAAATGGTGATAGGGAGGAAAGTTAATTGGTAGCAGTGGACAAGAGATATTTTCTTAGTAAAAACTTATTGCTTGAGTAGCTGCAGCTTAATTTGAAGATTGCAGGTTATACCATATTTTTCGGAGTATAAAACGCACTTCCTCCCCCCTAAAAGTGGGTGAAAATTTCGGTATGTCTTATAGACCGAATACGGGCTGTTTTGGGGCTCCTGAACCCTCCGCGTGCTACGTTTTCGCCCTTCCTGGCCCCCAGAAGCACTCTGCAATGCTCCGCATGGCCTGTTTTTGCCAAAAATTGGTCCATTTTTGGGCTCCCGAGCCCTCCGTGTGTTGCGTTTTCATCCTCCCTAGCCCCCAGAAGCACTCTGCAGGCCAAAAATGGGCGCATTTTTGGTGAACACGGGACCCGCGGAGGGTTTAGGAGGAAAAAAATGGGCTTGTTTTTGGGCTGCAAAGTGCTTCCGGGGAGGGCGAAAACAGGATGCGCAGAGGCTAAAAACTATTTTTTTCTTGTTTTCTTCCTCTAAATCTAGGTGCATCTTATAGTCCAGTGCATCTTATAGTCTGAAAAATACGGGTATTTAAATTGTGTTCTTCTACTTATGGACATTTAGTTAGCAGTATAAAAGCTGTCTCATATAAATATGTATAACTATAGCTTTTAAAACAGGCCAAATCATATTCATTGCTTGTAGAACACTGCAGATTCAAACTCCTGCATTTCTAGATAGAGATGGAGAAGTCTTGTTTCATAATTTTAAGATCTTCTGCTATCTAGTACCAAAACTAAGCTGAACTAATGGTCTTATTTAAGGTAAGGAGGTTCCTACGATCCAGTAGAGTATTCTATCAGCACAATGCAAAACAAAATGATTTGCAGCAATTTCCTTATATCTGAAGTCTCTCCATGCTATTTCTCATTTTGTGCTTAAGGTATGTGCAGAGTAACCCTTGAGTAACAAGGCTATGCACATAGAAACGTTGTATTGGAGTAGGTATGAATAACTATTCAGTCACACACAGATACATTAAAGTGCATACAGGTTTACTTTAAGAAATAGCACAGTCCAATAAACAGTCCAGGTCATACACGTTCAAATCAGTCAATAGCTGGAAGTACAAAGTCTTCTTACCAGCTTGTCTTTGTCAGTTACAGTAACAAACATATCAATGTATCAATACATCATACATATAATAGAGTATAGCAGAATATCACAGAGAGCATGTCAGAGAGCATGAGAGAGAGAGAGAGAGAGAGAGAGAGAGAGAGAGAGAGAGAGAGAGAGAGAGAGAGAGAGAGAGAGAGAGAGAGAGAGTATGAGTATAAGCTATGATCCCTAGCTCCCTCTTATGGCAACATGCACCACAATTAACCAATCAGGAATTGCATACAGTTAAAGCTACATTAACACAGTTAAACCTACAGACATACATTGTTGGTTTATATATTGCCAACCCAACTGATTGGACAGAGTCCTAACAGTGCTGAAGGTTAGTAGACCATCTGTGAGGTCAGAGCAAAACCAGGGCAAAGGGAATAATTGCTGATAGTCTATTTCACCGTTCTGCTGGTGAAAAAAATGCAAGAGAATCTTCTATTAATAAACAGATTCCAACCAGATATAACCATATTGGGTCCGTTTTGTTCAGGATGCTATCCGGTTTGTATTACTACAATAAGGACATCCTATAACACTGTTAGTGTTTGGAATAAATTAAATATGCAATTGGGTCTTGGTACTTATTTTCCTTTTCCTTTGTTATGAATTTGGAGCATTCGTGTTTGCTTTTTTAACATTGTAACAAAAGTTTCTTCTCTGAAATCTGCCTGCTATATAGGTCTCAGAGCGGGTAGAGAGAAGACTCCAAGAGATCGAACGAGAAATCCGATCAGAAAGGCAATTGGTAGAAAAACGCCAAGACCAACTGGGACACATGTCTGTTCACCTGCAGGAAGTACGCATAAAGGCTTTGGTATATGTTTAAAACTGCAAAAGTGCTTCATGTTAGCAATCTAGCCTGAGTTAATTATTTAAAGGGATGACTTCCTCCTCGTCCCCCCAATTTATTTATTTATTTATTTATTTATTTATTTATTTATTTATTTATTTATTTATTTATTTATTTATTTATTTATTTATTTATTTATTTATTTATTTATTTATTTATTTATTTTTGTCAAGTACGTGTTGGTAATATACATAGATATAACATTGTTTATATACATAAAATGAGTACTGATAAGAGGGAACATTAGGACAGGGACGGTAGGCACGCTGGTGCACTTATCACGCCCCTTACTGACCTCTTAGGAATCGGGTGAGGTCAACAGTGGACAGTCTAAGGGTAAAGTTTTGGGGGTTTGGTGACGAAACTACAATGTCAGGTAGTGAGTTCCAGGCATTTACCACTCTGTTGCTAAAGTCGTATTTTCTACAGTCAAGTTTGGAGCGGTTCACTTTGAGTTTGTATCTGTTGTGTGCTCGTGTATTGTTGTGGTTAAAGCTGAAGTAGTCATTGACAGGAAGGACGTTGTAGCAGATAATTTTATGAGCTATGCTTAGCTCGTGCCGAAGGCGATGTAGTTCTAAGCTTTCTAAGCCCAGGATTTCAAGTCTGGGCTTAGAAAGCTTAGAACTACGTCGCCTTTGGCATGTAGTTACATGATAGAGGTCATGCAAACTGACAAGACAGTGATGAAGTGTGGCTCCCAGGTTTCAACCGCAAAATCCAAATAACTGCCGGTTGACAGCACAGCAGTAGAGAAAATCTCTCCGTGCAATCTAGTGCAATTTCAAATCCAGATCTGGTAACTTTGCTTCTATACAAAAAGATTTCTCATGCTGGAAGTAGGGAGTATTGGTTCCCATTATACAATAGTTGAAAGGATGCTGTCTTAAAACAATTTCAGGTACATTTAAGATTTAGACTATTGAAGGTATTATTAACAGCCAGTAGCACATACTTTTCTTTTGAAGGGGTAAATGTAATGTAATGTAATGGGTAGCCAGTTTCCTGGTGCCGTATAATCACCCGTGTTTGAATGAAAATGCATCCAGGAGAACAAGAGCCTGTGCTGTGAAGGCAAACTGAGCTATTGTTTGCTTCAGAACAGAAAATTAAAGCCTTTCCCACCTCTTCTTTGAAAAGAATGCGTAAAGTGCATATGGGAGAGGTAGTTAATTTGCTCCACCCCTGTACTTGAGAGGCCAGGGTTTTTAAATATATAGCTTATAATTTTGGAATTAATTTAAATGTCTGGGCAATTAGTGGCAGTCATTTTCAATTGACTTTACTCTGGTGTCTCACAGAGTCTATGAAAAGTTTAATATCATATTTGGTTGCTTTAATAAATGTAGTGACCTGGGTGCATTTTTCTGAAAAGCAATTGCAGATTATATAGAGAAGTATAAGTCACTAGGGATTAATTTAGATTGATGCTTTCAGTTTTGAAAAAAAAGTGGTTTTCTCTCTAGAGGTCACATTAAAAAGAAGAGGGGGGAAAAGCTACCACACATGTTAAGTTTAGTAAAAGTAATCGCTTTTCAACTTCATGTGCTCTTATTGGGTCAGAGATTTTTTTTCCTGTATTCTCCTTCGTTTTTTAAATTACCTCGAATGATTGTAAAAGATTGTGATTGATTAGAGCAAAGAGGAAAGGAAAGTGGTTAAGTTCTGCAGTGAAGATTCTCACAATGTCTAGCATTTTTTTTTCCATTGCTTTTGGGCTTTTCCTTATTTTGGATTCAGGAAGTTGATGTATAATTTAATACCGTACTATATACCCTGCAAACCCAAATATGCACTTTTACAAGGTGTCATACCTTGTTGTTATTTTTTAAAAAAAATACATGAAATTTTTATCAAACTTATACATATGCTTGGTAGCAGGGGTGAAATCCAGCAGGTTCTGACAGGTTCTGGAGAACCGGTAGCGGAAATTTTGAGTAGTTCGGAGAACCGGCAAATACCACCTCTGGCCAGCCCCAGAGTGGGGTGGGAATGGAGATTTTGCAATATCCTTCCCCCAGGAGTGGGGAGGGAATGGGGATTTTGCAGTATCCTTCCCCTGCCACGCCCACCAAGCCATGCTCACCAAGCCACACCATGCCCATCAAGCCACGCCCACAGAACCGGTAGTAAAAAAAATTGGATTTCACCACTGCTTGGTAGTGAATATTTTGTTAACGTTCTTCATACAAACTTTACCTTTACCTTTTATTATAGTGGGAACATATTGCTGTACTTTTAAAATTTGCCTTGCTTGAGATGATCTATTTGAAATACATATTTTCAAATTATACATAGTGATACTATATTTGGTAATACCGTGGATTGCATTTGGACATTATCTTGCTTTCTTTTGTATTGGGTTTTCTGTTTTAATTAACGGTAATGTTTTTTATTAAACAAATTTATACGGCCACCCAACCCACACACAGTTGACTCCAGGCAACTTACAACATTAAAAAAAACACAATATAAAAACCATACCCTCCTAATGGTGGCAGCAACAAAATCAGATCAACCACTTGATCGGCTCCATCTTCATTCGTGGTCCCCAGACCTGCTGACAAAGTCATATTTTCAGGGTCTATGGGAAAAGCAACAAGGTGGGTGCCAATTGTACCTCTGGGGAATGATATTCCATAGAGAAGTCACCACTGAGAAGACCCTTTTCTGTGGCCCCACTTGATGTACATTCCTAACAGATGGGACCCACAACATACCTTGCCTTCTAATCCTGGTGGGCCAGGTGGATGTAATGGGCAGCTTTCAAATAGCCTGGGCCCAGGCCATGTAGGACTTCAAAGATGATAACCAGCACCTTAAATTGTACCTGTAAACAGATTTTATGCAATTTATAAATTATCTCAACATTAAGGGATCCTGGCATCATACAGGAACAATGGTGATATAGGGAGTGCAATACAGTAATATTGCACTGACCAGAACATGGCCATAACTGATGATAGCAATAGTCAATTCAAAAGATCTTCTGGTATAACCATATGTTTATAAGCTTCCATAAAGTCATGAGTGAAGGCTACAATAGTACAAACTCAGCTCTTTGTTGGGTTCAACCTGTGAATGTGAGTATTAAAGATTTTTTCAGGCCGGAGTTACACACGAAGAACTTATCTTAGTATCTTGCAGGTTGTCCTCCTTGGCAAGTCACCAAGAACTGAGCATTAAGGTTTAATACATTATTGTAAGAACTTGTATACTGTATAGCTCTTCCGGTTGGGTATGTTTTTTCTATCTCCCCAAACTTTTAAGGTGTTTAACTAAACATCTAAAAAAGCTATGAAGTGGAACCATAAATTATGTGGCAATTTTATAGTTCTTCTCCCCCGTGGCGTATATAACAATGGTAAGTGGCTTAAAGCTGAATGTCAGGGTTGGACACCTTTTGCACAATTGGCAAGATTATATATCTCTCCATCTGCTATTTTCCTCAGGAATATCAGCTATATAGGGATCTATCACTTCTGTGTTTTGGAAAGAAGAGCAATGGATTAAAAGGATGATTTTGAATGTACAAATAGTTGAGAAAGAAAGAGTTAGTGCCTTATCTTCTCTGTCTGGCTTTGGTCTGAAATTGAAGAGGGTTTCTGTTAAAGCTAAAGCACTTATATAGTTTCAAAAAGGCTCATGAAAGAAAACGAGCCACAGGGACCTTCTTATGTTAGGCATCAAGTGACACTTCCTCAAAGCCTGGTTTAAGTTTAGCTATCATCCTCTGAATGGAAACAATATCTGTGCAATTCCTTGCAGTTCATATCTCTTTAGTAGAGGCTTCCCTACTGGCTCGGAAGTGCGTGTGCTACACGCCATCAACACATCACAGTTTTGATCCTCTGCGCATGTGCAGAAGGCTTTGCGCATGCGCAGAATTAAAACCGAGATGTGAGTGACGTCCTGGTGAGTGGGCGGAGCCTCCTGCCGCTACCGGCTCGCCAAATCTCATGCCGTCGCCGCTACCGGCCCGCATGAGCTGGATAGAGCCAGCAGCATTTCACTCCTACCTCTTTACAAAGAATTGTAGTTCTGTGCATGAAGCACAGGCTGTTTTTGAGACCAGAAGCTCCATCAATAAGTAACACAGTCATACATTAAAACAACACATGTGGCCATGTTGCTTAACAATGGCAGGCCTGATTGCCATTATTAAACGAGTACAATGTCAGATGCTAAGCAAGAATATCACATGACCACCACTTCTAACTACCTGCTGAGTTCCCTATTGATTTTGCTTGTGAGAAGTTGGCAGGGAAGATCACAAATCGTGATCATATGACTGCAGTGGCCAGTCATAATTACAACTCATTCAATATTGTCATAAACTTGAATGCTTGCTGAATGAGTGGTTGCTAAATGAGGACTCCTTGCATATGGGAAATCAGTGACTTCTGAACTCTTTTAATATACAACCTTTCTTGCTCTGTACCACACAATATGGTGGATGGTACCCTCTGATTAAAAAAAAAAGAACAGGTCTTCAGTGAAATATAATTCAATGTTTGGACCAGGGATATTCACAGATTAGTATATGTCAGAGTCAGCATTTATCTTCGAATGGTATGCATCTACAATATGTTCATAAAGTCCATATGTATCATCAGACAAAAGAGAACAAAGTGAATATTGTTTATACATTAATTATTCCCTTGAATCCCACATCCTCTCTCTTTTTTCTTTCAAGGCTTTAAAGCAACAAGATACTAAAGCCAACGGAGCGGAAATTGTCTTGAAAAATAGAATTGCAAAAATGGAAGATGAAAAAAGCAAAGTAAGAATTAAAAAAATGTATTGCTAGTGATGTTGTGTCTTGTAGTGGCTTTTCCCTGTGTGATTAAGAAAAAAGGTCCATGAACATTTTCCCAACTGTCAGATGGCATAGTTGTGGTTTATGTTTTTTATGTTAAGATATAGAAAATCTTAAAATATAGAAAGGGAAGGGGAGGAAAACTGATCTGGAACCATTCCTCATCATATGCTGGATTTCTGTATGGAAGGCATTTTGTTGCAATGTTAAGCCATGTGTTCAGCCTGATGATGATAGTATGCATGGAGCATCTGTTCTACTAATGTAAGCTCCCCACAGAACTTTGGATGATCATAATTCTAAATTACACGGGGAGATCTCTCCAAGTGGAATAATTATCCCCTGGCAAGCATTCACCAATCAGCTAATGAACTGTAGTCAGGATTATGGAGGATCTTGCTATTTGTCGCCCCATTTTCATCATGGAATTCTGCTTATAAAGGGTATTTGAACTGAGAAATTGGGCTTCAGATTGAAATTATTTCTGAAATCTAGTTCACAACATTTTTCATGAAAGGCACTCTAAACAGGACAAAATATACTTCTTTTCTCATAGGTTTTCAAACCTAAATATTGCAACTTTTTAAAAAGAAAACCCTTTGTTTATTGTCTAAACCAGTGATGGCGAACCTATGGCACACGTGCCACAGATGGCACGCGTAGCCATATCTGAGGGCACGTGAGGTGTTGCCCTATGTCAGCTCCAGCACGCATGCGCACACTGGCCAGCTGATTTTCGGCCTTCTTTTTGGCTGTTTTCGCTCTCCCCAGGGTTCAGGAAGCCTCCTGAAGCCTGGGGATGGCGAAAAACGGCCCAACGGGCCAACCGGAAATTTGAACTTCCGGTTGGCCCGTTGGGCCATTTTTCCGCTTGTTGTTCCGCTTGTGCCACGTCTCCAGGCTTCAGGAGGCTTTACTGAACCCTGGGGAGAGCGAAAAACAGCCCAACGGGCCTACTGGAAGTCTGGAGGCTTCAGTGAGGCCTGTGCGCATGCGTGGGGTGGGAGCGTGAGGGGGTGGTGCGCATGCACAGGGGGGATGGCATTGCATTATGGGTGTGGGCACACGTGCGGGCAGTATCGCGCGCGCACGCACCCTTTTGGCACCCGAGCCGAAAAAGGTTCGCCATCACTGGTCTAAACCAATAGGCTCTGAATGTGGCACAAGCGGGACAACATTGATAATTATCTATACCTTCATATAAAGGAGGTTCCACAGTTTTTTGCCCCATACAAAGAAATTTAAGTTGTAATGGGTAGGCTTCAAACTGAATATGACTTGAACGTCAGTTGAACTTAAGTCTGGTTTAAACCAGTTAAGTATCATTAAAACCGAGAAACTGAAATAATTGAAATTTATGCATATGCATGCAAGAATTAAAATTGGTGGAAGAAAGCGAACCAAATAACTCTGTTGGGGAGAACTACAAAGAGCCATCACCAAAAATACTGTTTTCATCTTTCTGCCAAATTCTTTGGGCAATGGTATATAAAATAGTGCCTCTGAATATGGCATTTAAAAAGAAGATCATTTGCTTTAAGAAACCACTGAGATAAAAAGCACTTTTGAATGGTATGTAATATTGAATAAGAAGTAAAACTTTCAAAATACTTTAAATCAGGGGTGAAATCCAGCAGGTTCTGACAAGTTCTGGAGAACCGGTAGCGGAAATTTTGAGTAGTTCGGAGAACCGGTAGCGGAAATTTTGAGTAGTTCGGAGACCTGGCAAATACCACCGCTGTCTGGCACCAGAGTGGGGTGGGAATGGAGATTTTACAATATCCTTCCCCCAGGAGTGGGGAGAGAATGGAGATTTTGCAGTATCCTTCCCCTGCCACGCCCACCAAGCAACACCACGCCTACCAAGCCACGGCCACAGAACCGGTAGTAATAAAATTTGGATTTCCCCACTGCTTTAAATTAATTAAATATGGTACTTAATAAGTATAACCCAAAGATTACTAGCAATGAAATTGTTTCTTCTTCTATTAAGCTTGAACAGGTTTTGGAGCATTCCCGGAGGAAACTGGATCATTCAGAAAGTAGTAGAGAAATTCTTCTCCACCAGGTAATTGTTTTAACAGTTGGCTATATTTGGGTCTCATAAAATTTGTATCAACTCAGCAGACAGTTGGGAGGAGATGTGCTGAGGAAAAGTTCAGAAGCTTGTGTCCCAAATTAGATTACAAAATTAAATATGTCAAAAAAGGCCTAGAAATATATAACAGAAGAGGGTGGTCTTATTTTGCCTTATGAGATGGCACCAACCTACCAAAGATGTTCTCCAGTTTTTTTAAAGGAAGTGTCCCTAAAAGGGGATTTAGTTTATTGTTTTGCATTTTGTATCTTTGTCCTTCAGCATGGAACTCTTTAAAAGGAGAGAGCATTCGATTTGAGATCACCAAATTGGTTTCATGACTACATGAGGATTTGAACCAGCTCTCTGTATTCCATTTTCAATAGTTCTCTACTGTACATTTTTGGACTAGAATGTACAGGATTGTACATTCCTGGAGGATTGCAGAAAGCTACCATACAGAATACCAGTGCATGTGTCATTTGCATATTTAATTTCTTGTATTTTAGTTTGCTGCAATTTGTTTCTTGGAGTTATTCTACGTTTCAATTGTTCTTTGCTCCAATTGATACTGTTAAAACAAGCTGTGTTTTAAGAAAGGTGGATTGTCTCTGGTCATATAAAAGCTTTCATGATGTTAATTGGTTTGAGTTTTTGATTTGGTTTTGTTTGTTTGCTTATTTTTTGCATTTTCTCCAACCCATACAGAGTATCTATTATATAAATGGTTGATTAATGTGTTTGAAAATAAGGTAGCATAATAAATAATACAGATTGAAATGTTCTATTTATTGCTCAAGATACATTAATTTAATGTGCTAATTCAAAACTTCAGGCTTCCTAATATAGACATTCTGATATGTTTTGAAAGAATGCAGAAGAGCTTGTCTTATAATTAAAGAAATTAACACATTGGACATTTTTTTACCATATGTGGTGAAGTTGTAATACTTTCCTACATTTCACATAAAGAAATAATAGTTTGAAAATGAATTCCTTATAGTATCTACCGTATTCTTCGGAGTATAAGACACACCTTTTTATCCCCCCAAAGAGGGTGAAAACTTGGGTGCGTCTTATACACAGAATGTAGACCCCCCCCCATCCTTTGGCCTCTGTCTTCCAGCAATTTACCTGTTTGCAGCAAACTGGGAAGAGCCTGCTAAGACAAGCAAGTCCTTAGCAGCTTCCCGATCCCGTGCTAAAATGAAACTGAAACTGAAACTGCAAAGAGGCAAATAGCTGGGAGAGACACACAGATTTTTATTTTCTGCTGAACTGGATGCAAGGGGGTAAGTGAATAACTATAAATGTCTGTAGAATGTTCAAATTATTAGACTTATTTTTTAAAGACTGCTTTATTTTTGTTCTAGAGATCTAGACAACTTAACAAAATAAAGAAGCTTTTTAAAATAAATGCTTGCTCTGAAGAGGCCCAGTGCTATTTTATCTTCTTTTAAATAATAGAGAATAATGTATACTTCCAGAAATTTTAATTAATTTTAACAGCTCTGTACAAGTATACTCTGAAATGTAACAGTGTCCTGTTTAGTATTAGAGTTAAATCCTGATTTACCTTGGAGTAGATCTATTTAAATAATTGGAAGGAGTTAGTGTGACTACATTTAAGAAAACTTTCTGGCACAATGTACATTTCTCCAATTCTTTGCTATTTCTATGGGTTAGGCACACATGCACAGAAATACACAGCAAACAGTGTATATCATCTGTGCTGTTTGCTGTTTGGCAAATTGCTTGGAGTCAGAGGCCTTTTTTCCTTGTTTTCCTCCTCCAAAACTTCGGTGCATCTTATACTCCAAAAATACGGTAATTTCTTTTTGGTAAATTTTTGTTTTTCCAGCAACATGACTAAACCTCTACCTCCATTTTTCCATTCAAAATCTTGTGTATTGTGCTTATAATCATTATTAGATGCATAACAATTTCAGGAAAACAGTAGCTAGATGAGAACTATTTTGATTAGGAAAATGGTATGCAGATTTAATAGATTTAACAGATTAACATAGTTGGAAGGGACCTTGTAGGTCATCTAGTACAAACCCCCGCCCAAGCAGGAGACCCTACACCATTTCTGACAAATGGCAGTCCAATCTCTTCTTGAAAGCTTCCAGTGATGAAACTCCCATATATATATGGGGCAGGAAGAGTCAATCTCACCAATGCTTTGCAACTCTGTGGCTGATTTATTTTAGTATAATATACAAAATTAAAAGATCCAGTCAAGGACTTCATATATATATGGTTTTGAATATACACTTCCGTATCTGAGCTATGCCCGTATACCGTATTTTTCGGAGAATAAGATGCACCGAAGTTTTGGGGGAGGAAAACAAGGGGAAAAGGCCTCTGCCTCCAAGCAATTTGGCAAACAGCAAACAGCACAGATGATATACACTGTTTGCTGTGTATTTCTGTGCATGTGTGCCTAACCCATAGAAATAGCAAAGAATTGGAGAAATGTACATTGTGCCAGAAAGTTTTCTTAAATGTAGTCACACTAACTCCTTCCAATTATTTAAATAGATCTACTCCAAGGTAAATCAGGATTTAACTCTAATACTAAACAGGACACTGTTACATTTCAGACTATACTTGTACAGAGCTGTTAAAATTAATTAAAATTTCTGGAAGTATACATTATTCTCTATTATTTAAAAGAAGATACAATACACTGGGCCTCTTCAGAGCAAGCATTTATTTTAAAAAGCTTCTTTATTTTGTTAATTGTCTAGATTTCAGGGATCTCCAACCTTGGCAACTTTAAGACTTGTGGACTTCAACTCCCAGAATTCCACAGCCAGCAAAGCTAACAAAGTTGGCTGTTGAATTCTGGGAGTTGAAGTCCACAAGTCTTAAAGTTGCCAAGGTTGGAGACCCCTGGCTCTAGAACAATAATAATGCAGTCTTTAAAAGATAAGTCTAATAATTTGAACATTCTACAGACATTTATAGTTATTCACTTACCCCCTTCCATCCAGTTCAGCAAAAAATAAAAATCTGCTGTGTCTCTCCCAGCTATTTGCCTCTTTGTAGTTAGTTTCACTTTCATTTTCCCACGTGGCAAACCTAATCAGCTGTAGATCGGGAAACTGCTACTGACTTGCTTGGCTTTACAGGCTCTTCCCTCTTTCCTGCAAGCAGGTAAATTGCTGGAAGACAGAGGCCAAAGGGTGGGGGTGGGGGGGTGGGGCTGCGTTCGGTGTATAAGATGCACCCAAGTTGTCACCCTCTTTTGGGGGGTAAAAAGGTGCATCTTATACTCCGAAAAATACGGTATATATATATGGGGAAGCCAGATTGACTTAACAACTAGGTTGCTAACTTATTAAGTGCAGTGATTCGCTTAACAACTGTGGCAAGATAGGTTGTAAAATGGGACAAAACTCACTTGACAAATGTCTCACTTAACAATAGAAATTTTGGGCTCAATTGTGGTTGCAAGTTGAGGACTACTGTACTTGTGTATTTTTTCCACATTTTTTATTATTCACTCATCCATTCTTCTTGATCCTGATTCTTCTTGGTTTACCACACATAGTATTCTATTTCCACTGTGTTCAGATGTTTATTTTCTCATGAGATATCCCACAGTCATTTCCATATACCATTTATATCATCTTAACATTTCATTTAAAAATATTCCTTTCAACAGGAACATGTTTTTTTTTCCATGTCTTTTCTTCCATGTCCACATTTTTCCCAACTTCCATTCTTGCGCTGTGAACCCTGGAACTTTTTCTTTACTCTTTCATCTTGTCCCCACCATGCATTCATGTCACTTGGAACAAATTTGTCCTCTTAATTGCATTCATTCAGGTTGTGGTGTAATTTCCCCCCAAACTAATCTATTTTTCCATAAAATTACTGTTAACGGGAGCATAATATACAATTATCACTAATGTATGAGTTTCTGCTTTCATATATACCAGAACTATCTGGATAACATAAAATCATACTTTCTGACATATACAGTCTTTTAGTCCTTTCAGCCATAATTAAACCTACACCTTCATGTCTATGGAGATTCTCAATCATCCAGGTCATGGTTGTCCCAAAGGTGCTTTTTCCAAAAGGCAACTAGACTTGGTTTTTTCTTTGAAAATGTTTTGCTTCTCATCCAAGAAGCTTCTTCAAAACTGGAACATTTTCAAAGAAAAAAAATGAAGTCCAGTTGCCTTTTGGAAAAAGCACCTTTGGCACACCTATACCTTCAGATTCTCCACTCTGTAACATTATACCATTTGTCATTCACATCTATTATATCCATTCCCTTTTTCTTAGGTTCGCAAACATACAACAAATCTATATTTCCTTCATTTGAGTTCAATCATTAATTCATGCTCTTTACTATTTGCTTCTCTTATATTCCAAATCAGATGCTATAGCTACAGCAGAGTTCAATGTCTAATGACATCATAATGATGTCAATGTCTAATGACATCATAATGACATCATTAGACAATTATTATCATATTGAAGTATTCTCAATTGTGTTCTTTTTCATTGTTTATTTTATGGTGCTATTATTTTACTTCTGTTTACACTCCTTTCATTTTCTTCCTTTTTATTATTGTAAGCCGCCTAGAGTAGCCCCACAGCAAGATAGGTGCCAAATAAAATTTAATAAATAAATATGGAATATTTATCAATATTGCATGCATTTCATTTATTTCATTTATTACTAATTATACTTCATGGATAATAGATAAGAGTCTCATTTTGCTTGCGCCTTTCTATCCTTTAAAGATTTAATAACATCTATGAAGATACAATGCCAGATTTGATTGAAATCATTTTCTAGCTTGTTTAAAAAGCTGGCACTTGTCTGTGTATATGTATGTGTGTGTGTTAGATTGAAGATCTTCGTTCCCAACTTCTTAGAGCAGAAGAGGACCGTTTGACTCTGCAACATCAAATATCTCAGGTTTCTAAGCATCACCAAAGCCATCTAGATGAGCAACAGGAGGACAGGAGGAAGCAAAGAGGTAGGACTTTTCCTTCTACCTTTGGTAGCCATTACTCTGAGGTGAAAAACTTAGTATTTCGAATGGTAAGCCACATTTTGCCAAGGGGCAGAGATAAATAATGCTAAACCCACATCACAGAGACAAAAACATTTTTAAAAATGAGTGTGTAAATGTTCACCATCTCAACTTATTTTTACTCATTACCCCACAGGGGTGATGTGGAATTATGACACTGATATAAAAAAAAAAATACTGGTTACTGAGAGATAAAGGCGATACAATTTAAGTTAGGTAAAACATATTGCGTAACTTTTTGAGCTAAAAAATGAGTGGAAAATGCTAATATTTTAGAGGCTGCTGAAGGATTATGGGACCTGCTAGTATCTCATAATCTACTCTCTACTCTCTTTGCATCTCTTTGCTGTATGCATATAATAAAAGCTGAGAGGCAAACAAAAGTGTATGTATGAGTTTTGGAAGAGATTTCTGTTTGCTATTCATGTCAGGAAGAGTTGCTTGGTTGCATTCTAAGATCTCATACAGCAGTAGATGGAGGCAATAAATCAACTATGCTTGGTAGATTTTAGCCTTTGTTTCATTTGGCATTGAACAGATCACTATAGTTAGATTCCCTTCAGGGTTGCTGTGAGGATCCTCCTTCTAGGCATCTTAGATCTGCTGAAACTGGATTATGGGCTGTGACTGTTCCATTCAGGTGGGAGAATTTAATTCCAGCTGCTAAGCATAAAAACCATGCTTGGTTCTGGCACTTAGTTAACAGCTACCAGAGAGGCATGGGAAAAATATTGCCAGAATATTTTTACAGTGGAAACACTGGATAATCCATTTGTGGCTGACTCTTGAAGTGTTGTTCCTGATTAGCTTGCTGAGGTCAAAGTCCTTATTATACAGCTAAAACCTGAAAGACCTCTGACAGAAAATTTTACCCTTAGAATTACTAAAGGGAAAACAAGGGTTGGTGGGCTCCAGTGCTGGCTGTCTTGTTTACCCGTATTAGCAGTTCAGCACATTTTTATATTGTTTGGAACCATGCCACTATCATCTCTTTTTATAAAAACAAAGGAAATAGTCCAGACCCTGCCAACCATAGACCCATTTGCTTGCTTAATACAATCAGCAAATTGTATGTTGCGGGTACTTTTTTGAACTGCAAATAATCAGATTGACTCAGACTCATCACAAAAGGACTAGAAACTGGTACAATTGCTTTGTTTTTGTATCTCCCTTCATGGCTAGGGCAGACTTAAAAAAATACAATAAAAAAACAGTGAACAAAAAGGGAATTGTAAATTACAAATGCCTTCAGCTATGTTAGAAAACTAATACCTTACTACTAATATTCTATCTATATTGATGTTGTATTCCTATTCTTAGTTTATACTAATTCCCTATTCCTAAATCAGTATTCCTGGTACATTGTAGTTCCACCATCTATTTTCTGTAGGCTATTTATCTACACTATATCTTAAAATCCTATTTCTTTATCTTTCTCTGTTCTATATCTATACTGTATATTCCTTTATTGCTGATCTCTATATTTCTCTTATATACAACTATATATGTACTGGCACTTTTTCTAGATCTATACTCCATTTTTTAACAGAGTTCATTTGGTCCGTTATCTTTTGGTCCCTTTATCTTTTAGTTCCTTTTTCTGTTTCTGCTTCTTTGCCTTTTTTGCTGAATTGTTCCTGGCTGGGCCCCTTTCCTTTTCTCCTCCTTCAAAGGAAGGTTCCAGTTGAGGGGAAAAGGCAGAGGTGGGCTGCTGCCGGTTCGGACTGGTTCACCCGTACCGGTAGTTCTGACCACCGGCTGGGCCCACCCCTCCGCCCCAGTGCTATCCCATCCTATGTATCTCAATCTCTGGCTCTCTCGCCCCACCCACACAGCCCAGCTGATTTCCGCGCCTCTCCCACTCTACTCACCGTGGCTGCCCAAGAAGGTGTGCTGGAAGCCGCGCGCATGAAATCGCCATGTGTTTGAAACCACACGCAAGCAAGCGAAGCGCGCATGCGCGTGTGCACTCACATTTTCGGTTCTGCACTAGGCGAACCGGTTGTTAAATTATGTGAAGCCCACCTCTGGGAAAAGAGATTTCAGATCAGGTCTGAGGAAGAAAGAAAGATGCCCTGCACAACCCAGTTTCTGCTGCTACCGCCGCCTTTCTTGTTGCCTCCTTTGCAGCAGGGCTTTGGGGCTTCTTTTTGTTCTGTTGGCTCCTCACGAGGCCTGTGACTGCAGAGCTCACAGGTAGACATCTTGTCTTCCCCCCTCCTCCCCCGGCCCAGAGGCTCCCTTTTTGCATCCTTTGTTGATTTTAGTTCAGTTGTGATTTGAGCTCAAGCAGAAACTTGTGGGGGGAAAAAACTAAAGGTATCCTTAATTGACAAAATCTTGCTCGTTCTCTTTTTCAATAATTATTTCAAATTAGATTTAAAAATATCCCTTCTTGGGAATTTCTCTCTGGAGCTGCCTTCACTTAGAGAAACATAAAGCAGAGGTATGTTCTAGGCCTTGCTTTTGTTAATGTACTAGCTCTTTTTATTTTTTTTCTGATTTAGAAATAGGTGAATGTGAATATTTAAAAAGCTAATTGTTATCCTGGAGTTAGAGATGGCATCTGAGGAAGGCAACTCCCCTATCTGCAGTATCCCAAATCAGTTTTTCCATTATGCTCCAAAATGTCATTCAAAGGAGGCAATAGCACGGAACTAAAAGGAAATCAACTTGATGGAGTATAGACACGCATATGTTGAAACATATGTTTAAATGTTCCATTAACTATATTGCTCCATAGAAAAATTCTGCTTAGAAAGAGCCTTGTTTTCCCTTTTGGTTTGGTCTGATCCTAAATTGTATCATGTGTTGCAGTTGTTGAGAGGTCTGATCCCGAGAAGCAAGAGATGGAGAAACAGATCTGGGAATTAAGAGCACAATTAAACCACAGTGCTGTAATGTCAGAGATAGAGGAACTGCAGCGATGCGTTGAGCGCAAAGACAAAGAGAAATTGCAGCTTGTGATGCAAATGGAGGTAAACCTTTTTCTTACATTATAACTTTAGGGGCTTTTACTTTGCAACTGGGAGGTATGTGTGCTAAAGTTTGCCTCACAAACATTGTCATAGTTGCTTCCCTTGTAAAGAAACAAATAGAAAAAAATTCTGTACATGAAACCAGTATATTGGGTTTTAGCTTTGTCTTCTTTCCCTTTCCATGTTATTTATTTTGGTATCTCTAGGGAATTTGGATGGCAGGACAAGTAGCAATATTGAGCAACATTCATTCATACAGGTCCTTATTTGTAATCTTGTCACAGTCTTGAGTAGCATGGTGCATAGTTCTTATGTCGATGCAAGACTGTCATTTAATGGAAGTAGTGGTTCCCATCAATACCAAATATGAAGGCTTCTATTTGTGAAAATACAGCTGACATAGCATCCAGCTGATCTTGAAGAAGCAGAGTAAGGTCAGCTCTAGTTAGTACTTGAATGGGAGGCTACTTGGGGCTATAGACTAGACTGGAAGATCAAAAAAGATCAAATCTCACCAGGCTCAAGGTTGACTCAGCCTTCCATCCTTCTGAGGTCGGTAAAATGAGGACCCAGATTGTTGGGGGCAATATGCTGAACTCTGTAAACCGCTTAGAGAGGGCTGTAAAGCACTATGAAGCGGTATATAAGTCTAAGTGCTAAATGCTATTGCTAAAAAAGCAATCAATGAAAAAGGCAGTGGGAAATCAGTTCTGTATTATTGATTAAAAAAAAAGATGGATGTGTCCAAGTAGTCACTATTTGAACATGACTTAATGGAAATTTTATTTTCAATTAAGTATTTCCAGTAGCTCTAAGTATAACTTATCTCCTGCTGGGTATAATTTATGGAATTACCAAACTATTAAGATAATTATTCCATTATGTAATAAATATAGTATTAAGACATATGTTTACCCAGTTGACACCTGTGACAGATATAGCTTTGACCTAGTATTGGTCAAGACTCTGAGTAGCAGTAACCTAAAGTCAAAATTAAAAAAAAATTCAACACAATTCTGCAGAAAATATGTAGTGACAGGACAGTTTCTTGGTTGTCAAGCCACATGTGCAGAAAATTAAGTTTCTTTTCCTGGCAACTATGAGCAATTTATTTTGATTCTGAGCAAGATTAACTCAAACAAACTGGGAGAATCAGTTGAGAGTGACAACATCATCTGTTACAATGGAACTGACCAACGAAAATCAATTATAGGATTCTCACTGACTTTCTCTTTTTTTGCCCAGACTGTGTCCCTTTCTTGAGATTTGAAAGGGAAGGTTGTCTAATTTGAGTACTTGGTATAACATGATGATCAGTGAGATAGTGTTGGCTAGCATCATTTGGGTAAACCAGAGGTTAGTGCCACAATATTTTAAAAATGGGGAGAGGAGCAGTGGACTGTGGACATCATAATTTCAGGCAAATGGATGCGATCAGATTGGGAAATATTTCAGTTGAAATATTTCGGTGCTGCTTTGTCGGAAAAGAGAAAAACAGGGGAATTGTTACTTCATAAGGTAACTCTGTTGCTCAGTGGAGATATGCTAGTATCCTGTGGTATCACAAAAAGATTTCAGGGTCTTATACTTATTGTCACTTTAAATGTTCACTAATCGGCATACATTAAAATGAAATTTCGTTGCATGCAGTTCTCAAAGGGTCACCACATCCAATATACACTACAAAAACATGACAGAAATAAATAAATAAATAAAATTGTGCATATTATATGATAGAGAGAAACATTGTAGTTTGCAGCTAGCTTTGAATTCCCAACCACAGGATGGGTGTTACACTAAGTGCAGAATTTGACAATAGACTGGTAGATAGTTGAGTCAAAATTAAATGATAAGTGCATATTATTGTTTGGCACCGTATTTGCTTTAAACAATAAAACGTAATAGAAGTCTGCCACCATTAAAGGGGTTATTCATTGTATGTAGTCTTGTTGGTTTTGTTCTAAAAAACAAAACTATTTAAATTGTATCAGTTTTTTGTAAGCATTACTTCTAGCAATTGTCCTTGAATGGGTACTCTTTGGTCACTCATATATTTGAAAAGAATGTTTCAAAATCCAAAATAGATTTATATCTTTATTCAGTTGACATAGAGCATACATGGGCTTTTCATGGTCTGCGGACCCACATCTGATCCTTCAACTGTCCCTGTCTGGCCTATGGTGGGAGGGGCAGCGGTGGTTGGGCGGCGGTGGTGGTGGAGAGGCAGCAGGGGGAATGACTGCCCTCTACAACAGTCCCAGTGTCTCATGTGGCCCCTTGGGAAAATTAATTGCCTAGCCCTGACATAGAGAAGACATTATTTAGAAGACACGACTAGAATTATAGATAAATTGAGATGATTGCTGTTTTGATTTGTTACTATGATTGTTAATTAGTATGAATCTCTTGTAATAATCATGCCATACTTATTATTAAATAGTTGCTTAAAATCTTGCTTCCCATTAAAAGAATAAAATTAAATATGATGAAATATTTATTTTCCCGCCAACAAGATTTAACAAGAAATTCGAAGATACAACAGCTATCTGAAACAACTTGTCCCACTTTCTATTGCATTCTAGTGACATTTGTATTTAACCAGGGTGTCACAAGCTATAGTAGTACTAGGTATCATTGTTAATTGGTTCTGGGAAATGCAATGAGTACCAAAAACGATGAGTACCAAACAGATTTTTCCCATAAGAAATAATGTAGTGAGTCACAACACAACAAGCTCTAGCTTATGTGTTGAGTACCGGGGCAAAATGTTCATGTCAAAATGTGTTGAGCACCAAATTCCATGAGTTTCAAAGCAATTGAGTACCACTGTACTTTACGAGAGGAAAACAAATTTTCTTTTTAGGAATATAATTTGGGATCTGATCACTTTTTACATTTGCAACCCCAAAGAATTTCTGGGAATTTCACTGTACGATTTGAAGATAAAAATATTCATAGCAGGTAACCTGTTCTTTTGTAGATTTGAAATCATAGACCTAGTCTCCTGTACCATTATGCATTCACATTTTGCTTCCTGTTGTTATCCTTTGAGGATAATTTCACTCTTGATGCAACATTAGACCATAAAATACTGTGAATTTGAAAACTACAACAGTAAAACAGCATCCCACCAAATCTGTTTCCATATGCAAATGTAATATTGTTCTTTGCTTTTTCCAGATGGAGTTGATGAGAAAGATGAGTAAACTTGCTCTATGGATGATTGGAAAAGTTTAGGATCTGCCTCAGAATGGCTTGATCAATTTATTTTATATGATACTGAAAATAATCAAGCTGTTTGGATTTAAAATTGAGATTCTGTGGATTGGATCTCTCAGCTTGTTCTAGGCAAAAGTAGCCATCATTAATGATTTAGTTTTAGTTGGTTCAAAACCTCTAATGGCAATTGGGCTGATGTTACAGGCTTTTTAATTGGGTAGGGATATTCAGCCCATTTCATTTTTAGTTTTGTAGTTTATACAGTTCTGAATTATAATAGGAATGGGCAGGCTTAATTCATCTTAACCATCTCTACTCTAAAATATAAATGAGGAAAATTCCTGGAAGAAAAGTAATAAAATTAAGATACATGCACATGCTAGATTGGATGCAAACTATCTTAAAGCCCTGCAGAAAAATCTTCAGGCAATTCTATGTTTTGGTTAAAGTCTTTATTTTTCTTTATAAAAAGCAAAGACTGATATTTCTGATGAGGTATTCACTTTTGTCTACTTTATTGTGTGAACTTTTCTTGAATGGGACTAAGGATATGTGATAGTTAATTGGGGAAGAAAGAGATATTTTATAATTGACAATAAAAAAAGTTAATTTAGCTCGCACTAATGTACCTTTGAAAAGTTACCTGGACAAATTGGAGAATGTTCTGTACATACCAAATATATTCATTCTATTCTTTTAAACGCATGTTGAACCTCATTAATCTTCATGAGTCATTTGTATTCATCAGGATTCCAAGTATTCCCTCATCAATGGTTGTTACTGATTTAATATGTTTCTTTTCCATCATCTGAAAGTGTTCAGAGCTGACTTTTACATAAGTCAAAGCAACATTAGTATAGAATTAACAACATTTCTATTTTTAAGTACGACAGATGGTAACCTCTCTTAATTGTGCTTTATCAAAAAAACCTTGATTGTCTTGCTGAGGTACTATGTATGGTATATGGGCCCTATCAACAATTAGTTTATAGTATGAATGAATAAATTAGCTGTTAGAAATTACACTGTATACTATCATATGATGGGAGCTTATCAGTAGTTTTAATAAGTGACATATATCATTAAATAATTAAAATCCACATAGCGCAGATGTCATCAATTGCATATGATCTAGTCAGAGGTCTTCAAACTTGGCAACTTTAAGACTTGTGGACTTCAACTCCCAGAATTCTCCAGCCAGCATAGGACCCCTGATCTAGTGCCTAATCCCATCAGAAAAGACCATGCTGAAAAACTGTGCTTTGAAGCAAACCCTATTTTTGAGCATGTTTACAATTTAAAAATGCTATAATAATAATCATATCATTAATAAATATATTAAATAGATAATAAAAGCTGATACACAACAGTTAAATGCCTAGGTGCAAAGTCTACAACTGCATAGAGATGTATCCTCACAATGATTGCAGCCATGTGCAGAGAAAGGTTATTATGTGTCTTTGTTTGTTTCCATGCAGTGATAGGATTCAGCACATCGGCAAAGCACATCCAGAAGTACAGGTGAAACTCAAAAAATTAGAATATCGTGCAAAAGTTCATTTATTTCAATAATGCAACTTAAAAGGTGAAACTAATATATGAGAGAGACTCATTACATGCAAAGCATGATAGTTCAAGCCGTGATTTGTCATAATTGCGATGATTATGGCTTACAGCTCATAACTCCTGGAGGCAAGCTGCTTCATTGATTACTTGTTTTTAGTGTTAGGGAATTTCTCCTTAGTTCCAGATTGGATCTCTCTTTAATGAGCTTCCATCCATTGCTTTTTGTCCTGTCTTCAGATGGTTTGGAGAATAAGTTGATCCCCTGTTCTCTGTAACAGCCCCTCAAGTATTGGAAGATAGCTATCATGTCCCCTTAATCCTTCGCTTTGTTAGGATAGACATACTTAGTTCCCTTAACTACCGTATTTTTTGGAGTATAGGACGCACCTTTTTACCCCAAAAAAGAGGGTCAAAAACTGGGTGCGTCCTATACTCCGGATGTTGCATTAGGCCACTGCCGGACCACGGGAAAGCCGCCGCCGCTGCCTCCGCCGGACCACAACAAAGCCGCTGCCGCTGGCCACGGCTGCGGCCGTCACCACCGGACCACGGGAAAGCCGGCGGCGGTGGACCATAGAAAAGCCGCCGCGGCCGCCCTGGCGGTGGCGGCGATGACGGCCAGCAGCAGCGACTTTGTTTGGGGCGATTTTGGCGGCTAGCAGCAGCGGAAGCGGCTTTGTTTGGGGCAGCCGCGGCGGCTTTTTTATGGTCTGCCGCCGCTGGCTTTCCCGTAGTCCGGCGATTTTGGTGGCTAGCAGCAGCGGAAGCGGCTTTGTTATGGTCTGCCGCCCCAAACAAAGCCGCTTCCGCTACTGCTAGTCGCCACTACCGCCGGACTACGGGAAAGCCGCCGGCGGCATCCATAAAAAAGCCGCCGCGGCTGCCCCAAACAAAGCCGCTTCCGCTGCTGCTAGCCGCCAAAATCGCCCCAAACAAAGTCGCTGCTGCTGGCCGTCACCGCCGCCACCGCCAGACCACGGGAAAGCCACTGCCGCCGTTGCTGGCCGAAGCCTGTTCCCGAGGCAGCTACGGAGCCGCCTTCGCTGCTGCTGCCCAAAGCGAGCCACCTGACAGTTTTGAAGACCAACTTCCAGGTTTGCTGTGGGGCTTGTGGACTTCAACTCCCAGAATTCTTCCTCCAGTCATGCTAGCTCAGGAATGACTGGAGGAGGAATTCTGGGAGTTGAAGTCCACAAGTCTTAAAGCTGTCAAGTTTGAAGACCCTTGCCACCCCTAACCCAGGGCTCTTCAAACTTGACAGCTTTAAGACTTGTGGACTTTAACTCCCACTCCTGAGCTAGCATGACTGGAGGAGGAATTCTGGGAGTTGAAGTCCACAAGTCTTAAAGCTGTCAAGTTTGAAGTTTGTAAAAAGTGTATATGGTTGTAAAAAGTGTACATGGTTGTAAAAAGTGTACATAGTTGTAAAAAGTATTCTGCTACACTGGTATTTTATTAAATAATATATTGCTACACCATTTCGTTCAGAATACTTTTTTCCTTTTTTTCCTCCTCTAAAATCTAGGTGCGTCCTATATTCCGGTGCGTCCTATATTCCGAAAAATATGGTATTCATCATACGCTTTAGCCTCCAGAACCCTTATCATCATTGATGTTCTTCTCTGTACTCTTTCTAAGGTCTCAGCATCTTTTTTGTATCGTGGTGATCAAAACTGGATGCAGTATTCCAAGTGTGGATTCATTACTGCAATATAGAGTGATATTATCAGTTCTAGTGATCTTGATGCTACTATCCCTCTGTTGAAGCAGCCTAGGACTGCATTGGCTTTTTTGGTAGCTGCAGCACACTACTGGCTCATATTTAAGTTGTAGTCCACTAGGTCCACTGGTGATCCATTAGATCCCTCTCACAGTTACTATGGTGGAGTAGGTACTGCTTGTTCTATAGCCTGCATTTAGTTTTTCTGCCTAAGTGCTGGACCTTACTTTTTTCACCAGTGATCTGTATCTTGATGCCTAGGGCCCAATGCTCAGCTCTGTCAAGATCCTTCTGAATCTTGAATCTATCTTCTAAAGTGTTCACAATTTTCCCTAGCTTGGTCTGGTCTGCAAATTTGATGAGTTCTCCTTCTACCCCCTCATCTAAATAATTTGTGAAGATGTTGAGGAGCACTGGGCCCAAGCATAACCTTGAGATAGTCCACTGCATACTTCCCTCCATATAATATACTTCCATTGAGGACTATATGCTGAGTGTGGTTGGTCAGCCAACTGTGAATCCGTCTGGTGGTGGTACTGTCTATCCCACATTGTTTTATTTTGTCAAGAACTAGGTTGTGTTCTACTTTCTCAAATGCCTAAAATCCAAGTAAACTATATCTACAGGGAACTATCTTCCCTGATTCACCAATTTAATCACTTTATCAAAAGAAGGTAATATGGTTTGTCTGGCATGATCTTTTTTTTAACAAACCCATGCTGGCTTCTAGTGATCGCTTTGTTCATTTCTAGGTGCTCACAAATCTGCTGCTCAATTATCTTTTCCAGAATTTTTATAGGTATTGATACCAAGCTACTTTCCTGGATTCACTTTTTTTCCCTCCTCCTTGAAGCTTGGAATCACATCAGCTCTTTCCCAATCCTCTGGCAGTTCCCCATTGCTCCAGGAGCTCTGAAAGATTTTCTTCAGTGGTTGTGAAATCACATCTGCCATCTCCTTCAGAGCCATGGGATGTAAACCATCTGGTCCTGGTGATTTGAAATTGTCTAAAGTGGATAGGTGTCCTTTCATCAATTTCTTATCTATTTGGATCTCCATTCCTGTTCTGTCTCCCACTGTGCTTCTTTTTGATAGGTTAGGCTTTTTGGTTTTCTTTTTTTGTATAAAGAGAGATGGAAATAAGAAATTAAGCAGCTCCGCTTTCTCCATGCTCTGCCATCTTCTTGCCACCTTCTCCCATTAGTAAACAGAACACTTCCTTGACCTTTTAATTTTTTTTAAATATTGAAAGAATTTTTTTTTACTTTTGCAGTTTGATTATTTTATATCCTAAAACTGCAGCTACCTAATATTATGACTTGTGAGAAATATATATCCGATGGAAAGTTAAGCTCTATTGAGACATTTATTTCAAGGTATACTTAAATATATATTTGAAAGTCTATTCAGAAGTATTTGAAGCTTTATTTGATTACTTCTCAGTAAATAGAAGTTATGGAATAATGGGTAGCATTCATATTTATTGTATTAAATGTAGGTGTCAGCGTGAAGGTAGACACAGTTATATATTACTGTTCAAAATTCATCGGCAAACATACAATCTAAAATTATACCAAATAGTGATTTTTTAATCCAATTACTGAAGAGTGAGTTCACCATATGTTCTTGGATTCTGACATAGCAATTGCTATTATGCTGAAGTAAGGACACATCCATCCATCATGTTATTTTCTAAATTTCCTGACATATTCTTAAGGTTGTCCTGCATTTCTTTCTCTTTGTAATTGCAATGATATGGAAAATAATGGCTGTGCAAAACAATTAGGGATGGTTGCAATTAGTTGATTTGTTTCAGATTTAACTTCTATTTAATAAATTGGATAAATTGGACATTACTTCACCAAAACACTTTGATTTTCCTTAGATTCCTGGGAATTCTGCATGTGGTCTTATATAAGCCTGTGTTTGTACATTGTGCTTAATGTTCTGCATGTTAAAAATAGAGTCTTAATGTCTGAACATTTGCTTCAAAACAAAATGTTTATGTTTAGTTTTAGATTGCTGCATTTTCGGTATGTAGTCCCTGACCAATACAAAAATTTGTTTATAATTTTTAAAATTTAAAAGTACAATGGCTTATGTGGTTTTTACAAATGTTGTAGGTTTTTCTAGATTTCTTTATTGGGAAAGAAATTACAAGAAACAGATTGGTGATAGTGAGGGAGCTTGTCTGTATAGACCAGTAATGGCGAACCTTTTATCCACTGAGTGCCCAAACTGTGTGCGCACATGCCCAAACTGAAAGGTGTGTGCGTGTGAATGTGCGCATGCGCAGCAGAGACCCGAAGACCAGCTAGCTGGTGGGAGATGGGACATCCCAACACCGGCAGCGTGGCAAGAGGTAAGATCTTTTTCTTTTGTGAGCTTCTGTTTTGTCGTTTGCAGGGAAACAGAAGCTCACGAAAGAAACGCCACGGAAATCTGTCCTGGGGCGACGTTTGCCATCATGGGTATAGACAGTTCTAAAATAAACAATGGGAGAAGACCGTCAACTAGGCTCTGTCTGATGTTATGAAGGATTCAGATTGTAGCAATGACTGCCTTGAGGATTGCTAGGCAATCTTAGCCTCATCCTGAAGCCATCAAACCATTCATGTAGATTGTAATCTGAACATCTTTAGTCAAAGCAATTTAAACATCTTCAGTCCACATATCATTAGCTCTTGCTTTGCCATTGTCCTGATTTTTGTACTAATGTATAACAGAGAAACCACAGTCATTTATTTATTTGATTTATCTAGCCATCCACCTTATTTAAGTAGCTCTGGGTGACTTTCAAGATTAAAAGATACAAATCCAACAAACATAATTGCCTCGCACCCAAAGATAAACAATGACCTCATTTCCCATCAGTAGTAGCAGAGTTTATCTATCCATCTGGCCCAAATGCCTAGTGAAACAGCCAAAAGACTAAAAGAGGTGGGGGACATCAAAATCTTTTTCAAAATCCAACGCCTTGCCATAACTTCTACCCAGCCAAGCCACAGTTGAGAATAAGATCTGACAATCATGATTTTGATAGTTTGAACATGTCTGCAAGGTGAATGTTGGAAAGGAAACATTCACTTGGTTGGGAAAAAAAAGAAAACAAATGCCCTTCAAAAAATATCTGGATCATCAGCTATAAAAGCGGAAGCATAGCAGTTGTATTCTAATGTCACAGAAATTATGGCATCTGCTTAGGACAGAGAACATTGAAAGGGTAACTACAGGGTATTAGCCATGTTGGTGATATCTTACAGTTTACAAGGGCATCCACATGAATTAATCTTTATATAATAAAGCTATCTGGTGATCTTAGAAAGTCACACAATTTATCTCTTTTTAAAATTAATCTATGCCATGGTTGTTTCTAGTTGGACCCACAGATTGATCTTTGATGCCTTTCATTGCTTTGATTAATGACATAACTCTTTTACTAATGTAGAGAAGAAGAAAATTGGTTGCCACCCTTTGTCATCTCTGTGGCACATGTGGTATTCCCTGATAATATTAAAGATAGTACCAGCCACTTTGGCAGATGTTGGTCAATATGTCACTTGTGCAAGCAAAGCTCACAATATTTTATGCCTCCGAAGTTATCTAATCTAAAGCTTCCTTCCAATTCAACGTATTGTTTCTTGTATGACATCAGCTAGGGAAATGTGTAATATACACAGGATGATATATTAAAGATGTCTATAAATAATAAAAAGCAATGTGTTGAGTATGGACATAGTAGAAGCATAGAAATATATAAGTTTTTGATGTAAATGTTTACCAAATGTAAGTTGGTGTGATAAAGGTATTGTTCTAATATGGATTGAGGAATAGTTCTAATAGCTAATACAGATATCATTGTCTTTTGTTTGTTTAAGTATTTAGCTTCTGTTCCATAATAGCTTCAAAGTCAGCAAAAAAATACATTTTAAAAATTACATTGAAACAAATATTTATGAATAAAGTTGCAATTTGGCATGTATTGTCTGTTGTGTTTCTTGTTGACCAGGGATATGGCTGATTTTGTATAGGATTTTTTGTTGTTGTTTTCTTGCCATATTACATAGGTTGGTGGATAATGGTAAAATGTATGAATTATACGTTTTGCATAAATATTTCATTGGCAGATAATAGGATTATTGCGATTTCAATCACATAACTGGTGTCTAGGAATTAATTATGTATCCTTGTGCTTTAAAGAAAATAATCTCAATTAAAAAAGTTTGCCTTGTTGTTTATGAAAAATATGAACTGCTAATAAAACAGAGGTCACTTTTTCATGTAAGATAAATGTTTTCAATTAATTTAACAGTATTTTCTGTACATTGCTTAAACATTGAATCTTGTTTTATTAAATACTACATAGAAACTATAGTATGTACAATATCTTTTCCCCAAGGTTTTGTGGAGAAATAATTATTTTTAATGATTCAGAAAAGTTGAAGATGCCATTATTTAGGACTGTATCTTGTAATATTATCACCAGATGGGAAGCAATTACAACTGTTGAAAGGGAAAAAATTAGCACAGAGGTGAGACATTTTATAACATTTATTGAAGATTAAAGGTAACCATTTCAGTGTTTTTAAGTGTCTCTTCACATCTGTCAATGAATTTGAATCCATGGATCTTACCAGTTACATTTAATTAATAAAAAGCTTCCTTTGTTATTGAATTCAACTGAGTATATAAAACACCACTTTAAAGATATATGAATAAGGTTTTCTAGTGTGCTTGATGATCAAAAAATATCCATAAGTGTTAAGAGTATGAAATTCTTTTGCATTTTAGAGAAATGCTCAATTACAAAGTCAGCTATAAAAATTTCAGCTATAATGATCACAGTGTGCAAAATCATTTATTTAGAATAACAGTATTTAATGGTTGAGATTAAATGTTTCCAGGTCTCTTGGTTGGTGACAAGCTTTGAGATGTCTCCTTATTGTATTGTTATTTTAAATAGCTCTGTGGAAGATGTCTAGGCTGTCATCAAGAAGAAAGAAAGATAAATACTTAATCAGTTTTGTATGTGGACTGTAGCATTTTTTTCCATAGGATGTTATGACTTTTCTTTTTCGATATTTCCACATAAGGTGATAGGTTGGTTGTTGTTACTATTATTATTATTATTATTATTATTATTATTATTATTATTATTATTATTATTATTATTATTATTATTATTATTATTATTATTATTATTATTATTATTATTATTATTATTATTATTATTACACACACACATGCACATATGTATGTATGTATGTACTGTATGTATGTATATTTCTTATTATATTTAACATACACACACATATATGTCTGTCTGTCTGTCTATCTCTATCTATCATCTGTCTGTCTGTCTGTCTATCTATCTAATTATATTTAACATAACTGCTATATAGCTTTAGGAATTACATTCATATCTGTGTCAGGTGAACCGAAGAAAATATTTCAAGATATCTTGTTGATTCCATACACATTGTACAGACATACAGTGTTACTCAACATGCAGGTGGTTTTTTGGTATATATTCAAGAATACTTTTTAAAGTGGAAAATACTTCCATTTCCCCCCCAGACTGTAATGATCCAGCTCTTCAGGGGGATAGGCCAGCTAGTTTTTGTAAATATAACATCTAGTATATGTAGAACTTCATATATTTGAACATGGTCCAGCTACAAATTGCCCTTTTTTGGAATGGGGATTTTTATTTTTACATTCTTAGAGGATAGTCAAGTTACAAAATTTGGCAGATGTCATTTTAAGTTGGATGTATGTATAATGTCAAATACTTTTTATGTTTGCCATTTCCCTGTAGCACAATAGATGCATTTTAGAGGTTCATTCCAGGCATGCCAGTGCATGTGAGTGCAAAGTATTTTGTTCATTGCAAATAATAAAGAATAAGCAATATTTATTCTTTTAGCCTTTAATTGGTGCAGCTTAATGGGACCTAGGAGATGCATATTAGGCTTTTGGTTGCTTATCAATAATTGTAACAAATTTAATTGCTTGCTTTTTTGACCTTGCTGTACCTTGCCAAGTATCTTTTTAGTTTGGAACAGGCTATAAATATTGTAAATGAACAAATAATAGTGTCTTGAATAAACATAATTGCAGGAAACTGAAAAATTGCTTTGATGCTTTCCATGTATTCAAAGAAATTTGTTTTCATTATTCGCAAACCTTAAGTTTATATGTATCTGTCTTTTAAGCATAGGTCTTAATATGTTGTGCTGGCTTCTAGGTTTTAACAGCTGACTTGGAAAAGAGGGACAATCAGCAGCAAAGGATGATGAGCCAACTGAAAGAAATACAGAGCAACTATAAAATCTGCGAAAATGAGTGCAGAGCTGCAGAATTACAGGTTACAGAGCTAGGCCAGCAACTAGAAGAATCGATCAAGGAAGCAGAGAAGTACCTAGCTGAATTCAAACAATCTGAAGTACTAAGGCTAGAGACTGAGAAGAAAAAGGAAGAGTTAAAACTCAAAGCTCAGGAATCAATTCGATCCTGGAAGCTAAGGTGTAAAAAACTAGAACATGAAAAAGAAAAACAAACTGAACTTCATAGCCAGTTGATGAAGAAGAACAATTTGGTATGGTATACATTTTTTTTATTTCCTTTAAACAATGACTTTGCATTATGTAAATATTTGCAGTGCTTCCTAAACCTGGATAAATTACCCAAATTGAGTAAAACTGATTTTTCTTTGGGTAATGTCACACAAACCGATTAATCAAGCAGTGGCACTTAAATAAGGACGCTCTGATAAGCTGTAAAAAGGATTTTCTGATAAGCGGTTTTGGGTAATGAAGAAAAAAGTTTGGAAAGGACTGGTTTAAAACTATTGAAATTAATTTGTGTAACTGTTATGAACTATTATTAAAACACATTACACTAGTAGCGAGTGAGGAGGCCTGATGAGATATGACTTTCAGTAGAAAACACTGAAATAACAAAAAAGTACAATTTAATCAAAAGACAAGGTAATTTTTTAACATTTAAAAGTGATCACAGATGGAAATTGAGTGAAGTCCTAATCTAGTCCAATTTAGATTATACTTAGTTAAATCACTAAAATCAATTAGTCATGACTAATTTATCTCGAGTTAGTATCAGTGGGCTTATGCTCATTTAGACTGACATGTTTTCTCCCTAATGCTATACTAGATCAGTCTTTGATTAGCACAACTATTCTCGCACTTCTCCTATAAGAAACATTATAAATTAAGAAGGGAATGATATAGAATTGGTTCCCTCCACCTTGCCTCATCAAAATTGGGAACTCTGTAATGTACTTAAAAACTATTACGGAAGAATTTTAAAAAATAATTTTTAGGATTGAAGGCTTAAAACTTAAGTTGATTATCGAGTATAATTTTTAGAAAGCTGTCTAGTTTTGATCATCCGGTAAAATAAAACACATTCTGAGCACTTTGCTTTTAGGGATAACTGTATTCTGTCTGGGATACTGTCTTCATGCTCCTGTTGTTTTATGCTGCAAAGACACAAGGCATCCTTTCCTGTTAAGTTGCTCTTTATCTCTGTTGGGAATACAACTTTGTGACTTTTCAGTCAACATTAATGGCTGAGATTTTATTTATTTAAAGAACTTATGTGACTGCCTTTCTTACACAGTGATCCTAGGCAGATACAGTAACCAATAAAAACTACAACATAAAAACACATTGTACCCTTCTCACCAGGCATCAGAACTACACATACTATTGATTCATTGACTCAATACCTTTCCTACACAAATACTTAGGGGAAGAGCCAGGTCTTTTGGAAGCTAAAAGTGTAGTCCCCTCCCCCTCAAAATCTCAGTTGGAAGCTATTTTAAAGGGCCTGGGCTTCAGGAATTGTGGGGACAATACATCTGTGAAGGTAGAATACTGATGAAGGTACAAAGTATGTTATACCTTTGGAATTTGGAGTGGCACATACCGTATTTTTCTGAGTATAAGAAACACTTGCCCCCCCAAAAGAAGGTGGAAATGTTGGTGTGTCTTATACACCGAATACAGCCATTTTTGGCCTCCCAAAGTCCCGCCTCGCTTGTCCCATTTTTGTGAAAAATGGGCCCGTTTTTCACAAAAATGTGGTGTGCAGAGGGTTTGGGAGGCCTGCAGAGTGCTCCTGGGGGCTGGGGAGGGCAAAACCCCCCTTTTTTTTCTTACTTACCTCTTCAAAATCTTGGTGCGTCTTACACACGGTGCGTCTTATAGTCCGGAAAATATGGTAAGCCCTACTTAATAGATAAATAAAGGATGCAAAACAAATGTAAACAATTTGTTTTTCTCTACCCTGTGGCTGATTAAAGATAGGGTTTGTACATGTCTACTTGGATTTCTTTTATAGCTTTTCCAGCAGGTTTCTTCTTGAGCTTTATAAAGCTAAGCCTCTTGTTTCCATTACTGAAAACCAGACATCTCCAAGAAGCCCACAATCCTCTTTAGGGATTTGCTTTCAGAGGTGCAAAATATGTTTTGTCAGATTGGGAGTCAGACAGTCCTGATAGCCAGAATGACTCTGAACTGGTAGTTTATTTGCAAGTTAGACTAGTTGATAGTCTCTCAGTGGATTTTCATTTGCATTCTCTCTAGAAATAGCGGTTCAGTTTCCCAAATAGGAAAATAGGTCACCACTGATTCTAAAAGGATACCCCAGTGTGAAGGTTGAGACTCTTTGGCAAGTCTTTGTCTTGTTTCATTCTATATTTGTCCAGAAGGAAAGAACTAACAGTTATGCATTTAGAGTTCAGTAATGCAATATAATTTTCAATTTTGGTGATCAGTTGAAAAATTAACATTTAAAATACCAATTCATATTGGAATTAAATGTTCCTGAATAATTTCCAGAAACAAACAAACAAAAAATCCCTTAAATACTTAAAGAAGAAGTACATTTTGAGTATGGCAGAAAATATGGCAGAAAAATGACTGGTGTGAAAATAGTAAATTAGTCCTTCTACCCTAGAGGTAAAAACATGCAAAGAGGACAGTTTTGGCAGATAGCCATCAGCAACCTGAAAGCAATAATTAAGCTTATGATTGCAGTTTCAAAATAATCAACCAACATAGGAAACACAGATTTAATACCGAAAAGCTTTTTTTTTATGTCCTGAGAAGGCTTCAATGTGATATACACCACATTGACAAGTTGGTGGATTTTCTTGCTTGCTTTATAATTAATCATTCATTTACTTTACATTCTGTCAATGCAAATTATACTTAGCAGAATTTAAAAGTTTCCCGTCTAAGATAAAAATGCAGATCAACCCTTTAGTTCGCAATAGGTCAGGAATTCTTAAAAATCCTCAAAAGGGCAGAATAAAAAGGAATATCGGTAAGACGTTTTGGGGGAGGAAGAGAATGTTAACACAAGGTTCTAAGGACCCAAGATTTTGCTGGATGGCCTAATAGTAGGCAACTGCTTAGCAGGAAAAGAGGATAATTTGAATTTAGTCTAAATATAAATAGCAATGTTTAATACAGGTTGTGTGGAATGTTTGACAACTTAGGATAGGAGATGACGTATATATATATATATATATATATATATATATATATATATATATATATATATATATATATATATATATATATGTAGGATATATAATATATATATATATATAATACACACACACATTTTTTATTTTGTCTTTGATGATTTTTATATGATTACTTAAAAGAGGGCTGTGAAAATATCGACAGACCCCTCACATCCTGGACATAAATTGTTTCAACTTCTACCCTCAAAACAACGCTATAGGGCACTGCACACCAGAACAACTAGACACAAGGACAGCTTTTTCCCAAATGCCATCACTCTGCTAAACAACTAATTCCCACAATACTGTCAAATTATTTACTAAGACTGTATTACTATTACTGTCATCCTTCCTATTACCTATCTCTTTCCATTTACGACTTTAACCATGTTGCTTGTATCTTTACAATTTATATTGTTTTATTTGTTTCCTAGCACATTTTGATTGCTTATTAGTAACCCATGACTATCACTGTGTTGTATCTTATGATTCTTGATGAATGTATTTTATTTTTTCTTTATGTACACTGAGAGCATATGCACCAAAGACAAATTCCTTGTGTGTCCAATCACACTTGGCCAATAAAGAATTTTATTCTATTCTATTCTATTCTATTCTATTCTATTCTATTCTATTCTATTCTATTCTATTCTATTCTATTCTATTCTATTCTATTCTATTCTATTCTATTCTATTCTATTCCATTCTCTTAAGATCAATGCTGGTGGTAGAATTATATTTCTTGGCAAATAAACCAAGAATAATCCAGAAAGGGGATAAAAGCGGTTAGGGCTGGGCAGATGTGAAAAATGCCAAACCATTCAAATCTGAAAGGGCTTTGACTGGGTAGATAATGCCCGAATGTGGAACATATTAAGACTCATGAACATGTCTGAGCCTGTAATTACTCTTTTGAGGAACTTGTACAATGAGCAAGACGTTATTGTAAGAACTAACTTTGAAGAGACTGGTTCAGGAAAAAGAAGCGAGACAAGAATGGATCCGTTTTACTCATAATGTTAAATCTATATGTAAATAAGTTAAATATTGGGAGAGTAGCCTATTCGAAGAAAAAAACAGCAGGCATCTAATCACTTGAATTAATGCAGATAATGCTAACTTGTTAAATGAAAATGAAGAAAAAATTAGGAAGAGAAAATTAGGTAGTTATGAGAGACACACACATACACCTGAGCTGCTTTTATGCTATGGTTTTTTTTTTAATTTTACACTTTCTAGCGTCACTAAAGTGAAATGGGTGGCATGTGACAGATAGATAAATAAATGACAGAAAGTGAAAAATCTGGATTAATGTTGAATATTAAAATGACCAAGTTAAACTCAACGAGCATGCTTAGTGAACTCACAGTTAACATTGAAGAGGTGAAGACTATAAACAGTTTATAGTTTATAAGTTTTTTCAACTCATAAATGCATAAAGATGGATAGTTTGTTGAGGAAGTAAATTAATTCCAGGGAGGAAGGTAGTGATAAAAAATATCATGAAGTATAGGCTATTTCTATGGCAACAAAGATCAGGATAGTTAAATCAATCATTTTCTCCAGTGAAGTTGTGAAAGCTGGATATTGAGTAAGAACAAAGGAAAAAAGATAGATGTCATTAGATTATGGATTTGGAGATAGCTGCTCAGAAAACTATGAACTGCAAGGAGAACCAGTCAGTCCATCATGGAAAAAAATAAAAGTAAACTATTGTAGAGTTAAGGTGGCAAGGTGGCGCAGTGGTTAAAAGCAGCATTGCAACCTTCAGCTGATTGCTAGTTCAGCAGTTCAGCTGTTCAAATCTCACCAGGCTCAAGGTTGACTCAGCCTTCCATCCTTGGGTAAAATGAGGACCCAGATTGTTGGGGGCAATATGCTGAACTCTGTAAACCGCTTGGAGAGGGCTGTAAAGCACTATGAAGCGGTATATAAGTCTAAGTGCTATTGCTATTGCTAAGGAGCATCAAGCATAAATTCATATATTTCAACTATGTTATACTAGAGAGAATCTTGAAAAACTTTCTGTGCTTGGCAGAGTTGAGGCAAGTTAAAAAAGGAGGAAGGCAATGAAAGGATCCAAAATCAGGGAAATTATTAGAATGAACAACTTCAAATTATTGCTAGGGAGACATTAAGTTGAAAGGGCTTTTACCTGTACAGTTATCAGGATTTGAGTTTAATTCAGTGGCCTGCATGTTTGGTTATTTTTAATAGCAAAAGAAACGATTGTAAGGGAGATATATATTTACTTTGAAAAAATAAATATTGGAAAAAATATAATTAATCTTTCTAATAACACAGGGGTGTCAAATTTGATTTCATTGAGGGCCGCATCAGAGTTGTGTTTGACCTTGGGGGGGGCAGGGGGGGCATGGCCAATTTGACTTCACTCATGTTGGGGGCACCTGTGGTGGGTGGGGCTGAGGAGATCCACTGTCTCCAGCGGAGGAAGGCGAGACCAGGGAGATGGCCAAACCCTTGTCCTCCAGAGGAGCCTCACCGTCCCTCTTAGGCCATGCAGAGGACCCCTGGATGGCAGCACAGGCTGTCCAGAGCCTAAGCAGTGGAGGACAAGTGCCCAGCCTGGCCCTCAAGCTCCCAGGGCACTGGACCCCACAGTCCAGCCCAGCCCCACTTCCCTGAGGGGGTGCCCGGCTGCACTTAGCTCCTCCTCGAGGCTACTGCTGCTGTGCTCACTCTCCTTGCTCATGGTGTGTGTGGGAGGGCAAAGTGTCTGAGTAAGAGGGAGGCCCACTCCCTCTCCATGCAAGTAACCAAAGCATCCTCAGCGATAGGATGGGAGACCACCAGGAGAGGTCAGGAGGAGGAGACAAGGGGATGGCAAAAGGGCAGCAGGGCTGCTGATGGCTAAGTGCTAAGGTAAGACTTTCCTCAGACCCTCCCTCCCTCTCATTATAATCTTCCTTCCTTCCTTCCTTCCTTCCTTCCTTCCTTCCTTCCTTCCTTCCTTCCTTCCTTCCTTCCTTCCTTCCTTCCTTCCTTCCTTCCTTCCTTCCTTCCTTTTTCTCTTTTATTCTTTTTCCTTCCCTCTTCATTTTCCTTTCTTTCTGATTCCATCCCTCATTCTTTCTTTTTCCGTCCTTGCTCTCTTCCCATCTTCTCTTCTTTTTCTTTTTCTTTTCTCTTTCCCTTTCTCCTTTCTTGTCCCTTCTTGGATGCTCAAATGCAAAAGGGGAAACATTTCTCGATGCCTCCTTGCCTTGTGATCAAATGCCACTTTTGCTGGTAGTTTGTTTTGCTAGCACTCTGCCAATGAAAATGGAGCTTGGGAGGGCCGTGGGCGCCCCTCCCAAACTCCATTTCCAGCTGCAATAGCCTGCTCCAGCACTCTGCCCGCAAAAACAGAGCTTGGGAGGGCCTCCTGCGCCCCTCCTGAGCTCCGTTTTTGGTTGCAACGGCCTCCTCCAGCACTCTGCCAGCGAAAATGGAGCTCGGGAGGGCTGCCCGCACCCCTCCCAAGCTCTGTTTTCAGCTGCGACGACCTCCTACAACATTCTGCCAGTGAAAATGGCCACCACTAGGTTGTAGATCAGCGCTCAGTCAGTCTAGGCTGGGCTGAGGCCCGTGGGCTGAGGCCCGCGGGCCGGTCTTTCGCTGTTTCCAGAGTGGCTCTGCGAGCCATATCTAAGCAGCCCATGGGCCAGATCCCGCCTGCAGGCCTTGAGTTTGACACCCCTGTAATAACAGAACAGAATGGGGCTGTGGGGGGGGATTGGTTTTCCTATCAGCGTATAACCTTCTGTATACCTTCAAGCTCTATTCTGAATCAAATACATACATAGGCATTTCAGAATTTGGGAAATGCTGGCTTTGTATATATGTATGCATGCAAATATGAAAACGTTGCTTGAATATTTGAATAATGAAAAGCAGGTAACAATCCTATGAAGTTTCCTTATATGTTTAGTTGGAGGAGTGGTATACCAATAAACTCCAGACTTGCAAACTATATCATATAAAGAGGTATATAATCTACCAAACACCTAATCACATTGTTAGTGCAATTAGCAAAGTTTATGCAGTGATGCATTGATCATTTCTTTTTTTTTTTTTGGATCATTGATCATTTCTTCTTTTTGATCATTTGCTTTCCATTTTGAACAGCGGCATTTTGTGCCTTTTCTTCCCATAACTGATCCTTAGACCACTCACCTCTGCCCTATTTCATTTGAACTGTAGGTTCTTAAAGAAAAGGATGAATTGAAGAGCCAGCTCCTTTCAACTATGCACCAGATGGAAAATCTTCAAAAGGAACTGACAGATGTTCTTGAGAAAAGGGCCAGACAAGAAGAGGAGCTGCACTGTAAAGAAATGAAACTCAGTGAAGCTAGATCCTTGCAGATGGCTTTTGAACAAGATACCAGAGATGTTAGAAAAACTGTGGATAACCTTGAGAACAAACTGCAAAAGGAGAGCCTAATACAGACTCAAATAAGAACTGAAAAACAGCATTTAGAGGAAGAACTTGCAAATATCAGTGTGATCCATGAAAAGGATCAAGCAAGATTGTCAGAGATGCAAGAGGTTATAAAAAACCTGAGTGCTGTTCGGGCTGACTTGGCCAATCAAGTAGCAGAAGAGAAGAAATCAAAAAAAGAAATGGCGAAATCAGCGATGGAACTTCAGAAACAAATAGAGTCCGTTCGGGAGGAGATGACTACAATCAATAAGCAATTGAAACTGGAAAGAGATGTCCACAAACAGGAGCTAGGAGAACTTCAGTCAGAATTGAAGCAGATGAAAACCAAACATGATCACCGTGTCCAAGAGATGATGAAGCTATTCAACCAAGAAAAAGAGGAGGCAGCTATTAACATTGGAATGTTGAAGGTATCTCTGAGATGGTCAACATATAGTCATTATTATTGCATAGTTTGGTATAGATGGGATTTAATGAAGTTGGGTTCTGGTGAATTGCTGCCTAAATAGTGTGATATTGGGTAATATTTTACGTGGCTGTTACTTTACTCTGACCTTTACCAAAATTATTTTGTTTTTACATATTGTCTATCTTGGTTTTTTTTAAAGAAAGAGCTGTATAGGCAAGAGCTGGATGAATGGTTATCATAATCTGAAAAAATTATGCAAGGCAGGTGCAGAATTGGAAACAGAGAAGAGTTTTGTGGGATCATGCCATAGGCCCATCTAATCCAATATTCTGTATCACACAGTAACCAAATGAATACATTAGGAAATACATAGTTTTGGACACTAAAAGTTAACCTCCTTCCATAATCACTTTTGAGTAATCAGCATTTAAGGCAAGAAGATAGTAAACAACCATCAATATTAGTAGTCACAGTATATTAATACTCCATGAATCTTTCCATACCTTTAAAAAATATCCAAATTGGCTACCATTATTATAGTTGCTGGCAACATATTCAAATTTAACTATGTACTGTTTCGGGGAAAAAAGCCCTCTGTCAGTTTTGAACATCCTTACATTTAGTTCAAACTAGACAATCAATGCCCCATTGGGTTGTCATTTAAGAGATATGTCCTTACCAGAATAGAAAAGCAGAATGACTATGGTGGGTTAAAAAAAGCAGTAGGAATGGGAACAACGTCTGACGTCTTGCTGACTTCCTCATTGAGTTTCCTTGTGGCAAGCTGACAGGAAGCATAAGAAATTTTCCTCCATCCCCTTCCTTCTTTCTCTTTCTCCCTGTCATTTTGTCATTGTCTCCCTCCCTCAAACGCCTGCTGGCGTTTGAGGGAGGGAGACTTTGCTTCGGGAAAGCTTCCAGGGAGAAAGCCAGAGGGGAATCCAATAGAAAACTGTTGGATGGGGGAGGAAAAAAAGAGATGCGCAGAGATGTAGGTCAGGAATGATATGGGTGCTGTTCAAGAGGTTCCATGTGGTTTGAGGAGAGCATGTGTGTAGGTAGCGTGAATCAAAAAGGGTGAGTGAGGGTTCATAAGAGTATGTAAGATGCTGTAAGGATCAAGTAAGGATGTGGAGGATGCGGGACAAGAATAATGCATGGGGGTCTCAGTGTTGTGTGAGAGTTAATCTGCCAGTTGGAGATTGTGTGTGTGTGTGTGTGTGTGTGTGTGTGTGTGTGTGTGTGTGTGTGTGTGTGTGTGTGTGTTCGTAGGGCGCCGGGGGTTGCTTGAAAGTACACAAGACCGCAGGGGTGAAATGCTACCGGTTCGGCCCAGTATGGGCATACCGGTAGCGGCGGCCGCCTGTGGTTCGTAGAAGCGTGAGGTGGCAGCGTGAGGCTCCGCCCACCTGCCTGGATGTCACCATTGTCTTTTTTTTAACCCTTGTGCATGCACAAATCCTTCTGCCCATGCACACAGGGTGAAAAAGCGCGCGCGATGGTGGCGAGTAGAGCGAGCGCTTCCGAACTGGTAGGGAAGGTAAGTAGCTTTCACCGCTGCACAAGAGGTCCCTTCCAGGTCAGGTATGTGTGTGGGGAAAGGATTCATGAGGGTATGCAGGAGGTGCTTACATAGGAAAGACACCTGAAGGGATGGGAGAAAGCAGGAACCCCATGCTTGAGCTGCAAAGAGTGCATAGGTGTTCCTTCCACCTTGTTGCTTCTTCCTTGCCTTCCTACTAGGCAGGTAAGTGGCTGCTGCTGGGGAACTGAATGGGAAACTGTCATGGAATGTTGAAAATGAAGATCATGTGACTGTAGCACCAGTAGCAGAGCAGTAGTAGCACTGAAGCAGTCACAACTTCCCCAAATTTCATATCCTATGGAGCCAGGAGTCCTATATATTGAACACATTCTGTAAGTTAACACATTTGAGGTACCCTAGCTCAAAAATTATTTCCCTGTGATGCACTGTTTTACCCAGTTAAAAGTCATGACAACAAGAGTTTTAGTTGTATACAGAAGTGTACCTTCAGGTTGTAATAGAGGGATGAAAAAACTTCTCCATGTTAGCTGCACTATAAATTGTCAGTCTGTTATGGAGCTGTGGTGGTAGAGTGGCTAAAATGCAGTATTGCAGGCTGATTCTGCCCACCTCCAGGAGTCGATCTTGACCGGCTCAAGGTTGACTCATCCTTCCATCCTTTCAAGGTTGGTAAAATGGGGACCCGGATTGCTGGGGGCAATAGGCTCAGTCTGTAAAGCACTTAGAGAGGGCTGTAAAGCAGTTATGAAGTAGTATATACAGTAAATCCAAGTGCTATAGCTATTAAGTGTCCCCTTTCCTTCCTTTATTCCAAGTAATAAAATTTCTGCATAGAGGAGATGCTTCAGCTATGTCATCAATACTCTAAGTATAATCTTTCCATGGGCTTTACTGCATAAAAGATGTAGGTAGTTATATTGTTAGTTCTGTTTGAATTCTCTTTCTAATGATCCAAAGCACAGAATTTGCTTTTTTCAAATTGGATTTTCATTGTGCTGTCTGTTGTGATTCCAAGCTGTCTTTCCTGACCCATCATTGCCTGTTCTGGTTTCATTCATTTATGGGAAATGTTGGGGGTAAGCACCTGGTCAGATTAGTAGTAACAGTATAAACTGTTCATCATTACATAACTTTTCAAATAACAGTTATTCCTATAATAGCAATAGCAATAGCACTTAGACTTATATACCGCTTCATAGTGCTTTACAGCCCTCTCTAAGCGGTTTACAGAGTTCAGCATATTGCCCCCAACAATCTGGGTCCTCATTTTACCCACCTCGGAAGGATGGAAGGCTGAGTCAACCTTGAGCCGGTGAGATTTGAACAGCTGAACTGCTGAACTGCAGTGCTGCATTTTAACCACTGCGCCACCTCGGCTCTATAAGTACTTGATGCTTGATAAATCAGAATAAATGGAGTTAAAATACATTGTTTTCACTATGTAACTATTGTATTGACAATAAATAAACCAGATGGGGATTTAGTTTGAAAAAAATAAGCTACAGTTTGATTTCAGACTTGCTTTTCTTTTTATGCTATATTTTCTCTTTACCACAATTGTAGTTTTCCTCTTACTTGTATGGATAAACCTGTTTCCTCCCTTAATAAAACTGGATATCTATTGGGTATTAAGAAACATCAAATTACGTACTACAAAAGAAATTTTTGAACCAGTATTTTCCTCTAAATTTCTGGGCCATTAATATGAAATACTGAACACTTCATTTCTTGTCTGGTTTCCTTCCAATAGTCAGAACTTGTAGAAGAAAGGAATTTTGTAAAAGCTCATCGTCGCCAAGTAGAAAAAATGAAAATTGAATGTGATAAGCTAACAGCGGAACTAACCCACAAGGAAGAAGAAAATGCAAGAATTAAGCGAAAATGCAACATAATAAAACAGGAATTAGATGAAAAGGTAAAAGAAAAATATAGACCTGTATAATAGAACAGTACCTGTTCAAAGGAAAAACTACATTTACGAGTTAAGAAATATTTATTTTTTTATGATGTAAATTTCTATCTTAGTGATCTTTTTGTTTTACTCTTCCATTTTCTCCAAATGCAAAAAGGAAACATGGCACAAAGAAAGTCTTCTTGTATTTTATATTTATTTATCTAGTTGTATACCGCTGCATAATAAATATGGTGACAACAGACTATTACATGAAACACTCTGACATTGTAGTTCTGAGTATTGGTCCACAGTTGAGGTCCTATAGTTGAATCATGAGAAAATTGCTTATGATAGCCTGCCCAAAAAGTTTCAGGTATGCCGCACACTAAATTCCAAACTTGTGCTCTGCCAAATCAAGTATACACTGATAAGAATTCTCCCTCCCCAAAAGTAAAATATTATTAGGAGTGTCCCAAAGGGGTTTTTTCAAGAGGCAACTGAACGTTCTGGTTTTTCTTTGAATACATTTCGCTTCTCGTCCAAGAAGCTTCTTTAGCTCTGGCTGGATGGTGGGGAATGGAAGCTGTACAGATCTGCAGTCTACAACACAGTCCTTTCAACAGTTCCAAGAAGGCTCCACACCCATTTGCACTACTCTGGTAACCCCGCCGACATAGATAAACATCCACGTGGCCTTACCATTTCTCTAAAAGAATACAAATGATCAGCTGTCTGCAGGGAGTATAAATCCTTCCATTCCCCACCATCCAGCCAGTGCTGAAGAAGCTTCTTCGATGAGAAGCGAAACTTCTTCAAAGAAAAACCAGAAAGTCCAGTTGCCTCTTGAAAAAGCACCTGTGGGACAACCATGACCTGGATGACTGAGAATCTTCATAGACATTATTAGGAATGATTTGAGTTTATAAATAGACATTCCCTGAACTGCTAGCAGCATTTTAATGTTCAAAAATGATCTGAAATGCCATTGTTTATTATTATATTTATATTCCAACCTTATTTTGTATAACTTAAGGCAGCAAACAGAATGCTCCTACCCCCTATTTTCTCCACAACAACATTCCTGTGGGATAAGTTGGGCTGGTACAGAGGGAAGACTACAATTCATGATCTCCTGGGTTATATCCTGGACCTTAGCACTGCACCAAACTGGCTAAAAAACTACAGCCACCCAACATGGAACTTGAACCCACAACCTTGCAGTTGAGTGCCATGCTCTATGGAATGAGCTAACAGTGTTTTTTTGAGATCAGATTATTTATTCCTAATTGATATTGTCCTTACTATACATGGCATACTGTCCTGGGAGATCAAATGATAGAAATGTAAACTGCCTTGAGTTGCAAGAGATAAATAGTATAAACATGTAATTTATGAATTCAAAAACTTCAAAACTGATTCCATCAGACCTACAGGAAAAGAAATAAATGCCATCAAGTACCGATTAGTAATTTAGTTCAGAAAATAAATGACCTGCTTTAGATCAGTGCATTTGAATTGTCATAGCTACAAAAAAATTAACATCTGCCAATGTTTCAATGTGCGATATTTTCTCTTCCTGTGATAGTGACTCCAGCCCTGGTTTAAAATGAAAAAGTTGGTTTTTTTAAAAGCAATAGCTTTACATTAAGGTAAGAGGTATTGTTAACTGTTTTGAAAAAACAGTTCCTGCCAGTGTGCATTGTTAATGTAGCTGAATGATAATTGTACTAATATAAATTTAGGTGGGCCTGGGTAGGTAAGGCAGAGAAAGGCTATATACCAATTTTTCTATTAAGGAAAGGCAGTGTTTTACATTAGTGTGTGAGAATATATATATGTATGTTGACAAATGTGTCAACATTTTCTTCAGACTGTTTGGATAAATAGCAAAATGTTTCAAATTGACAAGTTCAGTTATCCTGTGGCCATAGTTAGATACAAAAATGGCCTAATTAATTTATGAAAAATACTGATGTACTCCAATGCCCTTAACCTCACAGCAGTGGTGAAATCCAATTTTTTTTACTACCGGTTCTGTGGGTGTGGCTTGGTGGGCGTGACAGGGGAAGGATACTGCAAAATCCCTATTCCCTCCCCACTCTGAGGCCAGCCAGAGGTGGTATTTGCCGGTTCTCCGAACTACTCAAAATTTCCGCTACCGGTTCTCCGAACTACTCAAAATTTCCGCTACCAGTTCTCCGAACTACTCAAAATTTCTGCTATTGGTTCTCCAGAACCTGCTGGATTTCATCCCTGCCTCACAGGGATGAAATAATGAAAAAAAAAGTTTCTCTGGTTTGCCTTTTTCTAGCTCCACTGTATAGCAACATTTTCCTTTCCAGGATTTTGTTTCCCATTAGAGCTTCCTTTGCAAACTACAGGTTTGGATAGTTTCTCTGTTGTTCATTGGCATATTCTTTTTCTCTCTTGTTCATTGGCATATTCTTCAGGGTTTTTTTAACCTTCTGAGTTGTTTTCTTTTAGCATGTTTTTAGTGTTTTCCGAGAGGCTCAACTTACAACACTGAACATCTTTGTTCTATACTAGCCTTTTATAGTTTAATACTTCTGGCAATGCCATGAAATTCTTTATTCTTACTAAGTATTCTGTGGAAAGTGATAGAAATAGGCAAAGGGATTTAACAGGCTTCAAGATTATTACCAAGACGTGACAAATTTATAATGTGATGTTCCAATGAAACCTTTGAAACAAAAACATTCTGCCCTTTTTAAAAATAAAAATGTAGGTTCATCCTGTAATTTGAAGAACTCGGAGATAGCATCCCATAGGAAATTGCTAATGGTTTTCCATGTTCTCCGGTCGGTTACACAACTACAACGTTGCTTAAACATTTGGCTCATAAATAAAAGTACTAGTGGATTCCAGCAATTTCCAAAGGCTGTCCAGGCCAAGCTGTGTTTGGATTTGCACTTTCTGATGACAGGTTTTCTAATGACTCTTCTTCCTGCATGGATATAATTAAAGAGAGAATAAGAGAGCACAGAGTCTACTTTTACCAAATCAAAATATTTCCCTGGGTAAAAGAGACCCACGATTGGATTCTTACTATTGTGTTCTTTGGATCAGAGCAGAGCAGCTGCTCAAAGCAACCTCTTTATAATGTCAAAAGAAAAAAAATGATCAAATGAGAAAATGTCAAACAAGGATTCATTTTTGAGAACTTGATCAGAGGACTGCATTCTGGTTTTCATTTCCTTGGGAGCTTTTTTTTTGTGTGAGTTATTTATTAAATATGTTTTCTTTGTATCCCTAGGAGGTGGTGAGAAAATGAACCTTTGACCTAATCTAAAACTATGTAAATGAACATCTTTGGAGTTTATCCTCCTACTCCGCATCCCATCATGGCTTTCTTTTGTAAAATAAAGGCAATGCACAAGCAAAATCATTGCATAGTGTTGTATTAGGAACATTAAATAATTCACAGCAATCTTTTTTCTCCTGTAATCCTAGAGGACAGTTATCTTCAATATGGGCAGATTTCAGTGTTACAAAATGAATTCAAAGTGGCCATGTGATGATCCCCAATGTATGCCGGGAATTTCAGTAGTGGAAATGATCTACATCTCCATGGTATACTCTGAGCTTGGTTGTTTGCAAGTTACCATGTCTGCATTGGGCAGCTATCTAAATTTATTTATTAAATAAATTTTATTGCTTAACTAGGTATCATTAACCAACTAGGATGTTGCTTTGTTGGGTAATGAAACTTCTGCAAGTAAATAACCAAATTCAAAAGGTATAAAGAACTTCATAGTTCAACACTGAACTGTATATATTCTCTGTTATTTATTGTCTTTTTCTGCATTTGTTGTGAAATATATTGAGATTACCAACAATTGCTTATTACAAGTAACTTCAACTTATTTATACTCAATCATCTGAAAATTGCTAAATAAACCACAGACTGATATGCCATCATCAAAATTCCATTTCTTCCTAGAAAATATCTCACATGTATGTATGTACTTTAAAAAAAAAATCCACAATTTGCAATGACAAAATTTGCTTACACTCAAATAACTGAAAATGTATTTGGAATGGAGGGAAAAATACAATATATATGACGAGAGCAAAATAAGCTCGAAATAGATCTATAATAGTCTCCCTTTATTTTCATTTATCAGCAAAAAAATCCTACACACACACACACACACACACACACACACACACACACACACACACACACACACATATATATATATGACGAGAGCAAAATAAGCTCGAAATAGATCTATAATAGTCTCCCTTTATTTTCATTTATCAGCAAAAAAATCCTACATACATACATACATACATACATACATACATACATACATACATACATACATACATACATATATATATATATATATATATATATATATATATATATATATATATATATATATATTACAAAAGAAACTTAAAACAGAATAGAAAGGATAAAAAGTGCAGGGAAAAAGTAAAAGTAAAAATATAATAAAGAAATAAAGAAGTTGTATATATATATATATATATATATATATATATATATATATATATATATATATATATATATATATATATATATATATATATATATATATATATATATATATATATATATATATATATATGTTTGTGTGTGTGTGTAGCATTTTTTGTTGATAAATGAAAATAAAGGGAGACTATTATAGATCTACTTAGCTCTCATCAGATAGCCATACCCTTACTGGGATTTGAACCTGGGCCGCCTGCCTTGTAAGGCAGCTGCTTAACCTCTAGGCCACAGGCTCTATTCCCTATTAGCTCTTCACCAGGAAAGGGTTATATATGTTTTTTCTGTTGTATCATCCTGGTGTACCCAAATATGGGAGAAAGCATCACAGCTTCCTATTGCCTTTCGGCCCCTCCCTGGGACCATCCAGGCAGTTTCTATTGTGTGTCGGCTATAGAAACTGCCTGGATGGTCCCAGGGAGGGGCCGAAAGGCAAAAGGAAGCTGTGATGTGTTCTCCCATATTTGGGTACACCAGGATGATACGACAAAACACACACACACACACACACACACACACACACACACACACACACACACATACACATATAGTGACTCGCAACTTTTATGATAAGCATAAACTCTTTTCAATAGGACAAATGGTTTTCCTACCATTTGGGTAATGGGTAAAAAGACCCATTAGCTGTTAAAGCCATTAAGTCTTGAAAAATCTCACTTTTCTATATTTAAATTTATAACCGTATTGGTGATTGTAGATTATTTTTTAAATTAGTACTTGGAGATACAGTAATTCTTCAGCAGATGGACTGTGATCCTGTGACTTACAAGGCTAGATACACTTTAAAACAATATGGAAGTTAGCATGCAGTTCCTACAAAGAAGAGATACATTTAAAATAAAATCCTCTCCCATTACTATGGATGTAAGTCACGAATGGATCACAGTGTTTTCTATTAAGCTGAAGGATGCTATTATATAATCACATACAGTAATTAGTTATGGAAATTCATTTCTGTTTGAATACAAAAGAAAATTCTTTGGCTATTTGTTATTGCCATAATAAATATTGTTATGGTCATAACAAATGAAATACCAAGACATATGAAACAACAAGACTCCAAGATAGTATGGCTTTAGATATCAGTAATGAGAGGTGCAGTGGAAGAATGCAGTCCTTTTTTAGCTTGCTGGAAACAACTGACTATTGTGGGAAACGGGTTGTAGGCTAACTGGAGCTTGAGAATGATCCAGCAGGAGATACTGGGTTTGTTGTTGTCCTTGGAATGGGTCCATTCTGAAATGATTCTACTTCTTATCTCTGCTTGGGCTTTAACATGCTCTCTCCATAGATATGAGGCCAAAGATGTTATGTGAGAGGCTTTGTGTTGGAACTTGATGCACCTCATGATGTGCTGCGATAAGCTGCTGAGTTACCTGGCATTTTTTTTAAAGGTCGTTTGATTATAGGGACAAGAAGGGGGATGCTTTTCCTTGAAAACTGTTAGGAGATGTTAGCTTATGCTACTGATTTTAGTCATTTGCCCTGCTGAGTTGAGCTGCATACAAATATAAGTAATAAATAAATCTGTAGGCATAGTGTTATGCTAGTAGAAAGATTGTAGAGCTGAATTTAGAACTTGTATCAAGGCTAGCCCAAAGATTTAGAAAAACCAAGAGTCTCTCCTTCTCTCAATAGGGCTGACAACTTTTGCTCATCCTTCCCACAGCTTTATTGATTTGATGGGATCTGTAAAAAAAGTTGAAAAAGATTTTTCATTCTTCAGAATGCCAAAGCAGTTTGGTCCCAAAAATAATGGCACTTTAACAAAGGCATTGAGAGGGATGGCCTTAGCTTCTTTGCAGTAATACTATCGCTACTTCCATAGATGACAATTGCACTCGTTTGAACCTCTCTCTGTACAGCTTTGTTAGTGGCAGCAACAAGTTGCAGAATTTTCTAGCAGGAGGTGATTTTTCTCAGTGCCACAGTACCAGTTATCTTCCCTAGTGCAACGTCTAATTGATGTATCAAGCGGTATATTTTGAGAGTTTAAAATGGCAGCAACTTGCCGTCGAAGTTTAAACTTCAGCAGATATTCTGCTCTGAAATACTCTGAAACTTAGGATTTTGACTAAATGTAGATCATTCCCTCCAGTTTATCCTCATTATCCTCCTCTTATATTGATTGATTGCAGAAATCCCGTCTTCCTAATGGACAAAATGCAAAGATAGGAATGCTCTGCATATAATTCTCCAGTCTCTTCTGCCCAACATATATTGATGCTTTAAACTCAGCTGTCGTGAGTGAGATGTTTTGTATCAGGCCAAAGCTGTCAGCTGAGAAAGAACTGTAGCACTGAAGTGTAAAATTAAACAATTTTGCTTTGGAATAAATCTTCAGATATTGGATATGAGCTGTTCTGTGGGTTCTGCTTATTTGCTGGATGGAAGAATTTACAGAGAGCTCGGGTGACGGTATATATATATATTGCCATTTCTGAAAGCTAGAAGTGCAAACTACAGTAAATGGCATTAACAATTATTTCCACCCTGTCTTCACTGGAATAGCTGCTACTTTTGCTGACTAAAGACTACGTAGATTACGTTGGCTCTTTGCTAACTTGTTTATTCCATTATGTCAACTGTGTCCACTCTGGCTTAACTTTTCTTTCTACTGAAATGCCAGCTTAACTCTGAACCACTAGTGCACTAAATACTGTAAATATAATTGTAGCTGAAATGTAAGAGAGCCTGGTGGGAATCTATCTATCTATCTATCTATCTATCTATCTATCTATCTATCTATCTATCTATCTATCTATCTATCTATCTATCTATCATCTATCTATCCATCTATCATCTGTCTGTCTGTCTGTCTGTCTGTCTGTCTGTCTGTCTGTCTGTCTGTCTGTCTGTCTGTCTGTCTGTCTGTCTGTCTGTCTGTCTATCTATCTATCTATCTATCTATCTATCTATCTATCTATCTATCTATCTATCTATCTATCTATCTATCTATCTATCTATCTATCTAATTTCAATACCAGCCATGTCACCTAAATGATTCTCTCTCTCTGTACCTCTGTGTTTTCTGGTCACCTATTTCATTTGAAATTAGTAACTTCTAGAAATCTTCAAGACTGTGGCCTGCAGCAGAATGTCTTCATTTCAGCCTTCTCACCTTCGTGTTTTCATTCCTTTCTGGAATTCAACTTTGGTTCTGTTCACCTCTGTATGCCTTCATGCCACACATATTTAATTTATAAATACTAGCTTTTTAATAACCAAGTTTTTGGTTACGATGGAAGAAAATCTTTGAGTTTTGAGAAGAAAATCCCTAAGTCTAAAAGATTTACTAAACTATTCAAAAAATAACTTGATGGAATCTAAACCAATCAGGGTTAAGGATGATTTAGAGTTCGTTATAGGTACAATACTGCTCCAGCAGTGCTCCATCCTATATGTTTCTACTCACTTCCTGGGATGTTGCTGCTTCAGAGAAGGAAATCTGTCCTAAACTATACTGCACAAGAAATAATTCATATAAGCTATTGAAAAAGTCATGACTTGTCATTGTTTTCCAACTGGAGAAAGCACAGTGAAGGCTAGTGGCTTCTGGATCTGCAATGGCATTATGTCTAGAATAGAATAGAATCGAATCGAATAGAATCGAATAGAATCGAATGGAATGGAACGGAACGGAACGGAACGGAACGGAACGGAACGGAACGGAACGGAACGGAACGGAACGGAACAGAACAGAACAGAACAGAACAGAACAGAACAGAACAGAACAGAATAGAATAGAATAGAATAGAATAGAATAGAATAGAATTCTTTATTGGCCAAGTGTGATTGGACACACAAGGAATTTGTCTTTGGTGCATATGCTCTCAGTGTACATAAAAGAAAAGATACATTTGTCAAGAATGGTTGTCATAGGGTTCAAGTAAGCAATCAGGAAACAATCAATATTAATATGAATCGTAAGGATACAAGCAACAAGTTACAGTCATACAGTCATAAGTGGGAGGAGATGGGTGATAGGAACGATGAGAAAAACTAATAGTAATAGTAATGCAGCCTTAGTGAATAGTTTGACAGTGGTGAGGGAATTATTTGTTTAGCAGAGTGATGGCGTTTGGGAAAAAACTGTTCTTGTGTCTAGTTGTCTTGGTGTGCAGTGCTCTATAGCGACGTTTTGAGGGTAGGAGTTGAAACAGTTTATGTCCAGGATGCGAGGGGACTACCTGCCGTAGGTAGCTAAATAAATGCTTTATTGCAAACCTGGCTTACTTAGATGCACAAGCATGTGCTACTGGCTGCTTGTTTGATTTGCCAATCAACTCATAATGATTCTTTTTTCCCTTGAATTTCTTAACCATGGGAAATCAATTTATTTGAAAAGTGATTTTTGAAAATAATTTACATCCAAACATGTGGAAATTGTAACTGCAATGCTGGGGTTATAAGGAGTTTCTGTAATTAGTATTGTAGACTTTCGGCAGACTTGTAAAGTGGTTTTCAACAACCTATGGTAATAACGTTTCAAGCACTTATAAAATAACAGCTTTCTACTATTGAAACTTTGAGGCATTTTAGTTCAGGAATTGTTATCAGTCATATGGAAAGCAATGAAGTTAAATGTATAACCTGACTGCATTGTACAAAAGATGAAGTAGTCAATGTGCCAATTTTGCTTAAAATGTTGCACACAATCTTTCATTTATTGTATCTTTGTTAGGTTACATTTTAGTTTTCCAAAATGTTTGGAAAAATAATAAGTGCCTTCACACACACATTCACATATACTGTACATACACACATTTGGAGTTAGACTATAAAAGAAAGTGTTATTTTATTGGACCTTTGATAATTTCCATGAGCCGCGGTGGCGCAGTGGTTAGAGTGCAGTACTGCAGGCTACTTCTGCTGATCACCAGCTGCCAGCAGTTTGGCAGATCGAATCTCACCAGGCTCAAGGTTGAATCAGCCTTCCATCCTTCCGAGGTCGGTAAAATGAGGACCCAGATTGTTGAAGGCAATATGCTGACTCTGTAAACCGCTTAGAGAGGGCTGTAAAGCACTGTGAAGTGGTATATAAGTCTAAGTGCTATCGTTATTGCTATAAACATGAGAGAAAAAATCCTTCTTTTGTCTATTCCAGCCATTCTCTACCACACACTTCATAGTGCAGAGCCAGTTGATATATAAATAAGAAGTGACAGTGTGTCCAAACTACAAAGAAACCACCAACTATTATCTTGCTATTGTTTCTTCTATACTGCTGTTCTGTCCCTCCTGCTTCTCCCTTCTCCACTGTATTCTTAAAAGAGACAAAGTGTATTTAATTTTCTTACCTTTGTTTGTCATGTTCCAAATGAAAATAGCTGTCAGGAACTCTCTACTGCTATCAGATGAGCTGCTACTACTGCTGCTTAATTTCCATGATGAGAGTAACAAGAGTTAGTACTCTCTGGCACTGCCTGAAGCTCTTAGAAACTTGGATATGCCCCCTGTAATTGAACAGACAGATAGATTGCAGTAAGTAGATCAGGATATTTCTTTTGCTGAACTAATCTGATTTTTTTGTTTTGTTTTTTGCATTCATATTAAAATCTCAGAGGAGTTTAAACAGTGTCTGTCCTCGCAACAACAGTCTTGTGAGATAGTTTTCACATAGATAAAATGATTAATCGAAAATTAGACAGTTCCAGGTCAAGTGGGGAATTGAACCATGATCTTCCAAGCCCAGTCCAGAACTGAAAATGCTATATTACATTTTATGTGAAACGTAGCAACATTTTTCATAATGTCCTCACCTCCATAAAGTTTATCTTACACACACACACACACACACACACACACACACACACACACACACACACCTGTTTGAAAGATGTTGGCTTATTATTGTAGGAAAAAATGTAAAATCACAGCTGTCAATTCTTTAACAGGTGTTGGCCTTCATATATAGTATATCGAGTTCTTCCTAAGATCCTAGGACGTTGTAATGTATCAATGTGGTATATGTGTGGATCCAAACAGTGTGGATTTTTGCAATTGATAGATGTAAATTTTATCAACATGCAGATTTTCTAATGTTGTCCAAGATTTTTGGGTATATGGTATTCAATTTGCCAATAATCTCTGGGATCACCGCAGCTAGTTTATGCCATAATGATTCATTTTTTAGTTTTTCACATCTTCATATTTTTTCCAATTTCTTGTATTATCTATTTTCTCCTGGAATTGTCACATCAATTATCTATATATTTTTCTTTTCAACCACAGTTAAATCTGGTCTGTCATGAGCCAAGATTTTTATCAGTTTGTATTTGGGAATCCCACAATATTTTAACCTGCTCATTTTCATCTACTTTTTCGACTCTCTGTTCCCATCAATTTTTCATTATTGGCACATGATAATTTTTACAAATGTTCCAGTGAATCACATAATAACAAAACCTAATTGATAATGAAAGATCCTATGCAAGGGGCAGCACCAGACAACTAAAGGCTGCCCGCTAATAACTTTCAAATTTGTAACTGGTATGGTTGCTGATGCAGTCCTACATCATTTAGTTGAAAACAAGGTCTTTTAACCTGAGCAAAAAGGAAATTGCTCAAACAGCAGAGGAGACTCACTACTACGGTTTCTCATTGCACTGATTTCTCTGTCAACAGTACTGAACAAGTCAGGACATAGCTCTCAAACATCAAAAACATCTGCCAAGTTGTGGTATCCCATCTCCTTTGCATGGATGATCTGAAGCTGTATGGAAAATGTCATCTGAAATAGAATCACTATTCAACACTGTCTGGATAGCCAAAATATTGCAATGGGGTTTTGACTGGACAAATGTGCCATCCTCACCTCTTATATGCGAAAAGTAGTGAAAATTGGAGGAATCAAGATGCTCTATGTAAATTACATCAAGGGTCTGGATGAAGAAAATAAAAACAAATACCTGATCATCCATCAAGCTGACAATATCAAGCATACTAAAGTAAAGAAGAAGGTTGGAAGTGAATATGCATGGGAATGAAGAAGATGTTAAAATCCCAACTCAGTGGAGGAAATACCATCAAGACAATGAACACCTGGGCAATTCCAGTCATTAGATACACAGCTAGAATAGTGAACTTGACCCAAAGAGAACGAAAAGCTCAGGATAGAAAGACTAGAAAAATAATGACATTGAAGCAGGACCTTCATCAGCACAGCAGTGTTGACACAAGGAAAATAGGTGTGGGTGGAATGTTGCAAGTACACTGGACAGTTGAAGAAAGGGCATTGGAAGAATATCTGAAGGTCAGTGAAGAAGATCCACTGAATGTCAGTCCGAAGCCATTTTATTTGGGATCTTAGGCCTGCCACACTTTATACTATTTTACGATGTACGTTAGTCCACCATAAATGCTTACTGAGTACTGGAGAGACCAAACTGCTCTACAAGAACAACTGGATGGAGAATAGAAAAGAGAAATGATAAGACAAAGTATTAATTGGCCAGTACGTTAAAAATAGCAGGCCAAGCAAATAGCAAGAAGACGTGGCAATGTCTAAGAGCAGGAAAATAGAGAAAGAGACAGAGGGCTAATTCTGGCTGCACAAAACCAAGCCTTATGAAAAAAAATGCATACCAAATCAGAATTGTGAAGATAGAAGAGACAGAAAATAGAAGAGACCGCCTGGTTAGTTGCTCAAGATTTTCACACAGACACCTTGACTATAAAGAACATGACAAAGTAGCACAACAGTTCATTTAAAAATCTGCTAGAGAGGAGTTCCCCGAGGATGGGCTCCAGCACAAGTCTGAAAGCTTAGAAGACTAAACCTCTGGTTCTGGTGACTGCCCCAGATTGGATCCTGCAACTTTACCTTGGGACACATATATTTGTTTTCATTCGTGATGTAATAATCTGCAAGGAATACCACTTACTTGCAACCAAGAACTGGTGGGATCACAACACATAGACAACTTAATAGAAAATGAAGAAGCTAAAGTGCTCTGGGATTTTAGGATTCAGATGGACAAGCAACTGCCACATAAACACTTCAGGCTTTGCAAACGTTGATAAGCAAAATCAGAAATTTGGATAGTGGAGATGGTAGTACCTGAAGTTAGCAGAACAGAAGAGAAAGAAGTGGAGAAAATCACAAAATGCAAACATCTGCAAATAGTAGAACTATTGCGGCAAAAGAAAACAAAGATAGTATCTTTAGTAATAAGCACCTTGAGTGCTATCCCAAAACACTATTGGCATTGACAAAATCACCATCAGTCTGTTGCAAAAGACAGGTTTACTTGAATAGTTTACATACTGCAATGATACCTTTAACATCATCAAATAATATCTGCCTGTTCCTTTTATCCACCGTAGTGAATAAAAATGCCAGATCCAGTCTAAACATCTGGCTGACTGCAGCAAACCATAGTAATAATTACAATATTTAAAAGGGGAGTGAGTAACGTAAACCTTGCAAACAGGTCCCTGCCTTGTCCCCTTTAGGAAAGAATTTCTTTCCGTGACATAAGATATGGTTTACCCTACAAACAGATTCTACAGATAGAATCTGCAGAAACCCTGAGCTACACGTGCCTCCTGAAGAATTCTTACATATCAAAGATATGTATGGAAATTGTAGCATAATTCAGACTTATAACATTCTTCCTGCCACTATTATCTACTGTGCTTATTTGGAGATGAATTCATTGGGTGTAGCTTAAGATCAAGGGAAAGAGAGAGAGAAAATAGACCATAAAGGAGTGCTAATTTGAGGAAAGAAGCTTTGCAGTCTTAATTTTGTCAAACTTGCAACAGGAAATCTGTGATTAGGGTTTTGTTGATTGAATTGTTTTTTTTTTAAAACAATTTTCACTGAAGTCAAACTGGATAGCAGTATATGAAAGTTTTTAACTGTCCACACATTCTTCATCAAACAATATAATTAAAAATTTAAAGAAAAAACTCTGGAAGAGGTTGATGCAAGGATCGTGTTGCTAAAAGTTATATTTGAAATATGAACGTGTCTTCAAACATATAATTGGGTATTATCAGAGTCACAGAATAACTAAGAAGTGTCTACATATTTCTGGAGATTTTTTTCCCCAATATTGAAAATATAAAGAAGACAATGTTTTCAGTGTACAAATCGTCATTTTATTATATGTCACAGGCCCTTTTAGTTAAAATGTTCCTTATTTTATTTTGTGGGTTTTCAATTGTTTTTAGTTTGTAATGGTATTAATTGCTGTTTTTGCTTATTATTTATTTGTTAAATTTATTTGCCGCCTATTTTGCCGTGGAGCTACTCTAGGCTGCTAGAGTATTTTATTTCTGACTGTGCTGCACTTAGTTGCAAATACATGATAAATAAATTTATTGTTTCTACTTTGTTATTGTTTGCTTTAGAATACAATAATAAATAGTGAAGATGTTCATCTAAGGAGGTTGGATGAAGAAAGGGTTCAACTTCACGATCAACTGCAAAGTCTGAAAACTGAACATGAATCCATCTACTCTATGATAGGAAGTGAAGTTGATGCAGCTTGTCAAGTCTTTTCAAGAGATGCTATGGAGAAAATGACAGTAATTATCTCTCAGTTGTTCTTTTAATTTATTTATGCATGGAATTCTATTTCTATTTCTGTATTCCCAAGTGCTACAAGTGGGTCCTAAAACAAAAATGAGGGCATAAAATGTGAGACCAGTAAAGCATGACATGGAACGACTGTACGACAACTTAAAACTGAAGCAAGGTAAATTCAATAGAGAAGACAGCAGTTATTGAAGAAGCATTAAATTTATATTTATAATTGAGTAAGTAAAAAAGCCAGAAAAGAAAAATAGCTTCAGCTTTCACTGATAAGGTTAGATTCTCTGGGGACAATATTCTGTAACTGTAGTGCCAGCATTATAAATGCCTTCTTTACTAGTTATCAGTATCATGTCTTTGGCATTTGGACAGGAACGGTAGGCACGATTAGCAATAGCAATAGCACTTAGACTTATATACCGCTTCATAGTACTTTACAGCCCTCTCTAAGCGGTTTACAAAGTCAGCATATTGCCCCCAACAATCTGGGTCCTCAGAGGATGGAAGGCTGAGTCAACCTTGAGCCGGTGAGATTTGAACAGCCGAACTGCAGCTAGCAGTCAGTTGAAGTAGCCTGCAGTACTGCACTCTAACCATTGTGCCACCTCGGATTGTGCGCTTATGCACGCCCTTACAGACCTCTGAGGTCGATGGTAGAATATGGAAGTCCTTTTAAATGTAATTGGTTGCTTCTTATTACTAATGCAGACTTTTCCTCAAACAACAAAGTGAATACTGCACTTAATATTATTCCATGGTTCTAAGAAATAGTGTATTATTCCTAGCTATAATTCACTGTTAATCATATCTGCTTTTGGCATGTTCTAAGACCAGGTCTGTGAAGGCCAGACATAGCAAGTTGTCTGATTTTAAAAGACCATCTTAGCTGTTCTGTGATTGTCTCACTCTACAAATGATATTTTCATCAGTTAGCAATTAGAATTTCAAGAAACAGTTAATAAATAACAGTCACCTATTTTTCTGTATTTATCTCCAGTAAATAGTCCAGGATAAATTTTATCTTTCATACATGTGATTTGCTATTTATATGCTATTTTCTAAGATTGCCAGAACTTGTTTTAATAATTGGGTGACTTTGGAACAAATGACATCCTATTAGTCCTGGTATGTTATGTGACCTCTCGAGTTGCAAGCAATATCATTTTAGCCTGGGAGAAAAACATAATTCTTTACCGTGCATGGATCCATTATGGGGTTTTTTTTTGTAATATAATATTAGAATCATATATTTTTAATTTGGAATAGACTCTTACATGCTGTGTTTGTAGTTCACATGATGTGTCTGTAGTCTTCATGTGACAAGTTCTTAGTAAACCTGTGCCAGGGTTTCTAATCTGGGACACTAAATCATGAAGATTATATTTTAATTTCTTTTTTATATTTTGTTCTATTGGTTTTATCTAAATGTATATTTATATTACAAGCTTCTCAAAATGGTAGTTCTTAATGCATAGAAAACTCGGAAAAATAGTTTTTAACAGTTTTTCAGTTGCTATTAGATCAGTTTAAAATATCTCCTTATATTATGAACAATCTAAGTTTGAAATGGTTAAAAAGAATCAGAATAGAGCTGGAAGGGACCTTGGAGGTCTTCTAGTCCAGCCCCCTGCTCAAGCAGGAGATCCTATTTCAGACAAATAACTGTCCAGTCTCTACTTAAAAATCTCCAGTGATGAAGTACCCACAATGTCTGAAGGCAAGCTGTTCCACTGGTTCATTGTCCTCACTGTTAGGACAATTCTAGGTTGCTTCTTTCCTGGATTAGGTTCCATCCATTGTTTCTTATTCTGCCCTCTGGTGCTTTGGAAAATAAATTGACCCCCTCCTCTTTGTGGCAGCCTCTCAAATACTGGAATTCTGCTATCATTCCCCCCCCTAGTCCTTTGACTAGATTAGTCAAACCCAAATCCTGCAACCATTCTTCCCATATTTTAATCTCCAGACCTTTAATAATCTTAGTCGCTCTTCTTTGCACTTTTTCCAGAATCTCAACATCTTTTTTGTAGTGTGGTGAACCGCCCTACTCCCTGGGGACTCAGAGCGGCGTACAACATTTAAAGAACAAACTAAACAATATAATAATTTAAAAACAATTTAAAAGAGTTTAAAAAGACATACAAAACCATGCATACATGGGGGAGACCTAGGCTGTAGAGTTGTCTCAAAATCACCCCGCCTGTAGGAAGAGCCATGTCTTAATGGCTTTTCGGAAGGCCAGCAAGATGGGGATAATTCGGATCTCTGGGAGAAGTTGGTTCCAGAGAACAGGGCCCCCCACAGAGAAGGCCCTCCCCCTAGGCCCCGCCAGCCGGCATTGTTTGGCTGACGGGACCCGGAGGAGACCCACTCTGTGGGACCTAACCGGTCGAAGGGAAGTATGAGGTAGGATGCGGTCCCGGAGGTAACCTGGTTCTAAGCCATGTAGGACTTTAAAGATGATAATTAACACCTTGAATTGCACCCTGAGACCAATGGGCAACCAGTGCTGCTGGCGGAGTAAAGGTGTTACGTGGGTGTATCTTGAAACACCCACCATAGCACGCACAGCCGCATTTTGCACCAGTTGAAGTCTCCGGATACTCTTCAAGGGTATATATTGAATTCCAGTATGATGTGGTGATTCTCACCCAAGGTCCTGGCAACTTCAACTCTATCACTTCTTCTCTTATTAGTAAGAATTAGGTCCAGTATAGTTTTTCCTCTATTTCCCTCCTCTACCTTTTGGATCACAAAGTTGTCAGCTAAGTTGGTTAGGAATCTGTTCGATCTGATGTCACTTAGGACAAATAAGACTTGTTCAGTTCCTTAGTGCTTTCTGAATATGCACCGTTCTGCTTCCGTAGTGGTATTGTCTGTCTTTAGAGATAGAATTAAAACTGGATATTGATACATTAGAACATTTCAGTGTTTCAAATATTCCTCCACCCTTGTGTTAAAAATATAAATTATAGAATATATTATGCAGCTACCAATGTAAAGTACAAAATGTTTATACTAAAATGTGGATGCCTAAGTAATACAACTGGCTTGTATATAATATGTGTCCATATTTTCATTTTCATTTTTAATTTAGGCAACTTCACTTATACCCGGGATACCGAATGATCCTCATCGCTGGTTAGCAGAGACAAAAGTAAGAGCAGATCTTTTAATCTCGAAATTAAAATTTAGCTACATTAGCTATTGTGAATTAATTCCTTAGTAATTAAGAGGAAATGTACAGTTCTCATGTCTCATATTGTGTTCAGATATATTTATTTATTTTATTTATTTATTTTTGTCAAGTACGTGTTGGTAATATACATTGTTTATATACATGAAATGAGTACTGATAAGAGGGAACATTAGGACAGGGACGGTAGGCACACTGGTGAACTTATGCACGCCCCTTACTCCCAGTAATATTTGGCCCTTCTAACTTTGTAGAAAACTAGGAGCACACTACTAGGTTTCTCCAGTAAAGTGCTAGTTTTCTTTTCCATTTTTAAAGCTGACTAATGCATAGCATTATATCTGCATCTGTGTTTTTTTAAACTGTGTAGATCCACTACATATAGTGGATGCAATTTGTAACATTGTAGAATTTATTTATTTATTTATTTATTTATTTATTTATTTATTTATTTATTTATTTATTTATTCATTCATTCATTCATTCATTCATTCATTCATTCATTCATTCATTCATTTATTTTTCACATTTCTGAAGCACCCATCTCTCTTAAAGAGGAATTCTGAGCAGTGTGCAATAAAATGTTAAAATATACAACAGTATGTATAAAAGTTAAAAATTTTAAGAGGCAAGGAATTAAATTAGTTAAAACGTGAAAAGAGGCTTTCAGGAGACTAACCAGCTTCATGGCTGCGTGCCCCTGTGGGCTCTCTGAAGCTGCAGAGCCATCTTTTAACTCTTTTTCAGAAGGCCTGGAGAGTGGGAGTGTGCCTTGCTTCTGGGGGGAAGAATATTTTATAGAGAGGTCAACAGCAGAGAAGGCTCTCTTTCTAGACCCCACCAGTCAGAGTTCTTTAACTCACGGGGTTTCCTTGCCTGACATGATGGGACAAACTGATGGCATGGAACAAAGACTGTTCCATAAGTAGCCTAGTCCCATGCCAGGTAGGGCTTTATAGGCTACAACCAACACCTTGAATCGGACCCAGAAGCAAACTGGCAACCAATGCAGCAGAAGCAGAGATGTTAAATGTACCCTAATTTGGACATCTAAAATTACCCAAATAGCTGAATTTTGTACCAGCTGAAGCTTCTGGTTACTTTTCGACGGTAATCTATGTAGAGTGTATTTCAGTAGTTCAAAAAGGAGATGACCAAGTAGACAGCCTCCTGAATCCAAGAAAAGGGGTAACTGGTGCAAAACGCAAAGCTAAGCAAAAGCCCTCCTAGCCATGGCTGCTATTTGCTGTTTGAGGAGGAGCATGAGTCCAGGAGGATGCCCCAGATTACCCATTGAGTCTCTCTGGGATAGTACAACCCCATCCAAGACCAGAGATGATAAATTCCTAGATACAGGAATTTGGGGTCACCCACATTCCATTCCATTTTATCAGGGTTCGGCTGAAGTATTTTGTTCCCTCTAGGCCCCCATAGCCTTCAGGCACCCCAAAAGGACATCCACTGCATTATTCACTTTACCTGGGACAGAGACACAGCTGTGTATTATCAGCATATTGGTGATATCTCATCCCATGAGGACAGATGATTTTGCTATAGATGTAGATGTTAAAAAGGAGCGGAGAGAACCCTGAGCCCTGTGGCACACCACAAAGCAAGGACCAAAACATCTCACTCCCTATCCACACTGATTGGGATCAACCTCAGAGGAAGGAGGTGAACCAGCACAAACTATGCTGCCCACTCCCAAGTCCCTAAGTGTAACCCAAAGGAATACGAGCCGTGGTGGCACAGTGGTTAAAATGCAGTACTGCAGCAGAATAACTCACTGCTCACTCCAGGAGTTCGATTCTGCCTGTCTCAAGGTCGGCTCAGCCTTCCATCCTCCCGAGGTCGGTACAATGAAGACCCAGATTGTTGGGGACAATATGCTGACTCTGTAAACCACTTAGAGAGGGCTGTAAAAGCACTAAGAAACAGTATATAAGTGCTATTGCTATTGCTATACTATGGTTGATGATATTGAAAGTCACTGAGAAATCAAGAAAAGCAAGGATGGATGCACCACTTCCATCCCACCAGAGATCATAAGTGGGACCGATGATATTTTGGTTGCATATCTGAGCCTAAAACCTGACTGAAGAGTACAGCTAATCTGTCCCCCCCAGGATCCTCTGGATTCCACCACCTTCTGAACCACTTTCTCTAAAAAGGAGATGGGGGAGACTAGACAAAAACTATTCAGAATGGTAGAGTCTAGCGATGGCTTCTTGAGGAGGGCGCACATCAGTGCCTCTTTAAGAGAGGTCCAGAACACTCCCTCCAACAAGGATGAATTGACCATTGCTTGAACCAATCCACATGACACCTTATGGTGGCCTTAACCAACAAGGACGGGCAAAGATATAATGAACAGGTGGTGGGGTTTACATTTTGGAGGCCCCTGTGCACTTCCTCAGATCTAGCAGAATGAAACTGTTCCCAGATAATTGGGTAGTTCCAGATAACTGGGAAGGTAATTGTAATGCTGTAATGCAGCTAGCTATTCATTCCAAAAGAAAATTATGTGATGATAAATTGTATATGCTGATAGCACTTTTCAATTATATTCTAAATGTGTAATGAAAGGTCCCTTTCATTCCTCTTTTTCAAATGCTAGTCTCAATTGTCTTGAATTCACAAATTTCTCAAAACCTTTTATGAGACATTTGAAATTTGACTCCCTTTTCCTATAATCTTTAGTTCCTTTTTTTAGCTTATTAGATCAAGACATTGCCTGTTAAGATCTAATCATTATTTTTTTAGTTCAGTGACTTTGTAAGCAACTTTATCTTGTATCTTTTAATAATGTTAAACTTCTCGCAATTGGAAATGCTTTTTCTACTTCGTGAGACAAGGCTTGTCTTCATAGTATATTAGGGTCACAATGAAAGGAGAACTGTTGACCAACTGACTTGGGTGAAATTGCATTTGTTTGCTCGCAAGATTGCCTGAAGTTATTGATGGGTTTGTTTGTAATGCCCATGGACCAAGAATGAATATCACCATAAATAGTGGAGATAAGAGTTTGAACTGGAGGACAAGGGCAGTAGGGGAAACAGACTCACTATTCAGATTGTTCATGCTGAAACTCCAGGCACTAAGTATCAAGAAGGGTATGTGGTAATTGATTCATAAATCTGCCAGCTGAGTCCTCTTTAATTATTAGTAGGTTAGTCATGAAATAAAAGGGCCTTTGAAAAACTGTATTTTGCACCTGAAAAACAAATTGACTTAATAATTGTTTTGTTAAGAAATACTGCTTTATCCATCAACTCTTTCACTGCCTGGGTTCCTGCCTTTGCAATTGAACTCTGTGAAGAGATTAAATACAGTGCCTACTTTTAGCGGGCCAGAGCAATGGACTTTGTACACGCAGTAAAATTTCTAAGAATGACCTTTCCGAAAGGAACCCTCTTTATCCTCTTGGAATTTCAAGGAGATTTGGAAGGGAGCCCTTAATTCAGAATATGGAGCTGCAGCTGGTTTGGAGGAAGGGCAGGGTAAGAAAAATACTTTTGAATATGTCTGGACTTCATTAAAATGCTCTAGCTCTCAGAGATTGGCATTGTTTATCATGTTTTCATGTGAGGAATATAATAATGATAAATAGAAAGCAGTCAGAAGTGTCATGGCATGAAAAATCATGAAGTGTGTTGCATCGTTTATGCGGTGCACTTTTTACAGTGTTTACCCTTTCAGTGAAGAAATTAAAAATGTATGGGATCTGTCCCATTTATCTGGTTTCCTTTTCCAATTTGTTAATGGATAAATAGAAGTGATTTGTACATTTCATACAAAATGTTGATTTAAAAAAAAGTAGAAAAGAAAATCAAGCAAGCCTTCTCCTTATGGGCTATGTATGGGCCAGAGGTTTTGGACACAAGAGACTGTGCAAACATGTCATTTTTCAGTTAGATGTGGAAGTGATACGATCCTGCCCTGTTATTAAGGGTACTATATAAATTGGCCCTATTTTCTAGGCTCCCAATTAAGAACTGAAGAAATGTGTAGGATTTACCTTCCCACAGGAAGTACAGGGCAGATGCCCTATTTCTGAAACTAATGATTGTAGGATATGATTTGAACAGCTGAGATTACTTAAGCACATTGAAATATTTGTGGGACTTTTATTATTAGAAACATTTGGAACGGCTGTGATGAGGACCATATGTCAATTTTATTCCTTTGAAAAGTAAACACTTTTTCTTAGCTACTTGTAAGTAACTTAGAGAAAGAATATTTGTGTTCTCATTTTGCTGTTGTCATAGTCATTGGCAAATTACATTATTATAAATTCAATATTTTGAGCTGCATTGGTTATCTGGTTGTAATGGAATGTGTGGATGACCTTGGGGAGAGGTGCTGCTTAGGAAACAATCAGATAAGAGAGGCTTAATAGTCAGAGAAAGAAACTTAGGAAGGATGCCTCGTAAAGGACCAAGCAGTTAAAAATACTGGCAGGAAGTTTGTACTTTCATATTTGCAAAATTATTACCAGCCTTCCCATGTAAACTAGACAGGAAGCAGAACAAAATGAACTAATTCTACTTTATTGTAAGGCTACATTAATAAAATCTTACTTTGAAAGGGGTTTTTTTTTTTGTCTGATTGTTTCCTAGACCAATTTGTAAACCAGTCACAGTAGCCCTTTGACATTTCTACTGTTGTATCCTTGAGCTATGCCAAGACCCTTAATCGCTCCAGAAACCACCACTATTGAGCCGATTGAGTAATTGCTGAAAAGTACGGTAGCACCCAACTGTGAGGCATGCTATATTTATGGTTATTGATGTTGTCTACCTTCCGTCTGTATTTGACCAAAATCTTCACAAATAAAGATTTTGAAAAAGTCCTTGGTTTGGGTTACAGGGCCCTTATCTTATTTTGAATTTGGTAGGTGTACATGATAGAACTGTATCTGACGAATGGTAAAGTTCTCTTCCAGTATATTTAATAGGAATACGTTTTCTTCTAGGCTAAACTTAGATGGCTTTGTGAAGAAGTGAAGGAGAGACTGACCAAGGAAAAGAAGCTTCGTCATCAACTGCTACAGAGCCGAGACCAATTAAAGCAGCTGAGCTTGAGCAAGGAAACTGAGCACCAAAACCTCATAGGTCAAATAGAGAAGCAGGAACAACTACTAGAAGAAGTTTATCAAGAGAAGAAACGTGAGTTTATAAAATAATGTTAATTAACAGCAGAACTTTTTGAATTTCCCATGTCAGCCATACCGCTGATTGGACTAGTAAGCTCCCTCCCTCCCTCTGTTCTCTTGCTCTTTATAATAAAATAGTTAAAATCTTGAATTAGTTTAAAGTTGAGGTTTCTCTTAGAAATGGTAGTCCCCTGTTGCCTTCTTTACATCATGTTAAGAGTAAGAGATCTGAAGAGAAACTAGTATTGCCTATGAATCTGATATGTAATCTGCTTCTCCATGACATACTTAACCAACCTCAAAGTAACCTAGTCACCGGAGAGCTTTTATGCTGGCATGATGTCATGCCCTCCCCTTGTCTGCCCTTGAAGGCTGATATAGGAAAATTCCCTACCTGGAGAGGCAATGTCCCTTTGACTCTGCACATACAGAAACAACAGAGCATGTGCTCATCCAGTGTCTGTACGACAGAGATATCTGTACTAGCCTCATCTCATCAATACTCCATATAAATACCCAGGTCGCACAGGACCATTTTATACCTCCCTGCCTCTTGCAGACACTAATCCTGCTATAAGATATAATGTTCTCAGGTTCTGTGCAGCAGGGATTAAAATTTCTCAGATGATGACCTGTGCCTCAGGTCTGAATAACTATTTAGCATGTCAATTAAGAGTTTTGAGTATTGTGATAGATTTAGTTAGCCATATTAGCCTTTTATATTTCCCTACATTTAGTTAACATTTTTACCCCTTTTTATAGATTTCTTTTTTTAATATAGATTTTGTTCTTTCATATACATACGTACACACTAGCTTTTTAAAACAGCGTTATACCCTTGTGTATTTTATATTTTATAGCTTTTAAAATTACTAATTGTTTGTATCTCACCCTTCTTATGTGGTCTATGACTGTAATAAAGATTTGATTGGATTAACTTAAGTAAATTTGGTGGAGCTCTTGCCTCACAATCAGGAGGTTGTGAGTTCAATCCTAGGTAGAGGCAGATATAGGGTCTCCTGCTTGGGCAGGGGGTTGGACTAGACCTTGCAGGTCCCTTCCAATTCTGTTAATCTGTTAAATTGACCCCAGAAAAACAACACTTTCCCAGTGCTAGCCAAAGTGTTGAAAGTGAGGTGTTTTCAATGTGTTGAAAACATATGTCAAAAGATGAATTATATGCTTTGAAAGAATTGGAGAGTGCTGTTTTCAGGAGCATCCCTACTGTTGTGATAGGAGTAATTCTGCTTTGAGCTGTGCTTCCTTACATAAAAGTATCTACAAAAATTGGATATATAAGATAGGTAAAACGGAGTAACATATTTTCCAGTTGAAAGATTAGAGGCATGCTGTGAGCTGCAAGAAACAGGATTTAAGACAACATTTTGAAGCCTTATTCATTTTGAATTAATTCTGTCTACCTAAAAAAACCTATAGAATTTCTCCATGTTTTACTGACAACTTTCTTCCTCTTGTACCACTTAAAGAAATATTGTGTTATTTTATTTGTACCTTAGAAAACTTGCAAAACGAAAGCACTAAAAATGGTTAATATTGTAAAATGACCCCAAATATTTTAATTATATTTGTTTTTATCTAATTATGCATTCTATTGGTGACTGATATTTTTTTCGCAAAGCAAATAAAATCTGTGAATTTGTACTATTAAAATGAACTGTTATCAGTTGCACAGTTATACAAGGTAGAAACGTCATAATCTATTTTTAAGCTATTTTGTTGACTTTAGAAAAAGAGGTCTTTTCTACAAATATACACACAAATACAAATATATATGCAAATTTTAGAACTATGATAGAGTTAAGTATCTTGTAAATAACTTGCTTATACAACAATATATATCCATGATACATTCTATTTTTTCTATAGATTTAAAAATGTATTTTTTTAAACTTATATGCTCAGTATTGTACTTTTCTGTATTTGGATACAGTGATGTAGAAATGCCAAAAGCTTTTTATTACTTTTCTCATCTCTAACCCCTTTCTGCATATTTCTAGTTTTTGTTTTATATCCCATAATCATCTCTTTCATAAACATACACATTTCTCCTTGTTTTGAAAGAAAATAGTTTATTGTGTGAAGGGGTTGTATACTTTTGATATATTGGAAAGTTGCTTTATTTACTGAATGCAGTTATTATGAACCAGCAGCTGGTGAAGTGAAAAGAAATTGTACCATAACATTAGATTTTTAAGTCTACAATCCAGTGTATTATACATATCTTCTTATTAAGCAGCTAGTATTATGGTAAAAGCAGAACTTGCTACCTCCTAGAACTGCGGTCATCATGCATTTCATTTTGACTTATAAGCCCGAATTTGCAATTGTGTTTGTGGTTAGCCAAAGAAATGTTGATTGAGATAAAAATGTGTTCTTCCTCATAAACAATGCCATCTATTGAGATCCGGAAATGTGCCTTGTATGTAGCAGCACCTGCCCTCTGGAATGAGGTTCTCCCTAAGATTTGAATGGGCACCAGCCTACTGGTGCTTTTTAAAGGGCCTGAATTTCTAGCTCTTTGTCCAGGTTGGTGAGGACCACTGAAGTTCCTTTCTTCCTTTTCCCTGTTCCTTTCCAGGCTTGTTTTTCCTGCTATCACTGGATTTTTGTTTAGTGATATTTATATATTCTTGTTTGTTTTTAAATGTTGCTAACAATTTTAACCACTCGGTTAAAATTTTAACCAATCATTGGTTAAACTGGATGATTAGACTGGATTTTATATTTTTTGTCTACCTATGGAATCCTTACCAAGGATCTGAGGTCGACAGATGTTGTTTAATAATATTGAAGGTATTATTGTTATTATTTCCTGGTTGGGGGAGGCAAATTATGAAACAATGCATTTCTATCACATAGTTTGACAGAAATAATTACATCAGCCATCAGAATTATCATCAGCATAAATATAAAATAGTTTGGCCAATCTTAAGACTTGGTGTCTTAATTTAAACAGATGTATTCCCCACATAGATAGCAATAGCACTTAGACTTATATACCGCTTCATAGTGCTTTACAGCCCTCTCTAAGCGGTTTACAGAGTTCAGCATATTGCCCCCAACAATCTGGGTCCTCATTTTACCGACCTCAGAAGGATGGAAGGCTGAGTCAACCTTGAGCCGGTGAGATTTGAACAGCTGAACTGCTGAACTAGCAGTCAGCTGAAGTAGGTTGCAGTGCTGCTTTTAACCATTGCGCCACCTCAGCTCCTGATCCAGTTCCAGTTCACACATTTAAAAAATAACCCATATGGCTCAATTCTGAATTTTGCTTTGCCTGATCACTAAATGTTACATTTTTCCTTTGATTTTAAAAGTGTAAAAGAGGAATGCAGCGCTGAAAATACATCAATACATGCCTGACCTGTACAAGGCAATAAAAACAGAATATTCATTCAGCTAAAGTGAATAATAGCTGAGATAATTAATCAAGAAAATTAAATTAATTTTGGAAAAAAATAGCAAGTTCTGTTATCAAATTGATATCTCGGGAGAATTGTAATTTATTCTGCAACCATGGATATTAAACCAGCATAGAGAAGTTTAGGAAAAAGAAATGTACTGGAGAAGAACATGGAGATTTAGGTTCAAGCATTGCTAGGTATTTTATTTTTATCCTTTTCTTTTTGCAGTTACCAACATTGTTGAACTGCTTCATTTTAAAACTGTTTCTAAGATGCTTGGGTATTCTTTTTCTGCTTCTTAAATCTTGTGCTATTAGAATGAAAAGGTAATCCGGTTACCAGCATTCAGAGCACATCCCTGTAAATCTTTTAAGACTTAGTGAAATCCAGATGTCGCTGATTTTTTTAGGCTGGATATTGGTTATATTTTCAGGCAGATAGTAGTGTGTTTTATTTGCTTTGGTGGAGGTGCATTATGTTTGTTCAACTCCCAGTTCGATCAAACAAACATTGTAGATTAGAATACAGGATTTTAGAAGACAGTGGAATGAGTGTCCACACTGCAGACATCAGTAGCTCTCTAGAGGTAATAGTTATTTCTGATTTTCCATCTCTGCAAGTCTTTAGTATTTTCACTTAAGTAATTATGACCCCAAACAATCAAGCAAAAATGTTATGCACTTGTGTTCACTACTGTTGTATTTCCTGTAATTACTGTTTTTAGAACCTTTGTCTTACTGAAGTAATTAGCAAAAGATACTTAACGCTTACATTTAATAAACAAAGATCCCATTCTGAACCAAAGCTGAGTTCAGATTTTTGTTTTATATTACAGTATATTGATTTGAAGTCATGGATAGTCCACTGAGATCAATGATACATTTTTATGGTATCATGAAAAACTGAATTCACCTACCTGTATATAAAATATCATATTGGATAAGCTACTTTTACTCAAAACACTTTTTCTGGGTCCCTGCTGTAATGTTGAGAAGAGCCTCCCAAATCTCTAATAGATGGAACGCTTATAATTTAAATTTTAAGTGATTTATAATGAAGGTTCTCCCTCTTTTGGATGACTTTAATTTTATTTTAAGGATTATTTCAAAACCTATCCATTGTTTATGCAGTAGTGAAATCAGAGTCGCTCGATAGTGAGATAGGTAGCATATACTCAGATCGCTCAGATCCGGTCGAATTTGGACTCCGGCTAGGCAGAGTCCATTGAGTTGACAGGGGCAAGTCTTAGTCCAGTGTTGTGGGAGGAGTTTGAGCCTGTTTCTCCTGAGGACGTGGACATGGCCGTGGGTGCGATGAGTGCCTCCACCTGTTTATTGGACCCGTGCCCCTCCTGGCTGGTATCGGCCAGCAGAGAGGTGGCACGCGGCTGGATCCAGGCGGTGGTCACCGCCTCTTTTAGGGAGGGATCCGTACCACAGCCGTTAAAAGTTGCGGTGGTGAGACCCCTCCTTAAGAAGCCTTCCCTGGATCCAGCAGACTTGAAGAACTTTCGTCCGGTCTCCAACTTACCTTTTATAGGTAAAGTTGTGGAGAAGGTGGTGGCTTCTCAGCTTCTGCGGCTATTGGAGGAAACTGATCATCTAGACTCCTATCAGTCGGGTTTCAGGTGCGGCTACAGTACAGAAACTGCCTTGGTCGCCCTGATGGATGATCTTGGTGAGCCCGGGATGGGGGAAATTCCTCCATCCTGGTGCTACTTGACCTCTCAGCGGCTTTCGATACCATCGACCATGGTATTCTCCTGCATCGTCTCGGCAAGTTGGGAGTGGGAGGCACCGTTTTGCAGTGGTTCTCTTATCTCGCCGACAGGATGCAGTCGTTGTTAACAGGAGGGCAGAGGTCGTCTCCTAGGCCCCTGACATGTGGGGTGCCTCAGGGCTCGGTCCTCTTGCCCATCCTGTTCAACATTTACATGAAACTGCTGGGGGAGATCATCCGTAGACACGGGGTGAGTTTTCATCAGTATGCTGATGACACCCAGCTGTACATCACCATCCCGTCTCAATTCAGGGAGGCAGTCGATGTAATGTGCTGATGCCTGGACGACGTTAGGACCTGGATGGGGAGAAACAGACTCAAACTCAACCCCGACAAGACTGAGTGGCTCTGGATATTGCCTCCTAAGGACTATGACAACTGTCCCTCCTTGGTTCTTGAGGGAGGAAAATTATCTCCCTCAGAACAGGTTCGCAATTTGGGAGTCCTCCTAGATCCACAGCTAAAATTAGACCAACATGTTACAGCTGTGGCTAGGGGTTTTTTTGCACAGGTTCGCCTGGTGCACCAATTGCGACCATACTTGGAGAAGGAGGCTCTGCTCATGGTCACTGATGCCCTTGTCACCTCTCGATTGGACTACTGCAACGTGCTCTACATGGGGCTACCCTTGAAGAGTATTCGGAGACTCCAGCTGGTGCAAAATACTCCGCCAGCTGCATTGGCTGCCCATTGGTCTCCGGGTACAATTCAAGGTGTTGATCATCATCTTTAAAGCCCTACATAGATTAGGACCAGGTTACCTCCGGGACCGCATTCTGCCTCATACTTCCCTTCGACCGGTTAGGGCCCACAGAGTGGGTCTCCTCCAGGTCCCGTCAGCCAAACAATGCCAGCTGGCGGGCCCTAGGGGAAGGGCCTTCTCTCTGGGGGGGCCCGTGCTCTGGAACCAACTTCCCCCAGAGATCCGAATTATCCCCACCCTGCTGGCCTTCCAGAAAGCCGTCAAGACATGGCTCTTCCTGCAGGCAGGGGTTTGAGACTAGTTTTTATCCAAGATCTCCCCCAGTATGTATGTTGTTGAACGTCTTTTAACTTTTTTAATGTTTTAAAATTGTTTTTAAATGAATGTTTATTGTTTAGTTTCTTTTAAAATGTTGTACACCGCCCTGAGTCCTTAGGGAGTAGGGCAGCATAGAAGAACCTAATAATAAATAAATAAATAAATAAATAAATAAATAAATAAATAAATAAATAAATAAATAAATAAATAAATAAATAAATAAATAAATGTAATAAATGTAATAAATGTAATAAATGTAATAAATTAATAAATAACAAATAAATAAGTAAATCTCATTTAATTTACTAGGATTTTTTCTAGATTTTTAAAAAAGATTTCCCATATAAGATTTTGGTCTTAATTTTTAAATGGTAAACTGGTATAGTAATCAGTCATATTCTTATTAAAATGAATGTTCTTTACTAGGAAGCAAGAATAAGAAGAATGCCAAAGATGTAGATTAAAATGGTTGCTTGACTTGGCAGTTCAGGACATTCATGCCCACGACATACCAGTTCTTATTTACAATGTGTTCCTTGCAGCATGAACATTTCCTCCTTGTCTTGTAGTCACGATTAATTGTGGTCTTGATTCCTGACTTAGTAAAAGGATGGTGTTGAACTCTTTGAAGACATGAACTAGACCAGAGGTCTTCAAACTTGGCAACTTTAAGACTTGTGGGCTTCAACTCCCAGAATTCTCCAGCTCAGCTGGCTGGAGAATTCTGGAAATTTAAAAGAAAAACCTACAGAGCACTTCCAGAAGTTAAAAGATTGCCTACCGCTGATTTAGAGCCTAGAATCCCTTTTCTCTTCCTCAAGTAATCTAGGGAAGGAAAAGATAAAGAAATGTGTATGTAGGTGTTGGGGGGGGGGACAGAAGCTTCTAGGACAAAAAGATCAAATTTTAATTAACTTCTGGACAGGTGAAATTTATGTTATGAATAAATTATTTTCCCTGAGACCATTATATACAGCCTACCACAAAACAAAGTTTTTAAAGTTCAAACTGAACTGTAGTCACACTTTATTGTAGTCTTGATGCCTACAATTATCTACATTGTTATACAGAATGTTATTTAATAAAGGGCAGCTTGATGGCTCAGCTCAAGATGCTGGGCTTGTTGGAAAGTTGACATGCCGGGTTCAAGACCCAAGTGTCGCTTGACAAAGTGACCGCCCATCTTTGCCTAGCTCCTGCCCACCTAGCACTTCAAAAGCATGCAAATGCAAGTAGATATATAGGTACCACTTCAGTGGACAGAAAACAGCACTCCCCGATGTCATGCTGGTCACATGATTGCAGAAATATCTTTGGACAGTGCTGGCTCATGGCCTCGAAACCGAACTGAGCGCCATCCCATATAATTGGCAACAACTAGCGGAGTAAAATCCGCAGGGACATCTTTCCTTCCCTTCCTTATTTAATATTATATACGTTTACTGATATATAGATAAATACTTCCAGATCTAAAAATGAATGTGATAGTTTAGAGCTATGATGGTGAACCTATGGCATGCGTGCCACAGGTGGCACGTGGAGCCATATCTGCTGGCACATGAGCCGTTGCCTTAGCTCAGCTCCAGCGTGCATGTGCTCACCGGCCAGCTGATTTTATTTATTTATTTATTTGTTTGTTTGTTTGTTTGTTTGCTTGCTTGCTTGCTTGCTTGCTTGCGATTCTTATAGGCTGCCCTACTCCCTGAGGACATTTTTGGCTTGTACGTAGGCTCTGGGAGGGTGTTTTCAGCCTCTGGAGGGCCTCTGGGGGGGAAGGGCGTTTTTGCCATCCCCAGGCTTTAAGAAAGCCTCTGGAGCTTGGGGAGGGCAAAAAACAGGCCTACCGGGCCCACCGGAAGTCAGGAAACGGGCCGTTTCAAGCCTCCGAAGGGCCTCCGGGGGGGCTTTTTGCCCTCCCCAGGCTCCAAGAAAGCGTCTGGAGCCTGGGGAGGGCGAAAAATGAGCCTACAGGGCCTACCGGAAGTCGGAAAACGGGGCAGTGGGGGGTCATGCACACATGCGTGGGGGTCAGGGCAGCGCGGGGGGTCACATGCACATGCGCAGGGGGTGGGGCGTGGGGGCCATTGAATTATGGGTGTGGGCATGTGCGTGCATGCGATAGCATGCGTGCTTTCGGCACTCGAGGAAAAAAAGGTTCACCATCACTGGTTTAGAAGTTCCAGTTTTCATTTTCAGATTCTCATAAATAAGATCTTTTTTGATGCAATATTATTAAATTTTAGTCAAAATGTAGGGTATGCAATGCCATTTTGGTTCAGTTACAAAATTAACTGTGTTGTCCATAATTTAGTCATAACTTTCCTAATCTATGCAACTGTCTCATTTAAAAATTTCATTTATGGAAACATTCAAAAATATTTTTTTATTTGCAGCAGAACTTTGTGTGCAATACAGTTATTGCATGACAGTGTCCTTATATATTTATGGTATAATTTTACCTTAATTCATGTGTATTAAAGCATGAAATCATCTGCAATCATTGTTATATCTGTCCTGAAGATATTTGTTTTATTGTATATATAAAAGTATGATGCCATTGTTAACAGAATTCAAAGAAGAACTGTTGGTAATTTTTCCCCCCTGTTTCTGCTCTATGCAATTTTAAAAAAAAACCTATTAAGAGTGCATTGGTCTGTAATTGGTCTTTGAAGGGGTTTTTAATCAATATGAACACTGGCTTCACATTCTGATGATAATTTCAAACCTTTATAGGTCTAACTGTGGATGCCAATATAACAGTACATTATAGTGCATGGTACAGTAAACTATAGACAAGGTTTTGAAATAGTATTTAGATTGGAAATGTGGTTTTTTACTGGTTCAGAGCCTTTCTGTCTCTATGCCTTTCCATCTCTATTTAGTAATGCTGACGAAGAATTCTTGCATTCTTAAAAAAATAGGCAAGATTTTTTAAAATAGCAACCATTAGTTTTCTGAGCAAATAGTCACATATGGCGACTTTTGATCTTCTTGCAATGTCAGCTAAATTGTTACCATGGAGGGAGGATACTGTAAAATACTTATATAAAAGAAGCAGTTTTTTTTAATATTCTGTGGTTTGTATTCTGTGATTACAGTTAGGCTATAATACTGCTGTTTAAATACTGCTGTTTAAATTTTCAATCAAAGTATAAAAAGGCAGCAGTCCAGAATGTAGCTTATACTGTATATGGTTTGCAATATTAAGAAATTCAGAATTAAATCCAAGATATATGTGAATAACAATTGCATGCATTATTCTTCACCTCTAGTTACTTAAAGGACATATTAAAAACAATAAAAAGTCAAGGAAACAATTGGTCCATTTCTGGGAGAAAGTGGCAAGAAGGTGACAAGCAACAGGGAGAAACCAAAGCTACTTAACTCGTTTTTTGCATCTGTCTTTACACAAAGGGAAAAAACAGTCCAACCTATTAAAAACAGCACCACAAAAAACAGATTAGGAACACAAGTTAAAATAGGGAAGAAAATGGTAAGTGAACACCTGTCTACCTAGACGAGTTCAAATCACCAGGACCGGATGGATTACACCGCAAGGTTCTGAAGGAACTGGCAGATGAGATCTCAGAACCACTGAACTATATCTTTCAAAAATCCTGGAGCACCGGGGAACTGCCAGAGGACTGGAAAAGAGCTGATGTAGTTCCCATCTTCAAAAAAGCAAAAAAAAAAAAAAAAAAAGATCCAGGAAACTACAGACCTATCAGCCTGACCTCAATACCAGGGAAGATTCTGGAAAAGATAATCAAACAACGAATCAACAAGCACCTAGAAGCAAACAAAGTAATAACCAAAAGCCAACATGGGTTTGTCAAAAACAGATCATGCCAGACTAATCTTATTGCATTCTTTGACAAAGTGACAAAATTAGTGGACCAGAGGAATGCTGTCGATATAATTCACTTGGACTTCAGTAAGGCATTTGATAAAGTAGACCATAATCTACTACTTGATAAAGTAGAAAAATGTGGGTTAGACAGCAACACCACCAGATGGATTCAAAACTGGCTGACCAACCGCACTCAACATGTAGTGCTCAATGGAACTGCATCTACATGGAGGGAAGTATGCAGTGGAATACCCCAAGGCTCTGTTTTAGGCCTAGTACTCTTCAACATCTTCATCAATGACTTGGACGAGGGGATAGATGGGAAACTCATCAAATTTGCAGATGACACCAAACTGGCAGGAATAGCCAACACTCCAGAAGATAGGCTCAAGATACAGAAGGATCTTGACAGACTTGAACATTGGGCGCTATCTAACAAAATGAAATTCAATGGTGAAAAAAATAAGGTTCTACATTTAGGCAAGAAAAACAAAATGCACAGGTACAGTATATGTGGTACCTTGCTCAACAGTGGTAAATAATCTTGGAGGGATCTTGGAATCCTAGTGGACAACCATTTAAATATGAGCCAGCAGTGTGCAGCAGCTGCCAAAAAAGCCAACACAATTCTAGGATGCATTAATAGAGGGATAGAATCAAGATCACGTGAAATGTTAATACCACTTTATAATGCCTTGGTAAGGCCACACTTGGAATACTGCATACAGTTTTGGTCGCCACCATGTAAAAAGAATGTTGAGACTCTAGAAAGAGTGCAGAGAAGAGCAACCAAGATGATTAGGGAACTGGAGGCTAAAACATATGAAGAACGGTTGCATGAACTGTGTATGTCTAGTTTAATGAAAAGAAGGACTAGGGGAGACATGATAGCAGTGTTCCAATATCTCAGGGGTTGCCACAAAGAAGAGGGAGTCAAACTATTCTCCAAAGCACCTGAGGGTAGAACAAGAAGCAATGGGTGGAAACTAATCAAGGAGAGAAGCAACTTAAAACTAAGGAGAAATGTCCTGACAGTTAGAACAATTAATCAGTGGAACAACTTGCCTCCAGAAGTTGTGAATGCTCCAACACTGGAAGTTTTTAAGAAGATTCTGGATAACCATTTGTCTGAAGTAGTGTAAGGTTTCCTGCCTAAGCAGGGGGTTGGACTAGAAGACCTCCAAAGTCCCTTCCAACTCTGTTATTCTATTCTATTTTAAAGGCAGAATTCTAAACAGCGATGATGTTCAATTAGATATCAAATAGAGGAATATCACGTTTATTAATTATACATCATATTACAATCATTAATATATGCCACTGGCGTTTTCAGGGAACTTTCTCAGAAAACAAACAAAAAAAGGCATATCAAAGAATGAAAGTATAAAACCTTTATGGATACTAACTTATGATAACTTATCTAAAATGATAGGATAACTGTGGAAAATGTATTTGGGTGCTTTTATTCTTTCTAAAAGTTCCATCTTGGTTTCTATATTTGTGAAGTTCCTTGAACTTACAGATCCTGCTGAAGCAAGGGGCAAATATAGCCTTTACAAAAGTTCTTGTGTTCCTATTGTCCTCTTATCTGAACCAGGGGCTCTTCAGTAACGTATACTTTGGACATCTCATGCATAGACTATTCCAATATGCTGTCTATGATCTGTCCTTGAAAATTAGTTAGAAGCTGAAACTGATCCAGAATGAAGCAGCACAGGTGATAATGGGCATGTAACACCTTTATAATTTACCAGTAAGCTTCCATGTGCAATTCAACGTGCTGGTTATTACCTATAAAGAACTTCATGACATAGAGCTGGCTATCTTATGTACTGTATGTCTTCTGTAGCCTCTAACCACACTATAATTGGTTCCAAGTCCCCTCAATTATACATAAATCCCTATGACCAGGTCCCACAGAGTCGGTCTCCTCCAGGTCCCTTCAACCAAACAATGTCGGTTGGCGGGTCCTAGGGGGAGAGCCTTCTCTGTGGGAGCTCCGGCTCTCTGGAACCAACTACCCCCGGAGATCCGAACCATTCCCACCTTGCTGGCCTTCCGGAAAGCCATTAAGACATGGCTCTTCCTGCAGGCGGGGTGATTGATACCGTAGAATATTTTGGTCTCCCCCATGTATGTATTGCTGGTGTTGTTTTTATTCTTTTAATTGCTATTTTATTGTTGTTTCTTTTCTATTGTATTATAGCTGTTCTTGTGCATGTTGTACGCCGCCCTGAGTCCCCAGGGAGTAGGGCAGCATATAAGAATCGCTAAATAAATAAATAAATTAATTAATTAATATCATATGGGATCTAGGAAGTCTACATTCTCTTTCATAACACATGTCCTCTGGAACAACAGCCTCCTGAGATTTCTCTGGGCCCAACTTTGTCAGTGTTTGAAAGAGCCCTGAAAAGTTAGCTCTTCCTCTCCCCTTGAGTTATAGGGAGTTGCGGATCCTATGCACTGGACTGTTTGTGTTTCCCCCCCATTCCTCCTTGTATTTTTCTTTTAGTAATGATTTTTTTATTGTATGCCCATATGGGATTGAATGACCTTATAATAGTAATAATAATGTCCACAGGTGGTACTATATGAAATAATCTTTAGCACAGGATGATTAATTTACTATGAGATAAGATATGATCTTCAGTGTTGCCCTTTATGCAAAGCCAAAAATTCTGGTGGCACACCTTAAAGAAGAGGTTGAAAAAGATATTTAAAAATGTTCAACCAATATGATCGAAAGCTGAAACAGTTCCTCTGCTAGAAAAGACTACATGTCTTTGGAACAAAAGCATAAAAATCAGATAAGATGGGAGCGTATATACTTATGTGTCATATGGAAAATGTAGATAAATTTTTAAAAAGCCACTTTCATACCATTAGAAACAATAGATTCTTTGTTCTTAACTGGTTTGTACTGTTTAACATATCCATGCAGCTTCTGTGTTTTACAGGCATACAGCAACATTTTGGTTTCTAAGTTTGGATGCTTTCAGCTAGTTACTGCCACAGACTCTCTACTTTTTCTCCCAGTTTTTCAAGAACATGAGACATTATTTCTTCCCTTCATCTTCAAAGACATGCAAAGGGAAAAATGTTTTATGTCAATTATTTGTGCTGTTGTTCCCAATATATATTTATATTTCATCTTATCTTACTAAAAATATTCCAAAATGTTTTTAGATTGTATTTTACAACTGAGGAATAGACAAACATGAAATATTTGCATTATGTTAATCATATTCAATGTGCTTAATTTTTCTATTTATTCATCTCTTCCGTCTCCATTGTTTCAGATGATATCATGTTTTCAAACGTAGTTTTCTCCCACAGAAAAATTCTATATACAGAGAATAACCTGTTATGCTCCACTTTGATTTTTAATATATATTTTAAAAACCTTTGGAATTTATCTTTGACCCACAGGGTCTGAACTAAGTATCTTTGCATATTTTTAGAGATGTTCACAGAAGCATATTTTTCTATTGTTTGAACTGACAATAGTTAAATCAAGTGCATTCCATCAGCCATCACTGTTTGTTTTTTAAAGTATTAGTTATCATTGCTTTGCACAAATATGTGTGTGTTTGCCTTTGATGTCTGATATAAATGAAACTGGAAAGCTATACTTTGTCCTCAGGCTAAAGCAGCTGCATACACAACTTTCTTTAAAAAGCCTTTATATAAATTGACCTTTCTTACTTTTTCTTGAATGCAGTAGTATTTTCCTTTCAAAAATATCTGCTGGGGATTTTGAGATAAATCAGAAATCCTCCTCCTAAAGTCAGCTTTGAAAAAACTGTCACAAGCAAATTCTAAACAGGCCATAAATACTGATTGGCTGAACATGCCTATTTCTTTTTTAAACTGGTCCTGATTCTGTCACTGGATCTTCATTGTCCACCCCTCATTAAAAGCACCCAACTTTTGTAGCATTTTATTTCTTTGCTTTATCACCTTTTCAGTGAAATAAGTCTGCTTAGAGTATCTTGTTGATTTCGCCCCAATTTTAAACATATGAGTCCAAACAACCACTTTATCATCCTCCACTGAACATATTCAGGAAAAGAAGGACGGGATAGAGTGACTGCTTTGTACTGCGATCCAAGTTAAAATTCCCAGCATCTTCTAGTAGCAGAGCTGTGTGAACCATTTAATGAAGTACTCTGGGAAGTGAATAAATTGCCATCTGAACCCACTAATTGAAGTTTGAAAATCTTTCTTTCTGCTTTAAAAGGATATGCTCCGTCCCTGTGGCTGAATATGCCTATGTACAGTATGCCAGAAGATGTTTCTACCAAGATTTGTTCTGATAATTGCTGTTAATGCTGATCGCAAGAGAGCCAAATTCTGACTTAGTGTAGGCAAGTTCTTAAATATTTGGAAATCCTCATACAGCTTAGTTTTCAATTTCACAATTTTAATTCTTTAAAAAAAATGAATGAAGAAACACGTTTATTTTTTAAAATCACCATTGCAACATTCACCAGTATACTGAAGCAGAAGTGTAAGTTCTTGAATTTTTTTTGACTAAATATTTTATTTGAATAGTTTTTCTCTGCTCAAAATGTTCCAAGTAAATTTTATTTTATTTATCTATTCATTCAATTTTTATCCCGCCTTTATTACTTTATACGTACGTTAAGGCAGCAAACATAATAATGCTCCTTCCTTCTTTTGTTTTTCCCACAACAACAACCTTGTGAGGTGGATTGGGCTGAGAGAGATTGACTGGCCCAAAGTCAACCAGCTGGTTTTTGTGTCTAAGGAAGGATTAGAAGTCACAGTCTCCTGGTTTCTAGATCAGCTCCTTAACCACTACATTTAAAATTAAAATGATTCTGTGAAATTAAAGAGAAGTTCAACTATCCCTTAATAGTAACTCCCTTAATATCATTCATTCATTCATTCATTCATTCATTCATTCATTCATTCATTCATTCATTCATTCATTCATTCATTCATTCCATCTAGCATGTATTAGATAACAGATATAAGTATAAACATGATTATGAATACATGAAATGGATACGAATAAAAGGGAACATTAGGACAGGGACGGTAGCAGGGGTGAAATCCTCCCGGTTCGCCCGGGCCAGTCCTTCGGCGTATAGCCGATGGAACTGGCGGCGGTCGCGGCGCGGAGCTTCTCCCGCCCGCTTTCCCGGCCCGGCTGAACACAATCGCCGCTTTCCTGGCCCGGCTGAACACAATCATTCGTGTTATTTTTCCCTCTGTGCATGCGCACGCATGCACAGAGGGAAAAATAACCCGAATGGCGGCGTTCAGCCGGGACGGGAAAGCGGGCGGGAGAAGTTCCGCGCCGCGACCGCCGCCAGTTCCATCGGCTATACGCCGAAGGACTGGCCCGGGCGAACCGGGAGGATTTCACCCCTGGACGGTAGGCACCCTGGTGCGCTTATGCACACCCCTTAAAGACCTCTTAGGAATGGGGTATTCAAGTATATTCAAGTATTCAGTTATTTTCCAGGTGCTCCTGAAAAAGGCCTAAACTCTTGTGGATGTCATTAAAGAATTGAATCTCTGCTGTAGCTACAGTGCATGTTTCCTTTCTGAGTTTTCTTGCTGGCCAAGATCAAAGTTTTTCTCATTTCTGATCTGTTTGCAAGGTGGCTACTTGTAGGCTCCAAATTATATGTGAATGAATAGCAATAGCAATAGCACTTACTGTAGACTTATATACCGCTTCATAGTGCTTTACAGCCCTCTCTAAGCGGTTTTATAGACTCAGCATATTGCCCCCAACAATCTGGGTCCTCATTTTACCCACCTCGGAAGGATGGAAGGCTGAGTCAACCTTGAGCCTGGTGAGATTCAATCTGCCAAACTGCTGGCAGCCGGTGATCAGCAGAAGTAGCCTGCAGTACTGCACTTTAAACACTACGCCCCCGTGGCTCATTAAGAGAGTAATCAGTTTTGTTTCTATAAGGAGTTGCGTGGAAGGCTATATGAGTGAAGGGAAATGAACCCGAAGAAGGAACCATACTTGAATAGACACACAGAGAATTAATTAAGTTTTCTATTTTTTTCTATATCTGTTTGAAAAAAGAGATGATTTTTCATTCCATTGGATTAGATTAGATTAGATTTATATCTCTCCTTTATTTTGTCCATTTCAAAATAGTGCACCTAGTGCTCCCTTCTAATTTTCCTCCCACAATAACAATCCTGGGAGTTGAGTTAGACTGTGAGAGAATGGCTCAAAATCACCCAGCTGGCTTTATTTATTTATTTATTTATTTTGTGAGATTTATATACCGCCTCACAGTGCAAGCACTCTCTAAGCGGTTTACACCAGTAAGCAATGTATATTTATATTGCCCCCAACAATCTGGGCCCTCATTTTACCTACCTCAGAAGGATGGAAGGCTGAGTCAACCTTGAGCCAGTGAGATTTGAACCGCTGACCTGCAGATCACAGTCAGCCTGCGGCACTGCCTCTAACCGCTGCGCCACCTCGGCTTTCATACTTAATGGAAAACTAGAACTCACAGTCTCTGAATATCCTTATGCAGTACTTGTGTAGGATGGGTTGTCTCCCTAAATTAGTGATTCGTGATTCTGCAATATAGGTAGGAGATTCCATAAGATGAAAAATCTTTAATTAGAAATCTGTAAATGGGAATGTCCTTTTTCATAGATATCAAGAATCCAGCTATTCCCTGGTTTGAACAGAACACAAATTAATTAAAATTTATTTTGGCAAGGCTTGGATTGAGGTAAGAAGGAAGGAATTCGTGAATAATTTCTAAAAGACTATTTTTTGTACTGCACTAAACAGTCTTATGTCTCATTGGTATGCTTTACTATAGTATAACAGCTGCATGAATGTTTAATAAAGGAACTTGCAGATTTCTAGTAGAGCAGAAATGTTAATGCTGAATGAAGAGAAAGAAACTAAAACAATTTAGCAACTGCTGTTATGTCACAGGCTCTTGTTTCATGGCATCTATTACCAATATAATTAGATTGCATTATACCCAGTAGCCTTATAAAATGCACTCAGAGAGCAATAAACTTCACAACTCAAGGTGACACTATATAATTTGTATGAGGACTAGAAAATGAAGCTACTATCCTATTGAATCCCATATGTGTTGTTTTTTCCTTCTGCTCTTGTACAAATGTGAATTACAATATGCACATTCCAGAGCATATTCAAAAACCTGGAGATGCAGATCCCCAGTGTTGCTAAGTGTAGTCTGTTCATCCCTATATACTTAAATGCATATAAATATTATGCATGTTTCAGTGAAGAACCTCTTTACAAAGGTTACACACATTAGTGGATGTACAATAAACTGATGTATTTGGAAAATAACTTTATTCACACAGGTGACAGTGTAATTTTCTGCAGTAATGGAAAATTTATTTGTTCGTTTGCTTGTTTGTTTATCACATTTCTATAATGCCCACCTCACTTAAATGAATAATAAGGTTACACAAGCACAAAAGTCCAGAAAATAGATTTATTGAATAAAAACTCTGCACACATACAGAGAACCTGTTTACATTAAAAAATAATAATAATGTAATTTATATATCATCCTATAAATGTATCTGGATGATGTTCAAGAAAACACAAGTGATATCTAATGCATGATCTCTGGTGTTATTAATTGTGCATATATCGATGAATGATAAATATTTTTTCACAATGCCATCAAATTGGTGTTGACTGATGGTGACAACATAGATCCTTTCCAGGATGATGTGTCTCCAGTCTTCCAACAGTACATCCCTCATACTGTAATCAAGTTAATCCACTCTGCTGCTGGTTTTCTTCTTCCTTTTGCCTTCTATCTTTCCAAGTGTTATTATTCCTTATTATTATTACTCCAGAGAGCTAAGTCTTCACATAGTGTGTCCAAAATGATTGGACGATTATTTGAGCTTCATTATTTGTGCATCAAGTGAGAATTTGGGGTTGATTTGTTCAATGATCGTTTTGTTTTCTTGACTGATTATGGTATTTTCAAGAATCTTCTCCAACTCTAAAGTTCAAAAACATTGTCTTTCTATCTTGTTTCTTAAGTCCAGTTTAAGTGTTGTGGGGGGAAAACATTGTCTGAAGATTTGGATCCTTGTACAAATTAAAATGTCAGAGCAACTGAATATTGTTTCCAAAGCCTTGATTCTTACCCTACTAAGTGCTATTATGCATTGTATTTCTTTAGTGCTGGTCCTTTAATGGCTGATAGTCAATCCTAAAAAACAGAAACTATCCACCATTTTAATATCTCCATTGCTACTTCTAAGTCTGTCAGCTGTATCTGTTGTCATTAGTTCAGTTATTAGTATTTTTAATATTAGTCTCGTTTTTCATTGTTCTCCTTGAGTTTCATTACTTGAGCTTTGCAGTTTCAACTGTTGATGCAGTTTCAGTGTTATGGGCATGGGACAGGTTATTAATGTTTATACCTCCAGTTTTAAAACCATGCTCATCTTCTATTCTAACTTCCATATTTCCTTTATTCAACTGTAGCCAGTTTGTTTTGTCGTATTCTATTGGACTGTGGTTTCTTATCTTGTGCATAGGTTTTGCATAAGGATAATGAGATGTTCTGGGATTCCCATTTTACTAAGGACATAGTGGCATACTCAAGATAACCAAAGAGCATTTTTAAAAGCTCTTTTTTTAAAAAAACCATTGACTTATTTTTAATATTAGACTTACAGTAGGTATTTCATTGTGCTGTATTGTTTTTATTCTACCTGATCCCATTTCAGGTTATGGATATACTGCAAAATACACTGGTATACAGGGCCAGCAAAAACATTTGAGAGTAATAACTCATATAAGTCAATTTGCAAAACTACAAGATTATAATTTTGATTTTATATGTACTTTCAGGCTGATTGTGGTTATGTATCTTCTGCTCAGAGTCATGTATGTGAGATGGGCAGCTATATAAATTTACAAAACAATAAGTTCTGATACAAGAAAAGATGAAGCATTATTTTCTTCTTGGTCTAATTATATTTTCCTGGACTAGAAACAAAGTGTCTTGAGTAGTATATTTATATATTCAATGTGTATATAAAGCTTAATCTGTAATCTGTGAGATCTTTTTGTTTTTTTAATCATACTGGATGTTAAAAGCATTATTTGGTTGTTTTGCATGTGGCAGGTAAGAACAACATTTCAAAGCATATTCAGTACCACACAGTTACTGTTATAGGTCACTGTAACTGGATAGAATACAAAAATAAAGAAAATGAGACATGGAGGAACAAATGGAAGAATATGGAAACATGGGATAAGGAAAAAGTCAGTAGCCCAAATTTCTCATGCGCTGATCTCCTGAATATAACTAGTCACCATGATTGAAAGCTCAGAATAAAGACCTGTCAAGAATGTCAAGCCCTGATCTATGAGGTTGATAAGAAAGGCAAAAGAAATATGTAGCAAAAAGCAAAGGATTCTAATATTCTTTCATAAGAGCTCAATTTGTTTACATGATGATAATATGCTGGTCCATGACCGTAATAAAGATTTGATTCATGATAATAAATCAAACAGAATCAGATGCTTGCAAAAATGCCAAGTTATTTCATTCACATATCAGCTTCCCTCAACTTATTGCCCTCCAAATGTCACATCTTCAGCTGCATATAAAGGGTGCATTCATTTGGAGAAGATAATGAAGCATGCAAGCACTTACCTGCAAGAAGAATGATTTTGACCTGCAGAACTGAACAGCAGAATACATTTAATTGTATTCTCACATTTTTTATTTTGCTTAGATTCTCTCCTACTCCATTTATTTTATTTAATTATTTTCTTTACATAAGGTCCAATAATAGGCCATAAATAGCTTTTTGCTTGAGTTATCTACAGTCAGTCAAAACATATTATAAACAAGCAAAACTATATAGAAGCAATATTAAAAGCAATATTCAAATTTAACACCATACCCCAAACAAAATAAAAATCGAGCTGGAATGGTAATCGCAATCAGTATAGCATATATAAATATATATTATAGTAACCCCAAAGTAACCACAAAAACAAAATAGTTATACAACTTTAAAATACCACAATGATTATTAAAATATTTTGGAAATTAAAAAAGGATTCACCTGACACCAGAAAATTGGCAACGTGGGCAGTATGTGAGCTCCTTCGAATCATTCCCACAGTAAGTGAGGTGCTATCAACATCATCATCAACAACAACAAATCTTTTAACAGATGCTGTGAGTTCACAGTAAACGCTTCCATAGGGGGTTATATGGGAAAGTTTCTTCTGAACATACTTGATTAGCAAATTCTGCCTTAAAGAACATAAAGGCACTTAACTGCCTAATGCTCTGACTGAAGGAGAAATTACAGTTGAAATGGAAGAACCAGAATTTCTGTCAGTAGAATGTCCAGCAGAGCTCTATTCTGTATAGCCATTAGCAAAAAGATTGCCATCACTATATATATATATCTGTTTCTGTCTTGGAAATTGTTCAGCTGTCTGTCAGCTTATCCTGATGCCATGTTCAGACATTGCTTCAATACATCTTTTTCTTAGAATGCCAGTGTTGTAAATATTTTTATTCCTGAAGTAATCAGAGAAGTAACAGATAAAAACCTTTATTCCTGGAATACCAGCTTTAGTTACATTTCCATTTTGTCCTTTATTTGAAATGGAACAAAATTCTATATGAGACAGGAAGATCATCCTTGATATATTATGTTGGTAAGCTAATGGCATTTCTTTGTATGGTCATCAGTCACCAAAATGGACTGTCTAGTCCCTACTGTGTAACAACAAAGTAAACTGATTTCTTGAACTTTAAAGGTCAACGTTTTCTGTTCATTTTCTCCATCTTTTTTCAGATGGATAAATTATTCATTTTCTCTACCTTCTATATCCCTTTGCTCATACTAAGAAGTAGGATAGGGCTATGCATCCATGATAGCTGTATATCTTGGGCAAAATGTTATAACCTTATAAGGCTCAGTCTCTGATGTCTAGATAGGCTGATAACCCTGGCTATAAATCTACTGTCTGAAATGTGTTATAAGGGTTTATTTGTTTGAGGGTTTTCCCCATTTGTCACATTTACTTTTAATGGGTTCCATTTGGTCATATCTATGTGCTCAAAAGAAAATTAATGTATCACCAAATATATGTCTATTATAATCATCTTAACTTTAAATTGTTAAATTGTGATGGGTAGAGAGAGAAGTGTCATATGAAAGAATAAATAGTAAGAAAATATGGCAAAAGGAAGACAGGATTGCCTTGAGTCAAAGGAAAGCTTTCATTCATTTTCCACCTTTACAAATAACTTAAGGTGGTGAACACACCTTTCTCCTCTTTATTTTTCCCACACCAACCACCCTGTGAGGTGAATTGGGCTGAGGGAGAGTGACTGGCCCAAGGTCACCCAGCTGGCTTTCCTGGCCAAGGCAGGACTCATCATCTCTTACTCTCTAGCCTGGTGCCTTAGCCACTAGACCAAACTGGCTGCTGTTAAGTAGCTCTTTGATTCTGAAACTGAAATAATGACTTTCACAATTTATTTTTTAAAATTTATTTATTTAGTTTGTCAAACATGTATGAGATAACAGGTATAAGTATAAACATGAATATGAACACAGGAAATGGGGACAGTAGGACAGGGACGGTAGGCACGCTGGTGCGCTTATGTACGCGCCTTACAGACCTCTTAGGAATGGGGTGAGGTCCACGGTAGTTTAAGTTTGAAACTATGGGGGTTTGATGAAGTAACAACGGAGTCAGGTAGAGCATTCCAGGCATTTACCACTCTATTGCTGATGTCATATTTTCTGCAATCGAGTTTGGAGCGGTTTACCTTGAGTTTGTATCTATTGTGTGCTCATGTATTATTGCGGTTGAAGCTGAAGTAGTCATTGACAGGACGTTGTTCTAAATTGTGCATTTGTAGATATAACATTAAGTATTTCTTTTAGTTTGTTATACATTTTTGGCAAGTGTAAATATTACCTTAATTAATACAAGCATGTGTATTCCGTCTTTCTTGACCTTCTCAAACAGATGAGAGAATTGGACTAATATCTGAATTGGATCTGTAAAGTTGCATCACAAATGTGCAAACTGTGTTTTCTTACTTTTTTTTTTTTGTCCTATCTTAATTTGTTCAGCGGTATCCAATTACAAAGAACCAACAAACAGAAACAAACAGGACATTCCAAATATGTGTGTTTTATGTTCAGCCCACGTACTCCTGAGGAAAGATTTGCATCTGTTTGTGGCCTCCCGAGTGAATTTCAGGCAGAAAATATGCACACACATACACTTATGGACACACAGACACACCATTCCTATTCTCATACTCAGTGTGCCTAATCCCTTGCCTTTTATGACAGAGTCTTGCCTCACATAAATTGTTTCTTTTTTACACAGTTAACTATTGCTTTCCCACTTCACTTTGTGCACATAACTGAGTTCTTTTTAATCTTCTTTCCCACTTAAATAACCTTTTACTTTTATAGTAATCTTTTCATGGAAGTCAAGAGAAAAGAATATTGTTGATGATCTGGATGACTATTTAAAAGAAAATATGCTTTCATACTGTTATGTGTCTCTGGTTGGCAAATCATATTTTGAATTTTATATTGTCTAAATTAAATTAATTTTATCTAATTGTATTTTAATTTTCTCTCTTTTTTAGCAGTTGTTCCTTTATAAAAAAAATAGTAACTGGTAATACATGTTACTCCTAGTCTCTTGTGATGTTGTGTTGAATCTCTAATAATGAACTAGTCACAAGGGTCTCCAACCTTGGCAACTTTAAGACTTGGGGACTTCAACTCCCAGAATTTCTCAGCCAGCTTTGCTGGCTGAGGAATTCTGGGAGTTGAAGTCCCCAAGTCTTAAAGTTGCCAAGGTTGGAGACCCCTGAACTAGTGTATTATTAGTCAAAATTTGTATTCCATCACGTGGATGCAAATACAATATTGTGCTCCTATATTGTTAACAAAACAATGGCATAATAACAGTAAACATACATAATAAAAGATACTATACTTAAAAATGCCAAAATTGTACCTGGCGTCAAACCCCCACCCCCACCCCCTAGAAAAGTTATATTTTCAACTGCGTCTGGAAACTAGATAATGTTGGAGTAATTCAAGTCTTCCAAAGGAGACCATTCTATACAGCGGGCCCCATTATGAAGATGCAATACCTCTAAGTTTCAGCTCTCTGGCTTCCCCAAACTAGGAGACAACCAGCTGCTTGACTGAGGTGATCATGCCAATTCCATTGGAGAAATGCTGTCCTGCAAGTAAACTGATGCCAAGCCATAAGGGCTTTATAGATTAAAACCAGCACCTTAAGCTGCACTCAGAAGCTAATGAGAAGCCAGTGCAGGGCTCACAAAATAGGTGTAACATACACTCGCTGGCAAACATCCATGCCAATGAATTTCCAGCAGGAGGCCTGAATCCAGGAAGACCCCAAAGATATAGATCTCCTCTTTCAGGGGCAGTCCAACCCTGTCCAGAAACAATGCAAGGGGCATAGAGCAACTCTGATGTACAAGCAGTGGTTTCAACTTACTAAGATTCGGTGTAAGTCTGTTCCCTCCTATCCAGACCTTAACAGCTTCCAGGAATCAGAAGACAGAATCTCCAGTGTTGTCTAGGATTGCAGAATGTTTCTGGGTATCAGTGCTGTTCTCCATCATGGGTGGAGCCACCATTCAGGATGGGTTGTTCTTGTCCACTCAGAATGAGGACCAAGTCTGTCTTTTTTTGCCAGGATCCGCCCTGCTAAGACCCAGCTTCGATTCGGTCCTTCAGCAGGACGGACGTGGCAAACTCAGCTCGTAGCCTTCCATCCTCAATCCTTGGGCCTCCGCCTGTCTTTGATGACCATTGGCCGTTGGATTCGCGGCACTATCGCCAAAGCATATGAGCTGTCTTCCCTGCCTCGTCCCGCGAGCATCACAGCACACTCGACGCGCAGCACAGCCATCTCCATGGCCTGGGCCACTCAGGCATCCTTGGAGGAAGTGTGTCGAGCGGCCACCTGGGCTTCGCCCTCTCAATTTATATGTCATTACAAGATTGACATGTACGTGTCGGCGGACACGGCCTTCGGCCAGAGGGTGGTAGAGGACATCTCCTAGACGGCGTCAGACCGTTCCCACCTGAGGGGACCTAGGGCTTTGGTATGTCCTATCCTGAATGCTGGCTCCACCCATGATGGAGAAGGGGTGTTGGTCTTACCTGATATGCCTCTTCTCATAAGATGGAGCCAGCATTCAGTCCTGCCCTTGAACCGTCTGTATTGAATATATTCTACTGTGTGCTTCACCCTGGACCTGCAACTAGTGACTCAGAACTTGTGGTGAGGATGGGAGTTTACAGTTACTGAACATTTACTGAGTTTTGCCATGTCGAGTCTAGTCTTCGGATTCGTCAAAGCTGGGTCTTAGCAGGGCGGATTCTGGCAAAAAAAGACAGACTCGGTCCTCATCCTGAGTGGATGAGGACAACCCATTCTGAATGCTGGCTCCACTTTATGAGAAGAGGCATATCACGCCCCATTTCTACTCTCTGATCACTGCTGACTAGAACTAGCCAATGTGGAAAGAACAGAACCACTATTTAAATAAGTGCCTTCAGTTCTCAGCCTCTGCAGCCAGTGCAGAACAATACCATAGTCAAAAATATCAGAGGCCACCAAGACATCAAAAAACGCCAGGGCAGGTGTATGATCCACATAGTTCTGACATAGGTCATCATCATGTCATTACAAAATATTTGCCTTACAATCTTTTGTGTCTTGAGTTCGACTAGTAACAGTCTAATATTAGTTTGACTTAATTAGTTAACTATATCATTGTCTTTATGCTTATATCAAGAAGTTCTGTTATATCAAGGTGAGCGTAGATTAGCCAATACTTTATTTTAGCTGTGGAGCCATGTATTTTATCTTTTTTTTAAAATAAGAAATTCTAAGTCTATGCAAAGGGCTTTTACTCAATTTAAGGCCATGACATTATATCTCTCACTGTCCTCACTCGATCCTTTTACGCAGTTTACATTAGTGAGGCAGTACTGATTAGCTGGTCACATGCTTGCTATAAGAAAGAACAGTCTGTGAGTTCAAACTTTGTATTTGAGACAATTTGATTCTGTACATGGTGAAACGAACTTTGGTAATGATAGGCTTGAAAAAAATGAGGACATCAGGCAGCAGTAGAAGATTATTTGAGAGGATTACTCAGTAGTTCAAAAATAGTTCTATGTTTTTAAACAATAAATAAAGAGAAGTGATTACACTGATACTAATAGCAATTGACATGAATGCTTGAATGTTTAAAGTATTAAGGAAGCAGCTGTCATATGGCTACTCTGAACTGCCAGTTTTCTGTTCTATTGAACATTAGCACTTCTAAAAATCATTTTCCAAATGCCTGAAGTAAGTTACAGAAGTAAATTAAAGATCTTGTCAATTGTGCATGTCTCTTTAGACTTGGGTAATGGAATACAAGCTTTCATTACCAACAGTTAATCTAGAAATAGTACCCTAGAGAGCAATTTGGTGTGGGAAAAAAATTTGAAGAAAAGTTTTAGATGATGATACCTTTTTTTAATTATCCCATTGGCCCTTATTTCAGGGTATTATGTGTGTGTTCTTAATATAAAAGGCTGAAAAGGTGTTGAAGTCAGAATGCTGTGCACAAGCAGTTTCATTATTTCTCCCCCTCCAAAAAGTCTTTAAAAAGAAACCAGATCCCTACCCATTTATGTAAATTCCAGAGAAGAGCAGTCAGTTTAAGCTCAACATTTTTGACTAATATGCTGATATAAGAAATAGAAATGCATTTGGGGGGGGGAAACATACCGGAAGTTGCCATAATAGTCCAACTCCCTGCTCAAATAGGAGACCCTATGCCATTTCAGACAAGTGTCTGTCCAGTCTTTTCTTAAAAACCTCCAGTGATGAAGCACCCACAACTTCTGAAGGCAAGCTGTTCCACTGGTTAACTGTTCTCACTGTTAGGAAGTTTTTCTTTAATTCCAGGTTGCTTCTCTCCTTGATTAATTTCCATCCATTGTTTCTAGTCTTGCCTTCTGTTGCTTTGGAAAATAAGTTGACCCCTCTTCTTTGTGGCAGCCCCTCAAATACTGGTATACTGCTATCATGTCACCCCTAGTCCTTCTTTTCTCTAGGCTAACCATACCCAATTCCTGCAACTGTTCTTCATATGTTTTAGTCTCCAGGTCAATAGGGTAGAGTAGAGTAGAGTAGAGTAGAATAGAATAGAATAGAATAGAATACTTTATTGTCACTTTGAATGTACACTAATTGGCATACATTAAAATGAAATTACGTTGCATACAGCTCTCAAAGGATCTCTTAATCATCTTAGTTGTTCTTCTCTGCACTTTTTTCAAAGTCTCAACATCTTTTTTTGTAATGTGGTGACCAAAACTGGATGTAGTATTTCAGGTATGGTCTTACTAATACGTGATTGCGAACAATCACGTGATTGCATATTAGAAATGGAAAAATAACTTTAATAGCTGGAAATATTTTAAAATATAAGTTTATGTTGTCCATTGCAGATTGATTTTTCTAAACCCAATAACCATGATTATGCATTTGAGAATCCACATGTTCCTTTCATAATCTCTTAAAACTTTATTTGGCCATTCTTCAAAGTTATAGTTATCTAATGTGAGATCTATTTCTTGATTAATGCTAACCATTATTAACTTTAATTAAAAGTTGCAAATAATTTCAGAACCTTGTTTCAAATCATGAAAGAATTAAACTGCCCTGCCAATGATTAAGGTAAGCTGGTACACAAAATATAATTCATTTAAATATAATTTACTGAATAAAGCAGAAGTGACTTGGGTTCATACAACACATGTATTGTGAATGGAGTTCCCTTGGCAACCAGCAGAAAGTAGACATTGCCAACATAATTCTGAGATAGCTTCACATTTCCTCAGCATATACAGTATCTTCATGAAAGAGAGACGCTTTCATAATAACATAAATTTCCTCCAAATTTCCTCCTCTGATAAAAGATTAGAATCCTCAACAAACTGGGAAAAAATCCAAGAAATCAATCAGGAGGCTATGGCTTCAAGCATCAACTCAGCCTAAAAAATATGTAACGTTGTAATGATATGGGAGAATGACAGTGGTGAAATCCAATTTTTTTTACTACCGGTTCTGTGGGCGTGGCTTGGTGGGCATGGTATGGCTTGGTGGGCATGGCTTGGTGGGCATGGCTTGGTGGGCATGGCAGGGGAAGGATACTGCAAAATCCCCATTCCCTCCCCACTCCAGGGGAAGGTTACTGCAAAATCCCCATTCCCTCCCCACTCCAGGGGAAGGTTACTGCAAAATCCCCATTCCCTCCCCACTCTGGGGCCAGCCAGAGGTGGTATTTGCCAATTCTCCGAACTACTTAAAATTTCCGCTACTGGTTCTCCAGAACCTGCTGGATTTCACCCCTGGTCAGAATGACCTTAGGAAATGGGATATGGGAAGCTACAGCTCGCAGATGCATAATGGGCAAAGAGAGAAAGAGAGAGACACTCAGAAAGTAACCTCCCTAACTTCTTAGGCATAAAATATATGGCAGAAGATTTGTATCAACAGGCTTATAGGGTTATGTTAATGTGTCCTTACAAAAAGGTAGAATTAGCATATTTGGTTGTGTTTTCTTTCTGGCCTACTTGGGAAGGCCAACATAAATTTAGCTAGGATATTGATATAGAATTTTGAGTAACATTGATTATAACTTTGACTGTGTATTTTTATGCCTAATATTTATTTCTGGTATTTATAACCTATGCATGAGCTGAGACACTGTGTGTTTTTGTAACTTCGAACTTCACAGCAGAGCTGCTTCATAAATGAAGTAGAACAGCATCATCTTGTGGTCTATCAGAACCTTATATTTTCCCATTGGTTTATATCTATATTTGCCTATTAAGATAATTATGTAATTTAAATAACTCTTTATTTTGTCTCCTTTTTATGTGTCTATTAAAAGCTAAAAAGGGGATTTTTACATTTTCTCTTTCTCACTCCCTTTCCCTTGAAGTTTGATTTTATTTATCCCATGTGAGATTGATCTGATCCTCAGAGGAAAAAGATTGATTGTGCTAATCAAACCTTTCAGTGCTATTTGGCCAGGAAGCAATGCTGTGGAAATTACCATATTTTTCGGAGTATAAGACGCACCTTTTTCCACTTAAAAGAGGGTGAAAATCTAGGTGCGTCTTATACACCGAATGTAGCCCTGCCCAGCCTCTGAAACGGAGCTTTGCAAGGCTAAAACAACCTCTCAAACCGAGCTTTGCAAGCCTGAAAACAACCCCTCAAACCGAGCTTTGCAAGCCTGAAAAAGCAGCCTCTGAAACGGACCTTTGCAAGGCTAAAACAACCTCTCAAACCGAGCTTTGCAAGGCTGAAAAAGCAGCCTTTCAAACGGAGCTTTGCAAGGCTAATATACCTGTTCCAGGCTGTTTGCTAAGGACGCTAGCCAGATGGATGCTGGTAGGCAGAATTTTTTTTTCTTATTTTCCTCCCCAAAAACTAAGGTGCGTCTTATACTCCGAAAAATACGGTAATAATTTTCATTTTAATTAAGCAGAAAGAAACAAGGATGTAAGGGCCATTTGTACCTCTTTCTTATACCAGAGTTGGGGACGAACACCAGGTGAAGCACTCTTAAAAGATATGTGGCAGTAGTAACAACTACTAAGATGCATATGCAGGCAAAAGTTAAAGCTAGTAATTGTAAGATTCTTGAAAGAGGAGTTTAGAATTTCCAATGTTTAATTCACGGGCTTAACCCTGCCACTGAAACATGATAAACCATAAATAATGCTTTGCAAACTTCAAATAATGTCCTGAAATGCTTAGTGTCAATTGCTATTTATATGTTAGCATAGATAATTTTTAAAGGGAAAAATGGTACAAATAATATACTGTATGACATTACATTACAAAAATCTTTTGCATTTTTTCATTTTTAACATTTAATTAATTATAATTGATTAATATTAGTATTTAGACCTTTGCTTAAGATACTTTAGCATATGTTTTATAATATACTAGTGAGGTCACATTTGGAATTCTGCATCCAGGTCTGGTCACCACAATACAAGAAAGATGTTGAGGCACTAGAAAGAGTGCAAAGAAGAGCAACCAAGATAATAAGGGGTCTGGAGGCTAAATCATATATTGAACAATTAAGAGAACAATGTTTAGCCTAAGAGAATACTTAAAGGGCTGTCACATGGAAGAGGTCATTGATGTATTCTCCATAGACCTGAGGGCCTGTCAAGAAACAGTGTGTGGAAGCTTATCAGAGGAAGATTCCACCTGGAAATAAGAAATAATTTCCTGATATTGAGAATAGTTAATCAATGCAACAGCTTGCCTCCCAGAACTGAAGGTGTTCCATCGCTGGTGGTTTTCAAGAAAGGATTTTCAACCATTTATCTGAGATAAATGGTTAAATGGAGAGATAAAGGCAGGAGTCCTTGGGCAGGGGGTTGGACTAGAAGGCCTTCAAGGTCCCTTCCAGCTGTATGATTCAGTGAAGTTAGCTTGTTCGCATGAACGAGGTCATAATCAGGGGCTCTGTAACATAGTAAGAAGCAAAATGTGGTATTTAGGGACAGTTTGCAGACGATGGTCTCAGGAAGAACAAGCTCCTGTGTAACTTGAATCTTTTTCAAATCTAGGGACTTTTTATAGAAGATAGCAACACCACCCCCTCTCCGGATTTCACGGTCGGACCGGTAAACATGATAGTCACTTATTGTGGTAATGGAGTCTGGGAAGGATACATTCAGTCACGTCTCACAGATAAATATAAGGTCGAATAGAGCCGTATTTAGTAAGAGGAGGAATTCAGGCATTTTGATTGCGAGGCTTCTTGCATTAAGTAGCTTGCATTTAAGGTCTGTAGTGCTGGATCTGGAGGAAGTTAGGGGCGTGCATGCCTAGTTTTGGTTGTTGGGGGTGGTGGTTATTGGGATGCAGGCCGATGGTCTTGCGTTTGATACAGTCAGCGCGGCACAGCCCCAAAATAATAATAAATGGGTCATTGAAATCAAGATAGTGTTTTCACTCCAGGCACTTGACAAGTCATAAAGTCAGGAAAGGTGGAATAAAGGGACCAACAGTAAGATTGATAGATTCATCAGATGATGAACTTGGTTGTGAACAGATCATCATGGAGAAAATCTACCTATTTGGTTTCTAAGAGTTGATATTGAGTTGATCACCCATAATTAAATTATTTGAAGTCATTTGAAGGTTGCTGTGGTAGGTCTCCTCAGTCATCTTTTCTATAGGTCAAATATAATCAGCACAGGTAGTCCTCGACCACAGTTGAGCACAAAATTTATCTTACTAAGCAGGGCAGTTGTTAAGTGAGTTTTGCCCCACTTTATGACCTTTTTGCCACAGTTGTTAAGTGAATCACTGCAGTTGTTAAGTGAAACATGTTATCATTAAACGAATCTGGCTTCCCCCATTGATTTTGCTTGTTGGAAGCTGGCTGGGAAGGTTACAAATGATGATCACATGATCCCAGGACAGCATAATTTTCATAAATACATGTCAGTTGCCAAGCACTTGAATTTTGATTATGTGGCCGTGGGGATAAAACAGTTGCAAGTGTGAAAACCAGTAATAACTTTTTTTCAGTGCTATTGTAACATCGAACGAACACTAAAATGATTGGTTGTAAGTTGAGGACTACCTGTATAAGGAATTCTAAACAGGACAGATAAGGACCAGATAAACCTTCCAGCCTTAGCTCCTAGGTAAAGCATCAGTCTATCTAAGTAAGTCTGTGTAAAAGAAGATCACACCTTAATAGACTAATAAATGAGAGCTAAGATATAATTATTTAGTTTAATGGATTTTTATGTTGGATGAATGAGACTCCATTGTGAATCTAGCTTCCTTGATCAGGCTTGACACGCAGATTCTTTGTTTTTTATGGGTCTTGATTTCCAGTTCTTCACTATTTTGGCAATCCTCTTCTGAATTTGCTTCAATTTGTCACTCTCATTGTGCACAGGACTGAACACAGTACTCCAAGTGGATGTCAGGCTAATCCAAGAACAACACAGAACAATCCAGCCAGTTCACTTATTTATTTGCACAAACCATGCAGACAGAATCTAGCCAGATTAACTCTAATTGATATACCCTGAGAGATTCTAGGGAGTGGCTATCCTAAATCTCTCTTATCCCACTCCAGACTCTGTTGTCTCATATCTTGTGCCCCCTCCCAACCTGGAATGTACTGTTTCCTTCCTGGAAAACTGCACTGTAATCCATCATACAACCTGCCCATTCATAGACATAATCCATCACAGTGGAGGTCTGTCCAAGACAGTAATATGGAACAATGATCTGTTCTCTGTGTTCCTATTAACGCATTCAAGGCAAAATTTACCTTTTTAGAAACTGTATTACACAGCTGATTCATGTTTATCATATGGTTGACAAGGATATATACAGTAGATCCTTTTCATGCACTCTTACTGCCAAGCCAGGTATTTCATCTTTACTCATACTTTCCCTATCCAGATGCTAAATTTCAGATTTGTTCTTTTAAATTTAATTTTATTTATTTCAGCCCGGTGTTCATGCTTATCTAGATATTTGTGAACGTTCCATCTAAAGTATCAGTCCTCCCTCCCATCTTTGTGCCATTTGCAACCTACATAAGCACCCCTTCAACTTCCTCAGCCAAGTCATTGATAAAAAATTTGAAAGACCCAAGACCCAGGTTAAAGGCCTTTGGCATGCCACTGAATACTTTCATTCAGGTTGAAGTGGAGCCATTAATGAGCATATCTTTGATGCAGTCATTCAGCCAAATATGGCTCCATCCAACAGTAGTATCATCTACCTTATATTTTGTTTACAATGATATCATGAGGCACTCTGTTGAAAGTACTGCTGACATCCAGATACATTATGTCTATGTCATTCATTTCCCTTATCTGCTAAGCTAGTAATGCTATAAGAGAAGGGGATAAGGTTAGTCTGGCTTGATTTATTTATGACAAATCCATGCTGGCTCCTGTTAAAAGAATATGAAAGGGGACACATTCATTGAGTTTCTTATACTTTGTTCATGTCATGCTGATTTAAAACAGACGAAAACGCAACATATTTTTTTCTGCTAACTGGATTTATATCATGCCTGTTTTCAAATAATTCATTGCAATCATATTGTTATGGCTGCAATTTAAATATTTTATCAAGAATTATATTTTTTTAATCTATAACAGCCTTAAGTTGTTTGATTTGATTAAAGCATCATTAAACATGTAGCATTTTTCATTATAGTATGAAAAGTGCATGTTCTGATACTTTTTCTGTTATTTTTTCCCTTTGTTGTCAGGATCAGTCCCAAGAAAGCCATTTCTAACTATGTTAATTGAGTTTTGGGAGCATACGCCTTATTCTTAGAAAAAAAAAGTTGAGAGAGCATTTGTTTTTCTTTAACAAGATTATTTTTAACACAAATGGTTTCCATTAATTTGTCTTGTTTTCTCCATCACTAGAGATACATTGGTTTAGACCTGGCAAATTGTATAGAAACTTAATTAACATAGTCTGATTTAAATAAAAATATGTTAAGACTCTTCATAATTGGGAAGTTGCTATTGCTCAAGGTCAAATTTTTATGTCTGTCTGTGTGGATTAATTGCCTGCTGCCTTTAATTTGGTCAAGTGGGAATTGTGAAAACTGCTTTTAAATCTCAAATGCCCATCCATCTTGATTTGAAAAAAAGAACTTAAAGCTTATTAAAAACCAGTTATGACTCTCTTGCAAATTGTGAATTTATTTCTTGTAAAATTAATTAAATAATCAAATAATTTATTCAGAAAATAGAAAAAAGTTTCACTTTTTTCTTCTATCCCTCTTTCCCAGATCATTTTTTTCTATAAACTAATAATACAGCCTCTGTTGTTTCACTTGAATGTTGTATTTTATGCCTGCATAGCTTAGTGAACAGTGTTTTTATTTTCACTTAATGGCATATATTGCTGTGATGATTTATTTGTTTGCATATTAAATTTGTTTTAATAAGTGACGTTCTTGTCTGCTGTGTCAATTCCAATCACCTTCTGTCAAATGTTCTTTTTAGAATATTTCTTATTCTTCGTTGCAAAAATAAGGTATCAACGTTCCTTTCCTATTCAGTCATTGCCATTGTATGTCTTAAGAAGGCACCGGTTCTAAATCTATCAGTTTCCCACAAGAGCCAGGCATGCACTTAATGAAAGAGTGTTTTCTTCAAGGTTGGCTGCATATAAATGATTTAATCAGGAACTTTCATCACTCTTAGTGGGTATGCCAAGAGCCAAGATTAGCTGAAGACTAGTTGTGGTAACTTGCTCTTTGCATCTTCCCCCACTTTTCTGTTTCGCATCATGGTTCGCATCATGACGTTTCGCGCATGCGCGTCCCCTCGTGCTATTTGGCTTCCGCGCATGCTCAGAAGCAGAAATGAGCCTGAAACACAGCTGAGGAGCTGATCAGCTGTACTTCGTGCGAAGAAATAAAGGTCAGAATTCACCCACGGGAGGGAGGGCCCTTTTTCAAGCCGCAGAAGGGGAAAAATTCACACAAAATCCAAAAAAAAGATGGCAGCGCGCACGGACTGGCACCGACAGTGACGTCACCAGCGGGTCGCTACCAGTTCGGGCGATCCGGTTTGAACCGGGAGGAACCCACCACTGCCAGAATGAGACTTACTTTGAGCAAGTAATTTCAAGATGTCTGCAAGGCAAGGATCAGCACTTCCTCTTATTTTTATTGCGCTGATCTTCTTTATTTAGCTTAAAAACCGTACATGAAGATACTTGCTGGGAGGTTTGGATTGTGAATTCTATTTGTATATGTGGTTCCCCCTCCCTTCTTTTAGTATTTTCATTGAAAGATGTTAAAGGTGTGCTGAGAGATGGCATCTGCATGTTTACCAAATTAAATAGTAAATATTCCTTTAAAAAAAATAGCCCAGGGCTTTTGGTTTGAGGCATTATAATAACCTCTCCTTCAGTGGGGCTTGTACATAGGGATGCAGGGTTTTGCACAAATTGTTTACATGTAAGTGCACAACCCTTCTAGCCAGACTTTCAGGTCAGATTGTATCAGTTTTTGTTACCTGCTGGGAGATGAAGTATAAATACAATCCTATTCATCATCAAAAGGATGAACACCTTTGGGGGAGAATAAGGTGAAGGCAATTCCATTTATCTTGTAGAGGATAGACATGACTGCCTGGTTTCATTGTACATTTTCTGGTCTGTGTAGTGCATTTCTATCAGTTCATAGTGTGTGAGATATGTTTTAAAAGGGCAAGGATATGGAAGGGATAAAAAACCAGCCTTTGTAACTATAGGGTGGATAGGGAACATGGCAGGAAGAGGCAACTGTATTGTACAATAACAGGGCAAAGGGTTCAAAAATAGTTGGTTCTTCCTGGACTGCATCTAAGTTCAATGAACTTAAGTAACTATTGAAGAATAGTTGAAGATTCTGCTGCTGAAGGTTTAGGTTAATAAATGAGCAATCAACAGGCATGTAGAATTTGATAAGCATATTCATCTGGCTTATAAATAGCAGTTGAGTTGGATTTGGCTCACAGTGTATTAGTGGAGAGCCATTATGCAAAGAAATCTTGATTAATAGGGTCTAGTTAAATATGAAACATTGGTAACTACACTTATGAAAAGGGAAAAAATATTCTATTTGCCAAATCAAATCCCTGCATGATATTATATTTCTCAAGCAACTGCAGTATACTGTATATGGACATTTTTTGTTATGTAAATGCTGACAATGAAATTAAAGTTTGCAATTCAGCAATATTTAATGTATAACACTTAACAAACAAGAATAGGTATTTTCTACTGGGGCAAATCTTGCAGTAGCAAGCTTCTGAATTCTTGAGGATCAAAATAACTTATATTGAATTCACTTGAATTTATTTCTAAGTAAGCATTGTATAAAGAATGCAGCCGCTGAGGAAGGAACCATCACTTCTCAAGCTAGAGGGAACCATTGTGTTATCATAAACCAGATAAGTCTCAAAACATGTTTAGAAAATGATCATCTCTTGACATAGAAACATAGGAGGAAAAATATCAAATTTAGATACTTCATAGATTCATATAAATGCTTCGACTTCTCTGCGTTGCACTGCGCAAATATTTTATATCTATATGGGCTACATTATTGTCTGAAATAGAGAGATTAACTTAACTAAATTATGTCAGAAAGTCTTCAGCCAATTAAGTCAATTCCTAAATAATGGGATTTGTACCTGACTCTTGTGTGAAGATTGCTAATTTGCATTTAAAATTTATTTATCATTTTGAAAGCTTCAGGCTACTGGCTCTGAATCTCTGACACATAAAATGAGACTGAGGTGGTACCAATTGAGCACAGTTCTTGAGTACTGCAAATATCCAATCAACTCATTCCCAGTCCTGTAAAGGGGATCCAGGCCACTGCACCATAGAGAACGATACAATTCTTTATGTTAGAGTATATCGATGCATTCTCATGTTCTTAAAGTGGTAAAGGTGCTTTACAGGTAACAAAGTAATCAAGATAGTTTTGTGTTAATATTAGATTTGATGCATTTATGAAGAAATAAATGGGAGGGAATCATTTGTTATCTCAAGTTAACAATATTTTCTATCAAAGGCTTTACAAATTGTAATCTTTTAATTGGGAATAAATATAATTATAGAGCTATTAAAAGGACAAATGATCTCCATGGTCAGTTGGCACCACTATTTTAAAAATGGAAATGTAATAAAATAACATTTCAGAAGGAGAAAAATATTAGTATGTTATTTTCTTGTGCTTGTTTCTATTTTCTAATGCTATTATTGTTATCCCCTCCAGTTTCAGAATTGTAATGTCTTCTTCATATGCTGCTTTTAGTCAGATAATATGATTTCCAAGATAGTACACCTTTTATACTACTTGAAAAGTTCTAGCATTTAAATTCATTGTAAAATATCAGTTTTCTCAATGATGAGACAATACAGATAATATACAGTAAAATGCATAAATAGTACACAATATATAGTTAGAATAAAATGTGTAAGTTATGTTTTCTGTTATGAAGCAACATTCACAGTAATGCACAATATCTTTGAAATAAGAAGAATTTTACAATCCGATTTATTTATCAGTTAGAGGAAGGGAGATTTTGATTTAACTCTGGAGAAATTTTAACAATATAATGAATGTGCCAATTACTTCAGTGAGGGTGAGCTATTTCTCAGCTCTCTGTGGGACTTCTCTGGCTCTGGATTTCCCATATTTACTATGTGTTCTTTGTATCACTCGTATGACATATAGCTGTGATGGCGAACCTATGGCATGCGTGCCACAGGTGACACGCGGAGCCATATTGGAGGGCACGCGAGGTGTTGCCCTATGTCAGCTCCAGCTGATTTTCAGCCGGTTTCGCTCTCCCCAGGCTTCAGGAGTCCATTGTGAGGCCTGTGCGCATGCGCGGGGGGCAGCGGGGTGAGGGAATGTGCTTGCACGGGGGGCGGTTGTGCGCATGCACAGGGGAAGGGGATGGGTGTGGACACCCTTTTGGCAGGTGAACCAAAAAAAGGTTCACCATCACTGACATATAGGAATAATTTTGAATAAGATCGGCAAAACCAAATCAATAAAACCACATATCTTGAACAAGTCATAATTCACTTATAATTAATAATAATTGTCAAACATCCTGTCCTCTGGCATACTTGTCTATTTGTTTCTTTGTTTACAATATCTGTAGATTACCCATTTATGAGACAACTTTGGGCAGTGTATAATAATAGTTTAAAACAAAACAACACATATAATTCAAGATGGGCTGAAAGTACAGCTAAGGCAGAGTCTGGACCATCATCTGTTGAAGTGTTTTATTTTAGATTCCCGCATTGAACAGGAAATTGGATTTCTTGGCATGCATAAATGGTTCCTTGGAGCAATAAGAGTGTTTGACTGTGTTTCTGCTTTAGCAGACAGATGTGACTATCCTTTTGGAAGTTTAAGAGGAACATTTGTATTTAGTAAGTTAAGTAGGCTGGGATTGTTATGTAAGAATCTGACTTCCAAAGTCTCTGTTCCCTGATGAGGTTTGCCTTTAATGAACACCATATTCCACTTGTTAAACTTTAAGGATTGCCCAAGGCAGGCAAATCTCTACCAGACCCTGTGGAATTTGTTGAAAATGAAGTTACCTGAATGAAGAAATCCTGGTTCTCAGACTGCATAATTCATTTCTTTCAGTCCCTTATCTTCTAATACTACCTGACTACCAAGGAGATGATAGAATTTTGGTTTCTATCTGCCTTTAATGGGATAATTAGAAATTTTAATAGCAATAGCACTTATATTTATATACTGCTTCATAGTGCGTTACAGTCCTCTCTAGGCTGTTTACAGAGTCAGCATATTGCACCCAACAATCTGGGTCTTCGTTTTACCAGCCTTGGAAGGATGGAAGGCTGAGTCAACTTTGAGCCAGTCAGGATCAATCTTCTGGCAGTGAGTAGAATCCACCTGCAATATTGCATTCTAACCACTGCACCACCACGGCTCTAATGATGGTAAATACTTATTAGTGACATTTATATACCGCCTCACAGTGCAAGCACTCTCTAAGCGGTTTACACCATTAAGCAATGTATATTTATATTGCCCCCAACAATCTGGGTCCTCATTTTACCTACCTAGGAAGGATGGAAGGCTGAGTCAACCTTGAGCCGGTGAGATATAGTTATTGCAGATTGAAAGAAAAAATACTTATTAAATACACACATAATATGATTTCAAGAAGTTAAACGAAACAAAAAACAATGGATTTACAATGATTGTGGAAAGAAAGAGTGGATACTGTTTCTCTGGAATTCTCAATGGAAGAATGGAAGAATTCTTGATTCTTTCATCAAGCTCTATTGAAGATCTCATTCCCCTTTTCTTATTATCTTCCTTATTAGAAATTTTAAAGACAGAGAAGAAACATACAATGGTTGTTCCATTTTTTAGCCCTCAAATATGGAATGCAGAGCTATCAAGTGTAGAAGGTGGCACATGAAAATGGCTTTTCTCTGCTTCAATTACCTACCCTATTCATGAGCCAAGAACCTGTGTGACTTTTTGAGGTCAGCAGCCATTTCTACTGTTTGAAACGAACAAAGTGCTTGCTTGCCTTCTGCTCTCCTAATGAATTGTTATATTTTGGCCTTCTCTGCTATTTAACTGGAAATTTGGTCTTCTTCATGAGCCCATGGGAACTCTCTAGCAATCAAATCATATTCAGCAATACTTCCCTTTGTATTTTTTGGGGAGAGAAACGTTGAGTCAGCAATGGGCTGAATGAGAAAAAAAAAGTTCAAAGTAAACCCAGCAAAGAAAAAGATCCATTGGTTAGGCCTGCTAACAGGGCATTAATCTGTTTTAGTTTGGGTAATTAAATAATCAGGCATTGATTGTATCTGGAGGTACTGTTACAAATTTGCAATTGGTGAGTAAAAAAACAGTTTTCCTACCTCCAACAGAAGTGCCTCTTAACTATAGAATCCTTGCTATGGATAAAAATAATGTTTGTTTCTAAACTATTACAATAACTCGTGTAAAGTTACAAAACATACTTAGGAAATAATAGCTTAAGAGGGCCTAATTAACACAAGAAAAAGTATTTTGAAAAATGAAAAATGTGAATGCTTTTCTAAATGTATGATTGATTATGTTGATATTTATTGCTGGTATTTGCTGATACAGCCAACAGGTAACAGAGAGAGAAAAGCTTTTCCAATTGACCACATTGGCAAACAAATGTATTTACAAATCAATATATTTAAATTAAGGGAAATATGAAATTTGGCCACAGTCTTTTAGCATACTTAGATTATTCTAATTCTAAATTTTCAGTTTAAATATGTATTTTTATATTTCTTTATGCTTGTATTCATTATTTTTAAATAAATCAAGGTGGGGAATATACATAATACTCTTTCTCCCTCCTATTTTCTCCACAACAACCCTGTGAGGTGGGTTGGGCTGAGAGAGGGTGATTGGTCCAAAGTGAACCAGCCAGCTTTTATTCCTAAAGCAGGACTAGAACTCACAATCTCGGGGTTTCTAGACTAGCACTTTAATTAACCAAACTGGCTCTTATTAAAAATGATATGTAATACCTATTACAAATAATACATAATTATTCTAATCTAATTACAGGAATCACATATTAGTTTAACCGAAAGACTTCTCTTCTGAATAGATGGTTAATGATCTCAGTATTAAAAATGTTTTCACACATTCTTGTGTGTGAGTAATATAAATAATATGGTATGGCCAAAACTGGGAAATCTGGGGTTTGCAGTGCTAAAATATCTTGTGAGTGCCATGTTGGGAAAAGTGGCATCAGATATGTCTGGGTATTCTATTCAAAATGGTGCTTGAATCCGTTTCTGTGGGAAGAGTGACTACCTCATGGAAACCCTGTTGTCCTTCCCCTTGCTTTATCTAGCAATAATAGCTTGTATTCCAAAAACATGTTCTTAGGCTTTTTACGGTAATAATAGCAATTTTTTGAGACTAGTATATAGCCAGCAATTATGTAAGGTTAGACTAGACAACCTAAGAATGATATTTAAAGTCCAACCATATTGTCTTGGGGGAACAATCCTGAAACAATTGTGCCAAGCAAATCATCCTCCCCCTCCACACACACCTTGGTTTAATTCCTTACTTGCTGAAAGAGACTGTGAAGAGTTAGAGCTCAATTCTTAGGTGATCCATATATCTGTCTTGTAAATTTTCATTGCGAGATTTAAAAGAAAATCCCAATTACACCAGTATGTAAGGGTGAAAGTGGTTCTAAAATAGGTTGATACAGCACGTCACTGCCTACAACTCTCTCCTGCTGAAATAATATATAACCCTTAGCTGTTTTTTACACAATTAAATGCTGTAATATTGGAGAATGTTTAGCCTTTATGCTCTTATTCTTTAACTATCAATTTGTTAGAGCTTTTACATCGATGGAAAGAGTTTCTTAACACCTTGGGGATTATGGAGCTGAATGTGACTGCTTCTCAAGAAATCTTTGGCAAAGCTTGCCAGGATTTAGAGATGTAAAAGGTTTGAGAAATTTTGAAAGTAAAAAAGAAAAGAAAAGAAATGAAAAATAAATGTGTTGGGGAAAATGTATATTTAGTTTCTTGCTGGTTGCTGTGTGTGTGTGTGTGTGTGTGTTTGTGTGTGTGTGTGTGTGTGTGTGTGTGTGTGTGAAAATGTGCGTGAGCACACAGGCGCACATAGACAAACAGATGAAATTTAAAATTTGGGAAGGGCAGTGCTGCTTTATCCAGGTAAGAAAGTAGGGGTTGTGCAGACCACGCTTCTGCTTTTTAGCAGGGCATTGTAAAATATATGAATTTAAGAAAGTACATGAATTGTAGATAGTTGGTAAATTGATTTAGAGAAAACAGATGACACAATGAATAGGCTTGAACTGTGGAATATTTTACATAAATTATTTTCGTAAAGATGATTTAATGCAATAGAGTAGAAATAGAACAAACGTGAGAAATAATGAAATGGTATACAACTGGTTCAGTACTGAGCAAAGAATAAAATAAGGATATACTGTATGATGTCCTTTTGGCCATTTAATAAATATGAATAAATGTGTAAGGAATGTTTCTGGTGGTATGTGATGGAATGTGAAACAGAACTAGGAACATGGAAGAGGTAACACAATCTAGAGGAAACACAGAAAAAGATTTACATTTAATCGACCTTGGAAGGATGGAAAGCTGAGTCAACCTTGAGCCAGTCAGGATGGAACTCTAGACTACGGGCAGAGTTAGCCTGCAATACTGAATTTTAACCACTGTGCCACCAGGGCTCTTAAGAAAAAGAAAGACAAAAATGAATCTGTTAAACTCCTACTGTTAAATCTAATATGTAATTAAGTTAACTATTGGAAGAATAAGCTATGGAATGCATACGTGTGTGTGTGTGTGTGTGTGTGTGTAGTGTATATATATATACATATATACATACACACACACACACACACACACACACACACACACACACACATATATGTTTGTCGGCTATAAAAAATTGCCTGGATGGCCCCAGGAGGGGCCGAAAGGCAAAAGGAAGCTGTGATGTTTCCTTCCATACACCAGGATGACTCGACAGAAAAAACATATATAACCCTTTCCTGGTGAAGAGCTGATAGGGAAGAGAACCTGGCCTAGAGGTTAACACTTCTGCCTTACAAGCAGACTGGACTTTGAACAAGCAGGTTCAAATCCCACTACAGGTATGGCTATCTGACGAGAGCAAAATAGTTCGAAATAGATCTTTAATAGTCTCCCTTTATTTTCAGTTATCAGCAAAAAAATGTTACACACACACACACACACACACACACACACACACGTATATATATATATACAGGATGATGCATATATATATATATATATATATATATATGCATCATCCTGTACTAGGATATTGTTTATTTAGCAAATATAGCTGATAACATTCTAAGAAACCTTTGTATGTCCTTAATTCATACTTTTGTGAATAAATTTGAACTGGTGGGCAATGAAAAAAAAGTAAGATTACTGAGGTTTCAATCATGTTCTTTATATCCCCTGTTTCTATTAGATATAACTCAGCTGTTTCCTAATGTATGCCATGTGACTGAATTTGTGATCACATATATTTGCTTGATAAATAATTGGTTAGGCTTGAGAACATTATAGTGAAATATTTGCTATTCCTGGAAAGTTGAGTAGAATGTTTTCCATGAAAGAACTGTGAAACAAACTACAGTTCAAAACTGTAGAACAATCAGAGTGCATTGTTGTTAAATTAGTGTGTGAGAGAGATGGAGAGAGGAAGGGGGGAAGTGAGAAAGGGCATAATATGATTGCAGGATGGAATAAGTTATCTTGTGTAGTTTCATGGCAGCTTTAGGAACAGTTATTACTCAAAACTGTTGCAAAAATATAGACTTAAAATAAATCAAGAGCAACAAAAAACTATATTCTTGTATCTCATAATAAATGTTTTACAACTAAGCATTGCTATTCATATACTGTATATAGTATATTATACACACACTTATATATTTGTAGTATATTATACACCTGCATCTATCTATCGTCTGCCTGCCTGCCGTCTGTCTGTTTGTCCATCTGTCCAGTATGCCAGGGGTGGGTTCTACTTACCTTCCCTACCGGTTTGGGGTTGCGCCGGAAGAGCGCATTTTGCAGTTTAACCAGTTTAACCCGTCGCTCCCGGGTTAAACTGGTCTGCGCCTGTGCAGGAGGCTTTGAGCATGCGCAGAGGGTTATTTTTGTGTAAATTTGGCTCCGGTGGATGGGTTTCAATCTGGAGGACCGGTTCGGGGGCGTATCCAGCCATCCATCACACAGCCGGCCGTCGAGCGGGGGGAAATTCCCGCTACCGATTCTAGCGAACCGGTCTGAACTGGCAGGAATCCACCTCTGCACTATGCTTATATACACATCTGCTTGCACACAACTACTGGCATATTCTTCTGTTTGCAAACCTCTTGAAAGATTGGTGGAATATTTGAAATCAGTTACTATTTAATACATTATGAACATTAAGCAACAACAGATTTGACATTTCCTTTTTTTTTTGTAAATTGAAAAGGGATGTAATCTTCTGTTATAAATCAGCACCAAGTGCATTTAATCAGCTGCTTCCTTTGCAGGAGGTTTTATTTAGGGAAGAAGAAACACCTTATTTTAAATTGCTGCTATTAGAGTATAATTTTAAAGATAGCAGGAAATTATTATAGTGCTTACTATTTGAATAATAGATTAGACCACCTCTATGTATAAAAAGCAACTTGCTTAATGTTATGCCATATTTGATCTCCCGCCACTACCAAACATTTTTTTTCTAAATCATCTAGTATAGTACTTCGTAATAATTGATGTTAGTGGTCTACATAGGGTGCCCAGATACCTTTGATCCAAAATCAGGACAGTTTAAAAAAAATAGCACTTCTCACTTGGGCGGAAACGCGCTTTTGGCCCAGATTCACTTTGGCGGGCACGGGATCGGCGGACCCTTCGCCCCCTTTCTTTCCCCCCTCCCCCAAGCTGGCTTTGCAGGCTCCTCAGGTGCCTCAGGGGCGAAAGGAAATAAAACCACAATTTTATTACACGACCGCTCACTTTAAACTAAGAAAACATTTACAGTATTTTAAATAATTTATCACAACCCTGAAAGAAAGCATTAAAATATTACACACTAAAAATGCACACAAAATCTTCCATAACAATACATAAGAGAATCTGCCTGAAAATGAAGCGATTGAACTAAAACACAAGTAGTGCAAACGTACTTTCATTTAACGTTCATCTTGATTATCCTAAAATTTTACAAAAGTTCAGGACAAATCAGGACGGGAACTCGAATTTCAGGACAAAATCAGGATATTTTCAGAATCAGGACAAGCTTCTAAAAATCAGGACAATCCTGATAAAATCAGGACATCTGGGCACCCTAAGTCAAAGTGACCAGATTTTTTTTATTTTTAAGCGGGACGGGGGGGGCGCCTGGGCGTCGCCATTTGTTTTGCCCTCTGCGCATGCGCAGAACGCTGCGCATGCGCAGAGGGCAAAACAGCAAATGTCGGCGTCCAGGTGAGGTGGGGGGGAGGCGGGAGGGCGCTTGGATGCCTGCAGCTCGCGACAGGTAAGCTGCCGGCTGCCTCCTTTCCCCGTCTCCCGCCTCCCGTTCGTTGCTTGCCAGCCCGGCCGAAGGGAAGGCGGGAGGCGAGGAAAGGCCTCGGGAAAACCCTTCGGGAGCCCGCCTCCCTTTCGGGAGGCCTTTCCTCGCCTCCCACCTTCCCTTCGGCCGGGCTGGCAAGCAACGAACGGGAGGCAGGAGACGGGGAAAGGAGGCAGCCGGCAGCTTACCTGCTCCAAGCATCCAAGCGCCGCGGTCTCCCGGTCGCCCGCCTGGCCCCAGGGCAACGGTGGCAGCGAGGCGACGGGGGAAGAAAGGGGAGGGGGACAAGGAAGGGCTGTTTGCGCCGCTCGTAAACTCAAAGCAGCGACGGCTCCTCGTCCCTCACCCCTCCCAACAGCAGCGGCGCCTCCGAGGGCGGGGCTAGGGATGGGGCGGGGGAAGGAGAGGAGGAGCAGCCTCCCTTCCCCCTCCCCCCAGCTTCCAGCCGCCCCCGGAGGAGTCAACAACGCGGGACGCCCGCCCGCCGCCCACGGCCGGCCCGAGCTGAGAGGCCTGCTGCCTTTCAGGCCGATTTTTTGAAAGAATGCCCTAGTCGTGCATTCTTTCAAAAAATTGGGACTTTTTAGAGGACGGGCGGAACGCGGGACAAATGATGAAAAAGCGGGTCTGTCCCGCCAAAATCGGGACGTCTGGTCACCTTACCCTAAGTCTACAGGAAGGTTGGCAACTTTTTTTTTCTTTTGGCAACCCCAAAATCATTTTCAATAATGTTGCCACTTAAAAAGGGAAACACATGGAAAATGTAATACAAAACCTAAAATAGGCTTAACTCAATTAAGAGAAAGAAAAATGTTCATTTTGCTTCACTGATCTACCCATTGGCCTTCCTTTTAACTTTATGTGCAGATATTCCTCTTTCCATATAGATATTTTTTTGTTACCTTAGTTATATTAGAGATTTGGGTATAGGACTACACTAATTCCAATCTTATGTAATTGCTGACTTTATATTGCATATTGTAGTTAGTATGGACAGGAACTGATATAAGAAATTTCTTGAAACTTTGTAGAAGCAATATAATCTCCACTTTTAATTCAATGTCACTAGGAATTCTGTAGAACATGGTGTTTTTTTTTTACTATTTAACACCAATAATAGCAATAGTAATGACAATTGGGAAAACTAATATCCTTCTGTCGTAACAGAGCCAGTTTGGTGTAGTGGTTAAGGTGCTGGCCTGGAAACCAGGAAACTCTGAGTTCTGGTTCTAGTCCTGCCTTTGGCTTGAAAGCTGCTGGGTGAATTTGGGCCAATCACTCTCTTTCAGCCTAAACCACTTCACAGGGTTGTTGTAGAAGAGAAAATGAGGAGGAAGAAAGAATATTAGGTATGTTTGTTGCCTTGTATTACTTATAAAGTAATAAAGGTGGGATTAAAAATCTAATAAATAAAAATCAATCAATAATTGCAAATATAATTTATTGTTTCTTTTTATAGTCTTCAGTTAAATTGATCAGGGTGGGAAAGACAAATTTTGTTGGGATTTAATATGATTTTACATTTCTACATGCTACAAATAAATGGTTTTGCACTCAGAAATTATAACATTTGGTTCCTATCAGAAGTACCCTTTCTCAGTCTGGCTTGGCAAAGGAACCTACGTATTCCAGGATTCTGTTCCCTGTTAGCCTGTTATAAGTTGAACTTTGTGTCCTGTCTTTTGACAGTGATTGCAAAATGTTCTGTTTCCATTTCTTTCTAGTACATCCTGGAAAAGGAATGTACCATGTTTAGTGTTCTGGATAGTCTGAAAAATGTACCTTACATGTTTATGGTTGTCTATTCTGACCTTTATAATGACTAAAATGCCTTGTGATAGGTATATTTCAATATGTGCTCTTTGGTGGATCAAAAATTCCCTAACTAGTTTCAGATACATTTTAGGAGAACATAAAATGCATGTTGTTTTGTACTTTTTGTAACAGGAAGGTATCTAGGACATTTGCAAGTCCTTTTAATTCTATTTTAGCCTTCTGTGACATATACCGTGTTTCCCTGAAAATAAGACCCTGTCTTATATTTTTTTGAACCCTGAAATAAGCGCTTGGCCTTATTGCCATGCACTCAAAAGCTTATTATCAGGGGATGTCTTATTTTGGGGGAAACAGGGTATATATATTTATATATTGCATATATATTTGAACCACCACACACTGATGCCATTTCATTTCTTTAAAATTGCTATGCTGAATACTAGATGGACTGGATTCCACTGGATTCCATCCTTTTTGTAGCCACCCATATTTTTAAAGTCATAAACATAACAAGATAACCTTCCAAATCAGAAGTTCAGATACATTTAGAAAGAGTAATAAATTAATAGACAATGATTATATTTGAGGGGGGAAAAGCTAAGAATATAAGTTGCTCAGCTTAACAACCCTATGTTTTGCATAGCTCGAAAGTCTATTTCTTTCCATCAGACCAAACACCCACCAGATACTGGGTCAGTATCTCAACACATACTTGCGCAACACAGACTGATGTAAAGCCGGATATCATAAGCATGCTGATGATACAAAACCCCTAACTTACAGATCACCTCAGGCTGTGATTTCATGTAGATATGAAACAGGATGGGGAAGAGTGTTGAGTTCTGAGGTACTTCACAAGTGAGGGGCTACCAGCATAATATCTTACCTTCCATCCATGCCAACCGCAACCAGTCTCTGAGGAAGGAGGCAACACAGTGTCTCCCACTCCTAACCCCCATAGGCAGTCCATAAGGGGCCCAAGGATGGATGCACCATTCCCATCCCGGCTCTGCCACAGGTCATCAACATGTGCTATCTATTTTATGTCTGTATTATGCCCCAGCCTGAAACCAGACTGAAATGGGTCCAGATAATTCATTAATAGCTGCAATATAACAGTTGAATATGAGTGACTACAGAGTTAGCATAATACTGTAAAGCCCTAGTATTGCTTGCTCTCTGAAGTTATTCCTGCCTGATTTTCTATTAATTCCTTGAGATCATTTGTCCCTACTCCTTTTTACAGTTCATGATAAAATTGCATTTTTATAAAAGAAAGACATCCAGTTAAACTGGGTTTTTCAAAAACTGATGTTTTAGGTTTTGAAAGCCATAAGCTACCTATTTGGAGCACTTTGCAAGTGTGATATGTTATGAAAGAGACCTGTCTCAGCTATGAATATCAGATTTTTTTAAAAAAAGTTACTTATCTCTTATTCTTCATTCCACTTTTTTCCAAGCTGCCAACCTGCTCAAGCATTTATCTCCGGGTTATAGTGCTTATTAAAATGTCTCTGGTCATTGATTTTTAACTTGGCAACTGCCTTTAAATAGTTCTAGCCAATGGCTGGTCTCTCAGACAACAGTTTTGCTCTTCAGAAAATGATTATTTTCCCCATAATATAAAGTTTTTTAAAGAGAAGATAAACTTGATTCTCTGATGTAGCCATGAGGAAAATTTCTGTCATGCACAAATATGGAAAAGTAATAAAACACGCAGACAAAAAAAATTAGAATGTTAAAACACAAAACCGACTAAAGAATGTGGCATTCAATTTCCTGTCTTGTCATTTTATGTAAGCTATACCAATATTATACAACATCCATGCCCATAAGCAAAATTGTATCATTTTCTGAAACCAGAAATGACAAATTACCTTTTAAATCTTGTACTAGGTAAATTAAAATTAATTAACTTTTTATTTCTCTGGTTTTGCTTATGGAGAGATCAAATCGTTTTTTGAAATGGTAATGTTTTTTTTCCCTGAGATTCAACTTTTCAAAACTTAAAAACCATAGACAATTTATAAAGAGCATTATATTCAACCTAAAACGACTTTATATAGGCTACATGGGGGCCTAACTTTCAAAGTCTTCCTTAGAACTGCTGCTGTTAATCTACTTTGTCAATTTAAGGAGTCACAGTTGTTACCTTGACTACTGTTTGGCTTATTCCAATTGGATGTGGACACTGGCAGAGTGCCCACTTTGCTGTCATTTAGCTTCCTTTCTTCAATTACAGGAGGACCTTTTCCATTGGAAAAAAAAATAAAAGACCAACACCCAATGGCACATAAAGGAATTGGAGAGGCTATGTGTGTGAGAGAAGGAAAAAGTAATAAAATTATTGCTCAAATTCTCTGAGCAACCTACACACTTTTAAGGTCACTTTCTTTGTACAATTGCAAATACAAATTAAGTGGATATGCACATACACATAAAAAGCATGCCTTTTGTGTAATAGCCTGCTCAGTAGAGCAATCTTCCCCCTGCGATTGAGGGAGGTCCCCAATCTTTTTAGATTCCTAGAAGGCTATAAAGAGTAGGCTATTTTCCCAAGCATTGGGACAGAGTGATGCTGGAACTTGCAGATGGATTTGTTGGTTGCATCAGAGAAGAATGGCTGAGGCATCAGGTTTGGGTTTTATTGTTTTTGTTCCTTTTTTGGGAAGCAGTGTAATTGTTGTTAGCCACCCAGAATTGTGTTTTTAAGATGGGCAGCTACATAAGTCTTATAAATAGACGCAGACAGACTTATGGGTGGAAACTAAACAAGGAGAGAAGCAACTTAGAACTAAGGAGAAATTTCCTGACAGTTAGAACAATTAATCAGTGGAACAGCTTGCCTCCAGAAGTTGTGAATGCTCCAACACTGGACGTTTTTAAGAAGATGTTGGATAACCATTTGTCTGAAGTAGTGTAGGGTTTCCTGCCTAAGCAGGGGGTTGGACTAGAAGACCTTCAAGGTCCCTTCCAACTCTGTTGTTGTTATTATATACGTACACAAGCATGCAATAGGAATATGGTAATCCAAAACCTAAATCTAAAAATTACAAGTACACATACATCTTTCATCTGATTATTGTGCTAAATCAAGACATTTAAAAATTCAGTAGAAATCTCTATTTAGCTTTGTCTATGATTTTGTGCCAATCACTATCTCTTAATGTACCCTACTGTTGTGGGAAGAGAAAAAAATAGAGGAAGGGTTCTACACATGCTGCTTTGAGTTTGTTAAGGAAAAGCAGCATAAATATGCAACAAATGATGAATTAATTAAAAATGCTTTGTCATTTGATACTTTATCACCAACCTGAAAATGTGAAACGAGTTCATAAGATTAAATGTATACAATAATGTAAAGTTCATTGCATCATTACCAGTACCGCTCACTTTTTAAGAGAATCTTTTTCTGTGCATGCTCATTGTGAAGGCATGAATGGCTCAAGGTGTTTTCTTTCTTGACTATAATATTTACTAAACAAAATAGAAGCAGCACAGAGTACTTTGGTATCTGGGCAGCCATATATTAAATAACTCAATTATGTAGATATAGGTTTATACTTCTTCCTAAGAATTCCGGAAACTGAAGTGAGCCTTAGGCAGTGTTACATATAATGCAGGGTTGGATATTCCAGACAGCCATACTATTCTGAAATCAGGAATCAATAGAAATGTTTGTACTCTATATCAAAACCCTTTAAAAGGAGCTTATCATAGCTTGCTCTGTCATTGAAAATGGGACAGATATTAAATAGCTGCTCCATTTTTATCTCTTGTCTTTTTCAGTTAGTGTACAGTGATTTGCTAAGTACAGAAAACAAAAGTTGTTGCTAATTTTTCTGACAGTTACATCTACATATGTAAATGCATCATAGGCCTTATTCTGTAGTGGCACAAAAGCCTGCTGCCTTGATCACATGAAAAGCAGTTGCTGCATAGAAATGCCAATTCATAGGAATGGTCCTTCTCATAAGTACAGCTACATGGGGGCCTAACTTTCAAAGTCTTCCTTAGAACTGCTGCTGTTGATCTACTTTGCCAATTGAAGGAGTCACAGTTCTTACCTTGAATACTGTTTGGCTTATTCCAATTGGATGTGGACACTGGCAGTTGTCAGATTGCCCACTCTGCTGTCATTGCCTTGGACTTACTGGTAGCCTGGCATGTTCCCAAATCCTTTGAACTTTGATTTACTAGCCATACGAAAGCAGGATCCTGAATTGGAGGAAAAAGATTTAATGTCACTTGAAGCTGGAATAATATTCTTTGAGGATATACTTCCCCTCCAGATACTAGGTAATGCCATCCTATTTGGTTATTACTTGTATATTTCAATTCATTTTTTTTTACTGGAGAATGGTCTCCAACTTTTGTGTTCAAATAAAAATTTGTTAGTCTCTCTCTATTTCTCCATTTACCAAAGGGGGTGGGCTTTTTGTATATGAAAGGTGTTAGTGATTGAGGCCTAGAAACATAACTTATGGCCCCTCACTCTTTCCATGTGCAGCTTATATGACATGACTTGTGAACTACTTACTATAGTATGCAAAATGTTTTAAGAATCTTCTCCACAGACTGGACATTTGTTCAAGTGCATCCATCCATCCTTGTATCCATCCATGCCTTTGTGCTAAATAATAAACTTTTTTTCGGACTGTCAAGAGAAGTCCACAAGTCACATTAGTGGTTTACTAACTCTTTCATTCTTATGTGTTATAAAAGTTAGCAATTACATAACTTTGAGCAGATTGCAATTAAATTCAAACTCTATGCTTTGCACATCAGTCTTTTTATTAGTTATGGTTATTACTAGAAATTTGATTTTATTTGGTTCATTTCAAAAGTGCAAATTAACTCATAGAGTAATAGTATGTAGCCTGCTGTAGAAGACTCCAAACAATTTCTGTGGAAGAAATGGCATATTTAAAAAGCTATGTTGATCAGAATAATAGCATCTTACATTGTCAGATGACATTACAGTGTCATCAAACTTCCTACCTACACCAATACTATAGATAATAAATAATTTTTGTGAATAGACTTATATTGCCTATAATATATTATGGGACAATGCTGTTCTATATGTTATGATTCTGAAAACAATTGAGTTAGTTAAAAAGTTTTGTTAGCAATAGAGAGAAATAAACTTTGTTACTCTTTCTATTTATCTCACTACAAAGTTGCCAAAACCTCTTTGCAAAGATTGTAAAGTGGACAGAGCTTGAAGTTGAGAGGAGAAAAGATGGTCTTGAGTGAGAGGGAAAGCTCCCATGAATATGTACAAGAAAGATTTTTTTACACACATGACAATATTTCACTTGTTATATCAACTGAGATGGCATTCATTCCCTTCCTTCCACCCCCAGAATTTAGGGTGACCTGTTTTCCTTCCATATTCACTGATTTTATGCTCTGTATCTTTCCCATGATCTGAAAAACAAATTGTGACTTTGGAAAACTATCATTTTAAAAACATCTTGTTTGATAATATAATTAATATAAAAATGTAGAGTCGTTGAATCAGGTGGCAAGAAAGTTTAATAAAGTATTTCTAGCAGTTTTGCTAGCAAAATTATCCTGACTTTTTTATGAGTTCCAGAAATAGCTTTTTAAATGCCAGACAATGAGATGATATGGAAGTATTTTTATCTTAGACTTTTCATTGGTTCTTAGAAGTAGTAAACAACAGATTTGATGATTTAGAACTAATTTCATTTTTAGAATGTCATGATTCTTGGATTAGGCTGTTAGATTATCTTCTTGTTCATCACTTAGAAAAATATACTTAATGAAAGATGTATCAAACAACCTAGTGTAAATATTTTACTTGATCTATAATTTGCATTTTTTAAATCTATGTTCACCATACCATTTAGAAATATATAGATCTTTATAATATGAGCAACAAAAAAGCAGTGCAGAATTTTGAGCATGTGATAGAAACATTCTAAAACCTTGCTAAACTAGAGTTTAAAGAACCAATTGATTATTTTCTGTTCCATAAGTTGTCAAGTTATTTCTGTAGGAAATCTATACAGTGAATGTAATATGATTTAGTAAATATGTGTGAGTGTCCAATCCATTCCCATCCATCCCATGCATTCTTATCGCTATTTGTAATATTTGTGTTTGTTGTTTTTCTGCGCTAATGCACAAGTAAATCTTCATTGGTTGACAAACTCCTTCAGTACCACAACAACTAAAGACATTCTCAATATCAAAACATGCTATGGGAACTACTACTTGAGGCTTGTATATCAAGAAAGTTCTGCAAGGCAGATATTAAACTCATCATTTATGGTGAATAATTATAATATTCTTACCATTCTGATTATTTTTTGGGTAAGATGGAGAAAACCAAAAGGCACAGTTGTCCAGGTACATGATAATAGTTCTGTGCAATGTTTGCGAGTGCTGTTGGCACAAGTGTATAATAAGTTAACTATTTCATTCCTCATACCATCAGTGCTTACAATGACGAGCATGAAGCGGACAAAGTTAATTAAGATCCATAAAAAGTGCCAAAGAAACATTAAAAGATAGACAATGCAAGGTAGAGAGTGTTAATATAACAATTTGTTAATGGAGTAGGCAGCTGCAGTCAGTGTTAAAAATTACTTGATGCTTTTTATGTTAGCAAAATCTACTAATTAAAGAGAGCAATGACCTGTGAGATTGGCCATGAAAACCATTAGCCATCTGAATATAACTTTAGCTTTCAGGGATTCTCCCAGCTGTATCTTCTTGACACACACTGAAAATTGTTTCATTTAGTTAATTTTTTCCCCTTCAGTAACAGCCGATCTTAATCCTTCAAGTTAAAATTAAAAGTGCATTTTTAATTCTCATTAATAAAAGATTAACACAAAAGAAACAGCAAACACTGTATTCATTAGCCTTATAATAATATTATGACAGTTGTTTGAAGTCATGGTCTGGTTCTGAGATTCTTAATTAACCCCAAGCAGTTTTTGTGTGCAAGAGATAGTTGTTTGTGGTTGTCATTGCTCAGTGATGGAACTGTTGTAAAAGAAAAGTCACATCTCACTTTCCTCTGTGAAGTTCTTGGTCTTCTGATGAGAGAAATGTATAAATACTGTGATGGGGGCAAAGATATTCTGAAATGAATTGCAAGTAAAATAACCTAAACCGATTAATTTTAAGAAGTAACTTGCTTTGGGGCAGGAGAATATGGCATATGTTTATTCCAAGGAATTCAGTACTAAAGAGCTTTTAAAAGGACATGTATTTTTTTTTAAAAAAACTTTTATTTGGAATTTAAATCTGCAAAATACTTCTGTGGTTCAATTCATGAGAATCCAATCAGTTGGATGTTCTAGTCACATATCTTTCCTCTGGAAGTCTTTTGTCTTTTCAAACGGAGAACGATATAATTCTATTTGTCCAATTAGCTTGTAAAATAGAGCTTTATACATGCACTACTAACATTATTTAAATGTACGCAAAGTTTAGTTTAGATTTCTTTGAAATAATATTTATATGTTGGTGGAATAAACTAGTCAGTCACATGTAAGAGGTTAAGAATGATACCTGATAATTCTCCAGTAAATTTATGCTGAGCAGGAAGGATTATTCTTACTTGCTTACTACTTTGCTTATTTTGATGCAAATTAAGATATCCACTTAATCAGAAACTGCCTTCTCCTGGATCTTGATTGAGCAAATGCTATACTTGTCTGTATAGGTAAGTAATATTTTCCAGAATTAACTTGCATTCTACAGATACTCCTTGACTTACAACCATTTGTTTAGTAACCATTCAAAGTAACAGCAGCTCTGAAAAAAGTGACTTACAATTTTTTTAAAAAAATTCCGGCACTGCACCATTTTGTTTTAGGCTTTTATTTTGCAATTTTTTTAAAAAAATTCGGCACTGCGCATGCGTGCATGTGCAAAGTGCCCATGCGCCCATGGGGCGCGGCCACGCAGCGCAGGAGGAAGCGGACCGGCAGCGAGGTAAGTTAGAAGCCACCCCTGAGTTTCCTAATAATTTTATTATTTTATGGTTGGGGGTCACCACAACATGAGGAACTGTATTAAAGGGTCGCGGCATTAGGAAGGTTGAGAACCACTGCACTAAACGCATAATTCACTTAACAACTGTAGCGATTCGCTTAAAAAAGTTGTAAAACCAGGCATGACTCACTCAACAGCCTCCTTGCTTAGCAACAGGAATTATGATTATAGAATAAGGACCACCTGTATACTGATTGTAAGCCATCCAGAGTTACCCTGGGTAAGATGGGCAGCCAATAAATTGTACAAATAAAATAAAAATATATATACTAGCAACAATCTGATGTTCAAATTAAGTTTATTCAGTAGGAAAGTTGATATTCCTAACAAAGGAATACCAAGAAATGTATGTATTTCAAGTCCAATTACTAATAGGGAGTTATCAAGCTGAAACTATGGGGATTCTTAATGAGTAAAAAATCCCTTTATTGGAAATCAATATTAAAGATGCCACCACAACATTAACCTGCTCAGCTGCAAAGACTGCTGTGTCAGTAAGTGTTGGGATAAATGACATACCTCCATTATAGGTTTTGTAGATTAACAGCTGACAAAAAATATGTGTAAAATAAAGTACATCTAGTCACAAGGAAGCACAAGAAATATATGTAGCAATGTTAGCGTAAATCTGCCTTTCATTTAAGGATTTAAATTCAAAATGAGTCCCTGGCAACTGTTTTATTGTCAGTGGTGGCTTACAAGAGCCAAGCAGCAGCAGTCTAAGTCATTATGAACTTTGCTTATAAAAGTATCCTATAATTGTGGCAGCATACCAAAAAAGAAACCTTTGTAATGGATGCTCTTAATAAAGTCTGTTGCAGTTTTATGAAGTATAGGTAATTGCTGCCACACAAGGTGCTTAAGAGCTTTTTAGTTCTTCCCAGAATTCACACATTCTGATGAAATTCCATGCAGGGAGGAAAAAAGGTTAGGTCATAACATCTTTCTCAGTAGACTGAAATATAAAACTGCAGCTGTGTAAAATGGTGGCTCAGAGACTCCAATTTTTCAAATGCACAGAAGCTGTAACAGTAATTATCCATTCTATTTGATCCTCCTGTCTCTCTCTGGCCTATCATTCAGTATATTTTCTAAAGATATTTGTTCAAGTTTGTTATGGATGGAATATCTTTGCAGGGATTATCTGGATGGCTGTTTCTAGGAGATAGGGCTGAGATATTTCTGTTCAACCACTTGGCATTTATGTTTGAGATAACATAAAGTTAAGGTTCTTCAAACAAGTGGAAGAAAGGAATGAGTGCTTTGGTAAGGTCAGCAGGATGAGAACATGAGGGGTTACATCAAGAATGAGTGGCTGCAGCACCAGACTTTTTCAGTTTTTCTTGGTTTGGATTTTGTGTGTGTGTGTGTCATTTTAGCTTTATATAGTGTTTTTAATGTTGGAATATAAGCCATCCAAAGTATGGTATTTAGATGGGTTGCTATATAAACACAATAAACAAACAAACAAATAAATAACTTTGTTTTAGAAAAGAATGCACTCTCTCTAAAGCAGGGGTGTCAAACTCAAGTCCTCACTGTGTTGTCATGTGACGTATTGGGACTTTTTCCCAACTAGGCGTGGGCGTGGCCAGTGCGTGACTCATCCAGCAGAGGACGCATGCTGCGGGTCCCGCCAGTCTGATTATTCTGTCTGGTGGGATCCAGGAGGAGGGCCTTTTCTGCTGTTGCTCCTGCCCTCTGGAACATCTTGCCCCTAGATGTGAGGCTGGCCCCAACCCTCCTATCTTTTTGTAAGGGCCAAAGACATGGCTCTGCCAGTCAATTTGGGGCCCCAGTGGGCGATTGAGTAATAACAGATCCCTCTCCCCACCCCACTCCTCCTCTGCCCTCCCCATGTGACTTTGGTTTTAAGGTTTGATGTTAACTTTTTATGTACTAATTTAGATGTAACTGTAACCCACCCAGAGTATGGTAAGATGGGCAGCCAATAAATTTTATAACCAACCAACCAAATAAATAAATAGTTGCAAATCCAGATCATGTGACCATCGTTAGATGCGGTGATGCTGCAATAGCCACAGTTTTGCAGATGTAACTGGTGTAAAGATCCATAAAATTTCAATTACATGAGAACTTGAACAGATTCTTTATGTTAACTCCTTTGAGGTATCTTGATTCAAAAATTGTTGTTATGTGATGCACCCGTTTGTCCAATTGAAGTTGGACTGGTCCAATGCACCAGTTGAAGTTGAATGGAAGCTGCCTGGCCAAAGTTACCATCTGCCATTTAGTTGTCAGTCCAGGAGCACTTCTAACTCATGAACCTACTCTTTCTGGGGTAGTGTGACTTTGTCCAGAATAATTCCCAGAACAGATGTTACAAGTTGTCACAATGTTTATTGATAATAAATGTCTTGGTAGCATTTAATCCAGTGTTGTTTTGCACCATCCAGTCACTGGCTCATTTAACTCCTTAATACTTTGACACATGGAGCTGATTAAATTCAACTATCACATTAATCTATAATTTGGTTGTTTAACTTGTCTTATTAATCCAACCTTGTTCTTAGTTGACAAAACATGGAAAAACTAATTTTGATTTGCTACAATATGAAAACCCAACCAGTAATTGAGACTTTTCTATAGATGTTATAGCTCTGTGTATTACTGTGCATAAGAACATTTCATTCTAGACCCTTTGATGAGGTAGCATATATATATATATATATATATGTATAATATATAAATAGCATTCTATTTGGGGAATAGAATATCATTGGTATAAATATGTCTTGTAGCGATGTAAATGTGAGGATTAAGTTGTGATGAAAAACAAAAATTTGATTTATCTTTATTAAAATATTTATAGATGGCTTTAAGTCATAAGACTCTCAAGATGATATAAAGAACATTTTTAAACATTCTTAAAGTAACAACTTTAAAAACAGAACTAAAATCTCTAATGAAATTAAAGTAGATAACAGTTCTTAAAAGACCAAAGGAGCAGAACAGAAATGATTTTTCCTTCTAGCAGAAGTTGAGCAATGGAGAGGCTAATCTACCATCTCAAGGTTCATTAAAAAGTTGGATTTGCACATGGCTTTTCTATCGTGATAAAGTTATGAAATAAAGATCTTAAAAGGCTGTTTCCTAAGCATACAAATCACTGTTGGCAGCATATGAAGAATTTAGCTGTGCAATGTAATGAGAAGAATTTTTAATTCATTCGGTAAAAAGAGATCTGATCACAATGAGTTTGTCCAACTTAACTCCTGCAGGAGAATGAGAGTTTATCTTTGGAACTTTGGAAAGTTTTAAATACATCCCAGGTTGTTACCAAGTAATGCTTGCTCAGCGTATCTTCTAAAATGTGCAGGTATTCAGGACCGTGTAAGTATTCTGAATTGCAAAGCATGTTGTAATTGGTACCTTTTTGACAGCCTCAGCACTTCTTACTTCTTCATCAGATCCAATTTATAATATATTAATGAACAATCCATTTTCAGCATATGCTGCTCCAGTTTGTACAGTACCAGCATATTATAGGACAGTGATGGCGAACCTTTTTTTGCTCGGGTGCCAAAAGGGCGTGCGCGCATGCGATAGTGCGTGCGCGTGTGCCCACACCCATAATCCAATGCCCTCCCCGCGCATGCATGCACAATCCCCCCACACTTCCCCCCGCGCATGCGCGCAGGCCTCACTGAAGCCTCCGGTCTTCCGGTAGGCCCATTGGGCTGTTTTTTGCCTTCCCCAGGCTTCAGGAGGCTTTTCTGAAGCCTGTGGATGGCGAAAAATGGACCCAACGGGCCTAATGGAAATTTGGAAATGAACTTCCAGTAGGCCCGTTGGGTCCATTTTTCGTCATCCACAGGCTCTGGAGGCTTTCCTGAAGCCTGGGAGGGTGAAAACGGCCTCCCCCACCCTCCGGAAGGCCGAAAATCAGCTGGCTAGCTAACATAGGGCAACGCCTTGCGTGCCCTCAGATATGGCTCTGCGTGCCACCTGTAGCACGCGTGCCATAGGTTCACCATCACTGTTATAGGATAAAGGAATATCTTCTCTAAAATTGGTTGATTTGATTCTATTTATATATATTTAGTAGATTTACAGAAAACCTTTGGGGGGCAAATAGCTATTATTTGTGACATGTGCTATAGATTCCCACATCATCAAACCTTACAATAGTCTGTGAAAATTTCATTGCTTTAGCATTTGGGAATTTGTCTGCTGACTGTCATGTTGTTTCAGTGTCTGACACAAACCACAAAGAGTAACCATTCTTCTAAAATGTTGTTTTTACTTTTGCCCTATAACTTTCCCACTGTGGTCTCTGATCAAGAGATTGAAGCCACGGGTGGCCTAACCACTTGAGTTATCCTGTTACGTACCAATTAGTGGCAGTGACCAAGGTGTCTAAATTATGCACAGGAATTAAAATATTGAAGGCAAACTAGTAGCAAGGGCTTTATTTTGTGGATTGTAGGATTGTTTAACATTTGATTCTGTAATTTCTATACAGATTTTTGAATTTGCAATTGATCTAGGGTGGGTTTAAAATTTAAAAAAGGAACAACTGAAGCACGTGATTTATTTTGACTAACTTCTGCTTAAACAAGAGATTGCTATAGCAGTGTTTTATATTGACTATTATTTACTTGCTTTTTACTGTATAATAAAATAGGAAAAGTGCTGAACATGGATTTTTGATCGTTGAGCAGAGATTGTCTTTCTCAATATTTGTCAATTTATTTTTGGACTCAAGATTTTAATCTAATTTTGTATGGCTGGTGTATGACTTGACCTGCATTTTGCTGTGAATATATAGAAATGCTTTCCATGTTTAATGGTTAGTAAGGATTATTTCTCAGCTGAGTTTTTTATGATTTTCCAGTATCTAAGTAAAGAGGGAAAGATTATTTATTTGTTTGTTTATATTGGGGGAAATTGCCAATGTACTTGGAAAGCTGTAATTCTACTTTATAAAGAATGAAAAAAGATACAGCAAAGGTTCTGTCATTCAACATTTACTGTCTGACTAAATACCTTGACCCCAATATGAAAAAAAAGAACTCAGAACTCAGTCTTACTGAGTATGGCCTACTTACAGTGTGGCCTAGAGGTGGAGCTCTTGCCTCACAATCAGGAGGTTGTGAGTTCCATCCTAGGTAGAGGCAGATGTAGGGTTTCCTGCTTGGGCAGGGGGTTGGACTAGATGACCTGCAAGGTCCCTTCCGACTCTCTTAAAGTGAATTATAGACCATGCTCCTTAAATATCTTAAGTGAAATACCACATAGGTCTGCAGTGAATTTGTTCTCTGATTATAGTATTTACATTCACTGTAATGTGGCTGTGGAACACATTTGTCCAGCATTGGGGCCAAGGATTTTGAATATTTTCTCATTACAAGATCTTTTTAGGGACATTATCCATCCGTTTGGTAAAGATGGAAAATTTACTCATGCAACCATTCTCTTAATGAGGAGGCTGTACCTTCCCTCTACAGTAATAGTCAATGCATGTAAAATTATATATTTTAATATTCATTTGGGTCAAGGCTCAGTATAACAGAGCATTTTTATTTATAGCTGTATATGTACATCCAGGAATATCAACAACAATTTATTAAACTTACATGCTGCCTGATTGTCAATGACTCTGAGTATGCAGGCATACCCGTGCACATGCGTACACACACACACACACACACACACACACACACACACACACACACACTAAATGTGTGCACACAATAAATGTGCACACATTTATTGTAGGTTTTATTTTTGAATGGAATAAGCAAACATAAGCAAACATTTTCTTCTGTGTTCATAATTTGTTTTCTATTTATTTGTTCATGCAGTGTGTTGTATTGAATTCAAGTAAATAGAGTAATAAGTCTCTCTCTAATTTGTTATTTTGGCCAATCATAGAGATGTACCAAAGCTAAAACTATCTCTTTGTTCTTTAAATTCAGTGGGATTTAGCTATTCAGAAACATCTTCCCTATCTCTTATTTGTAAACCTGTAAATTCAGACAACCCAGATTTGCAACTTAATAAGCATCTATTGTATTTTTTAAAATGTCCTCATTTTTCTCTTTTATTTCATATACAATAACCTCAGAGGTGGGTTCCTGCCGGTACGCTCTTACCTGTTGGTCGCCGCAGAGCCGAAGAAGCCGGTGGCGTTCGCGGCGCGGGGCTTCCCCCGCCCGCTTTCCCCCGCCCGCCTGGACACCGCCATTTGCGTTCTTTTGCCCTCTGCGCCAGCAGAACGCTTTGCGCATGCGTAGAGGGCAAAAGAATGCAAATGGCGGCATCTAGGCGGGCGGGGAAAGCGGGCGGGGGAAGCCCCGCGCCACGAACACCGCCGGCTTCTTCGGTTCTGCGGCGAACAACAGGTAAGAGCGTACCGGCAGGAACCCACCTCTGAATAACCTCCTTGCTAACAAGGAAAGCTCATCTTTGGTTCACAGGAATAGGCTTAACATACTATCTCAATGCAAGTCTTTACTATTCCCAAATTGTGCAGAATCAAGGCTTTCCCACATATAATCACAGTACTTTAACAAAATTCATTAGCAGATTAGCTGTTGTTTTCATTTCTGATTAAACCAAAATACATACTTATTCTTTAGACTGAAAATCCATCTACTTATATGATTTCTGAACAAATGGGGACTAAAGGAAGACATGGGCTTGAATGGGGGAAATGCAGTATGTTAGTATCTTGAGCATAGAGTTCTGGATGCTAGATGCTGCTTTTTGTGCCAGTTGCAACTCAGATAGAGAAAAGTTCTGATTAATTGATTGACTTCAATTAAAGAACAATTGCTTTAAGCAGTGTTTCCCAACCTTGGCAACTTGAAGATATCTGGACTTCAATTCCCAGAATTCCCCAGCCAGCGAATGCTGGCTGGGGAATTCTGGGAGTTGAAGTCCAGATATCTTCAAGTTGCCAAGGTGGGGAAACACTGGCTTAAAGGATATTCAACATGTTAGAAGCCAATAGTCTTTCAAGAACTAGTTCTGCAAAAAGCAGGAAAAAGAAATTAAAATCTCTAAATCCCCAATTCAATTTCACCTCTTTAACTGCCTGAATAATTCAAATCCATGACTAAAAGTGACACTATGTTTTTATTCATGAATGTGTGAGTAAATTAAAATTATAACTCAGGAAGCAAATTGATATGATTGTGTCAGACATGAAACAAGATTTCCAATGGAAAAATTGACGATTTGATTACTGTTTATAGAAAGAGATGGAGAAGAAAACTCCCAACTAAAACTGGGTGTTAGCTTACACTGGCTTTTAAATGAATGAGCTGAATTGTTAGGACATAATAGTGGTATAAAAGGAAGAACAAGATGTGTCACTTGTTATTACTGTCTAATGCTCAGCAAATAAGTGCAGTATTATACATATAACCTACCAATATGAATATATCTATTTATAAATGGCACAAGTGTCACTGATTTGATATTATTCTATTAGCATTTTTGAGTTATTCTCCTGAGATTGTCTGGTTACATTACAAAATGCTTTTAGTTTGTGAGTAAATGAATCATTATCAGGTCATAAGGCATATTCTTAGCCTCATCCTAAAATGTTTTTTTTATATATACAGATCTACTGGAAAAGACTATCAGGAAGGAAGAAGAAATATGTGCACTTCAGGTATTTTCATTAATTGGACTGTACTCAGTGGTGGGATTCAAATAATTTAACAACTGGTTCTCTGCCCCAATGACCAGCTGGGTGGGTGGGCATGGCCAAGGGGGGTGACAGCACTCAGCCTCCTGCAGCACTCTGCCAGTCAAAATGGGGCACGGGGGTTAATTACAAAATGTGGGTTTTGCTTTATGACATCCAGATCCAGCAAGCAAGGAATGTGATCTGCACAGAAAATACACTTTTGTTTGGTTATGAAGAAATATCCCCAAAGTCAGATGTACACTAAATGTAGACTTTTAGCTACACATCTTCCCAGCAAACAGCAAATTTTGAAGCTCCATGTAAAAAGGATTCATTTTAGGATGAGTAACCACACTTTGCATGTTGGAGGTTCCTAAAGGAATGCTGGGAAAGTCTGTATTTTAAAGAACATTTGAGGGAGGGGTGCAGAATAGCCCTTCTCTACCTGAGACTATAGAGACCTAGCACTAATCAAAACACTGTTTGTGAAGCAACTGATCAACACTGACAGAATAAGCCACTAGTATATGAAAATAAGAGCAAACTCCACTCCCTTCTAGTACTGATGATATTATCTAGTTTGGTAATGAAACATCTGCAAGAAAACCATCAAGCTCAGAGAGCACCAAGGACCCCACAGTTCAACCCTGAGCTATAAATATTATCTTCTATTGATAAACATTTTTTGGTTAGAGGGACTCAGAGCCTGTCTTATATGAGATGGCTCCCAATGGATTTCATTCTAAATTTTTATATGTTTTCTGTAAATAAGAAATGTAGAATTATAATGGCTGAGTATTTGATTGTTCGTACATCAAAAAAATACAAAGCTAAGGGATAAACAAATAAAAAACAGATTTGAAAAAAAGAAAAGGCTCAGGAAAGAAAATAAGTGAAAGTGTAAGAAAGAGGAAAAGAAGGAAAACCGAAAAAGAATGATTCCAACTTTCCTTGGTACAGATATAAGTAAAAAATATACCAAACTCTAAGATTACTCTAAGATTAACATTTGTCTACATTATTTCCATAATCCCATATCTAATCATCAAAGCACAGATCAACTTTTAATTCCAATTTCTCACAAAAAGTCCAGTAATGGTTCATATCGCTTTAATCACTATTTGTTAAAGAAACCACAACTGATTTATTTAATTGCACCAAACTCTAAATAAAACAGGAATGGAAAATCCTAAACTCTAGTGTAGACCCATGCTTCTCAACTTTGGCAACTTTAAGGTGCATTCAATTCCCAGAATTCCCAAGGCAGCATGAAGTTCGCCCATCTTAAATTTGCCAAGACTGAAAAACGCTGATATACAGATAGAGATTTTTCCATTTCTCTGTTATTGGTTCTTACTTATAAGCAATCATAATGCAAAATCCTCACTTCCACCCCATCCCAGAGCAAAGATAATGCAAAATCCTCACTTCCATCCCATCTCAAAACAATGATAATGCAAAATCCTCACTTCCATCCCATTCCAGAGCAACCACCATTCCCTCACTAACCTGCTTTCCAGCTCCGTTCTCCTGTGTGCAGGCCAACAAAAGAAGACCATGTGACTACCAGTTTAAAAAAGGTTCAGTCAGACCTTCCAACTTCTCTTGCGAAGTTGGGCAATAGTTTCTTTTGTGTGAAGACTGATGCAAAGAATGAGTTAAGCAGCTCTGCTTTCTCTCTATTGCTTGTTACTTCCTTGCCATTTTCTCTCTTTAGTGGACTGACTGTTTCCTTGACTTTTTTCTTGTTATTTATACGTTGAAAGAAACATTATTATCTTTATCTTTATTATTATGTATTATCTTTAAACTGATACTTTTAAAAATTAAAAGAGATTAAATATCCCATTTCAATTCGATTTTCTTAAGCTGTCTCTTTCCTTTGACTTTGTGTGATCTGTCTCCTAGATAATTTATTATACTCAAAGTTATTTTCTGAATCTCTTCCAAGCTATTAACAGACCTCTTACCCAGAACTGTATCCAGGCTTCCCTCTGAGGTCTTATGAACACTGGATACAGCCACTATAATTACTTCCCAAATTTTGGAAGCAATGTAAGCTGCAATGGTGTTTAGCTGTCTCCATTCCAGCACATAGTCATAATGTTATTCTTTCTAACCTCTAAATCAGATGGACAGACTGACTGACAGACTGACTGACTGACTGACTGACTGAATGAATGAATGAATGAATGAATGAATCAAGGTCATTCAAACTGCAAGGATATATAATGTATACTTTTATTTTGTAGTGTATAAATTGAGCATGCATTTATTGAGCTACGTATGCAAGATTATGTGCAGCCATAACTTTGTAAATATAAGAGCTAATGTGCTAATTTCAGGTGTTTGTAGTATAGTCTTGAATCTTACAACATTAACACAGGAGTTGTTCCAAGAAAATATATTGTACGCAGCTCTGGTTTGAACAGTGCAGTCCTTGGTGCTCTCTGAGCTTGGTTGCTTGCTTACAGATGTTTTATTACCCAACTACATAACATCATCGGTGCTAGTGAATGTGGGGTTTGATCCCTATTTATCTACAGTAGCTTGCTGGTCCAGGGTTAGTGGCGGTGTGGTTTTCTCCTTGGTAATTCAAGCAAACAATTGTCTTTGTGTAGTCCAAGCAAACAACCAAGATTAGACAGCACCAAGGACTCCACAGAGATTGTAGAATGTGTTGTGTTGGTGTTTTTATTGTTTAAGGTTGTGTGGACTTCAGTCTTACAGGAATTTTTGTTGTTTTTAGAAGATTGAGGTCTGGCATTAATGTTCAGATGCAGAATAATGGTAGAAGGGGATAAATCTACTCCATTCCCCCTTAATAGTCATCCATAAGATATGAGAAAAGAAACTAAGATCTTTATTCAATAACTTCAAGAATTGGTATCTAAATGTTCCTGTTTTCCTTTTCCTGTTATACCGCCTTTACCTTTTATAACATGCTTTTTTAGAAGAAAATTCCAAGGGCAAAGTCTGTTTCCTTCACTGTTTGTAAGTAATTGTCAGCTCTGTGAGGTAGACCAAGTCAGGAAACAGACATCACAAGAACTATTGTAACTCTGCTTTATTGATAAAGGATATAATAGAATCTTGAAACCTTAACAGAGTTTTCTTCCCCCACTTATACCAAAGAGAATCAAGGTGGAGCATTCTAGAGTTACTTTCACCTTCCTCCCATTCAGAGCTAAGATGGCATTTACAGCTATTAATTTCCTTCTTTAAGGCTACCTCCATGCTTTTCCACACAAATTCTGCTGAGTTTAAAACCCATACTTCCCTGTTGAAGTGTGGGACACAAATAACTTAAATAAATAAATAAAATATAGCCACAACTGTAAGTGGTAACTATGGAGAAGGCAAATCCCATTTCCTTGTCAATGCAACATGAAATAAAGTGCATCTCTGACATAGTAACAATATTTAGGATAGGTACAGCCAAATATTGTTAGTGCAATTTCACTGTTTGGTGAAAAGGATTCACTGCAGCAGTCTAGTTCAGTGGTGGCGAACCTTTTTAGGTTCGCGTGCCAAAAAGGGGGGGTGCGCGCGCTAGCGCGCGCTCGCATGCCCACACCCATTCCCTCCCCCCATGCATGCGCACAACACACCCCCATGCTGCCCCCTGCGCATGCGCACAACCCCCCACCCCCGCGCAAAGGCCTTACCGGAGCCTGGGACGACGAAACGGGCAAACCGGAAGTGCGGAAAAATGCACTTCCGGTTTGTCCGTTTTGTAGTTTTTTGCATTTTGGAGCTTCAGGGAGCTTCCCTGAACCCTCCGGAGTGCAAAAAACAGCTCACCGGCAAAACGGAAGTGCGTTTTTCCGCACTTCCGGTTTGCCGGTGGGCAACGCTCGCATGCCGTCTGCTATGGCTCCGCGTGCCACCTGTGGCATGCGTGCCATAGGTTCGCCACCACGGGTCTAGTTGGAACATTTTGTCCTCACTGCCAAGAAAAAAAAAGCAAATTTGAACCAAGTGCCAAGGAGAAAACTTTTTCGGTTCAAGCCTAGAGATTTTTGAAGATAAATATCCATTAATTATAATTTGAAACCCACGAACTATACAAGTTGGGAAAAGGTATTCTGTGAAAAGAACAATCTTACATTGTCTAAGTTGAGTGAATAATGAGTCTTTTAATATCTACTTTCACTGATTCTAGGCAAGATAAAATGAGTTTTGCCCTATAATGCTAGTGTTCGCCATGCCACCAAAGGATAAGTAGAGTTATTCAGCCAATTAGGAGAGCAGTTCTCAATTTACTACACTGTAAAATCTCAGGAGAATAACAGAACTTGAACTTATTAAAGCACACAGTTTTTATTTAAGTTTCAGTGATCATTAAGTTTTATTACTTTGCTTTCTCAGAACTGAGCAACTGAATTTTAAGCTCAAATTTATAGCAAAATAAAACCTGCAAATAGGATGCTCAGAGAATAATTTATACACCTGTGAAAATACAACAGCTTACTTGGTTTGTGATCACCATATAGAACAAAAACAGATTTTCAGCGGCACTTCAGTTCATTGAGATAATAAGGGCAGTGTTGCCATGAATAAAAGTAGAACATTGTGCCCAAAATTTAAAATATTTTGGTGCTCTTCAGTGTCATTCCCTAGTTGAAGACAGGAGGCAAATGAGTCACAGAGCCAAGAGGGCAGCTCAATCACATAAGATTTAAAATCATGCTCAGAGAGGGACAATTTGAAGTATTTTTTGCTGAAAACCCATATTTTATATAAAGACTGCTTAAAAGTCAATTTTGAACATCTCCAATTAAGCAGTCAAAGAACTAATATTGGGATGGCTCTTCTCAGAAACAGTCTGATGATACTATAACCACATTCATTGCTGTTAAAAACCTCCTTTTTCAGGTATATATGAAAGGCCATATCACATTTTCACCTATTGTGTTTTGGGGCCAGATGTTGACAGTTTAGAGTAGCCTTACTCTGTTAAGTGACCTCAAGATGTTATTTTGGCTTTGGCACTGTCCTGGGTTTCCAGCTAAACTCTGTGCTGTCTGGGAAATGCAGTTCCCACACAAATGAATGGCACCACACTGGGGAAATATGACTCAAGTAATGTCTTATATTGAATACTATGCTCTTTGTTGCTAGTATTGTGAAAGAAAAACCTAGGAAAAAAGTATTACATCATTGTTTTAAACTGTTTTTATATATTCTTACTCTCTATGATTTTCCAATTACGATGATTGAAGTTGCATATAAGGAAGAGTAAACAAATAAATGTACAGGGAAAATGATTTGTTTAAGTCCCTTTTCCTCCTGAAAATGTTGAAAATGGTTTACAAAAACTGAAGATTACAAAACGTTTCTATGTTTTTTTAAAGGATAAGATGAAAAAGCAGTTGATCAATTTGTGGAAATGTTTATACCAAGAAATTAACTAACAGGTGATTGGGTAGAAACAAGCAAAGAACAAACTATTAAATTCAATCAATAAATTTGTAATCTTTAACTGAAAAAAAGTAGTTTTCATTTTTATACAGTATATCAAAACATATTCTTATAAGTAAATCAAGTTATATATGACACATTTTATAAATTATTTTTTACTTTACCTACAAAGGGTGATTAAGAAAAGAAACACTGTATGTATTTCAAATTTCTCAAGAAATCTTACTTGTTCCCCTAAAGTTTTAACAATCCCCCTATGGGTGTTTTTTAACAGCTCTGTATGAACTATCATTAATGTTCTAGGTGTGGATGAAACCTAGATAGAGTTATGCTTTTTAAAAAAATATTTTTTTGAAAAGCAACACATTCCTGTCAAATGGTATTGAAGTTATCTGTGATAGCATAGAAAGAGGCCAGCAGAGGGTGCTTTAATTCTCTTCTGGATCCCACAATTTTTGTCTGCTTATATTTTTTAGGGAAAGAGTAACATGGATTACTTGGGATAACCAACTGATTTTTTAAAAAGCCACTTTTCTTTTGGACATATTATTGTCAACCAAGATGAAATTTTGAGGGAGAGGAGGAGAAAAAGAAATCTTATTTTCCTTCATTTAGAAATATAGTTGGTATGGCATAATTATTATAAGTACAAATGTTCTTCCTCAACATTACAGTTAAGTCCAAGCAAAATTTAGCTTGAACTTCAATCAAATTCAACTCAGACTTTCTGTTAAATTTTTAGCCTAAGTTGATTCGGCTTACGACATTGCAAGAGAATCTTCCAAGAAGGCATTGCTCTGCATCATTTAAACAAATGACAACGTACAGTAAATATTTTGCAATATTTTGATGCTTCTTCTTACAAATGGTGTACTTCCCATTTGGAAAGTGGTGTAAGCCTAGAGGAATCTATAGAGGGTGTAGAAAACTACATCCCTGTAAGGAACAATTGAAGAAACTAGATCTGCTTTACTTTGAAAAGAGAAAAAACAAGGAGAGATGACTTGGTAGCAAAGAAATTTAGAATGTCACACAGAAGAAGGTCATTTTCTGTATAGTACCTTGTAGCATACAGAAAAATTGTCCTAGATTGTTTTCTTAAATTCTGTGGCTTTAAGGAATGATAAAACTAGCTTGACAGAGAAACTAGTTACTAAGGAAGTTGGTGGGCTCTCATTTGCTGGATGTATTCAAGCAGAGGCTGGACAGGGTTTAGCTGGGGTATTTAATTTCAATTTCTATACATTGGAAGCCTAAAAGATCCTTTCCAGTTCTGGAATGCTATAAATATAATTTTTGTTGTTGTCCAGTTAGTTATAAAAAGAGTTAGAAGGCTTTACATTTGCTGAAAGTTTCATTCAGGAATGAGTGGGGTTGGTGGGGACAGGAATTGATTATGTCCAATTAGTTTCTCCCACTTCTCATGAAAGACTTTTTAACTAAAACAGTTTTCTACCTTCTGCTGCTGTGTGTGTGTGTGTGTGTGGTGTGTGGTGTGTGTGAAATGAAAATTATGTTTTTGCACATATATTGAAAACATGAACACCGGCACATATGTACACTTATTTTGAGAACTGTCTACTATTTATGACCACAAATAAGTCCACAATTTTTGTTGCTAAGTAAGACAGTTGTTCAGTGAATTTTGCCCCAATTTACAACCTTTCTTGCCACAGTTGTTAAGCGAATCACTGAAATTGTTAAGTTAGTAATTTAAAGTGAATCTGGCTTCCCCGTTGACTTCGCTTGTCAGAAGTTTGCAAAAGGTGATCACATGACCCCGGTACACTGCAACAGTCATAAATCTGAGTCGGTTGCCAAGCATCTGAATTTTAATCACGTGACCATGGGGATGCAGCAATGGCCGTAAGTGTGAAAACTGGTCATAAGTCACTTTTTTCAGTGCAGTTGTAACTTCGAAAAGTCACTAAACTAATGGTTGCTATGTCGAGGATTACTGTATTCAGATTGCACTGGTACGTTGCAAATATAAATTATCTTCAGGAAAATATTTTTTCAGAGTCCAAAAAATATCAGAATATATTGGCATTGGCATATCTCTGATATGCCAATGTATTCTCTGTGGAGACATTAGATATAGGGAAGCATAGACATGTTATACCTCAATTTAATACTGAATGATACAGACCTAACAGCATTGTGTCATTTAATCATTCTGAATGTATTCAAAAATTTTAAGGCTAGCACTTTTCTTATTAGGAATCTCATAATTGGATAATTATGATAGGAGGTAAAGTCAGTAGCCATATTAAATAAAGAAGCTGATATTATTATGGTTTCATTACTGAGAAACTGAGCAAACTTTTAAAACATACAGTACATCTTTGTACTAATGTAGTATATCTTCTTAGTATATTTAATGTAGGACAGTTTTATAGGTTTATTTATTAATATGTTATTGTGAGGAAATGCTGTTGAGCTCTTCCATGGATTTGTGTAGGTGGAAAAAAACCCATGTGGGTCATAAAATGTCTGAAATTTTCATATGAATCGTACTGGCATCCATGTTCATTCATACACCCTGAAATTGTATAGTTTTTCCTATGCATTGTCCAAACCTTGTTCATTTAGCCAATTCTTATTATGTTCTGTTTCTTTTATTCACTAATCAAAATTATATACCACTGCAGGGGGGGGATCCAAGTTAAGGAAGTGGTGGGGGGAGCCTGAAATAGTCCAATAATGCTTGAGCTTGCTTTTGGGTATAAAATTTTATTGAAATTTTTACAAAAATCATGAAAACTAACATGAACTAATAAAAAGTTAAGGCAGAAAGAAAAGCAGAAGCAAAAGCACAAAAGGTATAAAAATAAATAGGAAGAAGCTTCCAAAGTCCTTCGCAGAAAATATAAGTGCAATTACATAGTATATTGTGATTACAAAGGAAAGCTTACTTTTCTATTATCCAGTTTTTCTAATCATCAAAACCACAAATCATAACTACATTTTTTTCTGTTTTATGCAAAAGATCTATAACGGGTTTCCAGTCAAACATAAATGTATATACTGTATATATATTTTTCTCCAACCCAAAAAGTTAATTTAGCCATCTCCACAAGTTCCATTATGTTCACCAACTGTTGCTTTGTTATGAGTAGCAACGAAGCATTCCACTTTTGAGTATATAAGTCTCACTGCATAATGCTTGAGCATAGTCAACACCCGTGGGAGGGTGCAGATCAGTTGAAAATAAAATTGAAAAAGATGTAGATTTAAATGGGTGGGTGAATGAATGAATGAACAAATGGATGGATGGATGGATGGATGGATGGATGGATGGATGGATGGATGGATGGATGGATGGATGGATGGAATGAATCTCCATTTAAAGATCTAATATATCAAGAATGGTTAAGGTTTGCCATGTTGTGCGCTATAAATGAAGACTCTTGAATAGACAAAAGTTCACAGATTACTCCAACATTGTTGAAGGAAATATTGATTATTTTTAAAAAAATACTTTTAGGGAATTATAAGGGTTTGTGAATGGCTACATTTCACCAGCTAAAGGTTTTGTACTTCCGTGTACACTCTTATTTTTGTATGAAACAAAATGGCTGGTTTAACTAGAAGCAGAAAGGTGCTGTGCCTTACCTTATTGTAGATTGCAAATCTACAATAAGGTATTGTATTGCAAATTATTGTAGATTGCAAATCACTTATGCATATTAATTCCATTCATTTTTGAACAGCATTTATATCAACTGAGTTACACGTCATATTTGTAAAGTGAATATGGACAAATATTTGGTTTAACATGATGCTGTGAAGCAGAGGTTTCCAACCTTTTGGACCTCAGGGACCACCAAATTCATAATTTTAAATCCCATGGACCACTGGAGGGGGGAAGCTCAGCCGCCTTTCAGGCCTACCTGTCTGCTTCTGCAAGGCGTCCAGGTGGGAGGCCTGAGAGAAAGTGCCTGGTCCAGGCACACAGCCTGGAAACCTCTTTTGTGTTCCTTTTCTCAAGAAGCTTGGTCAATCTGAGTGAAGGAAAACGAAGATGGGCAGAGTGGTGGTGGCTTGCTGATGTTGGTGGGAAAGTCAGTCCCATATTCCAGAGCTGTAGCTGTAGTCCCTTCCCTCCCCACCCTTCCCCCTTCCCTTTCCTTTCCTTCTTTCTTTTCCTCCCCTCTCCTCCCTTCCCTTCCCCCTTTCCTTCTTTCCTTTCCTTCTTTCCTTTCCTTCCATCCCCTCCCTTCCCTTTCTTTTCCTTTCCTCCCCTTCCTTCCCCCTTTCCTTTCCTTTCCTCCCCTCCCCTCTCCTCCCTTCCCTTCCCCCTTTCCTTCCCTCTCCTCTCCTCTCCTCCCCTCCCTTCCCTCCTTTCTTTTCCTTCCCTTCCCTCCCCTCCCTTTCCCCTTTCCTTTCCTGCACCCAGGTAAGGAGCTGCTCCTTGTCTCCTGCTGCTTGGGGCTCGGAGTGGTGAACTGCATCCAGGAAGCACTACAGCAGAGAGAAGCAGCAGGAGTCAACCCTAGCTTTGCTGTCCATTGTGAATGCTAACTCTCATCTCTCGAGCCCGGCCGAAGTTTCCCGCGCCACTTCAGGGAACGCTCCTCGAGAGATGAGAGTTTGCAGGGTGCCAATCTAGTGTCTGCAATGGACAGCAAAGCTAAGGTTGACCCCAGGCGCTTCTCTCCACTAACAGGCAGCCAAACTAACTGCCTGAAGGACCCCAGCCTGTCCCTGGGAGTCAAAGCGCTGAAGTGTGAGTGGCACAGGAACTTTGGCCAGGCTCCTTGAGAGAAATGCAAAGATTTCTCTGCGGACCACCAAAATTTTCTCGTGGACCACCAGTGGTCCGTAGACCACCGGTTGGTAACCACTGCTGTGAAACATTAAATATTAAAATAATTCAAATAGGGTACAACATGGTGGCAATCAGAGGTGGGTTCCTCCCGGTTTGCACCAGTTCTATAGAACCGGTAATAAATCAGTGGTGACATCACAGAGCCGGTTTTGTTGGTGCCGGTCCATGGATGCTGCCATCTTTTTTTGGAATTTTTTTTTTGGGGGGGGTTGCTGGTTTTTGCTTCTGCACATGTGCAAAAGCCTAGTTTTCAGCGCCGCCATCTTGTTTTGGGCTTTTTTTGCTTGTTTTGCTTGTTTTTTGGCATTGAGCATATGCGTGCGCGCAATGCGCGCGCAGCCATGCAGCGCGGAGGAAGTGAACTAGTGGCGAGGTAAGTTAGAACCCACCCCTGGTGGCAACTGACATTTTTACCTTCCCAATCTGCTAATTGGTTCCATTTTTCATTTATTAAAAACAATTTGTCTTGCTAGGTTTCATTATATAGTAATTGGAACTTTTAGAACTGTGCCTTCAACAATATAGTTGCATGAAAGGATTCAGTATTAAACAACTTGTTCGTGGCTTGCTGGCTTTACCTTTTTCTAACCAAAGAAATGTGGGTATTTCCCTAAAGATAAATTTTGAGTGCTGAATAAGAAATTAAATCAAAACAAAAAACACAAACAACCCCACCAGAGAATATTTAGAAATTCTATGTCTTTCATGCCTACTGTAGGAAGTTAGTACCCACCCCCTCCTAGAAAAATGAAATATCCTAGGAAATATTGAAAAAAAGGAAAGAATATGTTTCCCTGAATGAGGAAAGGAGAAACATGTTTTAAATACAAAGCAGCTTCCTGCAGCTCACCCATTCCTCCCACCCTTGCCAATGGGCCATCAAGGAATGGCCTAGCCCAGCTCATTCCACCCACCTAGCCTGAAAGTATTTTACATAACAAGCACCTACAGGAAAAACCATAACAGGAATCCCAAAGCCCTTTCATTCACCACATGAGACCTGGTAAGATTCCATCAACCATGCACCTGGGATTCAGGACAGCCCACAAGAACTCCCAGCATCTTGCCCCTTTTTCTCTGGACCCAACACCTGAAAACATGTGATCACACCTTTTCTGTTCAGGAGCTCATGCCATGTGCTCCTGTTCCTTTGTTCTCCATTAAAACCTTCTTTCCAAGCAACTTCCATGAATCCAGTGTTTTTTTCCCCACTTGGAACTGAACCCAGAAGAATATTACTTCCAACACTACCTTCAACATCAACAGGACCTGGAATGAGATCAATACGCCATAGAACCCCAAATCTATGCATACTTAACTGAGCTCACTATAAATGTACTGATTTTTTCAGCTATTTAAATAATATACAGGCTTGAGAAAATAACTTAGCAATCTCTCCTATCTCATGATAAAAGCTAGAATGTAAAATATGTAGTTGGTAAATATCACTTGTTCTGCCTAAAGAAATCATCAGTTCAAAATTAAGACTTATATTTTGCATAGCCACTAACTATACATCTTTTCCTTCAATATCCTTCATGTTACCCTAAAGGCCTGGCAGCAATACGGCTTTTTCGTCTTTGGACATATTTGCTATCATAATCATATAAATAACTATACAGTATAAGGCTTTTATGAAAAAAATATGATTGGGCTGGTATTGCCAGCTTCTCCTTGAATAGAATCACCCAAGCCAATTCTTTAAATAAGGATATTATGAACATGTAGCAGAAGGTTGTATAGGCAATAAAGAAACATGATTCTTAAAATGTCTGTTTCACATTCATAGAAGTGGTAATTAACTTTAAAATGATGAATAGAAATACTTTAATATACAGTGCATGAAACCAATAATTTCCACTAAGTAAAACATTTTTTATTTCTATCCCATTGTTGCTCTGAAAGAAGGACCGGATTATTCTCATTGTATAGTACTGTATTCAAATACCATAGTTAATATTTAATATTATAATTAATACTATGATTAATAAAATAAAATAAAACAAATACAAATGCAGTAATATAATTTAATAATAAAAACAGCAATGCTATGTGGGCATATCCTATACTAAGATTTGAATGATGTACTATTAATCAGTGGAACAGCTTGCCTCCAGAAGTTGTGAATGCTCCAACACTGGAAGTTTTAAAGAAGATATTGGATAACCATTTGTCTGAAGTGGTGTAGGGTTTCCTGCCTAAGCAGGAGGTTGGACTAGAAGACCTCCAAGGTCCCTTCCAACTCTGTTATTCTGTTACTACATTTATGTATTTAATTGATCTTGATCACAATCTTACTATACTTTCTCATTGCTTCCTTTCAATACAGGAGCGAATATCAGCATTTGAAACAGTAAGTTGTATTCTCATGAATTACTTTTAAGTAAGATTTGTCTTCTTTTTGTTAAAAGATAATATATGTGGAATGTTAAAATAGTTGTCTAAAACTGTCTATGGAGATTCTCAGTCATCCAGATCACAGTTTTACAAACTGTAGCCACAGTTTTACAAACTGTGAATCAATTTCTAAAAGTTGTTATTGCCAGTTGTGTGTGTATACATGAGTGCGCACATGCATGCATGCCTTCAGGTTACTGTTGATCCTAATGGTCACTGCCTGGAGTAGTCCCTGAAATTTTCTTGACAAGACTTTGGAAGTGGTTTGCCATTGCCTGCTTTCTAGGGCTGAGAGAGAGGGACCAGCCCAAGGTCACCCGACTGGTTTTGTGTCTAAGGTAAGACTAGAATTCATGGTCTTCTGGTTTCTAGCCTTGTGCCTTAAACATTACACCAGATTGTCTCTTGTCAATTAGCTGTGATAAACCAAACAATATGTACAAAAGCACAGGACATCCACATGAGATCACTTAATATGGAACTATGTTGGTGAAATCATCCATACTTTAAAGGTCAATTAAAAATGTAATCTGTTTATACTTGAAAATGTTGAGTGTACTTAGTTTTTAATATTCTTAGCAATTATATATATATTGCCTTTGGGAAACTGAAGTTGTTGATCTAAGTAATTATACTGATTGGGGTATGAAAAACTTTATTTGGACATCCATTTTGGAGTTTGGCAATAGCAAATTACATTTTCCCTTCAAGACAGAGGCTCTTGCGTTCTTGCAGAAACAAGTGTGTGTACAATCTTGTTGTTACTTGCTATTCAGACTCCTGAATGAGACAAATTAGATATTGCTCATCTTTTTGACTTCCCGAACAATGAATAAGGTACATGTGCACATGTTTAATTTATAATGATACCCTTATATTAAGCATTTTTTTTAAAAAAATAGAATTATTGGCAGGTTTATTACTACAGTGCAGAGAAGACAGATTGAAATGGATCCAGTAAATAATAAATGTAATTCATAAAATCTTGAAACTCCGATGCAGCCATATCTTGCATTTCAAAATTATTTAGAATAATAATAGTAGTAGTAGTAAATAGTAAAATTAGTAAATACAGCTAATCCTTGACTTACAACAGTTCACTTAGTGACCATTCAAAGTTACAATGTCACTGAAAAAAGTGACTTATGACCATTTTTCACACTTACAACTCTTGCGGCATCCACATGGTCACCTGATCAAAATTCAGATGCTTGGCAATTGACCCATATTTATGACCATTGCAGTGTCCCAGGGTCATGTCATCGCCTTTTGCAATATTCTGACAAGCAGAGTCAATGGGAAAACCTGATTCACTTAACAACCATCTTACTAACTTAACAACTGCAGTGATTCACTTAACAACCCTAACCCTAACCCTCACTTAACAAATGTTTTACTTAGCAACAGAAATGTTGGGGCCAATTGTGGACAGAAGTCAAGGTTTATCTGTAGTAAAAGTAATGAAGTGATGTAGGTTTTCCTGCCTAAGCAGGGGGTTGGACTAGAAGACCTCCAAGTTCCCTTCCAACTCTGTTATTTTTATTATTTTTATTTATTTATTTATTTATTTATTATTATTATTATTATTATTATTATTATTATTATTATTATTATTATTATTATTATTATTATTATTGCAACAAATTACATTATTAGCTTGCAATGATCTTGCAACAAATGTCAAAAATCATTTAAAAAGTTTCTTTAACATTTTAAAAAACAAGAAAAAAAATGAAACAATTGGTCTATTAAAGTGAGAAGATGGCAAAGAAGTGCTGGGCAGCGGGGGGGAGACGGAACTGCTTAATTTATTCTTTGCGTCTATCTTCATGCAAAAGGAAAAAATAGCTCAACCTATCAAAAACAGTACCGTAAAAGACAGATTAGAGATGCAAGACAAAAATAGGCAAGAAAATGGTAAAAGAACACCTGTCCACTCCAGATGAGTTCAAATCACCATGTGCTGAATGGATGCATCCCAGGGTTGGATTACATCCCAGGTTTCTGAAGGAACTAGCAGATATGATCTCAGAACCACTGAACCATATCTTTCAAAGATCCTGAAGCACTGGGGAACTATCAGAGGACTGGAAAAGAGCTGACATGATTTCCATCTCCAGAAAAGGAGAGAAAAAACCGGATCCAAGAACTACAGACTAACAGCCTGACATAAATATCTGGCAAGATCCTGGAAAAGATAATCAAGCAATTAATCCGCAAACACCTAGAGCAGTGGTTCCCAATGTGAGGCACACGATCCACAGGGGGGCAATTTGATTTTTAATGGGGGCAATTGAAAAATGAGCTATTAACTGAATTTTTGAAAGCCCACTAATTGTTCTTATATATTTGTGATGAAACAGCTGTTGTTTCATTTACCTATTGTTGTCCTTGTTAAAGTGCATTTCCTAGGGCCTGAAAAGGATATCCCAGCTGGGGGGAGGAGGGAGCAACTGCCAGCCAATCAGATGTGTTCCCACTAAGGATCATGGGACTGGCAGAGTCTTTCTCTTTCCTGTGGACTTTGCTGTTGGGTGGTTGCAGCAAGAGCTGCTCTGTGGGGAGACAGAGTGGATGGCTGCTGGGGGAAGCCCAGCAGTGAGGATACAGAATCTTGTTTAAACCAAGTTAATGGCCTTTTAGGCTTCCTCCGCATGAGTAGGAGTTCACTTTTTGAATAGTAAGAATTATATGTCGGGGGGGGGATCAGGATTTTAGAGATACTTAGGTGGGGCATGGCCAAAAAAAGGTTGGGAACCACTGACCTAGAGGCAAGCAAAGTTATAACCAGAAGCCAACATGTGTTTGACCATAACAGACCATGCCAGACAAATCTTATTTAATTCTTTGACATAGTAACTACATTGGTGGACCAGCAAAATGCTGTGGATATAATTTACTTGGTCTTCAGTAAGGCATTTGATTAAGTAGAGCACAACCTACTACTTGATAAGATTTTTAAAAATGTGGGTTAGATAGCATCAACTTCAGATGAATTAGTAACTGACTGACCAACCACACTCAATGTTCCTTAATGGAACTGATTTGACATGGAGGAAAGTATGCATTGGGGTACCCCAAGATTCTTTCTTGGTCCCAGTACTCTTCAATATCTTCATAAATGACTTAGGTAAGGGGATAGAAGGGGAACTCATCAAATTTGCAGAGACACCAAGCTGGCAGAAATAGCCAACACTCCAGAAGATAGGCTCAAGATACAAAAGGATTTTGACAGAACGCTGGGCCCTATCTAACAAAAAGAATTTCAGTGGTGAGAAAAGTAAGGTTTTAAACTTGGGTAAGAAAAACCAAATACACAGGTATAGAGCCACAGGTATCTGGCTCAATACAAGTAACTGCAAGGGGGATCTAGGAGTCCTAGTGGACAAGCACTTAAATAGAAGCCAGCAGTGTGAGCCAATGCAGTCCTAAGCTGCATTAACAGAGGGATATAATCATGATCATGTGAAGTGTCACTTTAAAATGTCTTGATAAGATCACACTTAAAATATTGCATCCACTTTTGGTTGCCACAATATAAAAAAGATGTTGAGACTCTAGAAAGAGTGCAGAAAAGAGCAACAAAGATGATTAGGGAACTGAGGCTGATACATATGAAGAACGGTTACAGGAATTGAATATGTCTAGTCTAATGAAAAGAAGGACTAAGGGTGTTCCAGTATTTGAGGGGCAGCCACAAAGAAGAGGGTTTCGACTCAATCTATTCTAAAAGGCATCTGAAGACATGACAAAAACAATGGATGGAAACTAATCAAGGAGAGAAGCAACCTAGAAATAAGAAGAAATTTCCTGACAGTTAGAAAAATTAATCAGTGGAACTTCTGCCTTCAGAAGTTGTCGCTGCTCCATCGCTGAAGGTTTTTAAGAAGAGTTTGGAAAATCATTTGTCTGAAATATAGAGTCTCCTGCTTAAGCAGGGGGTTGGACTAGGAGATCTCCAGTGTCCCTTCCAACTCTGTTATTTTGTTCATAACCTTTTGAAGGAAATTTTGCTGTTTTCTTTTTTATTCTGCTTCATATTGACAGAAACTTTTAAAGAATTGTTTTGAACCTGGACATAGGCACTCATGTTATATTTGATGTATAATCACAGTTACTTTGAAAGATATCTTTCTTGGATCGTCTTTAACATTACAGCTGCTAGCCAAGTTATAAGTAACTGTCTGTTGCTGTCATTGTAAATTATGGACATGCTTCTTTATCTTTTGGTTTACACCTAAAGGATTATTTAGCTGCACCCCAAGACTTTTCCAATTTTTTAAAAATGCCCATGGTCTACAAAAGTGAGTTTTTATTCTTCATCATCATCATTTCTGCATATTACACTTATGGATTGTGCACTTCTGCTAAAGCCCATTGGGAGCTTTCTATAGATGAGAAGTTTGGGGTAACAAATACACCTCAACTGCATGTGTTCCCAGCTGATATACCTACACTACCCTCAGTTCCTTGTCAGCTACTACAGCAAATTTTCCACGTTTTCTGTTAAGGATAACAGAATATTAATACTTCATTTATTTTCAGTTGTCTCTGTAATAGAAAGATAAAAACAACATACAGAAAGATTGGAGGAATTAGATTTCCCCACCTTATCTAAGTGCTTGTTTGTAAATGTGCTTGTCATTTCAAATTACTACCTGTTGATGGTCACTTGCTCTACTTGCTGTTTGGACAAGAAGAGCAAAATTGATTTTCAAAGCTATTGCCAGCCAAGCACAAATTAATTTTCCTATGTGTAGATGCTTCTTTGGAAATAAGCCCTGAAGAGAACTGGACCCCCTAATTTCTTAGCAAATGCCTTCCGTCTCAATATGCCTTAGATGTTCTCCATTTTGACCTAGCTGTCTTTGTTTCAGTAGTGATGCAACTTCTTGTAGTGGCTTTGCCAAACTAATCCTACTGCCCTTTCCTAACCTTCAAAAGGATTAATTTGCTTGTCTTAGGATGTTCTGTATAGTTTATTCCTTCTTGGGCCCAACAAAGCGCCAAAACAGGAAGAAACCTTCCTCTCAACTGAACTTCGAATAAAAGAAGTGAACTTCTAATTGAAACTATCACGACCAATAACTCTCAGGTAATCTCTGTGAACTGTACAGCAGAAGCCACAATATTTTGATACTGGCACTCCTGCCACTACAGTTCTAAGGATGATAGACTGATAAGGTTACATCATTCACGTGAAAGATGCAGCTACAGGTTCAGCATAATATATGGGAACTGACAATCCACACTTAGAAATTAAAAGCAACCCAGCGAACAATCCAGGGACTCTCAGAGTTGAGATCCTCTGGGGTTCTTATTCTTCTATGGCTCAAATCTTCAACAAATATTGTGCAGTGATGAGCATCAGTACCATTTCTCTGGGCTTTCATTATGAACTAGGGAATGGTTCCTTACCAGTTAAAGGGAAGTAGAGAGACTGAGCCCATATTAATGATTGTTGCATGTGTTATGATACATACCACAAATATGAATTCTGGGATGCTTATTAACATCCTTCTCTCTTTTTGCCTCAATGTATCTTTATCATTTGAGGAACTGTTTTTATACCATCCTCAAGATCAGTTCACATCATACTCCTTTGTATTCCTATAAAGTTTGTTATAAATTTGCTGGCTCCTTCTGGCTTCTTTTATCTGCCTCTGGAGTTCCAATTTGCTACATAGTACTGGCATCACATATAACCCCACAGGCTGATACCAAAATGGTTATTAACATAGATGTGCAATCAGTCCATAAGGATTAGTTTTGGAATCAGAAGAACCTGCTTCTGAGAATCCTTTGATGTTTTTTTCTTTTTCTTTTTCTTTTCTTTGGAGGTCAAGTAGGTTTACTTCCCACAAAACTCATGTAAAGCAGCTGCCTCATATGCCTGCTTCATATGCGTGACCTATTCTTCCTCTACAGTCTCCTTTTCTCATCGATAAATCTTTCAGTTTCTTCAGTCAGAAACCTGAGTTCCAGTGTTACTTCCTACTTGGATTCATGGGAAATTGGCAAGGGATTCATTGAAGAAGCCAGAGTATGATACCCATGATGTTGCACAGGTTTCAAGAAAACAATAGGCATTCAGCACTAAATTAGCAAGGTGAAAGAAAATTCTAATGCACAGTTCCATATAGTTGCATAAGATACGTGGAGAGCAAATGGGATGCAATGAGATAGCATTCCTATTCAGCATCTGCCTCTCTGTTTCCTATTACAAAGTACCAAGCATGTCACAGTTCTTCCATTTCTTTTGACTTCCGTGGCAGGAGTTCCATATGCCAGCACTTAAGTGCTATCCTCCAGGGTAGGTATTCTGGTAATTTGTTTTTTTTTCCTTGGCATGGACTGGTACAACTTGCAAGTACTTTATATCTCTCAATAGGGGTCTTCCAGTCCCTTATTGGACAGATTGTGTTCACAACTTGAATTGGAATGGCACTCTACCTTTACCATTTCTTTAATGCATTGTCATCATCATTGAGACATATTGGAATAAATTGGGAGACATTATAGATAGCTCCTTTCTGGAGCCGGTGGATTGCTGTGAATCTGTTAGGCATCCTAAAGTAGGTTTGGCATATATCATGTCAATCATATATCTTCTGATATGTCCTCCATATCTAAAATTTTATCTAGAGGAGATATTTTTTATGATTTGGTCTTATCTTCTTTCAAAGAGCTTTTCTGAATTCCATTTTTGTTCTAATATATTTGTTTTTACACACTCACATGCAATCCACCTTAGGAACAGCATACAAGCCTCATTCTTGAAATGCCCACATAAAGTTGATATTCTGTGTTGTACAAACTCATTTTGCAGCCCATACATATATTTATGTATTAAGAGGGCTAGAGGAAGAGTGATTCATTTTTTGCTTAATCCAATTGAATTAAGTCCTTATTGCCTCTCTCTCAAAAGCAGGTACTCTCCATAGGCAGTCTATGCAAACTGCCTCTACCTTGCCAGTCTATCTGTTGAGTAACAACTTGATTCTGTCCCTGGATATTTATATGGCACTATAGGTAAGATTTTCAGGCGGAAGAAGATACTATCTTTAATAGTGTAATGTTGTCTTCCATATTAGCTTAACAGAACCTACTATTCTCAGGTATACTTTCTACTTACTCATATATGTGGCACTCCAACTGTCTCGACTCTTGTCCTGCTATTTGGAGCAAGATGGAGTCTGTAAAGAGAGAGTGAGGCTGACTATGCGCACCTCTCCCTCACTTTAATCCAATTCACACGCAAGACTTGACATCCTCCCCCCCCAGATGTCAAGGTCCTCTTCGAACACGATGGACGAACATCAACATATGTGGCACACACCATGATGATGAACGAGCTTACTAGTAGCTCTGGTTCTTTGCATGATCAAAATCAGCTCTCTTTCCCATCCTCAGTTTCCTGCTTGGTTTGTTATCCTAGTTCCTGAACTGTTTCTTTAGTCAAAAAGAAACTGAGGAGAGAGTAGGAGTATTATCAAAGTGTGCAAAGTTAGAGCCATATTTCTCATCCTGAACTGAAAAACTCCTAATAGGACTTCAGCATTCTGTAGATGTAGAATCTAAATCTCTTGATACACGTGTATCACTCAGAGCATCATTATTACCTGTAAACAGCTTTTTCTTACCCAGCATTGGAGGTAAAAAAAACTTTTGTTGGAGAAGGTACAATCTTTTTGTTACTGTAGTCTGGGTTTGGGTTTGTGGCTTCACGTCTAAAAATAAAAAAATAATAATGTCTTCTTTTGATTTACATCTGTTCTGTGGGACAACCTAGAGCTGCCTATCATTGCATATGCATCAATATAAGAAGGATTAACTGTTCACATGCCCTTTAAATATCCAGGGCTTTATATAAAGTCATGGAAAATAAGCGCCATGTTTTATCATTCTCTTTGAGAAGATAGAACACCTCTTAGTGTGTAATTAAACTGTTATATTAGTAAAATGAGATTAATAGCAGTCACTGTATAATGGAAGAATGCACTTTTAAGTAAATGCTGCTTCTGTTGGTCCAACTGGAGTTGGCTGACTCTTATCAGCTTCATCATTGCCCTTTGCTCCCTGTTAAATAGCAAGCAGACAAACCTATGTTTGTTCTCTTCTGGATTAGTTGTACTGTATGCATTATGGCACATCATTTTCAGTTTCTGGGCAATAATTAGCAGTACTTAATCACTCACTGTGTCAGGTGCTCTCACCAATCTTTTTAACATTTTGTTCTGCATGAGTAAACCTCTCTCTTTTAATAGAGAAAAATGCCATCGTTAATATGGTACTCAGCTATAATTTAGGAGATTATTGAATGTGTCAGTAAATTATTGCTTTTTTCTACAGGTCAGCTGAAATATGGTTTCCCCCCTCCCCTTTTTTCATTGGCTTTTATGCTTTTATTTGCCTGTCCTTTCACCCCCACCCATCCCACTCTTACCCATCTTCATAGCCAGCAAAATTATTGTATTGTAGCTGATGTGTTCTTGCCTGCCATAATGAGAGCACAAAATCTACTTCTGCAACCAGGCTCATGAATCATACTAAAGTTTTTCACATGCTTTTTGAGTGAAGTGAATATTAACCTGGCAGCTATTTTCCACACAGATCATAATGCTGGTACTTAGCTGTTGGCACTGTTGTAACAAGCCTGAAACAAGCCTTCAGTTGTTTGGACTGCAATGAAACAAACAGACTTTGTCCTTTTGGAAGTGCATTTAAAATTTCAGACACATGAAAAAGAAAATCCTAAGTTGTACGCTATACTCGATGCTTTTGACAACTTGGAAAATTGTGTAGATAAGCTCATGTATATCCATTGCTTCTTTAGTGTAGAATAAACATGTCAGCACTCAGACGCAGTGGTATTAAATGACTGCTTTTGGAGGAAATAAAAGAGTGAAATTCAAATTTTAATGCATTTCATTACTTAACATCGCTGTCTGTATGTGATGAAGGTAAAATAAACACATTTAATTTTAAAGGGAATGTTGTTTGGAAATAATGAGCTCTGCAGTTTCTTTCATGTGGCAGAATGTTTCTGGAACATATTGTTTCTTTAAGGTGACTGCTGAGCATGTGAGCTCCTTGTTCTGTTTTACACCGTTAACTTTTCTGTGGCTGAAGGCTGCAGAGGAAGACCTGCTGAGAATCTGCTGTCTCTTTCAGATATCGCTCAACCTTTTCCAGCCCTTACAAAGACCAGGGCCACAAATGACTCTGGGAAGAAGGAGCAAACCATACATCTCATCAGAAATTAATGGGGTGGAAAATCAAGACTTTGATGAACATAAGGCCACTATAAATGAAGCATACAATGCAAATGAGTGCAGCTTCTTGGTGGGAAAGATGCAGAAGTGAGCAATTTAATGAGGAACAGACATTTATAGACACCTCCAAGCAATTTTCTTTCTTTATTTATTTTTGGTTTGCAAAAACAAAACAAAACCCAAGGTGTGGAAGTGTCCTCTAACAGAGCTTTTCTTGAATATTTTTAAACACACAGCTAGGGGTATTTTGCAAGGTGTAGTTTTAATAAGTATATGATGAAATGCCTGGAATTTTATAGAGAATATGCATTAATTCAGTTTTCTTGATTAGTTCTTCTTATGCTAATAGTGTGAAGATCCAAGTATGAAGCTTAACTATTTTAATACAAACTTTAACAGTTGTTTTGCTAGAAAGCACCTTATGCAGCAGAACAAAGAATTCTGTAGTAATCTTTTTTTAAGATTGCTTTTGATGATCACACTAAAAACACACTGAAAACAAGCAAAAGCCTTTTGAGAGTATAAAATGATATAGCAAGATATAACAATTTTCCTCTGAGCATTCAGATTTTTTTAAAGCTAATGTTGTTTTCTATCATTTTATGTGCATGGAAGTTAATTTGATAGTGGTATAAGGATTTTTCTTTGGCGGGGATCACTGGAATGGAGTGAAGTGATCTGCTAATACTAAGACCAATTTCAATGAATCACTGTAGGTTCTTCAAAGAAATTCACCTGTATTTACTGCCAGACTTATAATTACTATCACTGACTCCACTTTTCATAGTTATGAATCTAAAGAATCCTCTTTAGCATAATAAGTTTCATATTTTTTGTAAAAATGATCACAGTATTTTAAATCAAATATACAGAATATGTCAATTATGCTGGAGTGTTTATTTACACTCATTTTGAGAGGCCCAAGCCTTTAATTTTTGTGTGTTTCAAATCTCTTGTTAATTTTTCTCTTTGCACTTAGCTCTTTTATATGCTGACATTGTGAGTTTCATAGAGACGTTGGGAATGGCCAACAAGCAAGACGGACAGACATGCCTCAAAAAAATTACTAGGTTTCAAAGTTTCATCCGGCAACTTGAGGGTTCTGTCTTTATCTTGATCATTTTTCTGCCCATTTGGGAATCCAGGAACATCAAATATGAATTTATGGAGTAAAGACGAAATCTAATACAAGGTCAAATTCTCAATACAATAAAAAGTGCCAGAGCTAGAGTTAAAAGTTAAAATCTAGAGACCTTGTTTCCAGCATGGCTGTTCTGAACTGAGATTTTATAAAATAAGAGATTTTGGGATTATGTGACTATTCAGAAGGAATTTCTCTTTGGGGGAAAAAGAGTGCTTGACCCACAAAGACCTGATTCTTCAACAGTGTGCCGCATCTTTAAGCTTGAATCTACAATTGCCCATGTTTTCTAGGTTTGGTGGAATTTTCTCCTGTCTTGTGTCCTCCAATGAAGGGCTCTCTGCCTTGTGTAATGAACTGAGCCTGGGTATGTCTCCTCTAGAGTCCCAGTTTCCAGTGGTTTAAAATTGTGCAGCACGTTCAGTAGTTCAGGGAAGTCATGACATAAGTAGTGTGAGTGACCTCTTCAGTTGAGTTACATTGCAGGATGCATCAAGGAAAAATAAATGTACTGCACATGAAAAACAGAAAACAAAAAGCTTTTGTGTTCTGGTCTGTGTTGTATTTGTGTTCATTTGTATTTATAAATAAATAAGAGTAATTGATCCCTTTTTATTTATTGAGTCAAGACATGGCTTTTCCTGCAGGCAGGGGGTTGAGACTAGCTCCATCTGAATTCTCCCCCGGTATGTCTGATGGGGATACTTTTAACTGTTCTAATTTTTTAACTTTTAATTGTGTTTTTAAATTGTTATTATTTCTAGTGTTCTTACATGATGTTGTACGCCGCCCTGAGTCCCTCGGGAATAGGGCGGCATAGAAGAACCAAGAAATAAATAAATAAATAAATAAATAAATAAATATTATGAGTGAAGAGCTCTTATGAATGTTTATAGACTGTCAAATATCATTTTAATCATAAAGTATATCAAAGTGTTCAAGTATTATGCCTCCAAATTAATGTGAAGTGTGCAGTTTCCACACTGAGGAAAGATGTCCAAAATTGCTCAGCTTTAGTCTAATTATTTTATTTATTTATTTATTTATGTATTTATGTATTTATGTATTATTTATTTATTTATTTATTTTGCCGACCATCTTGCTGCTCAACTCTCAACTTTTCTGAAACTATTTATTGTTCTACCACCTTATGAATGTTAATGGCAATATCACATGCGCAGGCCCATCATGCATACAGCCCTTTTGAATATTTCAATGTTTTTCAGAGTACTCAGTTGGCCTTAGAACATCTGGAATCTGCTCCTGAGAAACTGAATGCTTCTGAAGATTGTGGAGATTTGGGGGTAAGAATGTTTTGTGATCTCTTTCATTTGTAAAATATTTAACAGCATTCTATACAATAGGGGAAAGTATATTTAAGGCATGACATCTAAAACACAATTATAGTATAGCCCTATATTTGAGGTTCACATATTAGCGTGAAGCTGAATAGATTTGTTCTGCAGCAGATATCCTTCTTTACCATTCCTTTACCTGCTCAAAAAGATATTTCTCAAGGAGAGTCCTTCCATCTTGATTTGAATACCACATTGTAATGCCTCGTAACAATGTGGTGTAGTTAAGATTTAATGAATTTAAAATCTGAAAATATTTCTTTCTCTATCCCAGTTTTTTATATATTTACAATATTTTGGTACTTTTTAAAACGTGATATAATTTAGCTATGTGAACAACTATTTGAAAAGTTATAATTTTTGTTTGATTTATTAAGATATAATGCTAGATGTAATACATTTAAGATATATTTACTGAGATAAACTCTGCAAGCCTTACTTCCCACCTGATGACACTCTGGAAGTCTTGTAGACTCATAACTGGTATTCTTCATCATGCAATTGCTAGCAAATTAAATAGGAAAGCAGTTGGAATATCATCATTTGTTCATTAGGCTGAGTAAAACTGGCATTATATGACAGGATTATATATGGATGGGCACATTTTGAAATGAAGGCACTCACTATCTCGCCTATCTAGGTCTTGCTAAGCCAAGTCCACTCTGTCATGATCAAGTCATGGATGAAAATAAATGTTTTACACGGGTACAGTATCCGGTATTCAAAAGTAGTAGCTAGTGTACAAAACTCCTAAAGGCCCAGCCATATGGCTCCTGAGACAAAGCCAGGAGGCTGGAAGTGGGGATTGGGCTCAGATCTACAATGTCCATTTCCCTAGAGTCAGATATTTAAAATGCAGACTAAGTACTGTATATCTGCATGTACATATTTATTTATTAAAGTTTATTCTCACCTAAAACAACTCTGCATGGTTTATACTTTGCTTGTTATATAATCTAGACTGAAATATAATATGAATAAGAACACTTCCCATCCAAAAAAACCACACCCATAATATCATACTCGATACTCTTTTTCATCTTCTGACACCAGCATCAGGATCTGTTTAATTATCCCAACCTTTTTCAAAAGTTCTTCAGAAGAGTCAAGTCTTAATTGCTTTCTAAAATTGTAAGAATTGTTAATTGCCCTTAACTCCAGGCTCTGTGCTGTTCCACAGAAGATATGTGTAAACATCAATTGCACCTGGAGTTTTAGTAGCAATAGCAATAGCACTTAGATTTATATACCGCTTCACAGTGCTTTACAGCCCTCTCTAAGCAGTTTACAGAGTCAGCATATTGCCCGCAACAATCTGGGTCCTCATTTTACCGACCTCGGAAGGAGGGAAGGCTGAGTCAACCTTGAGCCTGGTTAGATTTGAACTGCCAAATTGCAGGCAGCCAGCAGTCAGCAGAAGTAGCACGCAGTACTGCATTCTAACCATTGTGCCACCACTGCTCAGTAACAACCCCTGTTGCTCCTTAAATATTGATGTAACAATATTGAGTTGAGTCTATTACTACTCAAGGTTATCACATTTTGGATTAGATGCAACTTTCCAACAGTCTTCAAGTTTATTCCCATATAGAATTAATTGCAATAGTCCAAATATGAACTAACACAGACATGAATGGCAAGCAGCATTCTCCCTATCCGTAAAGATTTTAATACAAGATAGAACTATGGGAAAGACTGTTTTGGTCACAGTCTTTAACTGCTCTTCCAGCAGAACTGTGAATTCCAGAGGATTCTAAGATATTGAATTTACTATGCACAAATGAGGGCAAACGTGTCCCGGAGCCTAGCCTCAGAAATAACCCTGATATCCTGTTATGTGTGAAACAATGTCCTTGGTGACCTGCAAAGCTCCTGGATGGCAATTACCATTCCTCTTCACCTTCTCTAGCCACATACATTCATGAAATATGGATGGGCACATTTTGAAATGAAGGCACTCACTATCTCACCTATCTAAGTCTTGCTAAGCCAAGTCCACTCTGTCACGATCAAGTCATGGATGAAAATAAATGTTTTACACGGGTACAGTATCTGGTATTCAAAAGTAGTAACTAGTGTTCAAAACTCCTAAAGGTCCAGCCATATGGCTCCTGAGACAAAGCCAGGAGGCTGGAAGTGGGGATTGGGCTCAGATCTACAATATCCATTTCCCTAGAGTTGTCTGTCACCCACCGTATATTTGTTGCTCACCACCATAATGCTTCCATTGCCCCTTTTATTCTTCAGCCCTATTGTTTACACATACCCCAAAGTATTCTCACTATCTATCTCTCTGCTTCACTAAACCTATATAAACTACTTACATTCTGGTCGTTTTTGACTTAGCCATTTGGCAGCCATCATACGTTTCAAACACCTCACTGAACTCCCCCCACCAACAACCACAGTTAATCTTTCAATCTTCCCATCCAAGTCCAATATGGCATCTGCAAGAACTGGGACTCACATTGAATTCAATCACGTATTTGGCCCTGCTTCTACTACCATTACTGACCAGAATATCCCCAAAACCCACCATGTTGTCCCAGTTAATCCTCAGGCCATTCTGTTCTCTTTCTCCTATACCCGTGATGGTGAACCTATGGCCCGCATGCCACAGGTGGCACGCGGAGCCCTCTCTGGGAGCACGCGAGCCATCGCCCCAGCTCAGCTCCACTGTGCATGTGTGCACCTCCCGCCGGCCAGCTGGTTTTTGAATCTCTGCCACGCATGCACGAGGAGGGGCGCATGCAGGAGATGTGCGCATGCACCGGAGGCACACGCACAGGGGTTGCGTGCGCATGCACGGGGGCACACATGCATTGTATTATGGGTGTGTGCACGCGCTTTCGGCACTCGGCAACGAAAAAGTTAGCTATCATTGTCCTTCCTATACTATTACCATTTCACCCAAAAAAGAAAAAGTTTTCTCAGACAGGATGCAGAATATTTCCTTTTTAGTAAGCCATAGAGATAGCAAAACACAACGGACATTCATAGAAACCAGGGAATAGAATTGCAGATAAAAACTTTCCATTCCTGCTCATACCAGATTACCCCTCTAAAGCTTAACCATCAAGGAAAAGCATGAAGTGGCAATGCTCTTGGGACCTGTAATCTGTCCAGCGCAGAAATTGTCATTTCCAAATCCGTCCAAGTTTGTCCTGCTCAGTCTTGGCATTGTTCTTTGGTAGTACTCTACACAAGCAATTTGGAGTGACTGAATGCAGAGATGGCATTTTGGGAAGCCAGGCTAGATATGCTCAAAAGATGGTTGTATACGGACTCTGGTAGTCATAAGGCATTCATTTAGCAGATTTACACTAACTTGATAGGATGCTTTCTACCACTCTGCTAAAACCTTTGTAAGTATCATAGCATTATTGCAAATATATCAGAAACTGCAACAAACCAATTTTATGGATTTTTAATTTTAATTTTGTTTTAAATAGATAGGGCAGTGAGCCTAGCTAAAACTTTTGTAAGTATCATAGCCATTATTGCAAATCAATAGCCCAGGGACTGAAGCAATCCAGCTTTGTATGGATTTTTAATTTTAATTTTTTTTAATAGATAGGGCATGGAGCCTAGCCGGCACCTAGAGAGGTTTCTGATGGAAATCATACCAATCAGAGAGGCCTTTTCAAGTAGTTCTTGCTAAAATTACAAACCTTTTATTAAAATATATTTTAGAGATATATTCCATATAATATCTGCCTATATTAAGCATCTGCATATGTTATTTAAAGTTAGAACTCCCTTTCTCAAAACAGTAGTGAAATCTAGCAAAGATCATCAAACATTATACAGCCAGTTTGGTCTAGTCCGCAGGGGTCTCCAACCTTAGCAACTTTAAGACTTGTGGACTTCAACTCCCAGAGTTCCTCAGCCAGCAAAGCTGGATGAGGAATTCTGGGAGTTGAAGTCCACAAGTCTTAAAGTTGCTAAGGTTGGAGACCCATGGTCTAGTAGTTAAAGCACCAGGCTAGAAACCAGAAGATCATGAGTGTTAGTCTGCCTTAGGTATGAAAGTCGGCTGGGTGACTTGGAGTCAGTCACTCTCTCTCTCTCAGCCCAACTCACCTCACAGGGTTGTGGGGAAAATAGGAAGAGGAAGGAGTATTAAGTATGTTCTCTGCCTTGTTATATATAAAAATAATAAAGGCAAAATTGGGAAAAAAACTATGAAATTTAAAAATCACAATACTTCAGTATTCTCATATGAATTGTTTCAAAATTTCATATTAGCCAAATCTCATAACAACTTTAATTATTTTGAGGTTCAATGGGTCCAGGATAGATACAGCCTATTCTTTTTTTTTAAATCTCAGAACAATCCTTTGACCTCCCCCCCCCTTTTTTTTTTACATTTGTGAGATAATTATTTCACTCACTTGAAAATTTTCTGATTTCAGAATTCTCAGAAAGAAATTATCGAACAAAGGTACAATAAATACAAGGAACTTGTGGGCTCATTACAGCAGCATCTGGAAGATTTAAAACACAAACTTGAAAGCTTCCAAGTAAGTTTGTTTTCTCTTCAAAGTTTATCTTCTCTGTCTTTCTATGCAGTTAATTCAAAAAATCAGCTCTAATTGCTGGGACTCTGGATAGTGCATAGTCACAGAAGCAACATGCCAATTTTAAGAATTGGCTAAAAAGATGTCAATTTACATTGCAAGGTCAGACCAAAGATTTCCAAATGTCAATGTTCTGTCTCCAGTGTAACTCAGTAAGTTGATAGTTGGGGCATAGTGGAACTATTAGTCATTGGAAGAATAGAAGGACTACGAGAAGGCCAGAGCAAAGTTTTTAAAAAGTTAGAGCACAATAAGAATTTGGCAAATTCACAGCCACATTTGTAATCATTGTCACATTGGCCCTAATGTGTGGTATTCAGAGCTTTCAACCTCTGTATTGAAAGTTTCCTCCCTTCCTCTTTTCTCTTTCTCTCTCACAGTCAATATAGACTGATAGAACGTAAGGGCTATGACTCTATATAAGATATACAGAGAGGTAAATCTATTGTCTATCAGCTTCATATTTATACAGAATAATCTGTATAAGTGATCTAAATTTATTGAGTTAATTGGAATTAGTTGGAATGTTATTGGTCTGAAAGTGAACTATAAAGTATGTATGCTAAGAGGAAGTTTTAAAAAGATGTATTAGAATGTTTTAATTTTAGAAATCTTTTTAAAGAAACGCTTCGTGTTTTAAAATGGATGAAAAAATATTTTCCCCTTTAAGCTTAAAGGATCTGAAAGAATACAGTGAATTTTGTGAACATAAATGGTGATAGTTTATAAAGATTGTTACGTGCAAATAGAAATGCATATTATTTCAACAGCAAAGAAGATAAAGCAGTGGTGGTTAAATTGATTGTTCTGTTCAAAGAGGAGAATATATTTATGTTTTTTATTTGGATATCACTTCTGGATTTTGTGCTTCTGATGGGAAAAAAAATGAAACGTCGACTTTGGTTTTGCGGATTAGATAGATGTGTTATAGAGATGGATGTGTTATAGAGTATATAGAGATTATACTAATGTGCAAAAGTAAAAAGTTGAGGTTGTAATGTTATCTTGCACTGTGCTTAGAAGAGTCGGAAGTCAATGCCTTTTCCTTCCTTCCTTTGTACCTCATATTTTCTTTCCCCCTTTCTTTCTTTTTTCTTCCCTTAATTTCCCATTTTTATTTTTATTTGTCGTTTTATACATTGATAAAACAACAAAAGTTATATGGAAAGAATGAGTTCTCTATTTTTTAATGCTCTACTTGTAAAAGTCTTATTTTCTTCTCAATTAAAGTCCCACTATGTTGGAGGAATTCAGCAAGAGGATTTCATTCACATTTGAACAGTGAAGGAATTAAGAAAGCTCAGAAAGTCTGGCTCCATACTAGGCCGGGGTCAGGTCAGGTCTTGCCCATCGTTAGAGACTACACCACTACCTCATTTAGACACACATACAATATATATATTCCCCATGTTTGCCAAATCCTTCTCTGTTAGTGGAAAAAAGTCAAAAGCCTATTATCTATTTTTAGGATAACGCACTGGGAGCTTTTAAATTATCAAAGGTGGAAGATCAGATTAAGCTGTTAGCATGGAGACGGTATTAATAGAGTGTCAAGCATTTAGCTCTTAAACGTTTTTGTTTTCTTTCTGGTCTGAAATAAATCCATTGAATCTATTTATTTATTTATTTGGAAATGCTTATTTCGTGCTGCAACAAAGCAGATAATTCACGGGATGCCACTTTGCAAGTTTAAGGACCTTGCGTGGGAACAACAGAGAGGCCAATTCCTGTTTATGTGCATTTTAGCAAGAAGGGACAGAGCTCCCAGCAGCAAATACTGAAGATGACCTTTCCCAGAATTCTAAATGTTGTTGACAAAGACACGCAATCTGGATGGAAATTATATGTCATGGTAGCTGCTAGATTTACATTCTGAACACTGAAACCGGATTTTACCAGTTTAAAATAGTACTGTCGTAGTCATATAACCTGGCTTGCGGTTATTTTGAATCACAAAAAATAAAACGGAATATAATCAACATCAATCTTTTTCACATGAAAAAAAATACTTCTCTCTCACAGGATAAGAAGACCAATACTGATGTTTCTGCTATCCAGAGTGTACCTTCCAACTGGCAAAGCAGCACTAGTTTTATGACCAGCTCCTTGCTTTCTAAGTCTGAATGTAAGAACTGAGATTTCATTAAGAATCCTTATAAACTTTTCAGTGAAATGACCAGTAATTTGTTTTGGGAAACCAAAAGCTTTCTCTTTGGTGCACTGAATTCCTTCCTTTCTTTGGTTACCGCAATGAGAATATAATTCAAGTTCCACAAATGCATAGAGGTTTTTCAGCAATTAAAGTATGTAGACATGTCTCAATCCTAATTGAAAGAAAGAAGTCATTGGAAACTATCTGGTGTCCTTGCATTTAATACAAATCATGTTTTTTTTTTCTTGGATGTATTGTCTAAAGCATTTGTCTAGAAAATAAAATTACATTTTATGATTGTACATCCAGGGCTACCATCTTGGTTTATTTCCATTTGAACAAAATAGATAGTATACTTCTATAAAAGAATTTAAAACAATAAGAATCTTGCCAACTGTCCTTATCAAAAGGCAAGTGGACTTTCTGGTTTTTCTTTGAAGACGTTTCGCTTCTCCATAGTGGGTGGAGCTAGCCTCCAAGAAAGGGTTAAATCAGCCCTCTAGCCTATCAGGACCGAGTCTACCAAAGTATAAATAGTGCCTCCTTTGATTGGCACCCCCTCTTTTTATCTCGGTCCTAGCCTAGAGGACTTGTGCTTTTCCTGTCTTGGAGGCTAGTTCCATCCAGTGAAAAGAGAATTCCAGAAGTTCTACTATATTCGTGAGTTCAATATACCATCATTAAAGTCTCCCCATATTGACAGCTGTCACCGTTGGGTTGAGCGCGGTCTGGGCGGCTGCCCGGCCGCTCCGGCCTTCTGGCCGAGGAGCTTTCGTCTCTTCGCTTTAAAGAATCGAGACCAGCTTTTGTATTAACGGCCCCAGCACCGACGGCATTTGACAGCTTGCCGATAGAGCTAGCCGTAAAAAAAAAAAAAAAAAAAAAAAAAAAAAGGGAAAGTGACATTTGCCAGCCGCAGAAGCTACGCGCTTGAGCGGCATCCTAATTTCCCTGTGTTTCGTCTGCATCGTGAGCCGCAGCGCCTGTCAAACTGACTGACTTTTGGCCGCCTCCCACAGAGTGCACTCTGTCAGGCCTTGTGGCGCTGCCCCACTAATTCAAATTTGACGACAGACTGCCTTCGTCGGGGCCTGCAGCATAAGGAGAGCCGACCCCAACAGAGACCTCTCTGTCAGGCTCCTCCGATTGACCTCGGCCGCTCTCAGCAGAAGTTTTTCTGTCAGGCCAGAATCCCAGCACCAGCAGCGACGCCTCTGAAAATCGGCGGGAAGAGCCGTTGATCGCTCCAACGACGACGTCATTGCAGCGGCCATCTTGGGTGTCCCGGGTGCTGCCTCTTCATTGGCTGGCGTCATTTGACGCAGGAGAATCCCTTGGAGCCGCCTTCCGAGCCGCGCCGAGCCTCCGCAACTCCAGGACTGGTGCCGAGCGCACAGCAAACCGTCCTTTCCAACTTCGGCCGCAAAGCTCCCTTAAGTGAAGCCGAGCACGCAGCCGGCTTCTAATCGCGGCCCCTCACGGTCTTCCTTGTCCTTTCCCGTCCGGGCACCAGGAGCCAGGCCCGACCTAATGGCCGACGCCCAAAAATCGGGCAAGGCACGGTCCAAGTCGGCCAAGCCTGGCCCAGCCGACGAGACGCCAGCTGAGGGATCCCAACGGTCTAACAGGGACAGATCTCCCATTGCCTCACCCCCCCCACTGAAGTCCAAGTCTGGAAAGTCCCTCAATAAAGGGGACAAGCATCGTTCTCATAAGGAGGCTGGGGCTCCCAGGGCTCATCAAGAAGGGACTCATAACCCTCCGGGACCATTGCCCCTGCTGGACACCCCAATATTAGCCCAGGGACATAGACCTAACCCCACTTCCCCTGCCAATATATCCCTAGACAATCCTGATATCTGCCTGAGGGAAGGGGACGTGTGGGGGGTTTCCAGACCAAGCAGAACACCCAGCCACCAGGGCTCCCATTCTGGTCTTATCCATGACCCACTTGAGGACCCAGTTGTCCAACAACGGATGAACGAGGCCATCCGCAGAGGCATTGAAGCCGCCATGCATGCCATGGCTGGCCCCTCACAGAGACCCATAGCGCAGCGGCCTCAGTCACCAGTCCCGTTGCAACAAGCTCACCTGTCATCAGATGACATGGAGGATGAAGAATTCTCCGTCCACAGCTCCCCCATTCCTCTGGGGGATTTGGACAAAGAAGAAGGGGAATTGGACGAGGGCCCTTTGGGAGAAGATCACCATAGGCCCCAACTCTCGGAGGATGAGGACTTAGCACCAGAACCTCCTACCTCCACAGCTCTCTTTCACCCCAGCCTCTTTCGATCCTTGCTTCACAAGGCCAGAGCTACAGCCAACATCCCTCCCTCCCCAGCGGACCCCCAGGGAGCTGCTGTTTCAGAGGATCCCATATTTGGCGAAACCTCGACCTCCCCCACGGAGGTGATCCCTACACCAAACCTTTTCGTGACCTCTATTACTAAACAATGGCAGTCACCTGCATCGGGGCCCATTCCAAATTCATTGGACAAGAGGTATTTTAACATCTCCACGCAGCTGGCACAGCACCTGCCAGCGCCTTCGGTGGACCCACCAATCCTGGCCCTGTACTCCAGCGCTCCTGTTCCCGGGGACCCGGATGAACTACTGAGACCAGAGGAGAAGCGCACTGAATCTATTCTACAACGCACCCACCAGGCGGCAGCCTGGGCGGTTAGAGCCTCTACCACGGCATCCTTTTTCTGCCGCACCTCATTGAAGTGGCTACATGGCCTTCAGGACCACATTCCGCAGGCCGACACTAGGGCCCACCAAGATATTAATAGATTGATCGCGGCGGCCCAGTTTACCTCCGACACCACCCTACAGGCGGGCCGCTTCGCAGCCAGGGCCATGGGGTCCGCCGTTGTGGCCAGGCGGATGCACTGGCTCCGCAGTTGGCCGGCGGATCTCCGCCATAAGTGGAAACTTGCTTCCGCCCCGATAACGGGTCAGTCTTTATTTGGCCCTGCGCTAGACCGCATCACCACCGAAACGAAAGACAAACGAAAAGTACTTCCCACTTATACGAAGAAATCGTATAACAAGCCAGCTCCCTACCGACGTGGCTCGAGGGCCCCGGAAACCTCTTTCAATAGATACCAGGGCCAGTATAGCCACAACCAAGGGCAGTATGGGGCGTCTCAGTCGCAGTATGGGGCTGCTCAGGGTACGTACGTTCCTCGCCAACGTTCGGCCTCGGATAGACCCTTCCGGGGGGGTCAATCCAAACGGCCCTTTAGAGGTGCCGGTGGTCGCCCTTACCGCCGGTACAAGTAAACCTAATTCGATCCCTCCCATTGGGGGTCGACTGGCATCCTTTGCCAGTCGGTGGGAGGAAATCACCAATGACGCATGGGTTTTGCAAACCCTGTCGACAGGACTGTACCTGGAATTTATTTCCACCCCTCCGAGGTTTTTCTTACGCTGCCCCTTGTCTTCAAACATTTCCAAAAGGGTCCTCGTAGATCAGGCCATCCAGCACCTACTGGATATTAGAGCCATCCAGCGAGTGCCTGAGGACCAGCAGGGGCAAGGATTTTATTCCATCTTGTTTGTGGTTCCGAAATCCTCGGGCGGGTGGAGAGCAATTCTCGATCTGAAACGCCTGAACAGATATGTGAGGTACAGAAAATTCAAAATGCACTCCTTGCAATCAATTCTGGCGGGCATTCGGCGCGGCGACTTTCTCGCCTCAATTGACCTCACGGAGGCCTACCTCCATGTCCCAATTCACGCATCCCACCGCCAATTCCTCAGATTTTGCTATGCAGGGGTGCATTATGAATACCAGGCGTTACCCTTTGGCCTGTCTTCAGCGCCAAGGGTATTCACCAAGGTTCTGGCCGCCTTGACCGCCCATCTCCGGGCTATTCCCGTGCGTGTTCAGTGTTACCTGGACGACATCCTCATTCAGTCGTCATCCCTGTCACAGGCTCATCGTGACATTCAGGTAACCCTCAATACACTTGAACACCACGGTTTTCTCGTTAATTTTGGAAAGAGCCAGTTGTCGCCCTCCACCAGGGTCACCCACCTGGGGGCCATTATTGACTCTCTGGAGTGCAGGGTCTACCTGTCTCAGGAACGGAGAGACAGCATATTGGAATTAGTCCAGCACGTTCTGACACAAACAAGGGTACCCTTGAAACAGCTGTCCTCTCTCCTGGGTAAGATGATTTCCGCGATTCACATCGCCCCGTGGGCTCATCTGCACTCCAGAGACCTTCAATGGTTTCTTCTCCCTTTCCAGCGGGCAAACCGAAGCAACTCGCCAGCAAGGGTTCGGGTGCCGGTGTCTGTGAAGGAGTCCCTCCGATGGTGGTCCTCTGCCGCCCTCAACCGGGGGTCCAGTTTCCTAGAACCGCAGCGGCTAACCGTCACGACGGACGCCAGCACAACGGGCTGGGGGGCCCACTTCGAGTTCCACGTGGCCCAAGGCACTTGGACCAGGACAGAGCAATCTTTCCCTATCAACCTGCTGGAACTGAGGGCAGCCAGGTTGGCCTTAGTCCAATTTCAGCATCATCTGACGGGCCGTCATGTCTTGGTCCTAACGGACAATGTGACTACGAAGGCCCATATAAACCGCCAGGGAGGGTCCATTTCCAAGAACCTCATGGCGGAGGCAATGTCTCTCGGCCTCTGGGCAGAACAACATCTGAGGTCCATCACAGCGGAGCAAATCTCCGGGGTGAGCAACACGACCGCGGACTGGCTGAGCCGGAACACCATCGATCCGGCCGAGTGGTCACTCCACCCGGACCTTTTTCAACAAATAGTCACTCGCTTCGGCCAGCCGGTCATCGACCTCTTCGCCACCCCGGTGAATGCACAACTGCCCAGGTTTGTTTCGAGGTTCCGGACTCAGGGAGCGGAGAGCACAGACGCTCTTCGTTGCGACTGGCCTCCAGGACTGCTCTACGCATTCCCGCCCATCCCCCTGATCCCCAAGGTCATCCGGAGGGTCCTGCTGCTGAGGGCGGAGGTAATTCTCCTGGCACCACACTGGCCCAGGAGGACATGGTTCGCGGACCTTATGTCCCTGTCCGTGTCACCTCCTTGGCGGATCCCGCCGACAGAGTGGTCGCTTGCCCAGGGGTCAGTTCGGCATCCAGAGCCGCACTGGCTACAACTGACCGCCTGGCGCTTGAGCGGATCACTCTACGGCACCGCCTAGTACCGGACAACTTAGCCAGCATCATGCTGTCTTCCAGGAGGCCGTCTACAGAACGGATTTACTCCGCCACTTGGCGAACCTTCTGCCTATGGTGCACGAACGTGGGGTACTCGCCAGTTGAACTTTCCATCATTAATGTAATTCAGTTTCTAAGGCAGGGTCTGGCCAAGGGGCTCTCCCCTAACACTCTACGAAGGCAAGTAGCGGCTCTTTCCACCGTATTGTCGTGTCCACAAGTGGATTCTCTCTCAGCCCATCCACTCTTGAGACAATTCCTCAAAGGGGTCACCAATTTATGCCCGCCTGTAGTGCATCGCTTCCCCACGTGGGACCTCTCCAAGGTACTCTCAGCCTTGACAGTTGACCCTTTCGAACCGCTGGACACTGTACCCCTCTCGAACCTATCTTATAAGGTGGCGTTCCTAGTTGCAATTACATCGGCTCGCCGCATATCTGAACTTGCGGCCCTATCGGTAAGGGGGGACCTGTGTGCATTCCATTCGGACAGGGTAGTTCTCCGTTTGGACCCTACGTTTGTACCCAAGGTTAATACACTGTTTCACAGAACCCAGGAGGTTATCCTCCCCACTTTCTTCCCGGACCCGCACACGGACTCTGAACGAGCATGGCATATGCTGGACGTTAAGCGGGCGCTTCAAATCTATCTGCACCGTACTTCCGCCTTCCGTCGCTCGGAAGCACTTTTTGTGACATTTGGGACCTCCTCCTTAGGGCACAAGGCCTCCCCCGCCACGGTCGGCCGCTGGCTTCGTGCTGCCATCTCCTTGGCTTACAAACATTCGTTACTAGCCAGGCCGTCCGGACTAACCGCCCACTCCACCCGCAGTGCGGCCACTACCGCGGCGTGGAATGCAAGGGCGTCCATAACGGAGGTCTGCCGAGCGGCCACCTGGGCCTCCCCTACGCCTTTTGTCCGGCACTATAAACTGGACGCTTACGCCTCTGCGGAGGCTGACTTTGGTAGGCGGGTGCTGGGTCAGGTGGTACAAGCGGTTGATTCTCCCAGCCAGGATGGTTGAACCCTCCCTAGGGACTAGGGGCTTTGGTATGTCCCTTTCTTGGAGGCTAGCTCCACCCACTATGGAGAAGGGACGTTGGTACTCACCTGTGAGACGTCCTTTCTCGTAGGGTGGAGCTAGCCTCCAAGTCCCCCCCTCATTATGGCCTGGCTGGGTAAGGATGGTTTTTTTCTTCTTCTGTACATAGTTCATGAACTTGTCTGGTCCTGGGTACTCTCCCTGCTGTAAATAGTTAATAAATTGTCTGGTTTTTGGAAAAGCACGCTGAGTCTGACTTGTCCCTCGATCAAAAGAGGGGGTGCCAATCAAAGGAGGCACTATTTATACTTTGGTAGACTCGGTCCTGATAGGCTAGAGGGCTGATTTAACCCTTTCTTGGAGGCTAGCTCCACCCTACGAGAAAGGACGTCTCACAGGTGAGTACCAACGTCCCTTCTCATCCAAGAAGCTTCTTCAGCTCTGGAGCTGAAGAAGCTTCTTAGATGAGAAGCGAAACATCTTCAAAGAAAAACCAGAAAGTCCACTTGCCTCTTGAAAAAGCACCATCCATGACGTGGATGACTGAGAATCTCCATAGACATTTAGTGATGTCATTATCAAAGTTTTCCAAAGACCATCAGTATCAAAAATATTTATTTCAAATTCTAGGGGGAAAATAAAAAATAAACACTTTGATGAAAGGCTTGTAGAAAACATGGTTTGGTCTTGGTAAATAGATACTGAATGTAAGACTTGATTTAGGTAGTTCATAATAAAATAATCAATATTGCAAAATAAATAATTTATTTTTAATCACATGAGATCTTGCTGAATTTCTGTGGCAGTCCATCTCCAATATCATGTATGTGCAGTGAAGGGATTCCAGAAGAATTCATGCAATCGTTGTTTTTAAATCTGTGCCGTTTAATCTTTGCCTACCATGTCATGCAATTAATTAAATCCATATTTCTCTATCAGGAGTACTGTTTAGTATAAAAATCTAGCTTCTGTCTGATGTTGGCTATTTTTAAATAAAATAACATCAAATTGTTGGCGAGGTGGCGCAGCGGTTAGAGAGCAGTACTGCAGGCTACTTTAGCTGACTGTGATCATTTGAGTTCAGCTGTTCAAATCTCAGGGTTGACTCAGCCTTTCATCCTTCCGAGGTAGGTAAAATGAGGACCCAGATTGTTGGGGGCAATGTAAATATATACATTGCTTAAAGGTGTAAACCGCTTAGAGAGTGCTTGCACTATGAGGCGGTATATAAATCTCACTAATAAATAATAAAATAAATAAATAAATAAGTTCTAGGCACCCCCTCAAAACTACTTCAGGAAGTAACATAGTCTTATTTCTGAAAGACCATGGAAAGTAGTCTTTCAGGTGAAGTGAAAAGATTACCAGACTTTGCCTGGGTTTGGAGCACTTCACTACAGAAGAAGTCTGAGAGGAGGTTTCTTCAAATTTTGTAGGAGAAGGCTGAGCATTTCAGACTGGGCAGCTGTGGTATTGTGTATCCAAGATGGCCTGGTTGGGCAGCTACAGTGAAGGCTGCAGGCAGTCTCATACAGTATGTATTAAAGCTGCCCAGCCTGGATCCTCATTCTGACCACTTGCAAAAGATGGATGAGCAGTGTAGGAGGTTCCCAGTTTTGGCAAGCGATTGGGAGAAAGTCGCTGAGTGGCACATTCTTTATGCTTCTAAAAAAATCTTCCAGACTGAGTGATTCCTTTGCATAATGCAGGCATTTCCACAGCACACTTGAAGTTAACCAATTTAAAGCCTCTTGGCACCTGCCAAAGTATTCCAGGTTTGATGGTTCACACTTGCAGGGTGAATTGCAGGTAATCCAAAACTTCCCAGTCTTGAAGCTTTGGGAAATGCTTGAGGAGGATTGAAGTGAGCTTTGTCCTCCATGCAGCACAGTTTCAAAATGATTCAAAGTCACCGAGGATCCTTTGTTGAGGCCAATTGGGTCATCTTTTTTGCTTTAGCAAAACAAATCAGGTAATCTCCAAAATCTGACTCTGTTAATCAAGGCAAATCTAGACCATTTCATACAACATGAGTAACACAGTGACTGAATCATTTAACAACAGTGCCTTCCCATCAGGGTTGGGTTCATTTTTTTTTACTACCACTCTGTGGGCGTGGTTTAATGTTGTGGGCGTGGCTTGTCAGCCTGTGTTGACATTAGATAAGAGTATGACCAAACTACCGTAAATCTCAAACTGGAAGCACAGCTGATGAACAAAAATAAACGCAGTGACAATGTGACCTGGTAGGAGTGGTTTGGCAGTCATGTGACTGGGTGGGAGTGGCTTTGTGATCATGTGACTGGGTGGGATGGCTTGGCGGTCATGTGATTGGGTGGTCATGTGACTGGGTGGGCGTGGCCAACTTGATGTCACTCACGTCAAGGGTTAGGGTTAGGGTTAGGGTGCCTGGCCTCTCCTCGCCTCAAACGCCTCAACGAGATACAATTTCCCTATCTATTTACTACTACTGAACATCCAAAATATACTATTTAATCCTATGTATATATGCCATATGTGTACATACATATTACACACAGGCATACAAAAATATACATTATCTACTATATATACTGTATGTGTATGTACACACACACACACACACACACACATACACACACATCTCTTCTAAAACTATACACATTCAATCTCACTTACTGCATTTGGAAAAACACACCCAGTGCCACACATTTAACCATAACTTCTGTACATTAGAACATTACACATGCCTTCAGATGTACTTCCCTAGTTTGCACATGACTATTAGAGCCAGGAGAAGTCGTGGATTGAGTAAAATGTGGTGAAACTCACTTAACAACGCTCTTGCTTACCAACCAAAATTTTGGGCTCAATTGTGGTCATAAGTCAAGGACTCTCTGCCTTCCTCTGCATGGCAGCCTTTTCCTAGTAAACTCCTCCTTTCTGCCAATTTTCCTCTCTGTTAGAGGCATCAAAATAATCCACACAATGTAAGGTTTCCTGCTGCGGTTGGACTAGATGACCTCTGAGATGTCTTCCAGCCCTAAATTGCTGTGCTATTTCAAAGTCTCTTCTGAAGGGTTTGTGGTGCTTCCTTCCTCTTCTCTCTCTCTCTCTCTCTCTCTCTCTCTCTCTCTCTCTCTCTCTCTCTCTCTCTCTCTCTCTCTTTCTCTCTCTCTCTCTCTCTCTCTCTCTCTCTCTCTCTCTCTCTCTCTCTCTCCCCCTCTCTCCCTTCCTCTTTCTTTCTTTCTTTCTTTCTTTCTTTCTTTCTCTTTCTTTTTCTTTCTTTCTTTTTCTTTCTTTCTTTTTTCTTTCTTGTCTCTCTCTCCCTTCCTTCCTTTCTTCTCTTTCTCTCTTTCTCTTTCTTTCTCCCTTCCTCTTTCTTTCTTTGTCTCTCTCTCTCTCTCTCTCCCTTTCTCTCTCTCTCTCTCTCTCTCTCTCTCTAGCTAGCTCCGTTGTTTAATAGGCTCTAAGTAAAATTTCTACAGTAACAAAATTTATACCTAAACAACAGAATATAGGGGCAAAAAATCATAGCAATATTCTGAGCTATCCTTCGTACCCCCTTGCTTCCTTTTGCATTCAGGATGGGAGGGAAAACCAAATAAAAATGGGAAGGAGGCAAGGAAAGAAAATGGTGCATGCATTTTATAGCCGCTTTCTGGGACTGAAAAGTTGATGGGATCCAAGCAGGGGTGAGTTCTAACTTACCTCTGCTGGTTTGCTTCCTCAAGATGGCAACCTCATGCACAGTGCCAGAAACTCGGCTTCTGCACATGCTCAGAAGAAAAATTAAATATAAAATATAAAATAAAATAAAATAAAATTTTAAAAAATTCAAAAAAAGAAAGAAAGCCGAAAACAAGATAGCAACCGCATGTACAGTGCCAGAAACTCGGCTTCTGCGCATGCTCAGAAGAAAAATTAAATTAAATTAAAAATTAAAACTAAAATTTAATTTTTTTTAAAAAAAGCAAGATGGCGACCGCGTGCACAGTGCCGGAAACTTGGCTTCTGCACATGCTCAGAAGAAGAAAAAATTCAAAAAAAAAAGATGGTGGCGCCCGCAGAACGGCACCGACCGATCCGGTCCAGTGACGTTATCGTGACGTCACCAGCGGGTCGCTACTGGTTCGGGCGAACCGGTCCAAACCGGGAGGAACCCACCCCTGCTTCCCATCATCCCATGGTAGCAGCATCCAACTCTTCTGGAAGAAATATAAGGCAAAAGGGATGGAATCCAGTAGTGAGGGACAATGCAAAAGAAACTGGCACCAATCTCCTTTTCTCTACCCAATTTTTGGTCAGAGAAACTGTAGAGATTAAAGCTTCATATTTTTTTTCCTGAAGAAAGAGAAAAACAACAATTTCTTAAGGGCAAGCAATTCATTTAGGGAGTGAGTGTAGCACTGAGAAAATCCCATGGGAGGAATATTCTCATGAGGTTTACCCTTGGGATTTAATGTAAGCATAAGAAGCCAGACAGACTATGAAAAGCAAAACGTTCTTACATATCCTTTGCCTACCTATGTTACAAGAACATAGAGAGCGTATTGCTTATACAGGATTGTATTTGTTTTCATATTAAGGGGGAGAGAGAATGCTAGCATAGAGATAATGAGCCAAACAGAAATGTGCAGATTGCATGCACATGAGTTTATTGCTGTTTATTAAGTCCCATCCTCTCAATTCCAAAAAATAAATGAGATTATTACAGTAATCATCTTCTGTTATTAATTAATGTTTCAGCAATAAAATCAGTAGTAATTCTTTGAGTGAGAAATCATGTCGAAGGAATATGTCTAATTAACACAAAATCAAATGACTGAGTCTCCAGATTTTCTGGTCCACAGCTCAGGGTTAAATTTCTCTGCTCCACTGCTAACAGTGAAGCCGTAGCTCAGTAATAGTCATAAGTTCAGCAACAAATCATATGCTTTACATGAAGGGCCAGATGCAATCCCCAGATTCTGAACGAAATCCCAGAAAGCTGGTGCCAGTCAATGTACTGTATATTACACTGAATTAGATGGCATAAGGTAGTTTCCTACATTTCAATGAATTATTTGGCCATCACACAGTTCTTGCTACAGGAGATGAAAAAAGGACTGTGTAACTCCTTGGCAATCAAAGCAGTTAATGACATCTATTCCTCTTCTGCTGTACTACACAGATTTCGTTTGAAAGCAGGTCTCCAAAGGCCAAATATGTCATGGTTTACAATTTTCAGCTTTTACAACACTCGGGAAACCTGTTAAAAAGAATTTAGAAGTGCTGATTAATTGCAGGCAGTACTTTCTACTTACTTGCAGTATCCTACTATATCATGAACCACTTTTATACCTTTATAACCACTCAAATGAATAGAATAACCACAGAATACTACTTAGTGCTACACTTAAAAGGGCAACACCAGAAAGATTACTCATTCCATTGTAAGACCTCTATGCACTGCACTGCACTATTAATGTTCAATGAGAGTGAATGGAAGGGATGAAACTTGTTTTGAATGACTTACTGAGAATTAATCTCTAAATTGAACACGGCACTTATTCGATGGTCTCTATTTTAATGTAGGGGTTTTTTTTTCAACAACCAATCATTCTGCATAATTTTTCCTTTGCAGCATGACAAATACATACAAGAATCTAATGTCAGATATATTTCATGACTTATGTAATGTCTTTTTTTTCTAACAGAAACTTCCATCTACTTGAATTAATGCTGAATATGACTTCACATCTTTTTCTTAACATCTGGAAACCCAAAGGTGCTTTTTCAAAATGCAACTGGACTTTCTTTGTTTTTCTTTGAAGACATTTCGCTTCTCATCCAAGAAGCTTCTTTAGTTCTGATTGAATGGTGGAAAATGTCCACTCCACTGAATGTTCTCCACCATTCAGTCAGTACTGAAGAAGCTTCTTGGATGTGAAGTGAAATATCTTCAAGGAAAAACAAAGAAAGTCCAGTTGCATTTTGAAAAAGGGCGTTTGGGACAACCATGACTTGAATGTCCATAGACATTTAACATCTGGAAACATTTCTAAAATTCTGCATCTTGCTTAAATGGTATTATTTTTTAACTATTGTTAAACTATTAACTATTGTTAACATTAACCTGCAGAAAATATGACTTCAGCAACAGAGTGATCAATGCCTGGAATGCACTACCTGACTCTTTAGTTTCTTCCCCAAACACCAAAAACTTTAACCCTAGACTGTCTACAGTCGACCTCACACACACACACCCATTATAATAATAAAGGACAAGGAATGTAAGACTCTTGCTTTCACTATCTAACTGCGATCATAGATTTTGCTAGACATAGAATATGCTACCATTGGAGGATTAGAAGATGCCTGAAATTCATTTTTAAGGAGACTCCCTTTTTCAATTATCTTTAAATGACTGGTGCATGGAAATCTTCCAGACACACACACACACACACACACACACACACACACACACACACACACACACACACACACACTTAATTATTATTTTACTATTTGTTCACCTTTATTTTTATACCATTCAGACCCAACTGAACTATTGCCGTAATTGAGGAGGGGGAATGTCTGTGTGCAAACCAAGACTGAAGACAGTTTAGCTTTGACTGGCTGGAAGACTGGTTTCTGTGAAGTTTCCAAAATATGCCCTAATTAATTCATGAGCCACGAGTTGACAGTTGCCTTTTTTTTGGGGGGGGAATAAAGCTGTACCTGGAATATTAATGTTTAACAGTCTCTTGTTTGACTAAATATAATTTTTCAAAGGTGAAATCCTAATAATTATTATAGAATGCCGCAAAGAAATGTGAAAAGCCATACAGTATAGATATTCCCTAGTTTATGATTGTGGCTTATAAGCAAATATAACAAAGGCTAAAATCACACATTCAATAAATCGTGGTTTGGCTATGGTTTATTAAATAACCTACAGCTTATTAGGTATTTTGACACAAACTATGATTTATTGTATCTTATTAAGGTAAAGCAAATAGATTTGCAGCAAACTGTACTTAAAATATTGTATCTCACACACTAGGGAAGGATTTTCAAAACGACACTTGTTCAGGCTTGTTTCTTTTGAGTTGATATTGCTTATGATCAAAAATGGAGTTTGTGATTTTTTTTGATACTGCAAAATGGAGAGAGAGAGAGAGAGAGAGAGAGAGAGAGAGAGAGAGAGAGAGAGAGAGAGGGAGGGAGAGAGGGAGAGAGAGGTTTAACCTCAGAGTCTTTGCTCAGATTCATAGTTCTGCTGACAGCACAATGAAAACTAAATAGATCCCCTGGTCCACAGTACTGTGTCTTTGCTTCTTGTGTATCTTTGTATGCCAGAATTTAATCTTTATGCTCACTACTGGGTATATTTTAGATTCATACCCGTCTATTTAAAACATTAATATGGGAGCTAGCCTGACTAAATCATTTTGTAGAAAAGAAGTTTGTCTGACAGCATAATTTAGACAAAAAGGTGCTCATCAGAGACTTAATTTACAGGGACAGATTTATTTTCAGCTGCCACTTAACAAAGTCTGCCAAAAAGGAAAAAGAATGAGCCACTGCCTCTTATCAAGGCGTTGATCTGAAGGAACTATTTATAATGATCACTGGACTTTCCTTTAGTTTTAGATTACAAACCGATTAGCATCTGCAGATGCTTTGCATTAGTGTTGTAAATGTATCTCTTTCCTGTTTGTACAGTTTTTATCTTTTCAGTGAATTGACAAACCTTTTCCCAGAAGCCATTTTATCCCAAGATTTAACTCTACTGTGTATACATGTAGTTATAACCCAAGACCTTCACATCCTGAATCTGAGACCTTCAAAATCTTTGTAAAGCAAAGTAGCAGCAACTGGGCTCACAGCATTCAAGTTTTGCTGCTTATTCACAGCACATTTTTTTATTAATTTAATTTAATTTTATTATTTTAAATCCTGCCCTTGTTATTTTTATAAGTAACTTGATATGGCGAACATATCCAACATACCGCTATTTTCCCCACAACAAGCCTGTGAGGTGAGGTGAGCTGAGAGAGGGTGACTGGCCCAAAGTCACCTAGCTGTCTTTCATGGCTCAGGTGGGACCAGAACTCACGTTTCTAGCCTAGTGCCTTAACCACTGAACCAAACTGGCTCTCTAATATAAATCACTACTAATGTAAGCATTAATTATGCAGAATGTTCAGAGCATTTTTAATACATTATCTCAGTAATCATTTCCTGCTATGTTGAAGTATGTTCTAGAGCAGGGGTGTCAAACTCACGGCGTCACGGCATCGTCACGTGACGTATCAGGACTCCCCCCCCCCTTTGCTAAACTGGGCATGGGCATGGCCAGCACGTGACACATCCGGCCTGTGGGCCGGGAGTTTGACTGCCCTGTTCTAGAGGAAGTGGGTCCATACAGAAGATGGGCTGTGTTTGTTGGCCTTGATTACTCATCTGTATGAACTGAGAGACTGTGTCCGACTGAAGTCTTTCCTGTGGCTTACAGTTATATTCCATAGAACCTTGTCCATCATTTCACATAATCTATTCGGAAAATCCTATAAAGTTTCCAAATACCCAAAATAAAATTATATTTAATAAATTAAATTGAAAAGCTAACATTTATGTCCTTATGCTGATGGTACTGCAACAGTTGGGTGCCAAATCTACTCTACTGAGGGAAGCTGGGAATAGGGGAGAAAAGATGATCAAATCTACCTTTTTTTAAAAAAAGACATGTTGTCCCTTGCTACTAAAAAGAACCTCCATGGTATTATTTTATGAATAAACAAGGCAATAGATCATTAAATCTTGCCAAAAGTCCCAAGTACAGGATGAGTAAGAAAAAAATACATTCTAAACCAGGGGTCTTCAACCTTGGCAACCTTATTCTGGGAGTTGAAGTCCACAAGTCTTAAAGATGCCAAGGTTGGAGACCCCTGGTATAAACCTCTGGAGACATAGTCAAAGTACATCATAAGAAGCTTGATCCAGGTAGTACTGTATAAGGCAGCTTCCTTTTTGTCCCTTTTTCAAAAAATGTGAGAATGCCTACTAATCAGAGCTCAGGCAAATGAACCATTATTCTGAACTGTTACCAGAAGCATCATTTGATAGCTTCCAGATGTCCTGTTTTATGCTGTAACATCCAAGGTAAAACCTTTAGTCACAGGTAAGCCTTCTTTCCCCTAAACTGTTTCTTTTACCATACACATTCATTAGATAAAGCAACGGGTTCCAAAGGTTAATATTGTACTACATTAGGAGGATTTCCTTTTAATATGTTGTAAGTATATTTCTTTTTGATTTTATCATTCTCCTTCTGGTTCTTGTATTAGTGGAAACATAAACAGGATTTGGTATTCCATCCGGATGTTACTATTCATAAATCTACATTTTATTTCCTATCTGCTGATAATGTGCAAGGTTTAGTGGCCTTTCTTCACAATGCTGTTGAATTATTGACTTTCCATTACAATAATAGGCAATTTTCAAATTATTTATGGTAAATAGGGAATAGAGAGGAGAGGAGGTTAATTAGGACATTCATTTTGGTAGGGAACTGGCTTATTTAACATAATATTCCTCAACTCTACAATATGAATTTAGCACCCATCTGCAATGCTTTAAAGTACTTACCAGGTTCCTAGTCAAACATAGAGACTAACCATTTGGGGATTTCCTGATGGGTCTCCCAATCATGTACTAGCCATGTCTGATCCTGGTTAGCTTTTCAAGATTGGATCAGACTCAGCTATGAATTGCCATCTGGCTGGACTACTATTGCTATACATTGACAAGTGCAAGGGGGGGACCTCTGATCCCCACATGTGCTTTGCCTTTCCTCATACTTTGTTTTATTGTCTCCCCCATAAGGCCAAGCTTGGGTAATTCCCAACATACATAAATGAACAGCTTCTCTCCAACACAATTCCCTTATTGAAAGGTACATATTAATATCATAGCAAGGTAGATTAGCAAGTGGGGCTTTTAAACTTCACTGTTGAATACTTTTTTTAAGCAGGCTCATCAGTTCACATAACATACAGTATTTTTCGGAGTATAAGATGCACCTTTTTCCCCCCTAAAAGAGGGTGAAAATCTGGGTGCGTCTTATACACCGAATGTAGCCCCGCCCAGCCTCTGAAACGGAGCTTTGCAAGGCTGAAAACAACCTTTCAAACGGAGCTTTGCAAGGCTAATATACCTGTTCCAGGCTGTTTGCTAAGGACTCTAGCCAGATGGATGCTGGTAGGCAGAATTTCCCCCCCTTATTTTCCTCCCCCAAAACTAAGGTGCGTCTTACAGTCCGGTGTGTCATTTGGTCCGAAAAACACGGTATACATAACAACATATATGTACAGTAACAAGCATATATAATATAAGTAGACATACAATTGATTTAGGAACATATTTGTTTCTTGGTGCTAGTGTAATGTCTCAGTTACAGTCAGTCTCCAGATAATGTATAAAATAGCTAATTACTAGCAGTAGTAACATGATTGAAAACCAGGAGGTGCATTAAGACAATCCCTTATGTACTCTTGCTTAGAATTATAAGGATGGACTGGGGCTGTTATGGTTATTGGCTCCAATATTATGATACAATGGAGAAGACAAGGTGGTGCACTGAATAAAAACACTGAAAGCTTTTAATATTATCAATCAAAATATAGAGAGTAACAATCCTTTCATTTCTTCTTTAACAAATTAGCTTTCTTTTTTTTAAAAAAGAGGAAATTTACTATGTGTGTATCACTAGTAGAAGACTATGGGTTCTTAATTTGTTAAATTTCATTTATATGGGTTCAGAAATAATTAGGGTTAGTAAATATTGGAAAAACGTAAGTTTTTTAGATGTAATACATCTCTAGCGGGCACACTACCTTTTGAATGTTGAATTAGGGAGAATCTTGGTTGATATACCTATTTTTATAGGGGGAAAAGTTGAGGCTTCTCTTTCTGTGAATATTCTCAGATTATTAAATTGTTGAAGGAGCAATAATGTACCAAACCACTCAATTTTTTCTAGTTCGATTTGTTTCCTTTTCATTTGAACACAGTCCCTTTTCAGTATCAGTATTGTCCATGTACTTGCAGGAGCTGGGCATTATCTCCTTAATAGACATCCTTTTCAATGTCATAGATTACCAAGCAATAGTCATAAAAACCCATGACTGTTTCACATACATAATTCAATACATGTTTTACTATATGGGAGATAAAATTGCAATATTTTACAGCCAGCGTAAACAGGTTATGAGAAGCATTCTTTACCCAGGCTGTTTTATAGAAGATAATTCCTTTCAGTATATTTTTTTCTCTTCAGAGTTATTTCCTCCAGATTTATAATCCTATGCTCAGTCAATGAACTCAGTGGATTTACACCTGAGTAGTGACATATCTGGTTACCCAATTAGTTCTAGAGTTCAAATATCTAACCAACTAGGAAAGTGGTTACAAGGACATCTTGACTTTTTCATATTTTATTGCTGCTTGGCAAAATGATATCATCATATAAGTAAGTGCCTGACAATGCCTTGAAGCTCTATCAATCACTATGCTGATCATTGCATCTTTATTACAAATTCTGCTAAGGTTATTATGAACTGGCCATTGTGCTAGCTCTTATTGAATTGAATAACTATCTTCAAATATTTTTCCCTTATTGAGAACAATATTGTGAGAGCTGGTGGATGTTTTAACTGTATTTTTGAAACTAACATTCCTTTTCACTTTTTCAAGCTTATGTTTGATTCAGCTTTTAGGAAAGGAAAATGGATTTCTCTAAGAGAAGGGAAATTCATTGAATCTATGTTTGGAAACTGTTTTGTTCATTACATATCCACATTTCCAAGTCCTGTAGCAGATCTGAGTCTTAGTTGGGTTTAAAAACTGTTTTAACTTTATGCAGCAAATATGGTGGGTTACTCTTATTTAGTACATTTAGTTCCAAAGGACATAGTAAAACCAAATGGTTATATCTATACATATATAACAGAAAAGCACTGGGAAATCAAAATTGGTTAGTGCTCCTTTGACTGTGTTCATCATGCATTTATGGATGATAGCTGTAAAAACTGCAGAAATGCAAAGTAGATAGGTAACTTACTTGTTTGCCGTGTATAATTCAGTTGGTTTTCATTGTACAATTGACCTGACTATATATAGACAGTTTCTTTCTATATCCGCTTCTATGTATAAAAAAGCATGAGGTTGTCAATACTCAATTATAACTGAGGTGGGATTCCTGCTCTTCAGAGTTATTATCTTTCCATCTGTAGTAATTTATGCCTCATTAAGAAAGCCTAAATTAAGTTAGTTACTTTGTAGGCAACCTCACTTCCATAGGGAGGTGAAGCCCATATCCTATAGCTGTTTGTATTTGGCCAGGGATCAAGAGGATGGAAATTGATTTGTTAATTTGTCTAATATGATGTAAAATTTGGTAAATTTGAAGAGTTAGGGGAAAACCTTTAGGGAATGCAAGCCCCATAATAATACCTTTCCTTTGAACAGGTTTTCAAAGCTATGTATGAGCCAGTAACAGATGCAGCTTGATTTCCTATAGGACATTTTGTTTTATTATGGTAACTCTTTGAAATAGGTTCCCAGTAACTCTATCAGACAGCCAATCTGGATCAATCATGTTGTCCATGGGTATTCTTATGCCCATTCTTTGGAAAGTTTGATTCGAAGGTACTATCAACAGATTCTCTTTAAATTGTAAAGCTGTTGCCCTTTTACACGGTACAAGCAACTCCCACGGAGAATTATTTTTACTAAAACTAAAACATAAGTCTATCAAGCCTATCAATATAAAAGGATCTCTCCTGGACAAGTATTCTCATCAACAGGATGCTGCTGTAGGATCTCAAATATCATTTCAGCATATCAGGGTAGAGATTTAGAATGTGATTTCAATTTTACAAAACATCTTTCTATTAATAGCCCACAGTGTCAAGCTTGGATGACAAGGTGGTCAGTCAATTCCTGTCACAACTAATAGATCAACCTTCCATTAATGAAAAAAATGTAGACTCCACACTTGCTGGAAAACACTTGGAAGAAAAAAATATTAATTGCTTGGAAACTACTGTGCTAAAACATGCAGATTTAATTGTCTTTAATTGGGCAAATATTAAATTGATATTTCAGTTGATTGTAAACTACCAGAAATTCTTGGTTGATAAAGCTTTATACAAAAAGAATATATAATTACTTGCTAACATACTAAATAAGGTAAAATCCCCTTTTCTGACTTTTGCAATAATTAAGGATTTCAAATATACCATAAACAGAGATGTGATTAAGCAACAGTGTATTTAGTAGTGCATCAATAAAACCCCAATCATTAATAAAAATCAAATCAAAAGTGAGTACTTAAAAATGTTTAGCAGCAGTCTAGCAGCCAGAGTTGGATACCACAAGTCTCAAGGCCCACTCAAATCAATGATAACTTGGTAGCAGTTTTAGATTAACTGTAGTTCATAAGACCTTATCCTTTTTAATATATTAGTCTGCAAAGGTGCTACCATCGGCTAACATCACTCTTCTCCTACAATGTCTCAGGTTATTATTTCTGTCACCTCTGCGAACAGAAATTTTTACACAAAATGGCCTCTAAATATAATCTCTTCCAGAAAGTTCATGGTTGAGCTATAAGTTGGTTTAGGGCTTTCAAGATTGTAAATAGCAAGAACTATGCTCTGAAACAAATCAAGATTATTCATTTAAATAAGATTCTATTGCTTCTGGGTGTAACTCCACGGATAATGTATTACCGTAACTCAAATAGGATACTTAACATTGCCTGGATGACATTATTTGGGTTCATTTCATTTGAAGATGTGAGGAGTCAGATTGTTGGGGGCAATACAGGGATGAAATTCAGCAGGTTCTGACAGGTTCTGGAGAACTGGTAGCGAAAATTTTGAGTAGTTCGGAGAACCTGTAACGGAAATTTTGAGTAGTTCGGACAACTGGCAAATACCATCTCTGGCTGGCCCCAGAGTGGGGTGGGAATGGAGATTTTGCAATATCCTTCCCCCAGGAATGGGAAGGGAATGGAGATTTTGCAGTATCCTTCCCCTGGAGTGTGGTGGGAATGGAGATTTTACAGTATCCTTCCCCTGCCACACCCACCAAGCCACACATACCACACCACACAACGCCCACCAAGCCATGCCCACAGAACCGGTAGTAAAAAAAATTGGATTTCACCACTGGGGCAATATGCTGTAAACCGCTTAGAAAGGGCTGTAAAGAGAGGTATATAAGTCTAAGTGCTAAGTGCTATTGCTATTCTTTTTTCTTTTGTTATTTTTTTAGTGAATAATGGCTTTCTTCTGTTTCATCATCATCATCTTCTTTTTTTGCAGCATTTACCAAAAGTAGCATTTGTTCGGATTTAAATTCAGCTAAAAAATATAACAACAGCAGGGCTGTGAACAGGATGAAGCTATTGACAAAAAAGGAGAAGCTTTAAAGCATGAAGACGGTAGACAAATTTATTGCAGAAAATTCAGCTCTGCATCTTTAGTTTTTGACAGTGGCCACAGTCAAGTGTAACTATATTTATGAAAGCATTTGGGGGAGCCCTGGTTCAAGAATTGCCGAATATTGTTATCATTCCAACTATTATTTAAAACAAGGCAAGTTAAATTTGAAGGTGCACCATATATTGTAAAATGCCAGATTGTCTGGTATTTTCTTTGGTTTCCTTCTAGCAATTCTCTAGCAGTCTTTTCTGAATATATTTAATTGAGAAAAAGAGAAATAGTGTATGTGTCCATAGATACACCTGCACACCTGCAGACACAGAAACTGTGTATGCTTTAACTTCAAAGACTTAATGGTATTTTGTATACATACAGTAAAATATAAATACATTTTGTGATAATCAGGAAATGCTGAATAAAAATGATTTTCTCTGTATACAAGTTCTATAATATTATGAAATGTACATACATAATAGTATTTTACAACAAAAGGTGCCTCAAACATATTATGCAATGATTACATTATCATGATTAATAATAGACATAGTTTATTTCTGAAACAATGAACTGAATTTCCTCCATCTGATCCAAGGTAACAGAAAAATATAGCCTAATCCAAAATTGGAGGAACACTTTGTAATAAACTATTTTTATCATTAAGCCCAAGAATAATTTTGTTTCTAAACATTAAAACATCCTAATAATGTAATGAAATATTGTTGGCTCTATTTGTTAGAAGAGATCAGAGTTACACTGTTTAATTTTACATTATAGATCTCCTGGAGACACTTATAATAAACAAATTGGGAACTTTTGACGGGAGAGGTTTCTTTTTATATGGTTATTCAGCCTTTTCAAACAAGTATTTCCCATAATCATAGCATTTTCATTCTTGTTTCATCCATTTATTGAAAATTTAATGGAAATGTACATTATTTTGGCTATGTATTATGAACTGGTTTAATTCAGCTCTTTCCTTTTTTGTCGTTTTAATAAAATCCTAAAGTACCCTTTCCCTTCACCAGCCACAATTATTGGTTTTTTGAAAGTCTCTTGCTTCTGATCTGCCAATTTCAAGCCAAGTCCTCACAAAAGAGTCTTGAGTGCCAACACAGTAGTCAAACTAGAGATTGTACTAGTGATATGGATCGTTTCCCAATAACTTGGTGATATTACTGTAGCATTTTCTCTAGATAGTGGCCTGCTCTTCCAAGACTGGTTATTTCACTATCGATGTTAATAATGATGTCAGCTTTAATTGGCAATTCATATGTCACACATAAACTGAGGGTTCCTTTGAAACTGCATGATCTGCCCGAGGAAGATATGGAAGAGGCATGAAATTCTGCAGGACTGTCATTATAAAAAAAGATATTTGCATTCACCTTTTTTTTCTAGCATAATTGAATGTTCAGAAGAAGCTGAAAATTAGAGAACAAACTATTCATGCAAGTACTGTGACCTGGTGGTATGGTTGGTTGTTTAGAAAGACTTGATTTCTCATAAATGTATTGCCTACACTGGTTCAGTAGAATAATTTGGTCTTATCTATGTATGTAGAACCTGTGACTCTCCAAATATTCTTGGACTCCAACTCCCAATATTCTCAACTAAAACAGTTATATCAGTTATACATATTCTGGGGGGGGGGGTCAACAGAGGTTAATCCTATTTTTAAAAAGTCATTTTTTTCTGAATCAGGTTGGGGTAAGCAGTACTCACAGAAAATGTTTCCACTCAACTTTTGACCCTTTCCCACTCAACCCTTTCCCCTAGCACCACAAGACACAACCTACCATTCAAAAAAGTCCCCTAATCCTTTAGTCATGTTGCAATAGAGCATGGAAGGATTGCCATGGGAAAAATAAAGTCTGCTCATAACAGCCCGGTGGCACCAGCCTATGTCTGAATGTTACATAATAAAAGGCTTAGAAAGAAAGACCAAATTTACTGGATATATGAAATGTTTCCAAGAAATAAAAACAACTGCTTCTCCCTTAAGGATCCTTATGGAGGATCCATGTACAGCAATATCCAAATGCTTCATTTGCAATTGCCTGTGTGTGATCTTCTACTCATACACAAAAAATACTCTTGAATAAGAAAATAATGGAACACATTGTAATGGGCAATAGGCACTTAAGACAAAGTAGGAGGAATTATCCCAGGCAAGATGGTGTACTAATAGAGATATCTCTATAATTTCCTATGCATTTCCCATTGCAAAATCTTTTTTCATACTCTGCAGAGTAAGGTTTTTCTTTTTCCTAAAGATAATCAAGGTTATAAACCTGGGGAGGGGAGGAACCATTTACTTATCTTATTTTGATCCAATGTCTTGCAATAAACCTGCAGACCTTTTAAACATTTTAGACTGTTTCTAAAACAAATTAACATTTACCTGTAATATAAACATGAAATTTCTAAACATTTCTATTTTTAATTTTAAAAATGATTTATACAAGAAACAACAGTCTACCATATCAGAACAAAACACACAATAATGGGAACTACCCAGGGTTGACTTTGATCTGTACTTGACTGAGGGATTACTTAGGAAATCTGCTGCAATAAGTTAGACTAGATAGAAGCATGAAAAAAATCCCAGAAGATCACTTGTATACCATGCAAGAAAACTGCAGATGTGTGCCTATGTAAGTCGGGAGCCATCATGGTACAGTGATTAGAATGTAGTATTGCAGGCAAACTCTGGCCACAGCCAGCAGTTCAGTCCTGGCTAACAGCCTTCCATCCTTCCGAGGTCAGTAATATGAGGGCTTAGATTGTTGGGCACAAGATGCTGATTTTGTAAACTGCTTAGAGAAGGTTGTAAAGCACTATGGAGCAGTTTATAAGTCTAAGTGCTATTGTTATTAAGTCGCTAGGAACAGGGGTGGGTTCCTACCGGTGCGGTCCACTCTGTTGTTCCGGTAGCGGCCCACCGATTGCGCAATTTGCACGTGACAGCTGCGGTACCGTCTTCACCGGTCCGTCACGCGGAGCCATCTCTTTTTTTGAATGTTTGGCCTTTTTTTGCTTCCTGTGCATGCGCGGAAGCAAAATCGTGTGAGGGGATGCGTGTGCATAGCAAGCGTGCGTGCGTGCAAAACATGATGATGCGCGTGCAGCGCACCGGTAGGCAGATAAGAGGAACCCGCCCCTGGCTAGGAATCACATTCAAAAGTAATTGCTTTTTGTAGCAAATTTCACAGTTTACAGCAAAGGTACAGTTTTCTACAATAAAATGGTTCTTGTTTTTTATGCTAGACATGTCAAAGAATCTTAAAAGCTGGGCTCACATACATTGAGTAAGTAAGTAAGTACCGTATATATTTATTTATTTGACTTATTTGTCACTCATCTCGCCTCAAGGCAACTGTTATAAGTACTTATAAAAGCTGTTTAGAGGCTTATATGTTAAAACTTTGAGTTGGGCCTAGAAGCAAATAGTTAATCAGTGTAGTTCACTACAAATATATACTACAAATGTTTCTCCAGACTTTCATAGCATTCAGGAAATAAGTGGCCTTCTGCTCCTATTGAAACATCTAGACAATCTTCATTATATTGGACAATTTTTCTGTTCATCTTCCAGAATTTTGTCCGTGCTAGAATAAAACTTTGCCCCATCTCTTCCAAGTGGACTTCTGAAATTAATGAGACATTTCATAGAATGTCTGACTTGAAACATAGTCAGATGACAACAAACATCCTATCTATTAATACATCAGGAAAATATGGTTTTGAAAAAAACATGACTACAATATACTGCTCTCTCAATATAGTATTTCTACTGTTTCTCATCCAGCTAAGCAGTTATCTATGTTAATGGGGCTTATAACTTGATCATTCTCAACCTCTAAATTTTGGAACAAACTTTTTTTGTGTTTTTTTTTTCTTTTCCTAAGAAGCTACATCCAGAAATTCTGGGAGGTGGAAAGATTACCATACATGAGGAGAAAAGTTTATCACTTTTCTTCCATGTCACACCTAACCAACCTTTGTCTCCAGAATTTCAGTTTTGTGCCAGTTGAAACTTCCTTCCAGGCTAAATAGCAATTTTAGATAGGGATTTTCTGTGGAAAAGGAATCTGGGAACAAACTTGCAGTTGCTGACTCATGGTTAGCAGAAGGCAGTCATAGCAGGGAGAATCAGCCTGTGGGGTTTTAGGGTTAACTTGTTCCTACATAATATTGACATGCCAAAAGTAACCAGATAATTATCTTACTTAGGTTTGGGGGGGTGGGGGGGGGGAGGAGATCAAGAAGAAAAATATTGAAAATGCTCATTAAGGGATGCAGTAAGGGATGGGAGCAGGGAATAACTTGTACTATGATTTTGGAGTAAGTAGTTTTTTAACAGCTATTTTTAAAAATTGGAAAGATTTAAACATCAAAGCTGAGTTGTTGCCAATGAAAAGCACTTCTTACTCCCTCAGGTTTGGACCTTGTCTTTTTGTCCAGAAGCCATGCACTTTTGGTTCCTGATGCTCCCTCATTCATCTGGAATAATTTGGGGGATGTAGTGGGGGCAGGAAGCAACAGCAGGGGAGGGAGAAAAGCCTCCTTCCATGAATGGAGTTCTCTTCTATTCATAAAACAGGAGTTAGGCTCCAGGCCAATGTGCAGATGGATTTGAATAGTAAGTGACCATCCATTTGAAGTACATAACAAATATTTTTATAGGAAAACTATTAGAGTGACAGAAAGACGTCTTGAAAGCTTTGTATTATGACAGTTGTAGATATTAGGCAGTCTTCCATTTTGCTGTCTAGATAAAAAGGTCAAAAGTCCAGTTTTTGTCTCTAAAACAATCTTATTTAGAGAATTACTTGCATACTGTATTTGAACTCGGGAACTGCTTCATTATGTTGCCTGTAATAGGGTGACCATTCATAAAGATCTCTTCTTTTCTCATAGTTGCATCCTATCTAAAGATGTTTCTCATTGCTCTTTTTCCCATTAACACTGGATTTTCTGGAGTACATTAAAAATGTAATTTAATCCTATTCTTTTCTGCTACTGCCCTCACGTTTGTCACTAAAAATTCCTCATGCTGTTCCTGGTCAGGGTGGCTGAGGTTTGATAATTAAACTGAAAATGCCCCCCCCCCCCAATGACTCTCATACAATTGATGATGAGATCCATGAGTTCTCAGGAATTTTTCTCTTTTAATTATCCTTTTTAACACTGCCTTTGAAAAGTAGGTTTATGTGAAATAATAGAAAATATTTGTAGCTCGGGTTTTAGATTTTGGCAGTGGTTTGCTCTCTGAGCTTGTTTCCCTTTCGTTCCCAAATGTTTTGTTATCAGACTAGGTAACATCATCAGTTTTATGGTGACTCCATTATGTGTTAAAAGTGACACCATTGGATGGTCAGCACTAGATCACTTGGGCTTATTTTCAACCTGTGGTGGAAAGAATCATATTATTTGTTTTCATCTACTAAGTGTGATAGTTATTCGGCAGCCCTAAGCAAAGGAAAATTGAGGGTGAATGTTGAACACTAAACTGTGCTGCATAGGGACTGTAAATCCAAAATAAAGGATGATCAATGTATCTGCTTATTTTATTTATTTATTTTGTGAGATTTATATACCGCCTCACAGTGTAAGCACTCTCTAAGCGGTTTACACCAGTAAGCAATGTATATTTATATTGCCCCCAACAATCTGGGTCCTCATTTTACCTACCTCGGAAGGATGGAAGGCTGAGTCAACCTTGAGCCGGTGAGATTTGAACCGCTGACCTGCGGATCACAGTCAGCTAAAGTGGCCTGCAGTACCTGCCTCTAACCGCTGCACCACCTCGGCTTTTCAATTTTGAATTTTACACTATAACCTAGTGTCCGGGAATGAACAGTTAAGGCAAAGATGGCTTAAATTAAAATATACCTCTGCAGTAGATGTTTTAGCTGGCATATGCTATGATTTATCTGTAAGATTCCTATTTAGATCTTAAAATATGCTGAGATGTAGCATTCCAATCAAAGGAGGACACTGTTTACTTTTAACGCTTCTTGCATCAGAAATTTCCTGAAAAATGGGGAATGCATCAAGAAACTGGCCTTTGTTCCATTAGGCAATTTATACATATATGAGATTATTTACCTAGGAAAGCATGCAGATGAAAACTTAATTTGAATCTCAAATGGTGCATTCTAAGAAGAGTCATACCATACGATATTGCTGACGCTCTAAACAGCTCTTATTAAAGGAGTATTGTATGGTAGTTCATAGATTCAGTGGCAAAGTGAGCATTATAAGACCTGTAAAACATTTTGTAAATCAGTGGCCTATTCATTCTGTACAATTGACTAAATGATATAGATACAGGCTTGAAAGAGGCATAATTTAGTTCTGCACTGAAACATTTGTAGAAGAAATTGCATTATATCCGGCCAATCATTTTATCAAAATACAAAAATCATATTTTGTAAAGTCTAACACAAAACACTTTTGTTCAAGAGCCAATGCACTTTGTAAATATTTTGTTTATTTATTAAACTTATTTGCTGCCCATCTCATTTCGAAGCAATTCAGTGTTGCAGCGTAAACAGCTCTGTCCACATTTATCAAGCAATGATCAGGCAGGTACACACACTTACCTGTTCATGCACTCGCTTACATTGCCAACTAACTCATGATGAAGAATAGATTTTTCTACCAGGATTCATCCTATGGCAGGCCATAAAAATTAGAGTACAAGGTTCAAATCACTACAGTAAATATGTCAATGATAGGTGAGTTAAAAAGTAGGTGAGTTAAAACCTACAAGCTAAGAGCCTACCTAAATTAGTATGCTCTCTTAGGCCCCAATCACCACTCAGTAAAATTACTGTAGCATGGTCTAGGTGGAACAATCTTTTGGGCCAACTGTAATTTCTGTGTCATCTCCAAAGGTCATCTCCAATGTGGCTGAGATATTGGTAGATAGTCCTGCTATTACAGGGTAAAACCACAATTGTAATTACTGCGCTGGCTACTAGCAGGCCTCTGGGCCCAGTTTATCAACTGATCAGTCTACTCACTCATAGGGGACTTTAACTATAGTACACTTCCCATTAAGTTAAAATATTGGAAAAAGTCAAAAGAAGATACTGCTTTACTTCTTGTGAATTAACCCAATGCAAACAGGTGTTTTTCCTAAAATAAAATTTATTTTTATTTATTTATTTATTTATTATTTATTTTTTTATTTATTTTGTCAACACGTGTAAAAGATAACAGGTATGATATAAAACATAAACAAAAGTAAAATATGTATACCGGTAGGTAAATTTAGACAATAGGACAGAAGGACAGGGACAGTAGGCACGATGGTGCGCTTATGCACGCATAATGAATGATGACAGCATACTAAGCTGGCTCTCCTCAAGAGGGTGGGGGAGTGCATTAACAGGATTAGTAATTGAGAATCTAGTAATACATTTGTGGGTCTACATTCCATTACATCCTTCAACATGTATGTGCTTTCAAGTATATGAGCTTTCAACTCACACAGTACGAGCCACCATGTGTAGTGTGGGTTCTTAATTCTTTTGGAACTCAGACTGTCAGATAATATCTGAGTTGAGTATAAAATATGTGACAGTGAGAATTTTAGTTGGGAAGTGAATAACAAAATATGTAGTTGAATTTGTCACAATTGATTTGTTTTTATTTATTTTCTGAATAAATAAAACAAACAATAGTGGAAACATACAGATCTTTTTGATTCTCTGTGACAGTGATGAGTTTTTTTCAAAATATATTTTATGCTTGAGAAATTGAGAAACATTTAACAGATAGTTCTATAGGTCAGAAAGTGTATACAGTTTACTAGCAGAATTTTGTCCTTAGTTCTTAGTATTCTTTACAGGGTTGAGCTAGCATTACGTTTGTTAGGGGCCTGCCCAAGTATTACTAGAGAAGCATAGCATTATTGGCTCATCGGGATTTGTCAAATTCATATGATTTTAAACAGATGCTAATAGAAATGTCATGATGGCTGATGGCTTGCTTTGTAAAGAGTTCTATAAAAATTATCTCATTAACTCGATTTATATCTACATCGGCAAATGCTATAGTGTGATATTTTGTACATTATGGGATAGCAACAGCTTTGGACAATTGGAAAATCATATATATTATAAATAGATAAGGGAATGAAAGTGTATTCTTCTGGACTTTTCAATACCATTCATTATAGTATCCTTCAAGTTTGCTTTGATGATTTGGTTGGGGCATGGTGATAATGATAGCTGTGCTTCTACAGACCTGTGATTGGACTGAATTCCTAAAGGTTATACTTCTGCAGGGCACTAGGGTGTGAACATAACACCTGTCTATAGATTATTGCATCAACTGTATTCTTTTCCCAGGAGTGCGCAAGCTCAGGAAAAGCACAACTTCTTTAAGAAGTGCAGATAGATGCTAGATGTACACATCTGCAATCTCCAAAGCACCTTTTTTGGAACCTTTTGGAACAAAATTTGAAGCATGACACAGTCTCAGCAGATTCCAAGTATCAACGAGTAGATTTTCATATTTGATTAAACCATGTTTTATTTGTCGGTCATTGAATGAGTCACTATATAGCTTGGGTTTGTACAACAAGGAAAATAAAAAGTCTAATGAAGAGAAGGACTAGGGGTGACTTGATATCAGTCTTCTAATATTTTAGGGGCTGCCACAGAAAGGAGGGGGTCGATCTATTCTCCAAAGCATCTGAGGGCCGGACAAGAAGTAATGGTTAGAAACTTATCAAAGATAGATCCAACCTAAAGGAGGGAGAAAATTTCTGACAGTGAGAACAATTAATCAGTGGAAAAGCTTGCCTTGAGAAACTGTGGGTGCTCCAACACTGGAGATTGTCAAGAAAAGTTTGGGCAGCCATTTATCCAGAATGGTTTGGGGTTCCTACTGAAGCAAGAGGTTAAACTAGAAGACCTCCAAGGTCCCTTCCAACTCTGTTATACTGTTACTGTTATTATTTAGCACAATGTATGAAATCAGGCACTTAGTCTTTTCTAGATATGACTAAATGTGAAACAATGACTGTTGATATGTTGGGTGGCCTGGGAAATATGGAACTCCTTCAGTCACTGCCCAAGGTGTAACAACATACATGCAGTAAAAAGCAATATTAGAATAAAATGTGAACCACTTTGACATACAATTTGGGCAACTATGCTTTTGAATGCCCATCTTCCCTAAACAAACTACTTCAAAAGCACAAAAGTAACTAATCATGGAAACCGTTGTGAAGTAACCGTTTTCAACAGTCTGGATATGTCATTTTTTTCCTTTTCTTGATTGATTGTATGTTTATTTTGCTTGTTTAAAAAATGCTACCTTCCCATTCCATGGCAAACTCTTAGCATCACTTTCTGCTGCAAACCAGGCCTAGATCTCTCTTCAATTGTCTGTGCTTTGCCAAGGGGCATCCTGTTCACTCAATCTCAGTGTTCATGAGATTAAAAATAGTAGCTTCAAATAAAACACACAGTACATTTAAATAGAAAGTAAACAAGTCAGGCAAGGCTGGGAAATTCTGCCTTAATTCATGTGGCTATTATGTGTTCCTAAAATAGTTTCTATCTTTGGAGGTGCCCTTAAGGAATTGTGAAGAAACCTAGCATTATTTACAATGAATGCCACACTTTCTATTCTGTTGGTTTAGTCTACTTTAACCCCCTCCATCCTGTGTTCTCTGGCACAGCTCTTGCAAACATTTGCCTGCACGTAGGCCCATTCAAGGCTGAGTCTTGGTGGATGAAGATTTTCCAAACGAAGGCCTGTTATTTGTGTAGAGTACAACTCTTTCAGTCGGCAGTTCTAATTACACCGTAACACACATTACTGATGCGATTACTTTCTGAAGAGGATATTTGCTAATTAAAACCACTTCATAATGAGATTCTCTCACGACTTATCTTTGAAATACCATCTAGCCTCTGAGAGACAAATCTTGTCTTGTTTGTCAGTCTTGGAAGAAGTAGCCCAGTTGTGAGATATTTTCTTACCGGTTACTGGCTTACGATAACATTCTCTGGGGTTGAAGTGATGCAAGCCTGAAAACTTGCTAATTAAGTGAGCTACACAAACTTTCTCATTGCTGATAGGCCTGGCAGTTGCAAGAGGCAATGTAACAAATCTGCTGTGAAAAAGCTTACACCACTGGGCAAGGGCTTATCCAACAGAAGTGAGTTTAAATCCCTTTGACTGGAATGGATGAGAGCTAAGCAGATATGCTTAACATATCTAATGAAAACAACGTAGCCTTAATTAAGTTTACTCAGAAGTAAATTTCATTAAATTTGGCATGGTTTTGATTCCTCACTATTCTCCTTCCTTTTTCTTATTTGCACTGTATCCAAATAGGCATTATACTGTAATACATGTGCAATATAAAGCAAATTCTACGAGTTGCCTGTTTCTCAGAGACAATATTTTAATGGATATTTGCAGTCCTAATTTCTTCAGCAGTTTCTAGCTTTTACTGATTTGTAAGGAGCATTTAAGGTGTTCTTTTGGACAAACTAGAACACAGAGTATCTTGGCCACCTGCATCACCAGAGCCTCCTGACTCCCTTGTAACAAAAATTGGCTGAAAATGTCTTAGCCTGGAGGTCTTGGCCATTCTTCAGTTACTGTTATTATACACATCCTGCCTCCATTCAGCAATTCCTGTAAGATATGAGGGGTTTTTTTCCCCCTCTGAATTTCCTGCTCAAACACTTAATAGAATATCTACAGACTTTTAAATGGCATGTGTACTTAGAGACAATTGGATTTCTTTGGCAAAGTCTCCAAGCAAAGGGGTCATGAGGATGGGAAAGCTATACAACATGTGTCAGGCTTCTTTGAAAACACTAGACAGGAAGCAGATGCAAGCAGGCATCCAGGGACACACAGCTTTCATACATGCTCCTTTGCAGGAAAGTTAATATAGTAAAGGTGTTACGAAAGCATCGCAGCGACTGCTGTGTATTAAATGCAAGCCCGATTTATACATTTAAAACAAATTTTACAGTAATACATTTTTTTCTTCCACCTGCATGGTATAATGTGCTTGAGGTCACTTTCTCTTAGGCAGAAAGAGTAGTTTTCTCCCATCTCTTGTTTTGATCATGGATTAATCGGGTTTCGGACAGTTTGCTTCTTACCTTGTGAGAATTAGCTCTCATGGCATGGAAAATGATTTGGCATGGCAGGGGACAAAGCAGATCACTTTTATGTGTAGGTAGTTCTAATGCCTATAGCAAGGCTGGTAACCTATGAACCTCATAATCCTATTTGAACAGGAGTTTCAGGAGCTCCATCCAGCACGTTGAAGTATTCAGACACATATTGCACAGTGTCTAGAGAAGGTCACAGGTACTCAACCCTTACAGTAATGCTGTGTATTGTGAGAATATGATTGGCCTTAATTTACCAAGTAATGAACACCGTAATTAATACAGGTTGGCAACACTAGAATTCCCTAATGGAACTGTACAGTACTAGACCATTTGTAATGCTACAAAAGTTATAGTTGATGGACTTGTTAATAAGTCCTCCAACTAATAGGGTCCTATGGAAAGAAAATGGAAGAACATGCTGGTATGAAGAGCCACGTGTTAAGGTTGTTTGCCTACCTTCCTAGGCTGACTTGGTTTCTCTTATAGAGTCTTTGAACATAATTGCAAGCTACTTTCTATCTTTTTGAACTATCTGCCCTTCTAGCACAGGCTGACTACTGAGATTCAGCCAGTTTTTTTGGTGTCTCAGATGGAGATACTTATCCAGTCATTAATCTGGTTTTATAGTCCACTGGCAGCCAAATTACAGAGAAAGAGGGTGGAAGCTACACATTTATTTTGAATAACAAAAGCAAATAGTTTCATGTCTGAAGATAGACAGCTATATTCTAAAAGATACAAGAGAACAGTCATGATGGGCAAACAACCACATTTGTTCAACCTTGCAAGCTAGGGCAAATTTTGCATGTCTAGAAATTGTGTTGTTGAGCACAAAACCCCATCAATGAATGCAAATATGGGGTGGGAGATGGGCATGAGTAGAAGATGCATAACTGTGACACAACACTCTAGTTTTGTTCTAGTAATTAAGGCATCAGACTAAAAATCAGCAGGCTGTGAGTTCTAGTCCCACCTCAGGCATGAAAGCCGGCAGGGGAACTTTGGGCACTCTCAGCCCACCCCAACTCACAGAGTTGTTGTTGAAGAATATAATTAATCTGAGTAATCATCAAGCCAAGCCTAATGAATGATAGAAGCATTATATGCAACAGTATGATGAATTTGTTTGTGTGTGTGTGTGACTGTATAGACAATAACGCAGGTTGCTTCTGATAAGAACCATTCCATGACCCTAGATTTATTATAACAATCTCCCCTAAGATAGATATTCTAGTGTTCTAGGTGAGCAGGAACATAGGTTTTAAATAATTTTTTTAAAAAAAGAAGCTAAAGGGAAAAGGGAAAAAAAATAAAGCAAGCTATCATTTTCTAAATCTTCCCCCTGCCTCTGAAGGTCAGATTTCAAGTACAAATCTGTTTTTGTGTTTTTGTTTCTTTGTTTTTGTTTTATATAATTTATGTTGGCTGGTATTTTAAAATTGCAGTGGAGCAATAAAAAGCCTGAGCTTAAAGTTACTATCTGCCTTTGCCAGATTTTTAAGGAGACAGGAAGATGAATGTCAAAGACTTCTGGGGAAGGTTTCGAAATATTGTTAAGAGCTACATTCATTTGTCAGTCCCAATAATTGGTCTTTATGTATAGCTTATTCGTGTATTTCATTATCATCAGCTAAAATATTTTCTGATTTCTCCCTAGAATTTCATTTAAAATCCCAAACTATTTTTTTTAATTGAACTTCAAGAAGAACACAAACTAACGGGGGTTTATGGCCAGCATCAAACTCATTTAGGATATCTTATGATTTTTGTTGATACATGGACCTAATTTATAAGGAAGAAATAATCCAGTGACTAGTCCTCAAAAAGCTGCATAATCATCATTAAGAACCTACAGTAGAATCCTTGATAGTCTCTGAGCTTGGTTGTAGACATTTCATTACCAAACTAGATAACATCATCAGGGCTAGAACTGATGGTGTTATCTAGTTTGGTAATGAAACTTCTACAAGGAAACAACTAAGCTCAGAGACCACCAAGGATCTCACAGTTCACCCCTAAGCTACAAATATTCCCTTCTATCAGTATATACCAGGAGTTGGCAACCCGCGGCTCCAGAGCCGCATGTGGCTCCCTTTCCCATCACTGGCTGGCCTCACCCTGCCCTCCCTAACCTGGCCTGAGAAGGTAAGGGCAACGGCGGGAATGGAGAAGTGGCCGGGGCTGATTCTCCGGCGCTGGTTGAGGAACATAGACACCCCTGGCAGAGGCTTCCCTTCAGGTGACCCTCCTCCCCCTCTTGCAACTCCCTGGCTGGCTGTGGCAGGGCCAGGAGGGTGCGCATGCATGGGGAGACCCTCAAGAGAGCGCCAAAGTGCAGCAAAGGCGCACACAGAGGGAGGACGGCTGCTCACTTAAGGACGGTCTTTGGACGTGGCTTCTCTCCTGCCCTAAGGATCTGGCATTGCCTTGCCGTGTTCTGTCCCATCCTCCCTCCCCCTGCAGATCTTCGGCTGAGCGGGGTGGGCGTAAACTCCACCCCGAAGTGGCAGGAAGCAAAGGCTGCCTTCGCTCCGGTGACTCTCCTCCCCCTCCTTCTCTCATGCAGGGTGGGGGGGCACAGCAAGATGATGGCCGGATCCTTAGGACAGGAGAGAAGCGGCCCTGTAGCTGCCTTCACGCCACATTTGCATGTAAGGCAGCCTTCACTTCCTGCCGCTTTGGGCTGGAGCTCATGTCCTCCCCACTTGGCCAAAGAGCTGCGGGGAGGGGGGACGGGACAGGACACGGCAAGGCAATGGCCGGATCCTTAGGGCAGGAGAGAAGCCATGTCCAAAGACCCTCCTTAAGCGAGCAGCCGCCCACCCTCCGTGTGTGTCTTTGCTGCACTTTGGCGCTCACTTGAGGAGGGTTCCCACTTGCGCCACAGCCAGCCAGGGAGTCGTGAGAGGGGGAGGAGGGTCTCCCTAAGAGAAGCCTCCGCTGGGGGTGGCAATTGTTCCTCAGCACACACAGAGAGAAGGAGAGAGGAGGAGAAAGAGAAAGAGCTCTTTGAGTTTTTAAGGTTGCTGACCCCTGGTATATACAATAGAAATAAATAAAATATATTAGATTGTATCCAGAGAAATTTAGTTATACTCATACATCCATCAAAATCACAAATTAGAGGAGAATAGTTTAAAATGAAATGGGACAATATGTTGTTTCTGAGTGTTTCAAAAATCTAGCTATTGTCTTACCATGTTGTGTGAACCAGCTCATTATATTAAATCATATTCCGGTTTAGTTGTTTGGTTTTAGTAGTTTAAATAAAAACAGCAATTGTGTTCTATTGACCTGGGTACAGAGCTTTAAAAATCTTTGTTACTTTGAATAGACTTTAAATATGACTACGCTGTGATTAAACCCATTTTTATCCACTATCTCTAGTAACTTTTAAACATTCATTGCTAATCTTAGATGCTGACATATTTTCGGATATGATTAATGGTTTTAATGAAGGCAAGTTCAAATGCAGGCCTTGTGTTTTCTAATTGGAAAACTAGTTTTTAGCACAGTATCAGTAATTTATGCATGAAAAGAATATATATTCAGATTGATATGGAGCTCTTAAGAATCTTAATGCCCTATTTATTGATGGCAGAGGATGATATCCCACTATTTGATATCGAACAATTTTCAAGCAACAGAGTGGTAAATGCCTGGAACTCACAACCTGACATTGTAGTTTCGTCACCAAACCCCCAAAACTTTACCCTTAGACTGTCCACTGTTGACCTCACCCGATTCCTAAGAGGTCAGTAAGGGGCGTGCATAAGTGCACCAGCGTGCCTACTGTCCCTGTCCTAATGTTCCCTCTTATCAGTACCCATCTTATGTATAGAAACAATGTTATATCTATGTATATTACCAACATGTACTTGACAAAAATAAATAAATAAATAAATAAATAAATAAAATAAAATAAAATAAATACAGGGATTAGCCAAAATAAATAGAGATATAAAATTAAATCAAGTGCAAGGTTCTCAAAAACAGAACATACAGGTTAACCATCTGCCCAGAAAAGATGAGCAGAAACAACCATATTTCAATAACTTAAAACATTTGCATGGAAAACTCCTAATTATTCCCTATGCGCCAGTGAGACCCAAGGGGAGGGGAAGGAATGGCTGTCATAATCTGCGAACCATTATAGGCTCCGAGATGCTCCACTCCACAAATAACCAGATGAGGAGAACTCTGGTTAAAGTTGTGCTTAAGGGAACAGTTGGGATTCTTACTGGTGTGCTGCCATGGACACATTGCTCTCCAATTGCCTTCTAATTCCCTGGTGTCAACCTCCCTGCAGTGTGATAGGGTCTATCTGATTAGCTCATTCTAGACAATTTATGGAACCAAGGGGATTCTAGAGAGAGCTTGGGATTTCCCCCAAGGATATGGTTAGCTGAGACCTTTATCACAGCCAGGAATGGGCAATTGGCCAAGACCTTGGATTATGTTACTCCATGTGGCTTCTCCCTGTGTGTTTATCCCAGGGTATTCCTCAGTCTAACAAGGAACTCTAGGAGATGAAGCACCAGAGGTGATACCTGAAAGTTTGTTAGAGGAAGATTTGGAGCAAGTTTAACGGAACATGGGTAAAAGTTCAAATTAGGGAATACTCATGGCAATAAGAAGGGGACACTGTACTTTGTGCTGTCACCTATTTATTGGATCCAGCACCTTCCTGATTCATGAAAGAGCTAGGAGGTGATCTGTGGTTGAGTCCATGCTATGGCATTGGCATCTTTTAGGGAGGGATGATACCTCCTGCCTTAAATGAGGTGATGGTGCTCCTCCTTTTGAGGACTCCATTCTTGGACCCAACAATTTTTGATTACTATTATCCTCTCTCTAACCTTCTCTTTTTAGAGAAGATTGTTGAGAAAATGCTTAATGAGTTGATGAGAACCTTGGAGAAAGTAGATTACTGTATTTTTCGGAGTATAAGACGCACTGAAGTATAAGACGCACCTTAGTTTTGGGGGAGGAAAACAAGGAAAAAAGGCCTCTGCCTCCAAGCAATTTGCCAAACAGCAAACAGCAGAGATGATGTACACTGTTTGCTGTGTATTTCTGTGCATGTGTGCCTGACCCATAGAAATAGCAAAGAATTGGAGAAATGTACATTATGCCAGAAAGTTTTCTTAAATGTAGTCACACTAACTGCTCCCAATTATTTAAATAGATCTACTCCAAGGTAAGTCAGGATTTAACTCTAATACTAAACAGGACACCGTTACATTTCAGACTATACTTGTACAGAGCTGTTAAAATTAATTAAAATTTCTGGAAGTATACATTATTCTCTATTATTTAAAAGAAGATACAATAGCACTGGGCCTCTTCAGAGCAAGCATTTATTTTAAAAAACTTCTTTATTTTGTTAAGTTGTCTAGATTTACAGGGATCTCCAACCTTGGCAACTTTAAGACTTGTGGACTTCAACTCCCAGAATTCCACAGCCAGCAAAGCTAACAAAGCTGGCTGTGGAATTCTGGGAGTTGAAGTCCACAAGTCTTAAAATTGCCAAGGTTGGAGACCCCTGGCTCTAGAACAATAATAAAGCAGTCTTTAAAAAATAAGTCTAATAATTTGAACATTCTACAGACATTTATAGTTATTCACTTACGCCCTTGCATGCAGTTCAGCAGAAAATAAAAATCTGCGTGTCTCTCCCAGCTATTTGCCTCTTTGCAAGCTAGTTTCACTTTCATTTTAGCACGTGGCAAATCAGCTGTAGGTCAGGAAGCTGCTACCGACTTGCTTGGCTTTACAGGCTCTTCCCTCTTTGCTGCAAACAGGTAAATTGCTGGAAGACAGAGGCCAAAGGGTGGGGGTGGCTGGGTGGGTGGGGCTACATTCGGTGTATAAGACGCACCCAAGTTTTCACCCTCTTTTTGGGGGTAAAAAGGTGTGTCTTATACTCCAAAAAATACGGTATCTATAATCATTTTAGTTGGCTTCCAGGCCAGGATTTAGTACAGAGAAAGCATTGGTTGCTCTTGAAGATGATCTGTGGCATAGCCAGGATGGAGATGCAACATTTATCCTTTTGCTCCACGATGTCTCAGTGGTTCCAAAACTACTACAGTGCTGTATCATTCTATGCTGGCTCTGGGGGTTAGGATTATGGTGATTCTCCTTCCTCTAGGACAGGGGTGGGCAAACTATGGCTATGGCTATGGCAAACTATGCATGCATGGCTGGCTCAGGAATTCTGGGAATTGAAGTCCACAGGTCCTCAAAGAGCCATAGTTTGCCCACCCCTGCTCTAGGAAATGTGTGCATTGGTTTTATTTGGGAGGGAGAGGTCTCTCTCTCTCTCTCTCTCTCTCTCTCTCTCTCTCTCTCTCTCTCTCTCTCTCTCTCTCTCTCTCTCTCTCTCTCTCTCTCTCTCTCTCTCTCTCTCTCTCTCTCTCTCTCTCTCTCTCTCTCTCTCCCTCCTTTGTGGGTTGCCACAGGGCATAATGATTTCTCCCCTCCTATATAGCATGTACACAAACTGCAGGTTGGGGGTCATTCAACGGTTTGGGGTTTGGTATCATCAATATGACAAGCCAAGAAACAGTAGATTTAGGTTACAAGGAAACTTATTTTGACTAGACATCAGGTAGAATTTCCTTCAGCAATGGAAAGCACTACTTTGGGCAGATGGCTTCCAGTCTTTGTTCAATTGCTAAGTCATGTTCAACTTTTTGCAACCCCATGGCACCCCATGGACCTGGATGTCTCCCATTTCTAGCTTTTCCTCTGTGTGATTCTAATTCTAACTTTCTTCTAAACCAAGTGAATATTAAGTTGACTTTTTTAACCAACAAAATATGTTTCTTAATAAAGATGATAACTGTAACATCTTCATTACAATTATACAGTGTAGTTGTGGCCTTCCCTCCCATTATGAAACAGTCTTGACCCTTATCTGGATGCTACTGGGGAAACTAACGCAAAGCCATTATTCGCAGTATGGTTTGTAGATGGAACACAGCATGCCTCTCTTGCCCTTTTAAAGTATCTAGATTATTGTTCCTAACAACACAGTTTATCTCATGGGCCAAGACAATCAAATTACATGCAGGGTATAACACTTTATACTTTGATACAGGGTGACGTTCTATTAGAAGTTTAAAAAAATAACTATCGCTCTTACCAGTCGAAAACAGTGATGCTAACTTCCTTAGGAAGCAGCAAGTTTGTAACCCCCTAGGGCTATTCTAGATTTTTTTGTTTGTTTGTTTGCTTGTCAAAGTTTCCATAAGCCATATGTCCTGGCAAAAGCAGCTGTAAGATCTATTTCCTTTTAAGAGAAAATAACACCAAGTGCTTGAAAGTAACTTTTGAAGCCATTTCCCTATGTGATCTTGAGCCAATGTGCTTTTGATCACAACCATAAAATCCTCTTCCTTTTCTTCCATTCACAGTGGCCTTGTAGCCTTATCTGACTGCCTAACAATGAAAGTATTTTAACTCAGATGTGCCTTGATCAAGCAACAATTGATGGTGGAAATGTATCTTGAAATATTGAGTCCAGATTTTCCCAGGTCATCATTTATAAATAACAAGAGATTGAACTACCGTATTTTTCAGAGTATAAGACGCACCGGAGTATAAGACGCACCTTAGTTTTGGGGGAGGAAAATAGGGGGGGGGGAAATCTGCCTACCAGGTATTCATCTGGCTAGCGTCCTTAGTCTGGTCAGCTTCAGCACATTATTTTTTCCCCTGGTTAGGACTTAAAAAAACATTCTTCGGAGAGAGTAACAATGAAAAAGCCTGCAAGGTAAGAGCTGGGAAGATCTGTTAGCACCTAGTTAGGGCTGGAAAAAAAGCTACATTCGAAGTATAAGATGCACCCAAATTTTCAGCCATTTTCAGGAAAAAGGTGCGTCTTATACTCAGAAAAATACAGTAACTATGTTTTAATTGAGTATGTAAATTCTATTAAAGCTACTAGTTGAGGATTCCTTTTACAGGCAGGTGACAGTAGCCCCAAAAGGATAGTAGATAATAGACACCCCACCCCACCTTAGTTTTCTATCCATATCTTTCCTTATTTTATTTTTGTATATCAACAGAGAAGCTGAATTTAGAAGTAGTGGCACGCCCAGAGACAATTGGTGAGCTGCCAGAGCTGAGATTAGTGTCTCTGGTCTTAGTCCAGCCAACTATTAAATGAGACTCCTATCTGAGCTAGGGAAATTAATATTCTTCCAGCTGATGAGAATATATATATACTTGTATATGTAAGGAATCTGTGTGTGAAGAAAGACCCTCTGATATTCTGAGAGAAGCTCATGAGAGATATTTGTTGGGTGAAGACCATTCATGGTCCAATGGCAAAGTCAGCATGGTCAGTCTGAGGTTGAGATGTATAACTGAGTATTAGCATTTTCATAGGTGGTCCAGAACAATAGCATGGTTACTAGCTCCCACCATCTTGCACTATCACCATCTTGGTTTCACAACCAAGCACAACAAATGCTTGTCTCAGTACTATGTCCCAATGTGAAGCGTGACTAAAAGGGATGTAGCCCTTTAAAACCCTTGAGGGGCTTTAAAGCTATAGCCCAATCACCTTCTCAAGAATCTTCCTCAAGGCTGGACACTAGACAAAAACTGTCAAGGAATATTGAGTTCAGTAAAGGGTGGTAGTGTTCAACTTGCGTAGTGTTCGGGGTGGTAGTGTTCAACTTGCTCCAGGTAATCATTAAAGTCTATGCTTCTGTGTTCTGACTATGGCAAAGGATATGTATTTATTAAATGTATATGCCACCCATCTTACTGATAAAGGGACTCATTGATGGTGATTCAAATCCTAGTTCATGTTTCAATGAACCGTGATAAAACAAGCAAATCCAGCTTGGTGTTTGCAAATACTTGATGACTTGGGTCAGAGTCATGGTGGCCATAGAAGCTATGAACTCATGAACTATATGTCACTGGGTAGTAAGTTGAAGTCCATAGATCTCAGAGACACTGACAACCTGGTGATGGAATCTAGGAGTTCAGGCAAGATGCTGGTACAGTAGCAATAAACCCATCAGCTTCCTGGAACAAAACTTCAGCCAAAGGGTTACATACCTTTCATTATCTCAGAAAGTGTATTTACTTGATGGCACCCAGCATGATACCCCAGGCTTTGGTCTCATAGCTAATGTCAAACTCAAAAATTGACTAGGCATATTTTCAAGAAAGATCTTCCTCTTCTGGACCTATGCAAGTCTTGGTTATGCACACCAGTATGGCTGCCTCATCCCAAACTGAACCTGTGACATGACATTTGATACTTCAGACTGTGTCAATCATCAATAAATGATTTTTCCATATAATTTTTCAGCCAGCTCTGTATACAGAGCTGCACATTATCCTGCACATAGATAACCAAGGCTGCTAATCAGAATGTTGTGGGATAAATTCTGAAATGCTTTGCCAAAGACAAATGTATTACATTCTTACAATCTATTGTGAACTTATCTGATCCATAAAATGAGATAAGATTAGTCTCGCAAGTTTTGTGCTTGATAAGTCACGACTGATTTCTTCTAACTAATGCAATGTTTTCAAGGTGCTTACTAATAGAATTCTCTAAGATCTGCTTAAAAAATCTTCTCGGGTATTGCTGTCCAATTGTTTGCTTTGTGGTTTACTATAGTCTTCTTTTCTGTAGTCAGTTTACAAATATAAACTTGACACTTTCCGAGCGGTATATATGGCTATAACATGGCTATAACAATTTTTTTTCTTTTTGCTTCTTCCCTGTGTCTCCTACTTCTCACATTGTGTCTGATAAAGAATTCTAGAAAATTTGAAAGCTAACCCACTCTTGTATGGCATTATTTATTCATTCATTCAATTATTTATATCCCATTTTCTTCTAGGAGTTCGAGACAGCTTACACAAGGATCATGCTGCCCAGAATCACTGCTATGAGAAAGATTGTGATATAAATTGTTTAAAATAAATACATAAAAATTTATAGATCTGTCTTCATTTGATCTCCTTAACAACTCATGTCTGGGAAGGAGCCAAAACTCAACTTGTAAATTATTGTGGTTGAAGATAGAACTGAACTTGGCCTTTCTTATCAGGCTAATACCAGAGGTAAAGGTAAAGGTTCCCCTTGCACATATGTGCTAGTCGTTCTCGAGCTTCAATTGCCTTTTCTGTGTTTTGAGATTAGATTATTTAGCATTTCCTTGGTATTAGTAGGAAGGAAGAGAAGGAGGCCATAAATTCTATTGTGACCAAATAAGACCAGTACAAAAAGCATGGTGTTACTCAAATGGAATTCTGGAGACCACTGGTTTCTGTGTTCCTTCTAGTGAGTGGCAGTCATTCATGTCTGATAGCACATAGTCAGCATCAAACATGGGTTTGTAACCAATTACAATAGCTACTGGATAAAATATTTGTGAAGGATGTCATGTGCATTTTTCACAACATTTGTAACATTTCTAAACTCTGGTTTGGGAGGAGGTAGAACATCAAGGTAGGTGGACTGACAGAAGCAGCATCACAATGTCACAAGCCAAGCCCTGTCCCTTCTTATGTACATTGTGATGTCGCATGCATGCATGAAAGGAGCAAAGCTTGTGACATTATGTCACAATGCTGGGTGCTTGTATCATTCTAAGCAAGGTTACAAGTTCTTGTGGATAACAGTGAGCAATCTTTCTTTATAATGGCAGTATATGGTTGAAGAATCAATGTAAGCTCTGGCTTAGCCTGTTTACGAAGAGTAGATTTTCCCTATATATTTCGTATAAGACCTCACTGAGAAACCTGCGCTAATGCTAAAAATGAATAAGTATCCTTCCCAGAAAAGAAAACATGCATTTAGTTATAAGGAAACTGTAAACGTATCTTTTACATATTCTGAGTAAATACCTCCCGAGATGAGTGTGGAGGCAGTCCTTTTGTGAAATTTGTTCTTACAACTTGGTTTACAAATTTTTCCATCTTGTCTTACTGTGTGATCCAAGGATGTTTCTGGGGAGCCTAAAATCCCACATGACACAATAGTCCTATTGGACACTGTTTTATCATTTGATAAAAGCCCCGTGGAATTCAGAAGATTAGAAGCACGGGCTTAAAGCACACACAGTCTAACCCGTTTTCTGTGATCAGCTGAAAATATTGGAAAGAGAAACCTAGCAGGCATTGTCACCTTGTTATTCCCCTTTGTTTCAGATACTGCACAAGCTGAACTATTTATTATGAGAGTCAGGCTTGATGTTCCTTTTCACTCAGCCATATCTTCAGCCTCAGGCATTGATCAAAACCAAGGCAGCTGTCCTTGGAGCAGTATAACTATACAATTTAAAGCAGGCATTGCAGAAAGCAATTAAAAGAAATAAATAAAATGACATTCCAGTCTAGATTGGGTACACTAAAGGACATTTGGGCATTATTTCTCGGAAGCAGGTGTAAACAGAAGTCTGCAACTGGAAGAACGAATGGCAACTTTACCTCCTTTGCACTGTTTTCAAGGGTGACCGTCACGGAAGTCCCTTTCCTCCTCTATATTCTGTGCAAATTTCAGAGAGTTGTGTTTGCTAGTGTCTTCTCCTGCTCAGGTAGGGATTTCAGAGGGAGATCTTAGTTCTTGTTGCTTCTAAATGTGCAATCCCAAGTGTTACAGACAGAAGTATGTTGATGCCCGATTGCTGTTCTAAACATGCTGCTTACCATGCTCTGTCAAAGGCTGAACGTCCCATCTCAGAAAACTGATTCTCATGAACTGGATCAAACTGACCAGTTCACACAGTTACCTATGTTGTTGGTTTGAACTCTGAGCTTGGCGATTTGGTTGCAAATGTTTCGTCCCCATTCGAGGAGACATCTTCAGTGTGCTTTGGATTGTGCTTGTCTGGGGGAGCACTGGCCTTTAAATACCTTTCTGAGTCCTGGTCTGATTTTGGGTTTTGTGTGATTTGTGCAACCAAATAGCCAAGCTCAGAGTTGAAACCAACAAGATAACTATCAACCTGAGCTACTAATATTCAAAGACATTTCAACAGTTACCTATAGTCAATGCAGTGTTTGAGGTTTGTAGCGATGGGGAAAAGTGGTAATGAAATTTAAACTCAGTGAAATGAATCTTCTTTGGTCAAACTGTACATCCCTGATAGATGTACCTCTGCAGTGCTAGAAACTAGCTCTTCCTGAAGGTATTATTTCACTCAAATAACACTAACTGGTGCTATAGGACAATATTTTGGATAGATGGGTGGCCATAGAAATTTGATTAATAAATACATAGTTTGCATTTTGTTGTGCTCTGAAGGATGAATCTATGCACTTAGCAATGGCAGGTCTGGAAGCCCCTGGTAACCATTGCTAATTTAATCACCACAGGTCATTAAGTGAGAACCTCACATCATTGTGATTCATGACTTCCTGCTGGCTTCCCCATTTTCTTTCCTAAGAAGCTGGCAGGGAAGGTCACAAATTGTGATCACGTGACCATGGGACATTGTGATGATTGGAAATCTAGGCCAGTTGACTGGGGGGGGGGCACACTCAACAGTTAGAACTTTGAACAACCAATTGTAAATACCATTCATTCAGCACTGTCATGAGTTTGAACAGTCATTGAATAAGTTAAATGCGGCCCACCTGTACCCTCCCTCTTGGTATTTGAATAATAGTTGAAGGCAATTCTGTTTTGCTATGCTTTGGAGAGGGGGAAAGTCAATTAATTGTTATATTGTGTTATATTTTCTTTTGTGTTTCTGCTTTATTATATGCAGCCCAGGTTACATGAATTGCCAAGCAAAGAAGTGAAACCACTGTACTTCTACACATTGCTTTTCTATGTATAGATACTGTAGCCTAGACACTAGTGACCTATCAATTGCGCTGTGGATTTCTTACAAGATGCTATCTATGACAGTTTTAAATCACGTTTTCACAACTTCAGAGTGTTGTATGAAATTCGTTTGGATGATCACTCTTTTTTCCCGCTAATACATTGGATACAGATGTCAGTTGGGGTCAAATTGATAAGGAATGCATTTGACGATCACACTTCTTGTTGGTAGTCTCCTACACACATACCACTTTTGTTTACACTGGTGTTGTCCCTGACAGTTGAAAAAACGACTGACAAGAAACATCTCAGTATTAAGAAGCTTAGTTTCTCCATTTGGCCTGTGAGCAACGCATATTTGCCTCATCATCCTTAAAGCCAAAAAGGCATGTTGCGTATGATTAGGCTCCCCCAAAGTTTTTATTTTGCTTTCCCCAGCTTTATGGCGTTCTAGGGTAAGTAGCAAAACTAAAGGCAATCCTGCTCTAACCTGCTCTAACTGAATGGAATAGCCTTCTTGTCACGGTGTAAATATTGTCAGTTGTATGTCTAAGCAGGGTGATGCACCCCTATTCTAATATTATGGTATATTCCAATATAAGCAGAACACATGATATGATGAGTGCACATGTGTACATTCGTAAACCACCATTAATTCTCTTCTGCCTTAGCTGTCGACCCGAACGATCGTGTATTCTTAGCAAAGATGTAATTGTTCAGGATTTCTTGTTTTTGTACCAAAATAAATATTTCTATTAGACTTTTAATCTCGGCTTTATTTCTAACTGTCTGAATTCCAAGTAAAGATCCAAATCGCCTCTATGAGATTTATTCTCATCCCTCAACACTTCTTTCCTCCTGCAGGCTGTAAGCTGGAGAAAAGGTATTAGAGGAAAGCTCTAATACCTTTTCTCCAGCTTACACCCTGAAGGAGGAAAGAAGGCTATTCCATTCAGTCTATCCAACATTCCAAAATATTAGCTTAGTCTTGTTGGGAAATTACTGTAATTTCCAGTTTAGTTTGCACTCAGCATGCTCCCAGTCAATCCCTTTATCCAGAACAGAGGAGGCATACCACTCAGTCACCTGGCAAAAATACAATTTGATGTATATTTATTAAATATCAGCAAACATAAAATGGGAAACTAGAAACATGGGGCAAAAAAAAAAGACAAAAACCAGGCACATTTAGGGAGAAAGACATGAACAGAAAACAAGAAATTAAAGGTACGATGGCCTTAGAAAGGGTGTCTTATGGCCTATAAAGCACTTTTAGCTGTTGAAAAACATTGTGTTACCCCTATCCACCACGGTCACAATTGTGATCCGGATGCTTGGCAACATGTTCACACATACAACTGGTGACCAAGTGGCCCTGCAATCATGTGGTAACCATTTTGCAATTTTCTCTGACAGCTTCTCCAGAAAGTCAATGAGAAAACTGGCAGGGCAGGTTGTGAGCTGCTGCCATCTGCTGAGACGACCCTCTCTCATTTCTGGAGGCTGACTAAAAGAGCTACCTGCTGAGGGGAACTGCATTTTTTTTGGCTGGATAGAGAAATGAAATCCAGATCCTGACAAACTCCTCCTCTTTCACACAGGGAAGAGAACTGAACTCCATTGGGAGGGTGGAAAAATGGAGCTCAGGTCCCTTTCCATACCCTGCTGAAGGTGTTTCCTTCTTCACATGGAGAAGGCAGGGTAGAGAAATGGAACTACGGTCCTAATCAAGCTGCCATACATGACTTTAAGGTGATGGGAAGTGTTGTGATGAGGAAAAATGTGCCAATTCCATGATATGAAGTGTCTTGCCAAAGGGAATCGCAATCACCTATTCCCATGGCCCAATACTTTTTCTCACAGAAAGAAACTAACTTATTTCTATCTAAACTATCGTATTTCCAATAGAAGTGGCATGATATGACACAATAAATTCTGACATCAACATTGTTCCTTTTCCTCTTCCAGTGGTGACAAGAGCAGCAGAATCTGGACAGGGGTTTGAACAAAGTTTCTATGTTGTTGTTATCAGGCTCTTTAATCATGGCACAGATTTCACAATGCAGTGCTGTCTAATTTTCCTGCAGAGATTGTAAAATCAATTAACAGTTATCCCAGAAAACAGTACATAATACCAATGCATACTGTATAATGCCATTGCAGCGGTGAATTCCTTAGTAGGCTATACAATAAGAGATTAACGAGAATCTAAAAAAGGTGGTTGTGTGTGTATGTTTCGGTGTGAGATAGCATATTCACATGAAAATAAAATGAAAACACACTGAAGAACAAAATTGTTTATGTTTATTTGCATGCAATCTTTCAGATTTATAAAGATATGAAATTATTTGTAAATCTTGGATTCAAAGAGAAGCCATGATGATCAAGAGAGACAGAGAGAGAAAAAACCAGATACGGTTGAATTTATTGTGTGCGATTTTATTTTCAGATTGGACTGAAAGCCATTTAGCTAGCAATCAATAATTCTTCTACAATAATGAAGTTTCATTTTCATATCCCTCCATTCCTCCCTGCTGAAGCCAGGACTAGAGTAGGATTCCAGCAAAGTACCTTCTTCCCAATCTCTTCAAGAAACAGGCAGAGCAAACATCTCCTGGCATCCTTGTCAATTTTGTTGCTTTAGCAAACAACAACAACAACAAAACACCCAATGGGATTGCAACATTCACCCATCTATTTGTCTCTTTGTTTTGTTTGGTGCAGTATAACCATTATGAAATCAAATGGACACTAGAATGAATTTATAAGAAGCCATGATAGTTTTCAAATTATACCATCATGCAAATGATAACATTACTCGCAACATAATTCCTTATTCCACCAGACTTGAAATTTTAGGCTTAGACAACTTAGAGCTATGTCGTCTTCGATCTGATCTAAATGTAGTTCATAAAATCATCTGCCACAATGTCCTACCTGTCAATGAATACTTCAGCTTCAACCGCAACAATACAAGAGCACACAATAGATTCAAACTCAATGTAAACCGCTCGAAACTCGACTGCAGAAAATACGACTTCAGCAACAGAGTAATCAGAGCCTGGAATGCACTACCTGACTCTGTGGTTTCTTCCCCAAACCCCCAAAACTTTAACCTTAGACTGTCTACAGTTGACCTCACCCCATTCCTAAGAGGTCTGTAAGGGGCGTGCATAAGCGCACCATCGTGCCTACCGTCTCTGTCCTTCTGTCCTATTGTCTAATTTTTACCTATACATACTTTGCTTTTGTTTATGTTTATATCATACCTGTTATCTTGTACACGTGTTGACAAAATAAATAAATAAATAAATAAATAAATAAATAAATAAATAAATAAATAAATAAATAAATAAATAAATAAATAAATAAATAAATAAATAAATAAATAAATAAATAAATAAATAAATAAAGTCCTTGTTTCATGTCTAATTTGTGAGTTGTACCACCTGTGCAGTGATATCATGATGCCTGTGTTGCCATTCCTCTCATTATTGTCCCCTCAGTGTTTACCTGGGAACACAGACAGTGGCATTTGTAAACCATAGCTTGTAGTTTAATAGGTTATGTAAACTGTGTCCATTGTGATTTGTTCACTAAAACATGGACAAACAAAGCATGGTTTTATACAATGCATTAACCATGTCAGTTTCTTCAATCTTTCCTGGTAAAACTTGTTTAATGGGGTCATCATTATATTGGTCTCTCTTTTTTGGGACACATCTCAGTTGTCAGATGAGGGAATAGAAGGGGAACTAACCAAATTTGCAGATGATACCAAGCTGGCAGGAGTAGCTAATACCCCAGAGGACAGGCTCAGGATCCAGATTGATCTTGACAGGCTTGTACACTGGGCCCTATCTAATAAAATGAAATTCAATGCAGAGAAAAGTAAAGTCCTGCACCTAGGTAAGAAAAACCAAAGATATACATATAAACTGGGTGAAACCACACTCAATAGCAGTGACTGCGAGAGGGATCTTGGAGTCTTAGTGGACAACCAACTAAATATGAGCTAGCAGTGTGTAGAGGCAGCCAAAAAAGCCAATACAATCCTAAATTGCATTAATAGAGGGATACAATCTAGGACTAGGGAGGTACTAATACCACTCTATAAAGCCTTAGTTAGACCACACCTAGAGTACTGCATCCAGTTTTGGTCACCACACTACAAAAAAGACATTGAAACTGTAGAGAAAGTGCAGAGGAGAGCAACCAGGATGATTAGGGGACTGGAAACTATAACATACGAAGAGCGGTTGCAGGAACTGGGCATGGCAAGTCTAGCGAAGAGAAGGGCCAGGGGGGACATGATAGCAGTGATCCAATATTTGAGGGGCTGCCACAGAGAGGAAGGGGTCAGGCTGTTTTCCAAGGCACCAGAAGGCCAGACAAGGAATAATGGATGGAAACTGACCAAGGAGAGATTCAACCTGGAAATAAGGAGAAACTTTCTGACGGTGAGAGCGATCAACCAGTGGAACAGCTTGCCTGCGGAGGTTGTGAGAGCTCCAACATTTGAGACTTTCAAAGGGAGACTGGACTGCCATTTGTCCAAAATGGTGTAGGGACTCCTGCTTGAGCAGGGGGTTGGACTAGATGACCTGCAAGGTCCCTTCCAACTCTAATAATCTGTAATCCTTTTAACAAGATCTAGAACTTCTTTTCATAAATAACTGATTAGATTGTAACATTATGGCCTTTAGTGTACCTGTTAGACTGTAGGCAGAGGTTCATAATGATGGAATCTTCCTATGTAAGGCAAGAGTCTTACACATACAGTATAAAATTAGAATGTCAAAAAAGAAGACTATACTACTGGTATATGCTTTCTTTTCTGGCTTCTTCCTGTTCTTTATCTAAAGGATTTTTTTACTTTTGGTATGGAGCACAATTTACAACCTCTAAAAGTAAAATCCAGATGTAGATTCCTGCCTCATGAGCTTTAACTTCATCATTGAGGAGTCCCAGCACTTTGGTTATAGTTAGTTTCAGGGAATGTTAAACTTCATAGCTTTTTTAAAAATTGCTTTCAGTACTGCTGACCACAAGGTGGCATTGACCCATCTTCACAGCCCACAGAAAAGTAAAAGCAACTATTTATACAATCAGCTCTTCGATTTTGTGAATAGCACCAAAGATTTCAACAGTGCTAAATTCTCACCTACTGGGAGAAGAGACCTAGTTGCTCCTTATAAATAAAATTAAGTGAGTATCTTCATAACGTTTTGTTTAGATTCTAAATTTTAGAAGGACGGTACGGAGTGAACATCTTCCTTTGGCTACGTAGCTCAAATTCCTCCCTACCATCTCACTGAACTTTTGGTTGCAGGTAAGTCTCCACCTGCCTATCTGATGGCAACATATAACTAATTGGGTTGTTCTTGGGGGGAAAAACTGAGTAAAGTCAAATGTTGCTAGTATTTGGATAGGAACCATCATGAACACCAGGGCAGTAGGAAAAAAGAAACACTGTAGGTGAAAGCAGATTAAACTATTTTCAAACCGTTTGCAACCCCCCCCCCATACCCATATCCCTGCAAAGAAGTACTTGATTTCAACTTTAAGACCCAGTTCATAAGCAGAAATCTTATGCATAGCATTACACTTTGACTATGCAGTTATATACATAAGTCTTTGCACCAAATTTATAAGACCCAGTTCACAAACAGAGAGCAAACGTATCATGGATTCAAACCTGGGTGACACTGTCAATACTGGGTGACAGTCTTTCCATTGTAAAAAAAATAATCTCGTTGCTACATCCCTTGCCACACAAAGTTTTCATACAATAATATATTTTCAGTTTTTGGTGCATGATTCAAAATTCCATTCACATTGCAGACCACATTAGTGATCCCAAAGCTCGATGAGCAAATGGATGGGTATTCAAGCTAAACCGGACAATAGTGAGGAAATCCATACCATATGAGTGCTTCCTCCACCATTTTGTGCTTCCTAAGTAATGAAATTGACTGGCAAGCCTTTTTCAAGGTTCTTGATGATGTACAATAAAAGTGAAATAAAATCTTTGTTACATGAAATTCAACAAAACTAATCTTCCCTTAAGATCCCGAAACATTAGGGGGGAGGGGGAAGAATCACAGATACAACTAAAATAAGGAGACTTCAGAAACAGAAATCGCAATTTATCAAATGTGGTTAGATTTCATGATTTACCTTAATACATAAATTATACTTTGGTGTATTTTTTATATATGATAAATTTTCAGATGTATAATATCCTTCTCTTTATTCACATTATAGTAGATCTTTTTGTATGTTCTATATATTTCTTCTTTCTTTATATGTATCTTGGATTTATGTTAATGTAGTTATCCTATATTGCTTGAAATAAGAAAATCCCTCCTGCAAAGATCCTGAAAAAAAAAATCTGAATTTCACCTTAACATTCCAAGAAACATACTTTACATATTCTTGTAGAACTTTTTTCTCACCCCCTTTGGGGGGTGGTTATGGGGGGAGGGTTGTGTGTGTGTTTATCCCTTCCTCCAAGCACTGAGACTCAAATGTCAGTACTCTTTTGTCTTTAAAGATTTCTCCCTCCACATCAGTGCTTGCCCTCTTATTTGAAGTGAATAAGGAAACTGCCCTGGCAAAGATTTCACGTACATTATATTACAAATTGCTTCTGTAATGGGGTGCTTAATTGACCATTATTAAGCACTTTAATTTCTATGGTTGTAGATTGTGCATATCAATGCATTGGGAAATCATTATTATTATACCCACAAAAATGTGAAATTACAGCTGTTATTTCTTTGGCTGGTGTTGGCCTTCATATGTATCAAGTTCTTCCCAAGAAGTTAGGATGTCATAATATATCAGAAAAGTGTGTGCATGGATCCAGGTAGTGTGGCCTTTTGTAACTGACAGATGGAAATGTTTCCACAGATGCACAAATTTTCTAAGTGCCGTCCAAGATTTTTGGATCTGGCACCCAGTGTGCTGCTAACCAGCGCAACCACCACGGTTGATTTATGCCATAATCTTTTTGAATTTTAGTTTTCAGATCTTGATACTTTGCTAACTTCTCCAATTCTTTGCATTCATTTCTACTGTCCTCTGGTATTGCCAAATCAATTATCTACACTTTCTTCTTTTCAACCACAGTTATCTGTGTTATGAGCCAAGACTTTATCAATGTGTGTTTGGAAACCTCACAATATTTTAATCTCCGTTTTGACTATTTTTTCAACTCTGTGTTCTCACCATTTTTGTTTGCTTGTTACTGACACATGAAATTTTTTACAGGTGCTCCAATTGAATGCAAAATCACAACTGCCTTGTGTTGGCCTTTATATGCGTTGAGGTCTTCCTAAGAACTCAGGATATCGTAATTTAACATCTGATTATTATTATTGTTCATCACAGAGTCAGCTAGATGTTTATACTCAATTTAGCATTTTATTAAGTTGTCATCATCATCATTGTCGTTGTAGTTGTTGTTTCTGAACTGGAAAAAACAAGGATTAGATAATTTGCAAGTGTTTTCCAAGTATAAACAAGTATTCATTCGGCCCATGGGGGAAACATCTGAAGAAGGTTGAATTTACACTAAAAACAATCTCTTTCTGCATACAGAAGCCAACTGGACTGAAAATTTAACCTTCAGTACTGTTCATGGAATAGGGACCTTCACCCCAACTGAGGACAACAAGTTAGTGTAGGAGTCCAAGACAGATTATGTAGCACCCAATGTTCCAAAATAGAAGAATTGGGACAGACTCCCATTCCTCTTCCTCAGCATTGGAGACAGATTCTGTCTCCCTCTCAATATAGCAATATTAGAGGGAAAATAAAATTGAGTTCAGCTGAAAAACATCAAATGGAACACAAGAGGGGACACTCAAGATGACAGATACAATATTCTAAGCTTTCCTAAGGATGCTTGAAAAGCATATGCTTAGAAAATATAAATGCTTGCTCTGCAAATTGAAATGAGTCTGAACTCTGTTGATTGGTTAGTCCCATAATTTAGCCATTAGTCTCCAGAATTAATCTATCTGTTTTGTGTTTTCTTATTGTTCTTGATTTAGGAGCTGGAGTGTAGGAAAGGAGTGTTAAGGTGAGAATAAATCTCCATAGAGGCGATGTTTGATCTTTCTCTCGGAGCTCAGACATTTAGAAATAAAGCCGAAAGTTAAAAGTCTAATAAAATATTTATTTCGGTACAAAAACAATAAATTCTGAATAATTACATTCTTTCTAATTAAATGCGACCGCTCCCGGTCAGAGCCAAACCACAAGAAAAATAATGGAAAATCAGGAATGCACACATGCGCATAAGATCACATCACGTGTCGTGTCCTGCTTGTAATGGAATGTACCATAAAATAGAATAGGGATGCATCACCCTGCATATACATACAACTGACAATATTCACTACGTGACAAGGAGGAATTTGTATGCAGATATACTGTTCAGGAAGGTAAATTTTTTTTTGAGAGGAGCTGATTGATCAGCAAGTGATCCTCCACTTCAACAAGTATTACATCAGCTCCATAGAGGTTCACTTCCTTTTAAAACCAAGAAAAGAAGAAAAGAAACCAGTCTCTCGAAAGCCCCAAGGAAACCTCAGAAATAGCAACCCTCAGAAAAAGCACTATCATTCATTCGGTGAACTAACGATATGTGAAGGGAGCCTTCTGGCTTTTTGTTAAGAGTTCAAAAGACATGACATAATAAAATGATGCCTCCCCCTTGCACAACGTCTTGTCAGGTTTCATAAAAGTGATAGGTGGCTGAGATTTTAGAAAGCCGTCTTGCTTTCCCCAGAACAAAAACAGCAAGTGTGTAGCAGTGTGCGGATTGCAGATTGCATGTGGCCTTCCATTTCCTTAATGTATCAGAAATTTCCACTGCCGAGAAACCAGTGCAAGTTTTTGAAGAAAGACTGAGATAAGGAGAAGCCATTTTGATTCTGTGGGACTTGATGCAGATTGATACAGATGATGATTGTCTGTCATTAGCGTTACGTACTGTGTGAGGTAGGTTTGTTCTTCATTCTCATTTCACGGGGCACCAAATGTACTCTGGTTGTTGGGAATCCCAGCACAGCTTATGAATGAGACAGGCTCAGGTTCAGGAAGCAATCAATATATACATAATAGGCAAAACAAAGCGCACACATGCACCTCTCAAACTTTGTGCAAAAGAGAAAGCTTGGCACTTGTTGCTCTTCTTACTTCTGCCTTCCAGGCTAACGTGTCAAACTGCACCTGCCAAAATCCTCTCTTCTGTCTAACTGTAAAGGGACAGAAGCCTTTTAGTCTTCTGCATCCGATCACATTTTGTCCCACTTACATTGGCAGCCTTATCCTTTGCTTGTGTACTTGTAATTCAGGCCTGGTCCAAACCTGCAGCAGAATGGGGGCGGTAGGAAAAAAACGGAGGTGATGCAGTGGATTGGACCTCTTCAAACTGCAGCTGGTGAAGTGCTAGTTTTGAATATTGCTCCATTAACAATAGAAACAACCCTCTGCAAACAAAGCTGGAGAAGTGAGCAAAGTTTTAATCAGATGGCTTCCTAAGAAGGTCAGTTTTCTTTTTGCATGAAACTATTTAGGCAAATAAGGGACACGGTGGCTCAGTGGCTAAGATGCTGAGCTTGTCGATCAAAAGGTCGGCAGTTCATTGGTTTGACTCCCTAGTGCCACATTACGGGGTGAGCTCCCGTTACTTGTCCCAGCTTCTGCCAACCTAGCAGTTCAAAAGCATGTAAAAAATGCAAGTAGAAAAATAGGGACCGCCTTTGGTGGGAAGGTATCAGCGTTCCGTGCGCCTTTGGCATTTAGTCATGCCGGCCACATGACCACAGAGACATCTTCGAACAGCGCTGGCTCTTCAGCTTTGAAATGGAGATGAGCACTGCCCCCTAGAGTCAGGAACAACTAGCACATATGTGCGAGGGGAACCTTTACCTTATTTAGGCAAATGGAAGTAAAAATCAGATAGGATTTACCCTACCTGTATGCAACTTATTTACCCTCCTGCTCCACCACCTGGGTTCCTATGTTTTGAAAATACTCTCAGTAGTACTCTCAAAACAGCCACTGGCACAAAAGCATCCATCCATCTTTATACTTAGCTAAACGTAGCTTTGCTAGGTTATTTTATTATCGAAACAATTGGAAACAAGTCTTGCAAGAGAGTTCCAGGTACATTTTTCTTTAGCTACTGAATGTTGTTATTATTCCCACTGTTTATTAGTTCTTTTGTATTAACATCATAGAGTAGGAAGGGGCTATCAAGGCCACCAAATCCAATGCCCTGCACAATGAAGGATTGAGATTGAAGCATCCCTGACAGATGGCTGACTGGCTTCTGTTTAAATGTACCCAATGAAGAGAAGACAAGCATGTCTTCGGGAGCTGGTTCTTCTCTATTGCTATGAAATTCTTTTTTGGCCTTGAGTCAGACTCTACCTTTTTATAACATCATACTATGATCTGCACTCAAGAATGACGGGGGGATGGATTTTGAGCATCATTGTGACATTTTTTTCAAGTATTTGAAGAGTATTATTATATCCTTACTCAGTTGTGTTCCTCTCAAGGTTCATTTTCCCCCATTTCCTCTCATCTCTCTTCATTGATATACATCCCCAGTCTCTAAACACCCTCATTGCTCTTTTCTGAACCTGTTCTACTTTGTATGAATCCTTACAGTGAGTGTGTCCAGGGTTCAAGATTTGAGCTTGGTCTGAGTAAAAGGCAATATAATAGAATGACTGTGCTCCATGATTTGGAAATTACATTGCTTTTGACACAGCCGGGAGCATAACTAGGATAGAATAGGCTCACGCTAAAGAAAAATATGGGTCTCATATACTGGGCAATTCTGGTGAGGACATGGTGAGCTAGCTGAATGTGTAGAGATGGCATTATGACCAAGATTGGCAGTCAGAGAGTGGATTCTGGCTAGCAAAATCACTCTGGAGAAAGATCATTAAACTGCCCAGATGTACTCCAGACAGTTACTCATTAATAGTAGACTGTAGGAACCAAGATTTTTGTGGTTGGCTGGGGAGTCAAGTATCTGGAAGTTGAGGGGTTCCAAGTAAACTCACAGCTGTAATATTGTTGTGGTCCGCCAGCGGCCTGTGCAGCTGGCAGCAGAGTTGGACAGCGAGGAGGCTGGTGTTGTGGTCCACCAGTGGCCTGTGCAGCTGGCAGCAGAGTTGGACAGCGAGGAGGCTGGTGTTGTGGTCCACCAGTGGCCTGTGCAGCTGACAGCAGAATCGGACAGCGAGGAGGCTGGGGATAAACCTAGGCCAGGCCTGGAGTTTAGAGAAGGCTCGGTGTCAGAGGCAGGGATTCAGCCAAGGCCTCCAGAACCTCCAGAGGCTGACATGAGTGAGGAAGAAGAACAGGAGGAGCCTGTTCTCAATGCGCACATGCGCAGAGCTGCCAAAAAGCAGGAATGGTTCCAGAGGAGAAGGACTACTCTGGAGTAAGGCTTGGGTATAATTGGCCCCTCCCATAGGCTATTTAAGTGACGAACACGAATGGGTGAGTTGCTGGAAGCAACTCCATTCATTTCCAGATCTTGTCTTTGCAACTCAAGCCTCCATTTTTTGTTCCTGTTTGAACTTGGCAAAGTTTCCTGCAAACTGTTCCTTGGCAGCTTGCCAAAGAAGAGCAAGGTGTGTGTGTTATCTGCTTTAACATGAAAGACTTTTAGTCAGACTTGTTTAATTTTGCTTGGACTTATGCGGACTGCTAATGACAATAATTAGCAGCCATTGAAAAGAAAAGACTTGCTTTAGTTTATTTGGACTTCGGAAGACTGCTAATGCAAACAATTAGCAGCTATTAACAATAAAAAGAGGTTTGTGAGATGCTGTTTGTACTGTGTGATTTTATCAGGAAGCCTAGGTCAGAACAAATATAGCCTATATGGACATAAATTCTTCTGAGCCTCATTTCTTAATCACTTTGGAATTACTTTTTTAAACTGCTTTTCAAATATTTTGAACTTTCAGAATAGCAAATTTTATGGCGTTCACCGAATGAGTTTCCTTCAATCCTTAGCAAAAGAAGTATGAGTTTAAGGATTTAAAAATTGGGGCGGGGAGGAATAAAAGGCAAAAGAGTGATTAGATTATTGTTTTTAGAAAGTTATAAACAGAATGGTAGTCTAGATGGATTTGCAATAAGATTTTGAAATTAATTATAAGAATTCTTCATGTGGGAAATGGTTGTTGTTTTGAATTCTGTGAGGAAAAATCATGATAGGATGAGCCTTTAAAGGTTGAACACTAGAGAGAACCAGAAGGAACTAAAAATTACAATTAAAAGAGAAGTACACTTAAACTCAAGTTGTTAACACGGAATGGAGCAAAATACTTTAAATTGAATATATTGAAAAATATTTCTGAATGATGGGCTCAGAAGTTAATTTTAAGAATGTCTGTCATTATAAATAGACGGTGTGTAAATGATGCCATGAACAAGAATGAAACAGATTTCAATCTGGATTTAGAAATGACAGGGTCCCAGAATGTTTGGAAAAATATGATAGTGGATATACAAATGAAACTGGTTGGTGTCTTCATAATAAAAGTGAGAAATGTGGTCCATGGACCACATGGTGAGAAAGTGGGCCATGCACCACATGGTGAGAACCACTAAACTATTGACAATGTTCTGCAGCTGCCACTGTCACAGGCATGGTCAAAAATAAATGCTTGATGAGATAGCAATATTTTCTATCATAAGATGTTGTGCAGATTTCTTTTTATAAAATCAAATTTCAATAAGGATTGTAATGAGACCAACTCTCTGGAAAGTAGTCTGACAAGGTGCTGCTGAATTTGTTGACTAGAAGTTCTTCAAGTGCATAGAGCAGTGATGGCGAACCTATGGCACGCGTACCACAGGTGGCACGCGGAGCCATATCTGCCGACACACGAGCTGTTGCCCTAGCTTAGCTCCAACGTGCATGTGCACGCCGGCCAGCTGATTTTCGGCTCACACGGAGGCTCTGGGAGGGCGTTTTCAGCTTCCAGAGAGCCTCCAGGGAGGCGGGAGAGGGCGTTTTTGCCCTCCCCAGGCTCCAGGGGAGCCTACTGGGCCCACCGGAAGTTGGGAAATGGGCCATTTCCGGCCTCCAGAGGGCTTCTGGGGGGGCAGGGGAGGCCATTTTCACCCTCCCCAGGCATTGAATTATGGGTGTGGGCACTCACGCGTGTGAGATAGCGTACGTGCACGCGCTTTCGGCACCCGAGGAAAAAAAGCTTCGCCATCACTGGCATAGAGTTTCTCATCAGAAGCTGATATCACGGTTGATGACTGTAGGGCATGAAATGTAGAAACTGCTTTATTCAGCCCTGCAGATCTATATTTTATCTGAGGGACTCCTATGTCCAGTATTGGAAAGAATACACTTATTTTAAATTAGACTTCTGCAGATGTTGGTGTTACATCCTCACAAAAGTCATCATGAAACTTCTTCACTTGGGGCATATGTCATTGTTGAAATTCTTGAGATAACTTTTGACATCTTGAAAATTATTGAGAGAGGTCTGGAGAAACCCTGCAAGTCTGCTTTGATCATTGGTTGTATCAACTGTAACAATTCTGAAATGCAGCTAGGAGATTCTAAAAATTTTGTAACAGCACAGTCAAAGGAAAACAGAACTTTAGCTCATCTCTCTTTCCAGGCTGAATGATCTCAGTCAGGATCTTGTAGACATCTTTGAAATGGAAATGAAGATCAAAGAACTTCATAACTCTTGCTTCACACAATGCCTTCAGCATAATTTTACACTGAGATGTCATACATATAGTAAATGGCATCCTTTGATTCTGTGTACAATGCAATTGTAAAGATTTCAGCAAAGTTTCTCACTTCTGCAAAGTCTTGCATAGTGTCATCCAGGATTAAATTAAGACTGGGGAATCTCTCTCTCTCTCTCTCTCTCTCTCTCTCTCTCTCTCTCTCTCTCTCTCTCTCTCTCTCTCTCTCTCTCTCTCTCTCTCTCTCTCTCTCTCATTCAGCTATAATTCTAGCTTAGATATTAGAACATAATTCACTTAAATATGTAGCTTTACATAGCTTTGGCTTTGTAATTTTGACATGTCTAATCTTTTACTCTCGATAGTAATATAGTGCTGTATGTAAATCTAGCTATTAATCTTCAACTTCCCCCAAATTTCCCAAAGGTTCCCTGGATCTTTAGGCTCCGGCCTTCACCTTGCAATCCTTAAATACATAGCAAACTACAGTTGTTTGCTGAGCTGATTTTCTTACCAGTATTGGATTGGATTGAATCCATAGTCACAAGGGCAAATGCAAATTATTTAACTGAGTTGATTTTTCTTACCACGATTTAGGTTGTGGTAATCTGTAATCACAGAGGAAAAACTTATATCTTTGATTCCCTTCCTGACAAAGTTAGAAAGAATGCTAATCCCTTTATTCTTTTTATTCCCCAGGACTTGGGTATTTTATTGCACCATTCTTCATACAAAACAACAGAAGAGGATCATGTTTTGCCAGAAGGTTAATAACTGAGAGAAAATTTCCACAGCATCCAACCAACCACATATTACGTATCTGCAATCTCCAGCCAAGGTCAGTGTGACATTGATGATTTTACCAAGTATTTACCTTCCAAAGCTGGCCTCTTTCTGGACAGCCCTTTCTGCCAGAATCAAGAATCATGTAACAGTGCAGAAGCCATCTGAGACTTCATGAGTCACTGTTTGGATCTATAAATTAACTACCACAACTACTAGTTATCCGGCTGAAAAAAACCAACCTGCTTAACAAAATAAATTTGTTCTGAAGCTGACAAATACAAAGCCATAGTTGTCAGGCTGATATATCAGTTTTGCTTTTTTTTAAAAAAGTTCTCTTATTGTCCGTTGAAAATGGGCCAAATGGCTCACACAGTCCATTTAACATAATCAACCTCTTTTTAATAACCACACAAGGATTCACTAAAGTGAGCACTGACTATAAGATACATACGAGAAGCCAAAATGCATGAGAAGTTTCTCTCCAAAACCCTTCATTGATTTCAACATGCACTTTGCTTTTCTCAACAAATCTGTGCACTGTGACTCAAGTGGCCCCTTTATTTTATAACAGCCAGGACAAGTTTTGCTTCATTGTGTGCCTAATAAACATGGTTATTATTTTTTTCTACTTGGATCGTCTGTATTCTCCACAATATGTCTTTGAAAATTGAGCCATCTTTGGGACCTTTGATATTTTCTCAACTTTTCCTTCTGTGTGCCACTGTAACATCTTGGCAGCTTCTTCTCACAACTACTATTTGAGTTGTCACTTTATAGCTCTTTATTGACATCTGTTAGGCACCCATATTTTTGCAGTCCAGTTGTGGAAGTCCAACTATGGTGGCCGTACCATCTGTTGGGTGGATCTTGATATAATGCCAGGCTTGCTCAATGGCTGGGCTACTGGATGGAACCGAAAACTGTTGGTGACTCATTGTGTTTGTAATCAGCTGTTGCTCCAAGATCTTTTTCTCAAGTATTATTGCCAAACTGGGTAAACTTAATCCTATCCCTCTGCATTTGTTTGCTGGCTAATTGCATAACATTGCATTTGTTTATGCCAAATTCCATTCTTTTATTTTCATCCAATTTCTCTAATCTACCCAAATTATTTCATTTTCGATTGGTTTCGTTTTACCCAGTTTTGTGTCTGATAAACATTCCTTCCTATAGTCTCTTTCTCAAGACCATATTCAACACATTAATGCATTTCCCAGAATCAGGAAAGTATATCTCCATAAATTGTGCTATTCCCACAAGTGATTCTGGGGCAGTGTTGCTGCCTTCAAACCATTTAATGCAGTGTTTAATGCAATGTAATTTCAGGGTAGGTAATCGGTGGGTTCTCTAGTATTCTTTCCTTTCTTACCAGCATGATCTTACTGGCAGAAAAGCCAACCACCAACTGCTTTTCTGAACATATGTGGCACATATATTATTATATATAGTATTTAACATTAATATTTATTACTTACTCCATGCTTCTCTTGACGGTATGATCAAGCTCCCAGAAGACGTGCAGGTGAGATGGGCGGATAGATATTTGATTAAATAAATAAATATGAATAATTCATATTTTGAGGTATGAAAGAATTTCATAGAAGCTGCCAGATCAAACAGAGGTTCAATATGCTGATGTCAAATAATCCACACTCTCCCAAATCTGTCTGAGTGATTGGAACCGTTGCTTTGGAATACAAAGCAAACAAGACTGAACCACAGAGGTTTTAATGCTATTTTGTGCCTGTAGATCTTTTTTCCCTCTCTTTCTGGTGAATGGGACTGTGAATTGTTTTTGGTTATGCAAAGAGCCTCTTTTCTCTCCCACCACCATTCCACAATATGTGCAACATGCAAATATGTGTTTCATGCTTACTATACTTTGCAATCTGCTGATCATGCTCGTGCATGCACATACCACATACAGCATACTCTCAAATGATAGCATTTCTGACGGCCAGATCTATTGATGTTTGAAGTTTGTTACTTTACTGTAAAGGGGGGGGACCTTGCAGTCAAGGACAAAATGGCCATGCAGGCATTGGAGGATAAGGAGATGCAGGCCAATTGAAACTAAGCAGATTATTGCCTTAACTGTGGGTTATCCACAAATGTATCCCTGAAACACTTTGGATTTTCTGCATGGAAGCTTTTCTGTTGGGACAGATAAGGGTGACTTTATGCTGCTTTAGCAATGGGCTGGGCATGAACTGGAAACAACATCATGAGAATGTGTCCCAAAAATAGTTGGTTATGTGTTTTCATGCCACAGCAAGAAAGATATAAGTCCTATTTTTTATGCAAGTCATTCAACTCAATCCTACTTTCCAGTTTGAGCCAGAAACACTGATTGTTCTTTGCTCACAAGCTTCAAGCTATACCACCATTTAATTATTATGCATCCAACCCACATTTAACTACTTGCTAAATACTTCATCACGTGCTTTGTTAAAATCAAACAACATTGCATTTACAGCATTTCCACTGTCTACTAAGGAAGTGATCCATTTGAAGCTGAACAACTTTTTCAACTTCCAACTATAAGGGTTTTTTCCCTCTTAACTTCTGTAATACAAGCCTATTTATTATTTGTCTAAGGGAGAATGTCTGTGAAGCCCTTAGTACTCACTAGGGGCCTTGATCTTGTATAGTGATCTATACCACTATGGTATAGTGTCTCCTGATTGATCAGGGGGTTGGAACTCCAAGATTCCTTCCAACTGTGTTATTCTGTTATTTCTGTTATTCCTGAGTATAGATGGTATAACTCCAGGGGCAGGTTGCTTACTTACTGGTGCCAGTGCGCTGTGCACGCATCTCCATGTTTCAGGCGCATGCACGCTCGCTATGCATGCATGCGCCCTCGCATGATTTTGCTTCTGCGCATGCGCGGAAGCAAAATCGCACCAAAATCTCGCGAGGGGACACGTGCACGCGCAAGATTTTGGCGAGATTTTGCAAAATTGCCCAAAAATTCACCGAAAAAGATGGTGACGTGCGGGACAGACCGGCGGAGAGGGCTTCGGAGTGGTCATGTGCAAATTGCGCAATCGGCCGCTTTCTACCAGAGCTACATACTGAACAGCTCCGGCAGGAACCCACCTCTGTATAACTCTCATTACAGAAAAGGCTCAGATCCTGCAGAGATGGGCTAAATACTTTGAAACCCTCCTTAACCAACCATCATCCTCAATTATGAATGAAGAGTGGATTCCCCAGGTTGATATCAATAGTGCCATGGATGTCCTATTGGTGGTAGCTGAAGTCATGGAAGTTGTCAGCAGCCATCCAGTGGCAAAGCCCCAGGGCAGACACTATTTCCACAGAGATATACAAAGTTGGTGGTCCAGTATTCACTGAGTTATTCCAGTCTTTCTGCGAGCAATGATCCATTACTCGGGAACTTAAAGATTCATCCATTGTACACCTCTACAAGAGGAAAGGCAATAGTCAAGCACTGAGGAAACTTTGGTGCTCCCCATAGCAAGAAAAACCCTTGCAAGAGTTCCGTTAAATCATCTGGGCACTTATCTGGAGTTGGGCTTAGTGTCAAATCACAGTTTGGTTTCTGCAGTGGTCATGTGACTATTGACATGATTTTGCCATATGCTCACTTCAAAAGTGTCAGCAGCAGAATCATTTATTAGTGAGATTTATATACTGCCTCATAGTGCAAGCAATCTCTAAGCGGTTTACACCATTAAGCAATGTATATATTTACATTGCCCCCAACAATCTGGGTTCTCATTTTACCTACCTCGGAAGGATGGAAGGCTGAGTCAACCCTGAGCCAGTGAGATTTGAACAGCTGAACTCAAATGATCATAGTCAGCTAAAGTAGCCTGCAGTACTGCTCTCTAACTGCTGCGCCACCTCGGCTCAATCATGAACTCAATACTGTCAGCCAACAAATCTTGTGAAGAATCATGACCGCCCTGCCAAATTTATTCAGATGATACTCCAGTTCCATAATGGCCAAGTGCTGAATCAGGGAGAATTAGGGCGAATCCCTAAGGCATTCCCAGCCAGTAATGGTGTTAAACAGGGCTGTGTCTTACACCCACACTATTTAATGTGATTTTTACAGCCATGCCAATTGATGTCTTTCTGGACAATGAGGCTAGAATTAGCCTCAAGTCCACCATGTGGATGGGAAACTATTCACCCTGAGGAGCCTTCAAGCTATTGCCAAAGTAAAGAAAACTGTCCAGGGAGACTTCCTTTTTGCCCATGACTGTGCCCTGAATGCTGGCTCAGAGCCAGAGATGCAAGCCAGTAGGGACAAATTCTCTAGAGCTTGTGACAACTCACCATCAATATTCAAAAAACTGAGCTTGCTCCTCATGCACTATACACAGAATTCAAAATCACAATCAAAAGGCAGAAACTACAGACAGTGGGCCAGTTCATTTACCTTGGCTACACCCTCTCATGAGTAGTGACCATTGATACAAAAGTCTACTGCAGATCGGTCATCACAAACATTGCTTTCGGTAGACTGCCTTTCCACTGAATGGGAACATCAAAAAAATAGCACAACAACAAATTGAAGGGCTATTAAATGATGGTACTCACTATCCTTTTCTATGCCTATGAAACATGAACTATGTATCAAAGACATAAAAGATAGCGTAACTATTTCCACATGACTTGTGTTCACAGAATATTAGGCATCAAATGGCTAGATAGAGTATCAGACAGTGAAATTCTCTTTAGGACAAGCTTACTATCAATTCACACACAGATAATGGAAGCACAGACCTGCTGGGCAGGTCATGGTGTCCATATGTCAGATGAGTGCATACCCAAGCAGCTTCTTTTTGGAGAACTCTGTGCTGGAAAACATTCTCATCAGGGGTGGGTTGTGGATCGTTTTGCTGCGGGTTTGCTCAGGGTCGCGCCGGAGGCAAAAAAGCAAAAATGAGCTTCTGCGCATGCGCAGAAGCAAAATCCAGGATGGCGGTGCCCACGGACCGGCACCAGCAGAACTGGCTCCGTGACATCATCACTGCTTTACTAACGGTTCTAAAGAACCGGTTAGAACTGGTAGGAACCCACCTCTGATTCTCATGGAGGACAGAAGAAATGTTTACAAAGATACATTAAAGAGCTCTTTAAAATTGCTTTATCTAGAGATGACTACCTGAGAAGAACCGGCAGAAAATCATTCTACCAAGTATGGCCCCATCCATAAGGCCATCAAGCTTATGAAGTAAGGCAGGGGTCTGCAACCTGCGGCTCCGGAGCTGCATGCGGCTCTTTGGGCCCTCTGCTGCGGTTCCCTGTCACCCTGTCATGGCAGAGGGATGAAAGAGCCATCATCCTGTCACAGCAGTGGCATGGCCGGAGCCTTAGTGCGGGAGCAAAGCGCTCTTCTACTTGCCTTTGTGTGGCAACAGCATTCCGCTTTCGTTGCGGTACATTTGCTGTTGCCCCCAGCAAAGAGGGTTGGGAGAATGGATCTTGTGGGGTGGGGGCCATCCCTCAAGCCTGGCTTTCCTCCTCCCTTGTCGGCGGGGCCAAGAGAAAGAAGGTGGCGGTGTGGGGAAGTGCTCCCCTCCCCCACCGATCACCAAGCACAAAAGCCCAGTGTGGGAGGAAGATGGCCCAGCAGAAGCGGCCCCATTGGCAAGTTGGACGGCAGAGAGGCCTGGCCCGATTCTTGCTGCAGAACACTGTTCGCCGCCTCTGAAACACGCCACTTTCTGTTTCCTGTTCCTTCTCCGGGCAGCGATAGCTGGGGCCGTGGGGGGGGTGTTATGGCTCTCTCTCTCTCTCTCTCTCTCTCTCTCTCTCTCTCTCTCTCTCTCTCTCTCTCTCTCTCTCTCTCTCTCTCTCTCTCTCCCCCCCCCTGTCTCTGTGTCTCTTCTCACTCTCGGAAAGCTCTGCGTGCTCTCAGGCTCTTCGCTACCCATTTTTCTTTCTTCCTTTTGGAAATCCAGGCTGGCTGAGGAATGAGTGCAACCCATGGTGGACGCTTCACTCCCCCCCTCCTCTCGCAATCCCCTGGCCGGCTGTGAGAGAGAGATAACAAACAAACAAACAAACAAACAAACAAACAAACAAACAAAACACAAGGAGCCACAAAACCTGGGTAGGTGTGGCTGGGGGGGGTCATGTGACTGGGTGGGAGTGAGTGATGTCAAGTTGGCCACGCCCACCCAGGTTTTGTGGCTCCCGTTTTGTTTTCTGTGGGAAATGGGCCCAAGTGGCTCTTTGGGTGTTTAAGGTTGCAGACCCCTGAAGTAAGGCAAAGTGCAAAACAACAACATAAGCACAACCTGTGCAAGTCTAGAGCCATCAGTGTAACAACTGCAGTATCTACACGTTTGCCTAACACTGGCCGGGACATTCCCTGCCTGAACTAGCCTGACCAATCATCTTTGGATGGCCACATTTAATTTTAATGGGACTTCATCAATGGCAATGGATACACAACACTACAATTTGCTTTTTAAAAGTCATACATACATATATATACTGACACCCACACCCACATACTCGCACAGTTACATTGAATTTTAGTTTTCCTTAAAAGCAAAAACTGTACCATAATTCATGCTGTTTCCCACTTTCTTAACTAGGTGTTCCTGACTGATTAATAATAAGTCAAGTACAAATGATCTTTTGTTTGCCTTTTTTCACCCTCTGAAGGAGAACGTTATCAGCAAGACAAGTCAAACATTACCTGGAATGATGTGATTTGTAGAGTGTCCAAACAGATGTCATGATAATTAAAGTCTTTCATCACTACAACTGCACACATCTTTTTGTAATGCAATTTGCTTTTGGAAGGCATCATCCTCGTCTTCATCTTGGTTAGCTGTGTGATAGTAGATATCAAAACCAGAATTTTTTTTGTTGTTTTTGTTCCTCTGCTTATTTTCATATTGCTTTTTCTCTAGAAAGGGCTCTGAGTAGTATATAAAAGCAAATACAGTTTTTGATTCATGATGTTGGACCTACATATTTCCCATCTTTATTTTGCTATTCAGAATTCTATTTTCTCTTGTGTCACATTCCTCTAGTAAAGACATGCCACAGTGCTGTCCTCCACATACATACATTATGTTTCTCCAGTTAAATGAATATCTAGAATTCCCAAATATCTACAAATAATTCATCATAAAAACTCCTAAGACTTGTCCAGACAGGATTTTGTAATTTGACTGATAGTAGCTAGTTTTGTACACTGGTTCCCAGCTGATAATATTCCTTGGGTATGATCCCACCACTTCTAATTGTTTCATTATTCCCCTCCATAACTGATTTAATATATGCAGGTTTTTATTTAAAATAACTCCATGGGAAAACATTGGCGAACTACAAATACCAGGCATTGTCATCTGAATTCCCACAGTAAATTCCCACTGTAAATGGGAATTCCCACTGTAAATGAAGCACTGAAAGTTACAAAAAGACAAGTTTACACAATGTGTTCTAGTGAGACAAGCCTGTAACAGGGTATTATGAAATCTAGTCATAACAATCAAATCTAAAAATATAATGCAGCAAATGTCATAGAATTCCCCCAATCTGCCCAGCCTTTTTATCCTGGATCAAATAACCCAAGAACTTGGTTTTGTACATCACTGAGCTGATGAGGAGAAGAGAAGGAATAAGGGGATTGCTGATTAGCCTCCATGGCTAATAACTAGATGAGACTGATTCACAAGCATAGTCTCTCTCTCCTGCAAGACAGAGTACTAGTCCTACTGGACATCCTCTTACCCCAAGAATTACTAATTGGTCATCCTTTCCCAATGAACAACTTCCTCTAGGCAAAATATAAAGCAATTTCTTCTCAATAAAACTAACATCTCACTTTAAATCCCACAACAACACCAAATCAGACTCAGAACAGAGCTGGAAGGGACCTTGGAGGTCTTCTAGTCCAATTCCCAGCAAGCAGGAGACCCTATACCAGTGGTGGCGAACCTTTTTCGGCTCGCGTGCCAAAAAAGGGGGGGGGCGCGCGCTCGCGTGCCCACACCCATTCCCTCCCCCCCACGCATGCGCACAACACCCCCCATGCTGCCCCCTGCGCATGCGCACACACCCCCACCCCCGCACAAAGGCTTACCGGAGCCTGGAACGACAAAACCGGCAAACCGGAAGTGCGAAAAAACACACTTCCGGTTTGCCGGTATGATGTTTTTTGCACTCCGGAGGGTTCAGGGAAGCTCCCTGAAGATCCGGAATGCAAAAAACTACAAAACGGACAAACCGGAAGTGCGGAAAAGTGCACTTCCGGTTTGTCCGTTTTGTAGTTTTTTGCATTCCGGAGCTTCAGGGAGCTTCCCTGAACCCTCCGGAGTGCAAAAAACAGCACACCGGCAAACCGGAAGTGCGTTTTTTCGCACTTCCGGTTTGCCGGTGGGAACTCTCGCGTGCCGGCTTCTATGGCTCCGCGTGCCACCTCTGGCACGCGTGCCATAGGTTCGCCACCACGGCCCTATACCCATGATGGCGAACCTATGGCACACTTGCCACAAGTGGCACGCAGAGCCATATCTGAGGGCACGCGAGGCGTTGCCCTATGTCAGCTCCAGCTTTCCTGAAGCCTGGGGAGGGTGAAAAACGGCCCAACGGCCCGACCAGAAGTTCGTTTCCAAACTTCTGGTTGGGCCGTTGGGTCCATTTTTCGGCCTTCCGGAGAGCAGGCGGGAGGTCATTCCTGAAGCCTGGGGAAGGCGAAAACGACCTCCCGCCTGCTCTCCGGAAGGCCGAAAATCAGCTGGAATCCGTTTTTCGCCATCCACAGACTCCTGAGGCTTCGGTGAGCCCTGTGCGCATGCGTGGGGGGAGCGCATGGGGGAGAACATTGCATTATGGGTGTGGATATGCGCTTGCGTGCTATTGAGCGCACGCGCACCCTTTTGGCACCCGAGCAAAAAAAGGTTCATCATCACTGCCCTATACCATTTCAGATAGGTGGTTATCCAGTCTTTTAAAAAAACCTCCAATGATTAAACACCTACAACTTATGAAGCCAAGCTGTTCCACTGGTTATTTATTCTCACTGTTAGTTAAATCAAATCAAAGACACTTCTAAATTTTTATTCCAAAGCAATCACCAAAATCCCTAATAAAGTCTATCTAAGATAACAACAACAACCAAAATCAAACAAAACTAGAAATACTACAATAATGTGAGCAATTGTATATTTAGCAGGTTTACCTCCAATAATAATCTTGGCCCATTTTAAGGGGTTCTTACAAAGGTTTACAGTGGTACTTTTGGTATTCAACTGCCTTGAAACTCATCAAATTTGGTACTCAATGCATTTTGACATGAATATTTTGTCCTGGAATTCATTGTTTGTTTGGTAATCAATGCACAAGCTAGAATGTCTCAGTGTCGAGACTGCCTTGTGACTCACTACATTACTCCTTATGGGAAAAATATGTGTCTGATACTCATCATTTTTGGTACTCATCATGCCTCCCAAAACCAATTAACACTGAGTACCGAGGCACCACTGTAATGAGATTGTATGTGCAAAGCAAAGCATTTCTAAAGCTAAAACTCAAGTTTTAAATATGACAAAGGTGCTCTAAAAATGTTAAGAGACATGAATCAGAAAAGTGACCACAAAGATCCATTTAAAATATTTTAATATGAAATTGTCAGGCCATTAACCTAATCATTTAACAATATCTGTCAGGGAGGGAGGGCATGTTGTGAGCATGCTCTGCTTTAGTATTCTTAATTCATGAGATCAAATATTTTCCAGGGATGGATAGATGCCAGGCGCAGCTTAACTCGTTCCTGATTCAGTAGTAAAATGTCAAATGTCTCATTATAAGTTGGAAGAATTTACTAATTTAATTTCTTATAAATCTTCCACTAGAAAGAAAAAGGACCAGTGATTAATCATCATGGCTATGGAAGTTTGTCAAGAAAATGAGTTACATCACCTTGCTTGCTAGTTCCAGATGCTTAAAAAAGCCTTTGCCCTCAAAGCTGACTGCTGTCCAAGAGTTAAAATAAGATTAGTGATGTGGTAAACTCTAGGGGACATGGCCTGCAGGGCAAGGACTAAATAAGTCTCCCTCTGCCCTATATAGTGACAATGAGTTGGCCAGGATCCTGGCCAAAGGTTACCACACAGCCTGCATTCCATGACAAACTAGATACTAGATCATGTGCCCAAGAGAAACCAGGAGCTCGGAGACTGTGGATTTCAAGAAAAGCAAAAGCTACATAAATTGCTCTTCCTGGATTATGCCTATAACTGCAGTTTATATGACCAAAGATACATTGCTTGATAGTGTGGACAATAAAAGACAAGGCTCCATTCCCTAGCTTCTCACAGTTTCCTTGCTTTTGTATTAATTCTACTTTAAAAAAGAGAAGGTTCAGTTAAAAGGATGGGGGAGGAAGGCTTGGGAATATCCATTTTGAGCAATTTATCTGAATCCGCACCAGGGGCGGGTTGCTCACTTACCGATACCGGTGCCCTGCGCGTGCATCTCCACATTTGGTATGCTCACGTGCGTGCTACGTGCGCATTTCCCCTTGAGCGATTTTGCTTCCGCGCATGCATGGAAGCAAAATCTCACCGAAATCTTGTGAGGGGATGCGTGTGCGATTTCAGCGTGATTTTGGCGTGATTTCGGCATGATTTCGGCACGATTTCGGCACAATTTTGCTTCCACACATGCACAGAAGCAAAATCTCGCTGAAATCTCATGTGCGCGTCCCCTCACGAGATTTTGGCGCAATTTTGCTTCAGCACATACACAGAAGCAAAAAAGCCCAAAAATTCATGCACTCACGCGCGTCCTACATGCACATGCCTCCTTGCGCGATTTTGCTTCTGTGCATGCGTGGAAGCAAAATCTCGCTGAAATCTTGTGAGGGGACACGTGCACGATTTTGGCGCGATTTTGGCATGATTTTGGCATGATTTTGCTTCCGCGCATGCGCAGAAGCAAAATATCGCCGAAATCTCACATGCGCATCCCCTCATGAGATTTCTGCGCAATTTTGCTTCCGTGCATGTGCAGAAGCAAAAAAGCCCAAAAATTCTCAAAAAAAGGTGGCGATGCGCGCGACGGACCAGCGAAGATGGCACTGGAGCGGTCACACGCAAATTGCGCAATTGGCCGCTCCTACCGGAGCTACGCACCGGACCGCACCGCACCGGTAGGAACTCACCACTGATCCGCACCATGTATTCTTAAAAGACACTCACACAGTATAATTCCTATTCTGTGCCCCAATTTGAGAATAATCCAAACCAAAGTAAGCACTTGTACATTCCAATTATTAAAAGTGGAAGAGTGTTTATTAAAATGAAAGTAATTTAAGCACATAAGCACAAAATGGTCTAATCTGGTCATTGTTAATTGTTCAAAGTAACCTTGTTTTAGCCTTATCTGATAACTTTTTTTCAGCCTTAATATACTTTTCTTGTATTTGTTTATTCTTTCTTTTCTTTTCTTTTCTTTTCTTTTCTTTTCTTTTCTTTTCTTTTCTTTTCTTTTCTTTTTTCTTTTTTCTTTTTTCTTTTTTCTTTTCTTTTTTCTTTTCCTTTCCTTTTCCTTTCCTTTCTTTTCTTTTCTTTTCTTTTCGCAAAGTAATATGCCTATTACGTGCAAAAACGTAGACAAGAGTGTAAGAGCAAAAGAGAAATGTATCCTTCCAGAAATAAACAGAAGGACACAGCTTATCCCATTTGAGCCAGGCAAAGCCCACCTGCAGTGATTAATACAGAAAGGAAAATATCAAACTCTGACTCATTTACTCTATTACAGTGCAGCCTCCTAAATCACAAATAACACATTTTTAAATGTAGGGCTTTTTATTGGAAACTTCTGAAATCATATTCCTTTCTTGCCCCATTGCAAGCAGAACCCATAGTTTGTAGAAAATGTGTATTACTATTTTTTCTAATTCACAGATGTCAGCGAGCACAACAAATGACAACACATGGGTGATGTTGCATCATATCATGACTTATAAACTTGTATCAGACTCTAGGGCGCCAATACATAATAATGGCATTTGCATGGTGTCATTGCATACATATATCATTTTGCTGTCATCAATCAGTACTGCTATCCAGTCATACTTCCTGTGATTAACACAGTTGCACAGAACAAATAAATTGCTAATAAAAATCTCATAATAAACATGTGAGGCATAACTATAACCCTATACATGATTACAATGAATTAAGCTCAGTTAATCCCATAGCCATTTTTTCTCATGGCATAGGTGGTATTATTTAGGAAGATGTTGAAGGAAGCTATTTTGTAGGGCATTTACTTATTCATTTATTTTAATTTTACAACAAAGTCAGCCTGCAACAATTCAGGATTTATCTGATTTGATGTCCTGGTTGCATTGTTTTAAGATAATATTGTAAACTACTAGGAGTCTATTGAGGGCAGCATTCTAAGGCAATGATAGATTAAGTCAATAAGCTCAACCACTAAACCAAATTGAGTTTTAGAACCATTACATTTTGAATTTAAAAAGGCATCATATGATCAGCTAGCATAAAGTAGGAACTCCATTAATTAGGGGAGAAAAAGAGGGGAGAAGAATTTTCCAGGTATCTGATCATTTCTTTATTCTCCAGCATCTGTTGAGAGTAGACACAAAAAGCTGTAAAGCCTAGAAGCCTTGCCCTCACTCAATTTTGTTGTGAGTACACAAAACATCCTGTTATGCCAGCAGATGTCATCATTGCTTTTGCTCCCTGGCATTCTCTTCCATTATAACTTTGGCACCCAGTATAAACATGGCCAAAGCCTAACTGTGGAAGCCGTTGTAGAACAGCAGTTTGCATTAGATATTTGGACACATTGGAGATTTTCCCACCTCCAAAACTATTGTTAAAACCTTATCTGGAGACTGAGTATCTTACGTGTGGCGAGACAATCTAGTGTTCCCATTCTTGCTTGGAACTATTATTTTAACATATTGGATCTTACTTGTGGAAACTGCTTCTCTCTATCTAGTCATATGCTCCCTAAACATTTTGCAGTAAGGAAGTAGATGATATTACTCCCACGTTGTAGATAAAGTTAGAATAAATCTTGTTGTCTAGCCATGCTGGAACTAGTTATATGATGTTGAGCCAGTTCATCTTCAGTTAAAAACAATAGTAAAAAAAATATATTCTGTTACATTTGTGCTTCCTTCATACAAAGCGAAGTTGTGGTAAAGGCTTGGGGTTTTTTTGCATACCATATAGCTGAAACTATCCCTCCTTCCCTGTAATCCACCCTTATCTAGAACTGGTTGTTAAATCAGGTTTAGGAGATAGGAAATGGGATGCCTCTTTTGGCTGCTCCTGTTCACATTGGGTGTCCTTCAATGTTAAGTTGTTTTTCTCTCCTGCAGTTTAGGTGAACCTAAGGCTTATGATGCTGTATTGCTTCCAAAGAGAGGGTGAATTCATGAATATTTGACAAATGATCACGGTTCTGGGATTTCAGTTGCTATGGGAGGGAAATATTATTCTGGTCTCAAGTGGCAATTTATAGGTTCATCTGGAATTCAGATACTGTATTTTGCAAACAAAAGAACTTTGACAGACTGCTGGGGAAGCATCTTTGGCCAAAAACAGGGGGGAGAGCTTAATTACCCGCCAGGGCATTCTCCAAAGGAGCAAACAGGATAACTACTTGTGCCCCCAGGCTATCATATTTTTTTCTTTGTCTCTTTAAAGCACCTTTCGGTCTCCAAGATTGGGAGCTACTGTTTAGAGGTGGTTGGCCATTATTAATTCATTTTATAAAATGTTTTCAGGTTGCATGAAAGGCGAGAAGCCCATTAAACAAGTCAAATATATCCTGCATTTGGCAATAAAACAACAAAAATAAAAGCAAGAGCTTGTGTGTGTGTGGGGGGGGGCAGAAGCTTCAGCTACAGTTGCTGTGTACAGACACATTTGAAGAAATGGAATTCTGCATAGATACTATATCGACTTATCTTAAGGTGGAAGTAGCAACTCAGAAGAACAAAAACCAAGCTGCCCAATTTGAAAGAAGCTGCCTAACATCAAACAGAAGGCAAAAAGTAACGCGTAATAGAAGCATAACTACAAAATTGCAGTTTCTTGTTACATTTTTCCATCACCAAATAGTGACAGATTTGTGGGTTTGCATTTCTATTTATTGAGTGTAAAAGTACCATGCCTTCTTGACTAGGCTCCAGAAAAAATAACTGACATATCTGTGGATTAGAGTCAGGGGTGGGTTCTAACTTACCTCGCCGCCGGTTCGCTTCCTCCTGCGCTGCGTGGCTGTACTGCGTGGCTGTGCTGCATGGCTGCGCTGCGTGGCTGTGCCGCATGGCTGTGCTGCGTGGGCACGCACGTGCTTCGCGCACCTATGCGCAGTGCTGAAAATTCCAAAAAAATTCCCCCCCAGAAAAGCCAAAAACAAGATGGTGGCACCTGCGCAGTGCCGGAAACTCGGCTTCTGTGCATACGCAGAAGAAGAAAAAACAGCAAAAAAATTCAAAAAAAATCCAAAATTCCCCCCCCCCCAAAAAGATGATGTTGTCCACGGACTGGCACCAACAGAACTGGCTCCATGACATCACCAATGGTTTGCTACCGGTTCTATAGAACCAGTGCGAACCGGGAGGAACCCACCTCTGATTAGAGTCTAATTGTGCAAACTTATCCTGGTAAGTAAAAGTAGAGTAAGAGTCTTAGCTGTTCCTGTTCTGGGTCTTATCTTCGAAACATGTGAACAGTATCTTCCCCTGATTCTCTGGGAAAAGGAGATTGACAGTAATAAAAACAAGCAATTAACTACAGACTCCATAATAAAATTATGCAACTGGACTTTCAGGGGTATGCCAGGATTCACACTCCTGAATTCAATACAAATAAATAATGGAAATAAATAAATAAATAAATAAAAAAATAAATAGATAAATAAAAAAGAAAGAAAGAAAGAAAGAAACTAAATATGAGGTATATTGCATTTAAATTTAATAACATTAAATACAGTTAATATGATTACACTTCAGTGATTAATAATTTCCCCTTTATGCCGCAACAAGTCTTACACTACAATAACAACATTCAGAGCCCTCTGGAGTTGGGGCACACCTAAGATTTTTGTGAGGTTCAGTATATGCAGTCCTGGAGCCTCAGCTCATGCCCTTGGGTCTTGTGGCATACAATATGATTCCACCCAGAATTGAAAAGAATCCACTAATTTGGAAGCACCAAAATTAATCTGTGAAACTTCCCAAGGCTGGCACAAAATATGTAGAGAACTTTCTCAGATATTTGAGCAACATGCTAGGGCTTGTATCATCAAACAGTTACGTCAGCCATTGCTGTCTTTGAGCAGTTTGCAATTGATGTGAAGTTTGTACCATCTGTTAGTTCAAATCCAGTGCCTTCTTTTCCTGTATTTTCCTATATTTTTGTGACAGGATGTCACACACACACACACACACACACACTAACTCACTAACACACACACACACACACACACACACACACACACAAACACACACAAACACACACACACACAGAGGAGTTCTTACTTCTGATTCTTATCCTAATTAATGATGGTTGCATGTTTCAGAATAGTGATCAGTTAGCAACTTAGCATTATTAGTATGAATTCAAAGAGTGCAGGATATTCATATTCAATGCTAAACTAGTAGCCACAAAGTATTTGGTAACATAAATGGCCTTGTCTCAAAATGGAGCATCGTATAAACATATGGCATGAAGCACCTTGTCAAAGCAAAACCAAATATTTAATATAGGTCTAATAGATGCCTTTCCCCCCACTATATCACTACAGGTAGTCCTTGACATAATGAAGATTGCTCCTTACATTTGGATGTTGTAATAGCTGTAAAATGGGTCAGCCACCAATTTAATGACCTTATGTTTGCAGTGCTTGTTAAGTGAATCCACAGACATTAAAACAAATAAGCTAAAAAATATTGGACTCAGATTCAGACATGGATAGGAAAAATGGTGAAGCAAAATATAGAGTTAAAACCTGAGATATTCTTGTTAGGCCTTTTGCCTGAGAAATTCAACAAAGAGGACACATATTTAATTGTACATGTGATAACAGCAGCTAGAATTGCATATGCACAAAAATGGAAAGGAGCCAAGATTCCATCGGAAGAAGAAACATTAAGGAAAATTTTGGACTGTGCGGAAATGAATAGATTGACAATGAAAATTAAAGTTAAGGAAGATTCAGAATATTATAATGTTTGGATGAAATTCTATGATTGGATAGAAAGTGAATATATTTAGAAATTGAATTAGAATGATTTTAAAATTAAAAGCTAGGAAGTGAAGAATAAATGGAGTAACCCAGATGACAAAAATAGAATTTTAAGGGGGTAGCGTTAAAATAAAAGTGTATACCTAGAGTAAAGGACAATGGTTATAAATATGATATAAAATAAAAGAGAAGAGATATTGATAAGTAATGGTAATAAACTATCAGTCTGTTAAATATCAGAGATACTAGAATTAGAAGCACTCAGAGAAAGGTTTTAGAGTGGGAAAGAGGAAGTAGGCCGGAGAGTCGAGGGTGGCTGTGGGAAGAGGAAGGTAGGGGGAGAGAAGGGGTAAGAAGGTAGATAGAGAAGGTGGTGATAGAGGGAGGGGAGAGTAAAGGGAAAAAAGAAAATACAGACTGATATTTTGTAGCATGATATAGAAATGTGTAATTATATATGTTTTTATGTATTGTAAGGTATATGCATTGATATATGTATGATTAATGTGGAGATAATTTTTTTAAAAAAAAACAAATATCACAGTTGTTAAACAAACCAATGGGTCACTATAGGTGCAGTTTTGCCAAAAAATGAAGTAAGTACCATTTTTTGGCAAAACCATAGTAAAAGATTATCATGTGACTATCGGATGGTCATACAGCTGTAAATGTGACCATATTGTCAAACACCGGAAGTTGAGACATATGACTGCAGAGGGAGCCTGACTGGAATCCAAATTGTAAGTGGCTTTTTTTTTGTATCAGGCATAACTTTGAGCAGTCACTAAGTTAATTCTTGACCTACCAAGTACCAGTCAAGAATTACCTGTGTGGTATTTTAATAAGCACCTAGTTGGCTCTCTGCGTTAAATTGGGGTAAGCAACCTACATTGAAATGACCATGGTCACTTCCTTTGGTACCTGTTTGACTTCTTGTACCATCTGACTTTTGAAATTAAAAAAATACTTGTTTATATATATATATATATGCTTAACTTTTAGATTATGTTTAAAAGGTTTTGAATAACGAGGAGTTAAAGAACTAGAGAAATTTTGAAATTAATAATCTGTTAGTATAGTCTAACTTTATGCTTATTGAATACTATACACTGTGCTTTTTCTGGGAAGTCAGGGGGGGAGGATGGGGGGAGGGGAGGGGTCAGGGGGGAAGGGGGGGTGAAAAGAGAAAAATGTACTCTGTACTAATAAAACTTTTTGAATAATTTTTTTTTACTTTTTTTTAGAGCAAAAGAACATCTTTTTTACTCATCTTTTTTTACTCATCAACTGTTGATAGTATCTTCTAAATGTGTGTGTGTGTGTGTGTATTTCTGTGCTTTTTTACACTCCCGTAAGTTCTTTTTCATGTTCTTGCATGTTGCTCTTTTCAGCCCCTACTTTATGAATTCCTAACTTGAATGGTGTCTGCGCAAGCGATATTAGTTGCGATCTGGTTAAAATGGATTCTGGTCGTTGTTGCCCAAACATTTGTTCTAGCCAATTTTTGGCTGATCTTGAAAGCTCAGAAGTGTTGTTCTTGGCTATGGCTTGACTGAGGTATCAGCCGGGAATTCCAAAGTTGGCAAATGTGACTTGTGCAGGCACATGCATAGAGAGATAGCAAAAGGTGCTTACCAAGCAGCCACGCCTGCCTTACAAAAATATGCGGCTATTTTGATGCTTCAAAGAGAGGTACTTTGCAAACCACATCAGAGCAAAGCACATTGTATACATGCAGACATGTAGCAAAATATGACTTATGTTTCCAATAGGAGGCCCTTTTACATCGCCTACAGATTATACTGTGGGTACGAAAGCAGGGGTCTCCAACCTTAGCAACTTTAAGACCTGTGACTTTAACTCCCAGAATTTCTCAGCCAGCATGGAGAAGTTGAAGTCCACAGGTCTTAAAGTTTTCAGAACAGAACAGAATAATAGAGTTAGAAGGGACTTTGGAGAACTTCTAGTCCAACCCCCTGCTCAAGCGGGAAACCCTATACCAGGGGTGGGTTCCACTTACCTTCATCACCGGTTCGCATCGTGATGTTTCGCGCGTGCATCCCCTCGCACGATTTGGCTTACGCACATGCTCAGAAGCAGGAATTAGTCCGAAACACAGCTGAGGAGCTCATCAGCTGTGCTTTTTCGGCGAAGAAATAAAGGACAGAATGCACCCGCGGGTGGGCGGGCGGGCCCTTTTTCAAGCCGCGGAAGGGGAACGAAAGAAAATGGCAGTGTGCACGGAACAGCACCGACAGCAATCCTGTCCGAACCGGGAGGAACCCACCAGTGGTGGGTTCCTACCGGTGCGGTCCACTCTATAGCACCGGTAGCGGCCCGCTGGTGACGTCACAGTACCGGTGCGGTCGGTTGCCGGCGTCTGGGCGCCGCCATTAAAAAAAAATTTTTTTTAAAATTTTTTATTAAAATTTTCTTCTGCTCATGCCCAGAAGCCGAGCTTCCGGCACTGCGCATGTGCTGCCTTCCTACCCCACAGTTAGTCCAAGCAGGGGAGGGAGTCAGGCTGAGGGAGCGCATGAGACGCTGAAAGAATGGGCGGCAGGAGCTATCTCCATTCCCCTCCCTTCAGCAGTCCGAGGAGCCACGAATGCACGGTGATGATCCTAGGCATTTTCGCACGTTCGAGGCTTCTCGAGCTGCTGAGGGGAGAGGGAATGGGTGGCAGGAGCCTAGGATCATCGAATGGGGAGAAGCATTCAGGCCGGACGGAGCCTCCTAGAATAACCCCTGCTGCGGTCTTGCTGCTCCCACTGCGGGGGGCTCCGTTGCAGGTGGGCAATGTCCCCCTGCTTCTCCAGCTGCTGCCAAGCTCCCGAGGCCCACGCCCCCCCGGTCACATGGCTGGCAAGCCACACCCGCAAAATAAGCCACGCCCACAGAGTGGTAGTAAAAAAATTAGGAACCCGCCCCTGGAACCCACCCCTGCCCTATACTATTTCAGACAAATGGCTGTCCAATCTCTTCTTAGAAACCTCAAGAGTTGGAGCACCCACAACTTCTGGAGGCGAGTCATTCCACTGATTAATTATTCTAACTGTCAGAAAACTATCCTTAGTTCTAGATTGGTTCTCTCCTTGATCAGTTTCCATCCATTGCTTCTTGTCCTCCCTTCAAGTGCTTTGGAGAATAAATTGACCCCAAGCTGACCAAGGTTGGACACCTCTGCACTAAAAGTGAAATCAGGACTCCTCAAGCTCTGAATTTCATAATGATTTTCAGAAGCAATTAGAAGGTTGAAAAAGTAGATGATGATGACAATTAGCAGTTGCAGCTATTATAACTCTCAGCCAAATTGATTTTGTTTATCTTGTTAAGTGACAAGCAAGAGCTTCTAATTGTTTTTCTTTTATAGTAATATAAATAGTCCTTACTGTATCTGATACAAATTATATTCCACTGAGGATAGCCAACCCTGAAAGTAGCTAGTGGCAATCCCTTTTGGGAAAAAAGGCTACGGGGAGAGGGGGTGGGTGACGAGGGGGAGGGATAAATACCTTGTTGATGAATGCATTTCTTTCCAAACCTTTTGTGGTTTAAGCGGTTGGGCCTGCCTTTCATCTGCAGTTTTATATTGCTTGTACATTTCTATTTCTCTCTACTGGGTGTGGGATGCTCCTTATTTCCAAATGGCTGAAATATTCTTTTCAGGGCTGGGTTGAAATATTTTGGCAGCTGAACGTGCAAGGGAAAATTTGCACCGCAATTTCCTGCGCTGTACCTGTCCTCTAGATCAAATGAAAGATTTGATTCCCTGAGGGATGTTGTTGAGCTGACAGCTTTTACCAGTGCTAGATTTATTACAAGCCACTCCCAACCCCCATCATTTTCTGTAGTGTACCTCTTTAAGACGGCGCTGTAAAAAAGTTAGGAAATAAGTTCTGGAAAAGTCTTGTAGGAATTGGTCTCCACCCTACCTCTCCTAACTTCATCTTTCCTAGAATGTTGAAGGTGTGGCTTTGTACACATAATCACACCCTCCAGCACTATAGTCAAGCCTTGCAGTCTTCACAAGGTGCTTTACCTACTAATAATTTCTCTCCCCCCTCAGAAAAATTATGCAAGCTAAACGCATTCCTGCACTGCAATCCATCCCTCACCAATAGTTTAAAGCAATATTGGCAGCGTGAAAACTCTAATTATCCTGTTGCAACAGAGCTTCATCATGGGAAATACATGAAGCATTCATAGGAAATAGTATTTCAACCTTCCCACAATACTGTGTCACTGCCCTGTTCTTATCTACAACAAGAGCTAAATTTTCACAGTCACCTTTTCTTCCATTTACAAGCAATGCATGCTGGGCAGCCAACCAGCAGCTAGGGGCTGGAGCTACTGTAGTCTGCAACTTGCTAAACATAATTTCACAAGCAATGAGTGACAGGCAGCTGGACCAATCAGATGTAAGGCCCACCACCATTGCAATGCCTTCCTTAGCACCACATTCCCAAAGGTGGTGTATCATTTTCTCAGTTGCCTGCTATTATCCCTTTTGGAAAATTGCTTATTTAAAATGGCAGATGGTGCAGCTGTTTCAGCTTTCACTGGTTAACTAAACATACTCTTTAGAGGATGTATTTCTCTGTTTTATAAGAATTATTTGGGGATACCTTTGGATGGCAGGCCCTGGATGGGCACCCTCTAATCTGGCCCTGGAGCTCCTCTGCATTGACTGTAGATAACAATTACACCAAAAATTAATTTACTGAATTAATTGAAGCACACTAAATGGGAAAGATTGTTATACTTTAATGGTGAAATGTCTTTGCTAGGAATTCAAATGAGTGGAAATCTGCCCTAGTTTTATCTGAACTATTAGTCCAGCACTGGGAATTTGAGGAGGTACATAAATTGCTGTTAAAACCCCTTAAAATGTATAATTAGTAAGAGAGACTAATTTAATCTAGGAACTGCAGGTAAATTATACCATTAAAAAAATCCTGCATTGTAAAAATGCTTGACAGCTGTGCAAAGCTCTGAGGGGAATGCTTGGGCTTGACAAGGCTTTGATAGAACCACTTGATCAAAAGCAGATTCTCCAACTTGCTTCAAAGCAGCAAATGAAATCAGTTGGTTTGAAAGGCTCACACATTCCATGGCTTTGCTAGCGCTTCTGTCAGTGGCTTGAACAGAAGTGGCTGAAATTTCCCAGAGACTTAGCACAACACAGCTATGCTCAGCCAGAAGCTGGTTAAAAATGTCACGATGTGAATTATTGTCAGTTTGTGCATCTCTATGTTTCCTACTGTTTCTTGTATTTATGGTCAAGCAGACATGTGATATATTTTACTACCCATGCATGCATTCCAGGAGTCAACTCCTTCCTTCTCTTCCTCCATTTCTGCTGAAGGCAGACGTGACTTTTATTAGCCGATAAGATGTAGTTTATTAAGGATATTTTTTATTACTTTTGTACTGAAATAAATATTTTGTTAATTAGATTTGAATCTTGGTTTTATTTTCTAATGAGAATGACTTCAAAAGGGAACAAGATCCATCGACCTCTAATACGGGGGATTGCCCCCCTTAACAAAAAACACAACAACCAGCTGACTGCCCCAAAGCAGAAAGGAGGTGTCCCCCTTCCTGTGCCCTCTTTTCCTTTAAATTGACCTTTCTTTTTCCAGCCTTTCCCACAGATTTAACAGAAGTGCAGCTTTGCGCTTCCCATGCTTGGTGTTAGACCGCAGCAGGTTATTGAGTCTCAACACATTCAACATTCCCAGTCTGGAAAATTCTAACTCCCCCATGTACCTCCTGCAGTTTCTAGAATTGGCATCGACATAATATGATTTTGCAAATTCAGTTCTATATGAGGAGTGCGATGAGGGCAGAGTGATGTGGTGGCTAGGCAAACATTATTGAGCAGCTGGCACCTTTTAAGGTGGCTAGACGAACATTATTTTCAGCATCCTTTACTTTCTCAAGACTCAGCTTGCTTTATGTGAATACCACTTTTCTCTCCTTTGGGCTAATGGAATGTTACACTTCTGTGCTTGTCCTGCCAACACAATTGGAGTTCTGGTCAATTCTCAGCACTCTGAATATGGGCTGAAGACCAGTATGCAGATTTAAGTGTCCTGAACATCCATCCATCCATGCATCCAAACATACATCAATGCCAGCTAATAATTATAGATGCCGTCCTGAACATTTTTCATCTTTAAGAACAGTTGATGGCAAGGCTACGAGTGCTACTTGTTCTGTGACAGCCTCTTTCTTAGTGACCCACTTTCCTCTTGGCATCCTTTCTTACTCTGCCTGCTTCCTTCTGATAACTAAGCATGCTGTTAGCATCCCATAGACCTGACATCAGTCGGTCTTACCAGGGATGGGTAAGCACTTACTAGAAAGAACCTTGCATAGCAAGAAATCCCAGTGATAAGAGACCACAAAACACCCCATCCCACCCCACAAAGGGAAACCAGTAGACATTCCTTCTCACCATGCTAAGATTGACACTGCAAAGGGAAAACGGAAAGGTTTTAAAGTTTTTGAAAGTTTGTATTTGTATTTTAAAACTGGAATTGCATTTTTTTTCAGTCAGCTTCTCCATAGGCTTTTATGGGCTGCTCTGCTGTTTTTTTTTTTTTTTTTTTGGTATCTCTGCTACCTTTCCCCAAAACAGGTATAGGACAGAATCATTCTAAAAATGTATTTAGTTCTCACAGTCACAATGCTTAGTTTTAATGTACAGAAAGAGATTGCAGACATTACCAAGGTGATCATGACAACATAATGGAAGCTGTTCTTCAGTTGTTCTTGTCATCACATGTAATATACAATTGTCAGTTTTTTTCAGTAGTAACTTCCAAATGTGGAATACTTTTCACAGCGAATTTATCTCAACGCTAAATTTTGGCAGTGTCATCTTGATATCTCTTGGGTTGCAGGTTTCATAACTCTGGTTCACTGTTATGGGTTCATAATAATCAGGTGATATTATTGAATGTGGTAAAAAAAATCACAGTCCTCCATAATGTTAGTAGGATTGAATAAAAATACATAGTATGTGGATTCGTTTTAGTGTCTAATGTGAGTAATAACCAACAATCTATTATGTGACACAATAGCAATCCCGATGCAACTACAACATTTTGAAATCAGTTGTTGTAAGAGCTGTACATGTGAAGTAAAAAAATTCTTGTTCTATGTGTAGAGTCATCTGGCATCGTTTATAAAGTGTATCTCAGCCCTGCTTTTACTTTAAGTATTTCACTGGCACTTTGCTTTGACTTATTGCCAGTTTGCCCGGGAAGATGACACAAATAGAGAACCATGGAAACAGGGTAGGTAACTGATATGCTTGCTTATTGTACATACTAGCATTGGCTCCTTTTCATTGCTGAAAGGATTTTGAATATATGCACATGTTTTACTCCTATTGCATTCAACCAATACAGGTCCACTTTTTTGAATGGCCAACCTTGAGCTTTAATAAGAGGAAGCACGTTCTTAAAAGCAATGCTACTACTGGTAAACATATTTTGGGTTTATTAAGATTTTTTTTAAATCAAGGGCCATCTGTAAGAAGCTATGATAATGTTGCACATACCATAACAACATTGTGCGAATGAGGTAAAGTCATGCAATCAGCATGAGGTCATGTCTCACATGATGTCATGTGCCCCTCTTCTCCTAAGTTGGAGGTGTATCTCAAAATTTGCACCAAAACCTTCCCCTTTGTATTCTGCAGCTTTGAAACTCCTAAAAAAAACCTGATGTGAATAGTATAAATGTTGAGATTTTATTCAGACTTTGGCTTGTGTGAAAAGGATGTATTTAGGAATGGCTTCTGCTCGACTTATACATGAACAAAATAAAATAAGCAACCATTATGTGGGAATTCTATTCACAAAATGGTGAGAGAGAGAGAGAGAGAGAGAGAGAGAGAGAGAGAGACAGACAGACAGACAGACAGACAGACAGACAGACAGACAGACAGACAGACAGACAGACAGACAGACAGACAGACAGACCAATAGCTAGGTTTCATACTGAATGCATGTATAATTTTGCTTACTGTTGAGATAACATTTTTAGAACTCTTATATAACAAGGAGGACTATATTTTATTCTATAAATATAAAGTATAATAAGATAACATATTTTTTCTTTCCAGAGGCCTAACATAAGTATGACTGGCTGACAGATGGGATAAATATTTTTAAAAAGTGTGATCCTTCATATGCTTAATCATTATAGTCAAAAGATCAGATATTTGGGGAGAACAAATAATTGCATTATAGCAAATATTCATAGGAGCTTCAGGGCTATTTTAACTGCAACTAGACCGGTCAACCAGCCACAGTAAAGATTTTCAAGGTTAAACTTGTGGAACTACAGATAAGTCCTCAATTTATGACCACAATTGAGCCTAACATGATGCTAAGTGAGACAGGTGTGAAGTGAGTTTTGCCCCATTTTATGATTTTTCTTGCCACGGGTTGTTAAGTGAATCGCTGCAGTTGTTAACTTAGTAACACGGTTATTAAGTGAATCTGGCATCCCCACTGACTTGTCAGAAGGTCTCAAGCAGTGACCACAAGACCCTGGGGGACTGCAACTGTCATTCTTTGATAAAGTGACAAAATTAGTGGACCAGAGGAATGCTGTCGATGTGGTTTACTTGGACTTCAGTAAGGCATTTGACAAAGTAGATCATAACCTACTACTAGATAAAGTAGAAAAATGTGGGTTAGACAGCATCACCACCAGATGGATTCGAAATTGGCTAACCAACCGCACTCAACGTGTAGTGCTCAATGGAACTGCATCTACATGGAGGGAAGTATGCAGTGGAGTACCCCAAGGCTCTGTTTTAGGCCCAGTACTCTTCAACATCTTCATCAATGACTTGGACAAGGGGATAGATGGGGAACTCATCAAATTTGCAGATGACACCAAACTGGCAGGAATAGCCAACTCTACAGAAGATAGGCTCAAGATACAGAAGGATCTTGACAGACTTGAACATTGGGCGCTATCAAACAAAATGAAATTCAATGGTGAAAAAAGTAAGGTTCTACATTTAGGCAAGAAAAACAAAATGCACAGGTACAGTATATGTGGTACCTTGCTCAACAGTAGTAACTGTGAGAGGGATCTTGGAGTCCTAGTGGACAACCATTTAAATATGAGCCAGCAGTGTGCAGCAGCTGCCAAAAAAGCCAACACAGTTCTAGGCTGCATTAACAGAGGGATAGAATCAAGATCACGCGAAGTGTTAATACCACTTTATAATGCCTTGGTAAGGCCACACTTGGAATACTGCATACAATTTTGGTCGCCACGATGTAAAAAGGATGTTGAGACTCTAGAAAGAGTGCAGAGAAGAGCAACAAAAATGATTAGGGGACTGGAGGCTAAAACATATGAAGAACGGTTGCAGGAACTGGGTATGTCTAGTTTAATGAAAAGAAGGACCAGGGGTGACATGATAGCAGTGTTCCAATATTTCAGGGGTCGCCACAAAGAAGAGGGAGTCAAACTTTTCTCCAAGGCACCTGGAGGTAGAACAAGAAGCAATGGGTGGAAACTAATCAAGGAGAGAAGCAACTTAGAACTAAGGAGAAATTTCCTGACAGTTAGAACAATTAATCAGTGGAACAGCTTACCTCCAGAAGTTGTGAATGCTCCAACACTAGACATTTTTAAGAAGATGTTGGATAACCATCTGTCTGAAGTAGTGTAGGGTTTCCTGCGTAAGCAGGGGGTTGGACTAGAAGACCTCCAAGGTCCCTTCCAACTCTGTTATTATTATTATAAATACAAGCCAGTTGCCAAGCACCCAAAATGTGATCACATAATCATGGGAATGCTGCAACGGTCATAAGTATGCAAAATAGCTGTAATCCATTTTTTTCAGTGCCGTAACTTTGAACAGTTGCTAAACAGACTCTTGTAAGTCGAGGACTACTTGTATTTCATGTTCCTCACTGTTCCTCATGTTCCTCACTTAGGCAGTTCCTGCCTAAGCAGAGGGTTGGACTAGAAGACCTCCAAGGTCCCTTCCAACTCTGTTATTCTATTCTATTCACTGGGTAGCAAGTGCATTCTTACTGCAGAATCAGGAGTGCCTACAAATGAGGGGAGAGCTCATTTGAATTTCTACCTTAAATTGGGAAAAAGAAGTCCAGCAAGATATAAAGCATTAAGGGTTTTAGTTTCAGTAACTAATTGCCTTGGATCTAAACTAATATTCTGGGAGTTGAAGTCCACACAACTTCTTTAAGTTGCCAAGGTTACTGAAACACTGATCTAGACAGAGCAAAAGTTGAAGTCAAGCATTTAATACTCAAAAAGGCATGGATTCTGATAACTCTTCAAAATAACTGCTAAAAGCCTCTTTTACAACAAAATTTCTGAAAAGCAACATTTATGATACACACTAGCAGGATTTCTACCTATTCAGACAAAATGCATTGTATTTCATGTTTTAGGAAGAAGACTATCATAAAATATAATAAAGAATGAATGTGCTCGTGTAGACTAGTGAACTAAAAGTAATCTTTTATATATTAAATTCAGCTATGGTATCTCCTTGCAGTTTTCGCTTCTTCAGACTAACCACATCCATTATTTCCAATCATCCTTTTAATCCCACATCCTTGAAATATAGTTAAATGTCTAAGACAGTTCTCCTTCTCTTTTCTGGATTGGAAAAAAAATCAAATTGAATCAAATTGTTTCAAATTTCTGGAACTTTGGGGCATCACACAAAATTGCTTAGTAAAATAGAAAGAGGGTGAGCTAAAGTGCACATTTGATGCTTAGCTTGATTAGATTATGGAGTTTATATTGCGACAAGTAGTGTGTAGATTGGACTCATGATGAAAGGCAAGTATACCAAAACTCCTCCAGTCATCAAATATACTATTATTTGATTATACTAGCACTGCACCCATTGCCTATTTATTCATGTATCTTGATAGATAGGAGCAGTTATAACTAGTTTTTTCAATTGTTTGTTATCATCTACTGCCATATAAATAGGACTGGGGAAACAAATGCTTATTAATCATACTGTTTATTTGTTGATTTTATTTATTCATAGTAATTAGTTTATGAAATCCATGAACCATATGCATAATTTGTATACGCTTACATAATTTGCCTTCATTTATCTAAGCCAGGTATCTCCAACTTGGTGCCCTTAGAAGAAAGTATCAAGAAGGCTCTTGACAAAGTGAAATTATAGGCAGAAATCAGTTCTAATTTTTGCATATTATTTCCCCTTGTCAAGCTCCTTCTTTGTCTTGACACTGTCTTTTAAGGGCACCAGGTTAGAGAGACATGGCTTAGTTTAAAGGAACAACATGAGAAATCAGGAAAAAAAATCTGGGTGTCTTAGTGATTCACAAACACAATATAAGGCAGAAGGATAATAAAGTTCCAAAAAAGCAAATTGACTGAATATTATATCCTGCTATGAACACCACATTTCACAAAAGATATTGACCAACTGAAACTTGTTCAAATGAGCAAACCAAGGGGCTGGAAAGAAAAGCCATGTGAAATGGTTGAATTGACTATGTTTAAACTGTGGAGAAGCATGACTTTAATATCTGAAAGGCTGTCATGATGAAACTCAGGCAGATTTGTTTAGCATCAGATCTAGAGAAGACAAGACAAAAAACATGAGATGATGTTACAAGGATGCATGTTAGAATTTCCTAGAATGTTAGAACAAATTTCCTTGTGAGATGATGGACCTTTTTCTGCTGGAAGTCTTTAAACTGTAGTTGGAAAGTTAATTCCTGAAGTGGTGTCAGACTGGATTTTTGCACTGATCTGGGCATTGCTTGGAAAATCTCCATGTTCTCTTCCAATCTTTACCTTCTGTGTACCTATATTCTATATACACATCCCCAAATTTACTGAACTTTAGAACTTTACTCAAGGCTACTATTCTATGCAATTTAAATTTTACCTCTCAGTTGTAAAAACTGGATCATAGCAAGATTCTGTCTATCTTTTGGCAATGATGCAAAACAGTCCAGTGGTTTGGCACTAAAAATGCTTTTTACCTTGGCCCCATGTACCTTAGGTACATTATATTTGGATAATCATCATGCATTTTTGTGGAGTTCAACACTTTAAATAGCAGCTTCAATATTTTTAACTTTTCTATATTTTTGTGCCCTTTCAAATATTTGGACACAATTTTTAATGAGACAAGGGTATCTGAAGAATTATTGATTCTATTTATTCAATTGTTCAAGTGTGTTTGAAAAGGAAAAACAATATCTTTCTTTGTCTCAAGAATATGAAATCATCTCAAATCCTCCTTAATATGCAAAGGATCTGCAAACTCTCCCAATAAATATTAAGGAGCAAAGAAAGAAAATGGGACTACAATTAAATATTAAGAAGACCAAACTAATGACAATAGATAAAACAACCAGCTCTAGAATTGGAAATGAAGATAGCAATAGCAATAGCACTTAGACTTATATACTGCTTCATAATGCTTTACAGCCCTCTCTAAGCGGTTTACAGAGTTCAACATATTGCCCCCAACAATCTGGGTCCTCATTTTACCCACCTCAGAAGGATGGAAGGCTGAGTCAACCTTGAGCCTGGTGAGATTTGAACAGCTGAACTGCTGAACTAGCAATCAGCTGAAGGCCGCAGTGCTGCTTTAACCACTGCGCCACCTCGGCTCCACTATATCATAGTGGTAGATAGCTTATGCCTTTAGGATCAACCATCAACAGTAAAAGAACAAGCAGTCAAGAAATACAATGCAGACTAGTATTTGGCAGGGCAGCTATGAAGACCTTGGAAGATATATTTAAATGCTGTGATATGTCTGTACTTACAAAGATCAGAATCGTAAGCCATGTGATACTAAACAGAGGTGGAAGTTGGATCTTAAATACACTGGATATAAATAGTATTGACATTATTGAACTTTGATATTGGAGAAGATTCCTTAGAATATGACGGCTAGCATAGCAATAATCAATCAATCAAAGTTCTGCTATTTGCACCTGGTATTAATATACATTTAAGATGCCATTTTCTGTTGTGTTTTCATTTGAAAGTGCTATGATTTTTATGATGTAAGCCATTTTGTGTGCCCCTTTTTAAGGTAGGAAAAGATGAACATTTTGAAGTAGTATGGAATATTGTTTCTGAAAAATGTATATTATACAGTATATAAATAGCTATTATGCATGACATCAGTAGCAACACAAAATAAGAGAAATCAAAATATAAACCAATAATCAATAAAAGCATAAAATCAATGCAAATGAAAATATTGAGAAAAATGAAAATATTTAAAACAATTCACAAGGTTCTTTCTGGTGATACCTGTTTAGCTAAACAGCAATACCTCGACTTGTCAGCCAAAGAATAAGAGAAAGGGTCAAGCAGATATTTCCAGGAAGGAAGTCCTATGGTGTGGGTGCTATTAATACAAAAATTAATTTTGTCAGGAATAGGTGGATATGCCAGATCATTACTATACCTGTCTAAATTCCGTAATATACTTCTCTATTAAGAACAAAGCATTAGCACTTTGCATGTGGCTAATTGCCTTTTATATGGTATTCTTTTTTTAGATGACAGTTTGAGAGGAATGAATATATGAATGTGGAATGCTACATATTTATTCATAATTACTAACCCATTGGCAGTGTTCTTGCATTATGCTAACAAGCCAGAATGGGTTTTTCAGATGAGTCACGGCTTGTTTGGCTATTCTTTGGAATTTACCCTTCTAACTACAGTTTTACTTCCATATCTGTGGATTGTGTAGAAGCTTTATAAGGCACACACACAAAGAATCCATAAAATACTTATGCCCATTCACATAGCACTCTTTATCAGAGTTGTAACAAGAAAGCCCAATGAACTGTATTTTAAACTTCTGATTATTTATCCTAAACAAACTATGGTTTTTTTCACTGACCCATACTCAACTTACACCAAACCAAAAACAAAGACCATGTGCCTCAATGCTTGGCTGGCTGAACTCAGAAGTAGACTTGATGGCGTCAAAGGTTTTGGCACTTTGGGTTTTTAACATTCATACCAAGTACAGTCATTCTGGAGTTCATGGTTGACATGAATCTGACTCACAGCAATATCACTTATGACGCAGCGTTATTGTAATTCTTTATTTGTTTTTAGGGTGCTTCTCTTGTTTTGTATTGTACCATGAATAATATTACATGGTAGTCTGGTCAGGTTGCAATAGCTGGTACTGAACCTTCCCTGCAGGGGCACCAAGCTGCTTTTGAGGGACCACCCCATCGCCATGTTTTATGTGCATGCGCGCCCCCTCGCCTGATTTTGCTTTTGCACATGCACAGAAGCAAAAAATTGCTGAAATCTCTCGCGCACACACATCCCTTCATGAGATTTTGCTTCCACGCATGCGCAGGAAGCAAAAAAAGCCCAAAAATTCTGAAAAAAGATGGCGACGTGTGACAGACCGGTGAAGACTGCACCGGAGGTGTTGTGCGCAAATTGCATAATCGGCCGGCCGCTACCAGTGCGGTAGAGTGGACCGCACCGGTAGGAACCCACCACTGGACCACCCATGGCATCTTATAAGATCCAATAGAATATCAGAATTCACTTGGAATGAGGTTTACTGTTGTGTCAAAATATTTGCCTGCGGTCTTGATGAATGATTGGAATGACTAGTTGCTCCAGCCAACAGGGAGGAGCATGGTAATAGTTTTGAAGAATCCATAATTAGATCCTTACTTTTCAATAGCTATCAACTGTTATTGAATTTTGCTATACCTGCCAAGGCTATTAATTGGATAGTGACAGACCTTTAAGCATTCCCAAATAAAACTAATTCCCTGGATCTGTTTAATCTGATTTTAGGCAGGTTATGACATGGAGATAGCATTGATTGACTAATGAATGAATTATTGAGAGAGTGGGATGGGATAAGTAGCTGCTGCTGGTGCTCCTAGATATCTCGGTAGCTTTCGATATCACCAACTATGGTATCCTTCTGGATTGCATTAGGAAGTTGAGGGTTATGAGTATGGATTACAGATGTTTCTACATCTGCTCTGAAGGTAGGTTCCAGATAGTGGTGGATTATTGTTCCATCTGTTGGAAGAAATATCCTTCTGGGTTCAGTTCCAATTGGGGGAAAAGACACTGGAAACATGGAGAATGCTTAGAAAGATGGTTTAATGGTGGACAGGTTCACATGGCTTGAGCTCCTGAGCAGAAAAAGGGAAGAGATGCTGAGAATGCCTTGGTTTTATGCCCTCTGTTGGGCTCCACCCTTCAGCTTCCTGTTCCTGTGTAAGAAATGCACTCTGATTGGTGGTCAGTCTCCCAGGGGGTGGGGTCTTAGCTAACTTTTTAGGCTGTCTCTCAGGCTTGCTTCAGCCTTGCTGGCTGATGTAATTTTCCCAAGTGCCATGTGGTGAGTTTCTGTTGCTAGATGGGTCCTATTATGTCTTTTGTGTTGCAGATGAGCTGACTCAGGCCTTAATGGCCCATTGACAAAGATGGGGGGGGGATGAGTGTCTGCCTCCCTTTTAGGGGGAAATATTCTGCCCTTTTAATATTTCCTAAAATATTTCATTTTCTAGGAGAGGGGTGGGTTTTAACTTCCTACACATCTATGCCTTTTATACTGTGGAGTGACAGAAGGCTTTATTCTGTTCCACATGTTATTTAACATCTGTAAGGCACCACTAGGAGAGATCATCATGGATTGCAGAGCTGAGTTTTACATTCATGCAGATGACACTTGGATTTACTTCTTTTCAACATCATCAGGTAGTTGGTTTCATTGATTGGCTCCTGCTTGGACCAGATTTCAGACTTCATGAAGTGCAACAGGTTAAAAGTGAATCCAGATAACTTAAGAGAGTTTGGAGTTATCTCAAAAGAATTCTGTTCTAGAGAGAAGTATTTTTCCACTGAAATAGAAGAGCCACGCTGCACCATTTTGGTTTGACACTTTTTTTGTCTCTTGCAAGGTAAGGAGCACATTTTTTTCATCTGCTGAAAAGTCACCAGCTATTACCCTTCCTTGAGAGACTTTTGTGTCCCAGCAAGTAGTATGGTAACTGTGGTGGCTAAGCCGCATTGTCTCCCAGTGAAGTTTCAAGTAAAATTCAAAGTACTGGTCACTCCATGCAAATCCCTAAATACCAAAACTTTAAATACTTTTCTCCTGGAGAGTTGAGGTCTTTGGATAAAGGCTTTTTGTGCATGCTACTCCAATAAAAGGTTTATCTGGATTTACCAGGGTCGGATAGCTCCTGTACTGTAGAATTTTTTTCCGACTAACAATTGTCTGCCTCTTCACTGGTGTGCTTCATTCAAAGAGGAATACTATATTGTCCACTAAGTATGATTAAATTCAGTGGGTCTTATAACAGGTTTGTGGGCACAGAACAAAATTCCGGTGAAGGCAATAGAATATATACCTTATGAAGTATTATACTTCACAAGCTACAACTCATGTCTTCCTGTTCTTCCTCTAACCTTTCCTCTCTTGCTGACTTTTATTTTAAAAGGATGCTATACTAAATATAAACTGTAATTATTCACAGATATTCACATCTTTGATCAGCACATAATTGTAGTAATTTGGGGTTGTGCAATGCCCGAACAGATTCATTCAACCTGCATGCTATTCAAATAGTGTGATCATTATCTTCTAATAAATGGGATGGCAGCTTTGATGTAAAATAAGTGTTCAAAACAGTTGGAATGTAGCAGTTGCTTTTTAATAATATGACAAACTAAACCAGTTGATTTACAACATCATAACAGCCCTGCTGAATGACACCAAAGTCCTGCCTTGCTTCATATTCCAGTGACACCAATCTCTTGCCTCTGAGAAGCCACCAAGCAAAGTATGAGTGCAAAACTATGCCCCCCTTCCTCCTTCTCCTTCTGTGCCCCAGCAGCTTGTAACAGGGTGGCTCCCCATTCTTGCTATAGGTTGAGATGCCCAGCTATCATGACTAATCTTATCTGCTAAGACTAAATTTCCCTCAAGTACTCGGCATGGAATTAAGGATGTGCTAAAAACATATCCTAAATCTGATGTCTGATAACTTAATTTCATAATTCGAAAGAGAGACTTTTAATATGATTGACCAAGACCGATTATTTAAAAACATATGTTTGGTATCCACAGGAAATATTGATTAATGTTATTCTGAAGGCAATATCCAACGCCAAACTTATGCTGAAGTTTGCAGGATCTGCAAGGCCAACTCTTGCCCCTTAAAAAGTGTGATATCATCAATCAATGGGCTTATGAGATATGTGTGATGGGCAAAAGTATTTGGCATGAGCAAATATTAAAAGCAACATTAAAAATTCAAACTTCCAGAATGGCTAAAGTCTATCTTTTATTTTTTTTGCTGATTTCTCTCTTACACCCACAGTAATCTTGTTTTCTTATTACAATCTTATATGAAATGATGAACTTCAGAAGATCGAAAACATTGTGGATATAATCAGCATATTAGCTTCTCTACTGCCATTTCCATTTTTCTGCTTTATACACTTACATTAGATTTGATGCAGGGACAGAAATTTTGATCTGCAGAAAAACAATAATGTAAAGCCTATTCTAGTGAATGTTGGTTTTCTTCTCATATGCTTCTGTTTTATTCTATTAGTATCAAACAAAAATGAAATTTATTTCTGACATGATCTGAACTGGCTGCTTTGGAAGCAGATAGAAGAAATATGAAAACCACTCCCATATCTTTGGAAATAATATGATAGTTGATACAAAACATGACTAAATCTACGAATATGGGGTCACATGACGGAACCCTACTAACCAAACAAATGCACTAACAATGCATATACTGTTGTTCTCACTTTAGGAAATTTTCCAGTGCAAATGCCTTGAAGTGACAGGTAATGAGATCATAATTTTGTGTTTCTAGTGCAGTATTTAGTCATGTGGTAACAGATTTTCACAAAAGCCTTCCCTTTCAGCAGTAGATTCTTTGACATCTCTGACTACACAGGGAGAAAACTGAAAGACTCTCTTGTGTAGAAAACTATGCACCTAGACAGAGGTGGGATCCTGCCTGTTTTTGCCCGTGCGGTTAATAGCTGTTGTTCGGCACAGAGCCGAAGACGCTGCTGCCGTTCGCGGCACGGGAGCTTTCCCCGGGCGCTTTCCCCACCCGCATGGACAATGCCGTTTGCGTTCTTTTGCCCTCTGCGCATGCAGAACGCTTTGCCCATGCGCAGAGGGCAAAAGAACGCAAACGGTGGTGTCCATGCGGGCAGCGGTAGCGCCCGGGGAAAGCTCCCGCGCCGCGAACGGCAGCAGCATCTTCGGCTCTGCGCCGAACAACAGCTATTAACCGCACCGGCAGGAACCCACCTCTGCACCTACACATGGATTAGAAGCAGGTTTTGAAATTAAGACTTGATGCATCAGGATAGAGGATATTACTGGGTTTTTATCCAGGAGTTCTTACAAAGCCAAATTTGCTTGAATTGATTATATGGGGTATAGAAGGTAGGCATGTTCTCTAGAATGCCTCTGAAATAAGCATGTGTGTCTTTGCAGCTTCTCCTAAATTATTGTGGAATACATTCATTGCAAAAAGAAGGTGTAGTGAGTTTGCAGCTGAAAAAGGAGTATCACTGCTCTAATTTCCCTAAATAAAAATTTCTTGCCAGTAATTAATCATACCTCAGAAAGAACGATTCTATCTTTGCTATTTCATTTTTCTTCGCATGGATATTACTTTTCCCATAAGAGGCAAATTAAAAAAGATGGGCTGGCCTTGCGTAACTATATAACACATGGTAGTCCCTTCTATGAAAATAAAATTACTGCTGCTGGTGTGTAAATGGAAGGATATTGCCAAGGTAAGTACCAAAATATCTTAAGCTTCATAATGATTGCTAGAGCTTTTCTGAATTCCCTTCAGCAAGTGGTCAAGCTCATCACTTTACAAAGGGTGCCACTGATAGTATGAAAGCTCAGAGAGGTAGAAATTGAGTAATACTTGACTTGGCAGGAACACATTTGGAAAATATTTTAGGATTGCAGTTAAGTATAAGTTGCATATGGACCATTTCTAAGGCTTCATAAATGCATGTTATCAATGCAAAAAAAAGCTACTTTGATTAACTGAACCATAAATTTAAGTTCTTGTGGATATTTAGCTAGACTTCATCTGTAGCACTGGTTCAGGTTGCCATAAGTTAATAGACAAATTACTGGAACTGGTTTTGAGGAAGACAAAGAAGAAAGTTAAGACAGGTAAATGCCAGGCATGGAAAAAAACAATATGAGGAAAGGGGACAAGAAAAAGATAAAATGGCTCTTTTAATTATCTCAGGAATGAGAGACTTCCAGGCTATAGGCCTAACCTGATACACAAAATCAGTTAACTGATGTGGCCTCTTTTCCGAAGCCATGACCGTTTCCTAACCAGAAGCAGCAATTGGAAATTTTCACACTGGGAGCTCCTATAAGACTCTTTTTAGTTGCTCTGTATTTTTCCTGAAGAGCTAAGATATGGGGCAACAGTGGAATCCAAGTCTTCTGACTTCATCAATTGGATGGCCACAGAGCCAGTTCTTTACCCAACATATTCTAAGGATTACCACATTAAAGAAGTCAACATCTTGTTCTCAGTTGCTTATGATCAACTGGGTTTACATTTTAGGAACACAGATTTCCACTGAATATTTGGAGAAATATCTTAAAGGTAAAAATAATCTGACAATGGAATAATTATTCATAATAGCACCATGACAGAGACCACCTACTCTAGGTTGCCTGTTCAAACAGGAAGTCAGATTATGTGGTTTGTACGGTTGTTCAATTCTATAATAACACACAACTGGGTAGGATAAATAGAATTTGAGGTCAAAACTATATCAAACTGACATGTGTACATGCTATACTGAGCAGCTCTGGACATGATTTACAAACTGATGATGCTATAGATCCAGGGGTGGGTTCTAACTTACCTTGCTGCTGGTTCCTCCTGCATCACGTGGCTGCGCTTCATGGGCACGGGCACGCTTTGTGCTTTGAGCGCATGCGCAGTGCCGAAAAATAAATAATAAATAAAAAAGCCAAAAACAAGATGATGACACATGTGCAGTGCCAGAAACTCGGCTTCTGCACATGCTCAAAAGAAAAAATATTCAAAAAATTCAAAAAATAAAAATAAAAATAAAAAAAGATGGCGCCCACGGACTGGCACCGACCGAACCGGTTCCGTGACATCACCAGCAGGTCACTACTGGTTCGTGTGAACCAGTGTGAACTGGGAGGAACCCACCTCTGTATAGATCTAGTTGTTGGTATTTTTAATGGAATTTTAACTCTTTGTTTTAAGACAAATGAACATCACAATACAATTTTTACATAGTGTATTATTCAAACCAAAAACAGATTCTTAGTTTTCTATAGTAGGTAGAAGGTCTTGATAACCCTATTTCTGCTATCCACCAAAAAGAGAGCAAAGGGCTTGCCCAATCTCAATTTAAGTCTGGTAAATGGTTTTGTCTGAGTAAGTCATAAATTCTGAAGAAAATAAAAATGCTGCAGTGTTACTTATTGGATCTATGGAATGTCACACCAGTCATAAAGCAATTGTTCTGACTTCTAATCAGTTTCAGAGTTCTGTTCAAGATACTTTTTTTTAACTTTCTAGCCCCATCTTCTGGGGCTCTCTTTTGAATGGCTAAGACATGTGGGGCCCAGAGACCTTTAAAAAAAATATGCCAGAGGCTGAAGTTTTTCTGCAGAAAACGTCAACATAATTTTAATTGATCTCAGACCCAAAAATCTTTTCTCCAATTCAGATTAAATAAAGTATCAATATATTCCTTTTATCCCCACCCTCAGGTTTTCTGTCCTGGATTATATCCTTTTTTATTTTGAAAAGCTCCTTTCATATTTCTCACTTTCAATAGAATACATATGGAGAAAAAATGCAGGAGAAACAAATAGCTTTGAAATAGTCGATGGAGGCAACTTAACCTTAAACCTCTACAATGAGGAAGAACCACAGAGTTCCAGCTGGAACAGCCACTACAAGCTATTTTTTACCCTCTCTGGGTAATGATGACAGATAGCTGGCCTCAATAAATACTTTTCTCTTCTGTGCTGAGGAGGGAAAAAAGCCCTTTTTAAATGAGGTCAACTTCAGCTTCCACATCCCACTTGGCCATTTAAATGTCTGTATCCTTGTCCAAAACAAAGTCTGAAGGAGATTCACAGGCCTTCTTCACCTGTTATCTTTATTAATGTTTTGCACTCAAGCCATGAACTTTGCTCTTATGCTACGCACTGTGTAAACCATATAACTAATAGGATTCAGTGTCTGTCCAGAGAATTTTATAGTCTCTCTGAAGCTGAGTTGGGAAAATCTTCTGAACTGGATATGAGTTGACAAGCCAACAGATTAAGTATGCAATAAAGGTGCTTATGAAAACGAAGTAGTCATGAGATAAGAGGGTGGGCCTCTCAATGAGTCGGCATCAGTTTAAAAAGGGAGGAGAAGCAGCAGCCAGAGCTGGGAGAAATGATCCTGTTTCCCAGTGGAGAATTTGATGGAACTGGCCTTAATAAGTGTTTTTCAACTGTGTAGTATTCCATAATATTCATTATTCATTATAATGAATAAGGAGGGAAGGAATTGACCATAGGAAATAAGGTCTTTCAAAATATAAAGCTTGAGCTTTACTTGCTCTGCTTCAGAAAAGGTACTGCCATGAATTAGTTCATATGCTATGACAATTCTTTAATTGTAAATAAATCCTAATAACCAAATAATATTATGGTTGTTATTCCGCATTTCATCAAGACTGCACAATAGCAGCTCCTCTACCAGTTTTGCACTGAAAGGCTGTGATTGTGAAAGTCACTAGGAAAGCTTCCATAGCTGAAGGGATACTCAACCAGGGGTCTTCCCAGTCCTTATATAATACTTCAACCATACCACACTTCTCCTTGTGCGCACTGTGTTTTGAGACTCCCCGTATTTCAATCATCTGGGGACTAAGAAGGCCATCTTAAAAACATTACCTTCCTTCCTTATAAGCATTTCAGAGTTGACATAGAGGTATGTTTTGGATTATTGTCTTGCTGAAATATCTAACCACTTTTTTAGTTTCAATTTCTTCACTGACAGTGGGACATTAACTTCTAGAATGTGTTAAATATATTTAAAATTACATTTTAATGTGTATAAACAGTGTCAGAAATGCTGCTGCTGTTGCTGCTGTCATGTCAGGAGCACTGAAGCACTTCCAGGTTGAAAGGATCGAATGGTGACATCACCCTTACCTGGGGGATGCCTCGTAGGGGGCCCCTTTCATGTCCCCATTAAGTTTCCCACTGAAGAGGTACCCCTTTATCTACTCATGATAATCCACTCCTGCTGGATTGCAGGAGCTGGAGCGTGTGACAGGAGCTCATCCTGTCCCACGCCAGCAAGTGGGTCTCGAATGAAAGCTTGTCAATCTCAGCTCAGTGTCCTAACCTTGTGAGCCACTGTGCTCTGTAGTCAGAAATGCTTAAACTTAATAAAAGTGTTCATTTTTGGTACAGAATTTTTACTGCCTCATGGTAAATAAATAATTTTCTTAATTACCCCTCGACGTCTCTTTAAGTTAGTTACCTGCCATACTTATAGCCTAAATGAGGATACTTTTTCAGAATGTCTTAAACATTCCAGGTATGGTATGACTGAAGCAACGAAGTTCAGTAATTTGAGCAAGAAGACTTTTTTCTTTTAAAATAAAAAACTCAAATTTTAAAAGATCTAATCTTAACGGAACCAACCCAGATTTCCAACTAATAATATAAGTAAAAGTCCACTTCCTTCTAATCACTTGGGGTACAGCTTTTACTCATTGATGGACATGATCTAGGCTAGAGTGTCTCAATCAGTAGTATTTAGATCCCAGTTGACACATAACAACAGATTAAGTCAGATAGAACTTCCTTGTTAGAGATTATGCTGGGATGAAAGAAAATATATGGCCTAAAGACTTCAGTTGGTGGTAGTGGGTTATGAGAAGCTGACTAGTGGGATTGTTATGGGGTATCACAGGAATTGTTATTTTTCTTTCACTTATTTAAAAACTATATGAAACTTTTGTGGCAGGTTTGAGCCACTGCCAAGGAGTTAAATATAATTAAGCGTCATCAACAGTTTATATGTTAATCCTTGGCTGAAGAGGAGCTATGATCATGGTTCTGTCTCAGTGCCTGCAACTATGAGCATCTGGATGGGTATGAACAGCAAATTAGAATGATTCTACAGGCAGAAACTCTCTGATTTTCAGAAATATTCCATCTTTGGCTCTAGGATTACACTTCCCCATCTAGAGCTGGTTCACAATCTGGAAGTCCTTTTCAATTGGCTGTCAGCCCTTTAAGGTCAAGAAATAGAACTGCCAGAATTGCTGGAACTCTATTTTTGTAAGGGATAATAACAAAAACTTGAAAGCCCAACATAATTTCTCTCTGCTCTCTCTTATAGCAAAGAGAATCAAGGCATGATAGTGTTGAGTTTCTTTCTCATCACCTTCTCTCTGTCAGGAGTAAGATGATGTTTATGAATCTATTTTCTGTTTCAATTGGATTGTTCTGCTTTTGAGGCTTTACTCATGGTCACTGAAACTTAATTACTTGAACTATTTTGAAAGCCTTTGAAGACCATCTTTGAAACTTTAGTTGGTCCAGAACGTAGTAGCTCAAGCAGTCACAAGTACCAGCTGGTTTGCTCATCCAACATTACTGTTTCAGCAGTTGAACTAGTTAACAGTTTGGGGCAATTCAAGGTATTGGTTGCCACCTTCAAATGTCTTTGTGGTTTAGGACATGGATAACTGCAGGACTATGTTCTTCTGGTGATTTCTGCCCATCTTTTTTTAAAATCTAAAACAGATGGTACCCTTTGAGTCCTGATCATTCAGAAGACTATTTGCTGGGATTGGTAAAATTGGGCCTTCTCAGTTATAGGTTCCTATCTTTGAAGTAAGATTCCTCTCAATATCAGATGGGCATTGATCCTGTTAGTTTTTCATGAAGCAATTAATATCTGGTTGTTTTACTTGGCATTTGGAGTTGAAGTGTTGTTATTGTCCCTCCAGAAGAATGAATGGATATAAGAAAGTTATTCATTAGCATTTGAGAAATATAAAGTATTACTGGGGAAAGTAAAATTCTTCAACTCCTAGTGAAATCAATGAATTTTAATAGCGATATTTTATTATATTGTTGTGAAAGTTACATAAAACATTTTATTATTTTGATTCAGTGGTGTTTTTACAGTACTAACAAAAGATTATTAACACACTGATCTTGAAAACATCCATAGATCATGTTCAATATGGGATAATTGCAATAGCCTTGTTGCTAATTAGTTATAAAATTTATAATGGATTGGCAACCACATTTTGAACAAGAGCAAGCAATGAAGCATGGACTTGTTTTCATTTCTAAAGATAACGTGCTCTTTTTATATTTTTGGTATGAGACATGATGTTTCACTCTTACATCAAGCTACATGATGAAGATGAAAAGGTCATACTTCCTATCAATACTCTCAAAAGAGATTACAGGGTTGCTTTATAGTTTATGATAGTTTATGAACAACTTCAGCTAGGATTATTGCAGAGGTGAAAAGGACATAGAGAAAGTGACAAGTGCTCTTTGAAAAGCATAACAGCAAGAAAGATTTGAAGAAGAAGTTGACATATTTCGCCCCCTTTTTCCCAGCCATTTTTTTTATTGTTCAGCTCAGCAGTTGGGATTAGCTATCCTAACCTCAAAATACTGCAGCACTGAGAGAAGAATCTGAAAATTCCTCCAAAATCTGATTTTAGTGACAAAAAGTTTTCCATCTTCCTTAACCAAATTCTATAATTCAGGAGTACCCCAAAGTTTGTATACCATTCTGTATACTGTGCTAACCTAATAAACAATATGCATAGTATACATAAATAAAACTCAAACTTTATAATTTGTGCAGTGAAACATTCAACCAAGAGTATGCCACAACTTCTACATGACTGTTAAGATCAGTTCAATTATATAATCCTTTCATAATTTAAAATTTAAGGTTGACCACAATCAGGCATTCAGATTTAATCAGGCATTCAGCAGGGTGGGTGTGCTCTGGGTCCCATCAATTAAGTAATGTCACCTTTCAGGATCTAAAAAGTCACCTATTCTGTTGAAATTCCTGCCTTCTGGAATGTATTCCCGAAGAGATATGTGTGGCTGCCACTCTTATGTCATGAAGGAAATCGTTTGGTTGAATTTTGGTTGTTCTCCCAGTTTGCTTAGGGATAAAGCAATTGTGGAATCTTGCTTTTGATCTTGATTTTGTTTCTGTATTTTACTCTGCTGATCTGTAGTATTTTCCTTTTAACATGTTGATTTTCAGTTGCAAACTCTCCAGGGTTATTTGGGAGTTGGCCATCTATAAATTAAATGAACTAAAATAAAATTTAAAAATGTGTAAACTATCCCAATCATGTTTTATTTGTACGTGATGGCAGATTTGAAGCCATTATGTACTACACAGTGTATTGTCTATTGTAACTACAGCCCTGTAGTTAAGCCCCAAGGTCGATTTGAAGAATAGCCCTGTTCTTAAGCCCCAAGGTTGATTTGAAACCAGAGCTTTTATTGGGCATTGAGCATTCTGGGAAATCTCTGCTTAAGTCACACAATATTTTGGTTGCTTGCATTGAATGCAACTACCTGCAGGATATAAATGTGCCATTTATGATTTCAGATTACATTGGCTCAAACCAGAATTGAGCCATAGACTTGATAATGGTGGACACTTAATTTTTAATAAACAGGCCTTGTGAATTGACTCTCTGATAGTGCAAACTGATACATTCAGTTTCATGAATGGAGCACTAATTCATGTTGATCAAAGACGTCAATGAATGATATATAAATGTTTTTCAAAGCTGTAACTTCCAACCATATGATTCTATGTTGAACTTGCTTATGAGTAATTATATATATATATATATATATATATATATATATATATATATATATATATATATATATATATATATATATATATATATATATATATATATATATATATATATATACATATTCAATTGTCACAGTTTTGATTCAGTTGCATATTTTTGTTCTTTTCTAATCTAATGACAACCTTAAGATCAATTTTACTTACTTTTTTTCGCTACTAAAGTGTAAACAGATATTTCTATAAAAGAACAAAATATAATTATTGTGTCTTTTCCCCCATTCTATCAACATTCAAAAGTTTTCAAAATTATCTTTTCAGTGAATGCTAATAAATTGGGCACCCCTTTTTAAAAGGAAAAAAAGTTTCTGGAGTCCTATGAAATAAAGCAGCAGCTTACAAAGCACTAATTATATATACTTGAACACATGATTCAAATTTTCTCCATAGTGTGAGTCAAAAATATTTTTAGATATCCTGCAGTGACCCTGTACCACAATAAAATGTAGAAATGACACTCAAAAAGTCATAAGTCTTATTGGTTTAGCAAAGCATTCTTTGTCATTAAAAAGCAGATGGCAAATTATTTTTAGTACCATGATGATCTCTTTCATACATGAACCCAGCTACCCTTTCATGGGTAGCTCTTTGAATTCACAAAACATGTGGCAAATGTGTACATTAATTGAGATTGTTAACATCTTCCCTAGGCCTGTGTTTCCAGTAGAGCTTGAACTACAATGTCTAACAATTGATAATTTGAACAGATCTAAATTTTAAGTTTATAATTTTGCCAAATTAATTGAATATTAAAGATGCTGGAGAAGCTACTAGTTTTGTTTTCATGCAGTTGACAAGCCTCATTTATGTTTTGTTGTTTGTTGATAATGGTTTTTTCCCCACAAAGCAGAATTAGAGGTGTGTGTGTGTGTGTGTGTGTGTGTGTGTGTGTGTGTGTGTGTGTGTTTCTAATTCTGGTTTGGATACTCAAGGTGGTGAACAAATCATGTGAGAGCTTGAGCTGAAAGAGAGTCACTCAGTTGACTTTCATGGCTACGTCAGGACTTGAACTTACAGTCTCTTGCTTTCTAGCCTGGTGCCTTAATCGCTAGACCAAACTGGCTCTGTTATTGTTATTATCATTATTATCTTACAATGATTCTGCATTATTCTGTGAAGAATAAATCTTTGGTACTAAAGCTTTGCAACACTCCTCCTTAGCTGCTGTAGTTATAATTTTTGATCAACTGAATTTGGAGAAAATGGAAAACAAAAGCAGACAAGAAGCTTTAATCCAATGGTGGACAACATGTAGCCTCAGGCTAATATTATTTGGCTGTCTGGCTTATTTCAAAATCTTCATGGAATAGACAAGTTGTGTTTTCTAATATACCAAAAGGAACTTACAAATGTGGAGTTCTGTCTCTTAAAACCAGCTCCATTTCATTACGCTGAAGAAGTGAAGAGAAGTTTGAGAGGATGATAGAAGGTATCAGAAAGCCTACTGGAAGCTAAAGCTAAAGAATTGTGGTTTTATGGTGTTGTGTCAATTATGTCATTTATAGCCAACAGTTATGTTACTGGAATTTTTGCATTTGATACTACCATTATAATTTCACAACTGTAGAATGAAACTAAGAGCTGTGATTTCTTGACACATTATGTGACTTCTAGAAATAATATGGTCTATTAAAGGAGATCCAGACTCATTCAGATAACATTCTTGGTCTCTTCTGCTTCTGAATGATGAATATTTAACATTAGGAAAGGTCACAACTACATATAGGCTGGTCATGGTTACTTCCTAATTCCAAGACTTGAACTGATACTTCTGAATGTGTGCATTAGAGGTAATTGCAGAAAGAATAATAGAATTGTAGGTTTTCCTTGTCACAACAGGGGAGGGCCAATAAAGAATAAATTCTTACTATCTACGCAGGGGTGGCCAAACTATGGCTCTTTGAGGACCTGTGGACTTCAACTCCCAGAATTCCTGAGCCAGCCATGCATGCATGGCTGGCTCAGGAATTCTGGGAGTTGAAGTCCACAGGTCCTCAAAGAGCCATAGTTTGGCCACCCCTGATCTACAGTGAATACTTAGGAGAACCCATAACTACTGAAGCAAGGTTGTTTACCCATCACTATTAAAATGCTTTTAGTGACAATCTTTTAGTAAAGAGAAGACTGCAGGTAGACATCAAAACTCTCTAAATATTTGAATGGCAGTCATATAGAAGATAATGGTGTTATATAAAACAGGCCAAGATTACAAGGGTTTACATTACAGGAAATACAGTAGATTTTGATTGAACATCTGAAAAAAATCCTAGCTGTAAGACCTTTTTTATCGGTGGTTGAGACTCTCAGGAGGTGTTTTGCTCTCCTTTTCTGGAGTTGTTTAAACAGAGGATAGATGAGTATCTGAAAGGGACAGTATTGTAGTTGACTCCTGCAATGGGCAGGGAGTTGAACTAAGTGATTGCTAATGTTACCTCCAGCTTATTAATTTTATGATTCCATAAAACCATACAAAGCTATTTTAATAAACTCTTGGTAAAATACATAAACAGTCCTTAGAATGCCTTAAGAATGAATAAAATCCAATAATGACATGTAAAGAAAACTGGAATTATTGAACAGTGGCTTTAGTAAGAAGACCCCGATCCTCCAAAATCCATCCACTCACACCCACGCCTAATCTAAAGCATGGTCTGGGATTTTAGCTAGGATATGCTCCAGCTTTAGACATACATGTTTATGCCAGCTTCAACCTCGAACAGTAGAGGAGCAAATGCCCACCTGCTCTTTCCAAGTTCTAGTTAACCTAATTACCATGAAATCACAGTTACAATGATTGCTGATAAGCAAACCCACTATCCATATGGTATGTATGTTAGTTTTAACCATTCTGTCATGTTCGACTTTTGGTGACTTTATAGGCAAGTGCTCTCCATATTATCATGTCAAGCACAACTTCTATCATGGATATTCATCTTTGTATCAGCTTTAATGGTAACAAGCCAACAAGTTATTTGCTTGGCCCTTCTTGATCCACCAACCTGTTCTGTTCTGTTCATTTTGTAATTAGCAATCACCCCTTGCTGTAGCTATGAAAACTCACTGAATTGCATTTTTTTTTAATGTAGAGGAAGAATAAGAAGTGTACACTGATTCTAAGAACTAATTATAAGAAATAGTTACTATGCAGTTATCTGGACATTTAGATGCGCTGATTATAGAGACAAATTTATACTATTATGGTTATAAATTTCAGTAGCTGCAGAACTGTTTTCTGGTACTTCTGCTTGGGAAAAAACACCTTTCCCCATTTTATTTCTTTTGAAGAAGATATCAGAGACACCTTAGCTTCTACATGCATTATAGGTTTCAGTCTCCTACACATTAAATATATAAGGAGATGTTCGATTTTGTGTGCCTATTAATATAACCATGTAGGATGGGAGTGATTGAAAGTACCAGTCTTATAAGAAAAATAACTGCATTTGCCTGTGAAATTAAATTATTAAATTCTATTAGGGAATGGCTGTGATCAATTTACTAACCTGTCCTCTTTCAAAATCCATAGCATGACAGGTAGTTGCTGAGTAAAAGCAGGCAATGCATAAAGGTAGAGCAGAGCAATTTACAATTAGTATGTGTTAAATCCACTCGATTTAAAGACCAGAGACTAAAGTTCAATGATCTGTTTGAACACATTCTCAAATGCACTCTGCTGAAAGAATCTACAGCAAGAATGAATCATATTATATTCCAATAAAACTATTTTTTTATTCCAAAATCAATGTTGACATTTCCACTGAATCACAAACAAAATTTTGTAAACATTCTGATGTGTTCCAGTCATCATATAAACATGTGGCCAATTTTCCGGTGTAAGGATAATCATGTGATGATCCATATGAGCAATTTGAAGATTCACCAGAAAATTCATAAGACTGTTTGAAAGCTTGTAAACCACAGACTACATCTGGAATTGTATGGTTATGACCATCAATAACTGAAAGAGGAAAGCATCCTTGCTTCTTAATACTTATCAAATACTGTGCACAAGCCTTGAATTACTGGTATGCTCACAAGAAATATCCAATCCAGTGGTCCTCCTTTGCAGTCAATTCATTTCCCATTGTGTGCTGGCAAGCACATAATCGGGGATAAATAAGTTGGTTAGCCAGAGGCCATGTTTGAGACATTTCAGTTGCCTCACCAGAGACTGGCACTCAGTCAATACTTTTCTACTTCTTATTTTCTACTTTTTACTTTCTGGAATTCTCCCTCCAGAAAGTCATATGATCCCTCAGTCATATGATCAGGATTGGCACCACCATAGACAGGTTAAGGACAAACCAACCTGCTCCAATCATTTCTGCCCCATCTTCACTTCGGCTTGTGACCCTAGGGATGGGACAAATAACAAAACCACCAAGTAATAGAGTACCTAGGTAGACCCATTTTTGCAAGTCCTCTCTAGAACCTATTCTGTATCATGAATGTCAGAAAAGACTGATAACTTTCAGGCAAGCTGTGTGTACAGTACATGTGAAACAGTTGATGTGATTATGAAGAAGTAATGAACAATAGTGACTATGTAGATTTTCTCCAGGATAAGATATCCCCAGCTTGGTCTCTAAGGTTTTCCAGCAATATACCACTGCTATTGTACTTGTCCATCTGCCTCACTTCTGGTCATCCTCTTCTTCCCTTCCCTTCCCCCTTTCTCAACACTATAGAGTGATCTAGGGACTAAATCTTCATGTAATATGTCCAAAGTATTGGGTTGGTAGCAGTGGTGGGTTGCTACCGGTTCGCCCGAGATCGGGCAAACTGGTAGCAGTGGTGGTGGGAGGCTCCGCCCACCCACCCAGACGTCAGCACAGATGATCTGCGCATGTGCAGAAGTGCCACGCACAAGTTCACAGTTGCGAACCGGTAGCGAAGGTAAATGAAACCTACTACTGGTTGGTAGGCTAGAATTTATAGACTTTGGCCTATACAAAATTATCACCTGTGGAATCATTCACTGTGCTAATCTGTGGTGGCACAGTAGTTAGAAGGCAGTACTGATTTTTTCCTGCCTTCCTTCTCACCCAGAGGAAAAAAAGCTTCCAAAGTTGGTAACACATAATAACTCCTGTTTTGCCAGGCTCTTTGAATGCATACCCAGCTATAATATCTGTAGTTTGATCTTGCTTATTTTGCCATAGCCCAGTGATGAGCTCATTACAAATATGTGGTCAGGCTGCTAAATGGACCAAATATTTATTTTAAAATTATTATGTTTACAAAATATCAGGGAATAATGTATCAGGAAAGGTATGAACAAACAAACAAACAAACAAACAAATATTGACTAGTGTTTTAAAGTGTGGCATGCATATGTGTTATCTTGAGGAGAAATGTTTAAAAAACATGTAATAATAATAATTTATTAAACTTGTATGCCACCTGATTCTCAGTGACTCTAGGAGGTTGGGAATCCATCTTTGAATGTGTTATTATTTTCTAGTCTGGATCAATCCCACTGCTAGTTTAGCTCCGCAAGATGTTTACTTTCTGAAATATGTTTATTACATTTTTGGGAGATTTTTAAAAAGGAATCTATCCAACATTTTCCATTGACTTCCAAGGTTCCAGGTTCATTAGGGTTGATGAGAGAACCCAAAGCTATAGAATAAATTCCTGTGCCTGATGTTTCCTTCCAATGTTGCCACTGCTATGCTGAGTTGTTTCTCATTTACATACATTGATTTTACTTAGTAAATATGTGCAGTGTAAAATTCATCCATTATCCAAGTTGGTTGAATAGTGAAATATCTGTTTAAGTTGGACGAAAACACACACAGGGACACAATATACCAGCCAAGCATATTTTCAACAGTTTATAAGCAACTTTAATCTTCCTTATACAATAGCTTTTGTTTTATAGGGACAAAATCAACGCACACAATGTTTTCATGTGCAACAGCAAGGATGAAATAAACATTTCCAGTGTATTAAAGTCAATTAGTGTGACTTGTACTTTTTGAATAAAGCTTATTATTGTGTTATTTTATTCTGTGCAAGACCAGTGATGCTGGGATTAATCAGATTCTCCATCTAACATTTTTGGTTCATTTAGTCCACTGGGAGCTGTTCTTCACTCTTCTTGCTTAATTCTTTGGGGAAGCATAGTTTTAGTGTTCTTTTGAAGTTGTGCCCACTAGCTATTGAAATGACATTTGCAACCCAACCATCCCCTATAAAAAGGCCTATGGCCCACATCAAAGCTGCCTTGTTTGAACTGACCAGCAAAAACTTCCTCTGTCCCTAGAGGGCTAAAAAAAAAAACCCAACACAATTTATTTGAAGCATGCCCAAAGATATTAGGCTATTATTTTCTGTATTAATCCTGCTATATTCTGTATTCATCTTCAGACTACTTACCATACGACTACTTACTAGTCTGAAGATATTATAAATATCTGTATACTATTTAATCTCAGCTTTACACATTTTATAAACAAATCAACAAAATATTCTTTATTTAGGTGTATGTGTGCATGTATGTCTTTTCCACTAAAAGATAGAAACCACATTTTCAGAAAGGAAGTGCAATCTTTGAGTGAGGAGTGATATTCTATCCAAAATATCCACTCTTCTACTCGCAATAGAATTCCTTATTCCACCAGATTTTAGGCTTAGACAACTTAGAGCTACGTCGCCTTCGATCTGATCTAAATGTAGTTCATAAAATCATCTGCCACAATGTCCTACCTGTCAATGAATACTTCAGCTTCAACCGCAACAATACAAGAGCACACAATAGATTCAAACTCAATGTAAACCGCTTGAAAGTCGACTGCAGAAAATACGACTTCAGCAACAGAGTGATCAGTGCCTGGAATGCACTACCTGACTCTGTGGTTTCTTCCCCAAACCCCAAAAACTTTAACCTTAGACTGTCTACAGTTGACCTCACCCCATTCCTCAGAGGTCTGTAAGGGGCGTGCATAAGAGCACCATCGTGCCTACCGTCCCTGTCCTTCTGTCCTATTGTCTAATTTTTACCTATACATACTTTGCTTTTGTTTATGTTTATATCATACCTGTTATCTTGTACACGTATTGACAAAATAAATAAATAAATAAAAAGAGCCCCTCACCTCATACTGTATCTCATTCATCTTTTTACAGCAGTGAGGAAAAACATGGCAAAAAAAAATCATGCCTGCTATCAACTAGCAGTCTAATTAGTCCTTCGTCTCACCCACATTTTAATGTTGACCAATGATCATCCATAGATCACAGATGTTACAAACCAGGCATATGTAAACACAGCCAGTTGGAATATATTTCTCTTTAAATTGAAAATTGAAAATAAGAAGCTGTGATTGGGAGTTTAAACATACTGTAGTTGGACTAAATAAATGCTTCTGAGTGAAACTGTATCCTGACCCCTATGTCTTATTCACCATCGCTAGAAAAGAAGCTGGAAGTGGAGAACCTGCATAGAACATCAGTAGAAAAGGGGGAAAAAACCTTTCTTCTCTCATTTCTTCTTCTTTCAGATTAATTTGTTAATGGAAACTATGTCCTTGCCTACTGACATGCTGGCATATTTGAAGGAACACAGGTGAGGGACAATGACGGTCTCATGTAAAAAGAGGTTAGACAACAATGCATTGTCACAATTCTTTTTGGTTTGCTCCAAAAAATAAAATGAGCAGAATCAATCTGTTAGCTTGTTACACTTTTTAATAACTAAGTGACCTTATTAGAAAGTGGCTTCTTTTCTGATTCTAAATTCACCTATTTCTGCGTATTTTGGATAGCTTTTAGTCAACCACTTAGTTATTCACCTTGTTCTATGTGATCCTAGTTCAGAGGTCTGGCTGGAGAATTCTGGGAGTTGAAGTCCACAAGTCTTAAAGTTGCAAAGTTTAGGGACCCCTGTACCTAGTTCAATAAATACAGTAGATAGGTTATGTTCTGACCTAGGCTTCCTGATAAAATCACACAGCACAAACAGCATCTCACAAAACTTTTTTTTATTGTTAACAGCTGCTAATTGTTTGCATTAGCAGTCTTCCGAAGTCCAAATAAAGTAAAGTAAGTCTTTTCTTTTCAAAGGCTGCTAATTATTGTCATTAACAGTCCGCATAAGTCCAAGCAAAATCAAACAAGTCTGACTAAAAGTCTGTCATGTAAAAGCAGATAACACACACACCTTGCTCTTCTTTGGCAAGCTGCCAAGGAACAGTTTGCAGGAAAACTTTGCCAAGTGCAGACAAAAACTGAGGCTTGAGTTGCAAAGACAAGATCTGGAAATGAACGGAATTGCTTCCTGCAACTCACCCATTTGTGTTCTTCACTTAAATAGCCTGTGTGAGGGGCCAATTATCCCCAAGCCTTACTCCTGAGTAGTCCTTCTCCTCTGGAACCATTCTTGCCTTTTGGCAGCTCTGCACATGCGTGCATTGAGAACAGGCTCCTCCTGTTCTTCTTCCTCGCTCATGTCAGCCTCTGGAGGTTCTGGAGGCCTTGGCTGAATCCCTGCCTCTGGCACCGAACCTTCTCCAGACTCCAGGCCTGGCCCAGGTTTCTCCCCAGCCTCCTCGCTGTCTGATTCTGCTGCCAGCTGCACAGGCCGTTGGTGGACCACAACACCAGCCTCCTCGCTGTCCAATTCTGCTGCCCGCTGCAAAGGCCGCTGGTGGACCACAACAGGTTATGCACTATATTCTGGTTAGTGTGTTGTACATGGATTGAGAGACCTGATATCCTGAAGCTCTAACTCAGGGCTGTCAAACTCGTGGCCCGTGGACCGGATGCATCACGCACTGGCCACCCCCACACCCGGTTTAGCGAAGGGGGGGAAACGTCCTGATACATCACGTGATGCCACCATTACGATGCAAGTTTGACACCCCTGCTCTAACTCATCTTGAGTACATATCAGGCCTTCTCAGCCATTAAGTTAATCCTCATTTTCTCGCTCTCATATTGGAACTTCACCTATGTTTGTTTTCAGAACATTTCTCAAATTTCTTTTTATTTTATTTTAGCTGTTTTTGAACTAAAGAAATGAGCCCTTCTAAAGGATGGAAAGAAAAATACCATGTTTGTGTTTGTGTGCATAGACATGGAAAATATAAGAGCATAAAAGAAGCAAACATCTCATTTTCCACTTGGCATCTCCTACCTTTTCCATTTACTTTTCTTGCAGTTTCTGTTCCCTCTCCTGCATAGTGTCATGTGTAGTACAGCCTTCAACATTATGATTTTCCATTCTGATTTACATTCCATGCATTTTTCATTTCTGTTTACTAAATGGATTTTCTTATAACTACGGTATTTGTTTTTAGTGAATATTAAAAAACCTGCAGAATTTGATCTGAACCAGACTGAACTTTAAATCGTACCTTACATGCCAAAGTTCAAATTCAGACCCAAAGCTACAACTGTAGAAGTCCTTGAGCCCGGCTATTTGTTCAGGTAAGCCTTGCAATGCAGGATGCAACTTGGATACAATGTCTGGTTAAATATTTGCAATAAAGGGTAGTTTATCCAAGATAGTAAATGGAGCCTTTCACTGCTTTAAAGCTCTTACAATTAGAAAGATTCCTAATGCAGAACATGTGCAAAACTATAATTTAATCTACTCTTAATATGGTTCAAAATCTGTCTTTTGTGTTGATGCTATTTTCACCAAATGGGTAACTCATATTCTCACAGAGGATTTAGGCCGGAGAGGATAGCAGAACCTATCTACATATAAAACATCACAAGTAACATGGCAATGGATACCAAGGTTGGTAGAAGTCAAATTAAGGACAACTGTTGTATCTGGCCCTCTAGTGCTTGGGCTGTAGTAAATACATCAAGGAAATGATACATGTGCTATAACACCTATCGTAATAATATTTTGAGCTGAGTGGCCGATATAGTCACCAAAAGATTGTCTTCTATTGCACTGCAAACCTTTTCCACATATGCATCTATATGCATCTATAGAGCCGAGGTGGCGCAGCGGTTAGAGTGCAGCACTGCAAACTACTGACTGCTAGCTGCAGTTCGGCAGTTCAAATCTCACCGGCTCAAGGTTAACTCAGCCTTCCATCCTTCCGAGGTGGGTAAAATGAGAACCCAGATTGTTGGGGGCAATATGCTGACTCTGTAAACTGCTTAGAGAAGGCTGTAAAGCACTATGAAGCGGTATATAAGTCTAAGTGCTATTGCTATTGCTATCTTCTTCCAGAGGAAAACAAAATATTAGGTTTAGTCCTGAGAGTCCTAAATATAATGTAATACAGGGTTTTTCATCTCTTAGCCTAGCTAATTTACCAGGTTATTGGGAGGATAAGATTTATTGTGTTGAAATCTGTGGAGGAATGATAGGATAAAAATGTAGAAGCAATAACTGGTTTTTTTAAAAATATAACTGTTATATGCATTCTACTTTCTCATGCTTGGTCTCTTACTTATTAACCACTGAAAAATTAGATTGCTGTAATTTTTTTTAAAGAAGCAGTAATGCCAAAATATACTGTATAAATTATGGCTAACATAACTCCATATAAATTCAATGGGGTGTTACTTTCCATATCATTTTTCAATTTTGTTGAATTGGAACCTAACCTTCTGAAGCCAGGGCTCTAAACCCAGAGCAAATAAACTGAATGCCAGTGACGCACCATAGATACAGTGGTGTAAGTTGGCTGTGGTCTTAATGTGAAGAAGCACAGTTGATACAGAAGGGAGCTGGTGAAAGGATGTATGGTTAAACTTTTCCATTCGCTTTGCATCACTATGGAGAAAGATATCCAAAGAATAAACATTGAACGTATTCCTGAAATTACATCGAGCCACAAAATATGGAAGAGTTGTAGGATGCTGTGACTAATGGAAAAATGGGGTGTTATATGGAATAAATGTTCAGTATCCTGTGAAAAGATGCCCATTGGGGTTTAAATGGGCTGTTAGGTGAACATTGTCCTTCATGGGGAACAAATTATCTAAGCAATATTTTCCCAAATTATCAACAGATTCTTTGTACAATTATTGCAATTATTGCTTCAGACTCTCTCCCCCAACACATGAAATAATTTTTTAAATTCTGATTCCTAGTTAACTGGAAACTTCTGAGATCAGAATGCTTGTGCCCAGTGTACATTTTGTTGACTGATGTACTCAGATAAACTCTCTTTAATGCACTGGCAAAACAATTCCTAAATTTCTTTGGGGATAGCATGTTCTTTTTTTCTTGAAGGCATCGATTCAAAATAATAACATTTGAGTAAGATTTGACCCCGACGGTTCAGGGTCAAAGACTGCATAGTACAAGCAAATACTTCGTTTAAATATATTTTTTTCTCTCTCTAGAGTAAGCAGATGTTACTTAATTGTCTGGGGGCAGATTGGCAGGGATAGGTGATAGAATCTTAAATGTTAATCTGCATTTTTTTAACCAATAATTTTTCTACTCTTAACATTTGTTTGTTTAAAAGTAAAGTCACTTTTCATAATGATAAGGTTAATCACCCTTGGATGTCTGCAGAGGAACCTGCTTCTAAAGACACAAAGTATCTCAATAAGAATGACAATAACAGAGTTGGAAGGGACCTTGGAGGGCTTCCAGTCCAACCCCCTGCCTAGGCAGGAAACCCTACACCACTTCAGACAAACGGTTATCCAATATCTTCTTAAAAACTTCCAGTGTTGGAGCATTCACAATTTCTGGAGGCAAGTTGTTCCACTGATTAATTGTTCTAACTGTCAGGAAATTCCTCCTTAGTTCTAGGTTGTTTCTCTCCTTGATTAGTTTCCACCCATTGTTCTTGTCCTGCCCTCAGCTGCTTTGGAGAATAGCTTGACTCCCTCTTCTTTGTGGCAGCCTATGAGATATTGGAACACTGCTATCATGTCACCCCTGGTCCTTCTTTTCCTTAAACTAGACATACCCAGTTCCTGCAACTGGGTATGTTTTAGCCTTCAGTTGCCTAATCATCTTTGTTGCTCTTCTCTGCACTCTTTCTAAAGTCTCCACATCTTTTTTACATTGCAACGATTAAAACTGGATGCAGTAGTCCAAGTGTGGCCTTACCAAGGCATTATAAAGTAGATTCACATGATCTTGATTCTATCCCTTTGTTTATGCAGCCTAGAACTGTGTTAGCTTTTTTGGCAGCTGCTGCACACTGCTGGCTCATATTTAAATGGTTGTCCACTAGGATTCAAAGATCGCTCTCATAATTACTACTATTGAGCGAGGTACCACATATACTGTACCTGTGCATTTTGTTTTCCATGCCTAAATGTAGATCCTTACTTTTTTCACCATTGAATTTCATTTTGTTAGATAGCGCCCAATGTTCAAGTCTGTCAAGATCCTTCTGTATCTTAAGCCTATCTTCTGGAGTGTTGGCTATTCCTGCTAGCTTGGTGTCATCTGCAAATTTGATGAGTTCCTCATCTATCCCCTCATCCAAATCATTGATGAAGATGTTGAAGAGTACTGGGCCTAAAATAGAACCTTCAGGTACCTTACTGCATACCATGTTTCTCCGAAAACATGACCCACCCCAATAATAAGCCCAACCCTAATTTTTTTAGGGTGGGCCTAATATTACTCCTACCCCAAAAATAAGCACGGGGGATGGGTGTGGCCAGCACAAGTGGTGGCATGGGGGGGACAACTGTTGGCTGCAGCTGCAGTCTGCTGGCCCCTTGGGGCAGCGCAAATACTGCTTTTGCCCTTCTCTTTCTGGGTGCAGCATTTCTGCTTGTTGGGCTGCTTTCCCGAAGCTGGCAGCTCTGTGACCAGCTGCTTTGCTTTTTCCCTCTTTTTGGGAGGCTTGCGGGAGGCTTTTTGGCGAACGGGAGGAAAATGGGGAGGGGGATTTTCCTACCTCTCATCCATTCCTCAAACTCAGTACAGACGGAGGGAAGGATGACAGGCAGGAAAATCCCCCTCCCCATTTTCCTCCCATTTGTCAAAAAGCCACCATTCCGAATGCTGAAGGTTCAGAATGGAGGCGACGGTGCGTCCACGGTGCATCCAGCTCACCAAGTCTGGCCTGCTGCACCTCAAAAAAAGTAAGATCACCTCGAAAATAAACCCAAGTGCTTATTTTCAAGTCTAAAAGAAAACAAGACTCCATCTTATTTTTTGATAAACACGGTACTTCCCTCCATGTAGATGCAGTTCCATTGATGACTACACATTGAGTGTGGTTGGTCAGCCAGTTACAAATCCATCTGGTGGTGATGCTGTCTAACCAGCGGTGGGTTGCTCCCGGTTCAGACCAGTTCTTAGAACCGGTAGCGCCGGCGGTGGGAGGTTCCGCCCACCTGCCCAGGATGCTTCTGTGCATGCGTGCACAGTAGCAAACTCATTTACAACCCACCACTGTGTCTAATCCACATTTTTCTATTTTATCTAGCAGTAGGTTTTGGTCTACTTTATCAAATGCCTTACTGAAGTCCAAGTAAATTACATCGACAGCATTCCTCTGGTCCACTAATTTTGTCACTTTGTGAAAGAATGCAATAAGATTAGTCTGGCATGATCTGTTTTTGACAAACCCATGTTGGCTTTTGGTTATTACATTGTTTGCTTCTAGGTGTTTATTGATTCGTTGCTTGATTATCTTTTCCAGAATCTTCCCTGGTATTGAGGTCAGGCTGATAGGTCTGTTGTTTCCTGGATCTATTTATTATTATTATTATTTTGCTTTTTTGAAGATGGGAACTACATCAGCTCTTTTCCAGTCCTCTGGCAGTTCCCCAGAGCTCCAGGATCTTTGAAAGATATAGTTCAGTGGTTCTGAGATCTCGTCTGCCAGTTCCTTCAGAACCTTGGGGTGTAATCCATCTGGTCCTGGTGAATTGAACTCGTCTAGGGTAGACAGGTGCTCACTTACCATTTTCTTCCCTATTTTAACTTGTGTTCCTAATCTGTTTTTTGTGGTGCTGTTTTTGATAGGTTGGACTGGTTTTTTCCCTTTGTATAAAGACAGATGCAAAAAACGAGTTAAATAGTTCTGCTTTCTCCCTGTTGCTTGTCACCTTCTTGCCACTTTCTCCCAGAAATGGACCAATTGTTTCCTTGACTTTTTTCTTGTTTTTTAACATGTTGGAAGATGCTTTTTTTGTTATTTTTTACTTTTGTCGCAAGCCTTTGTTCATTGTGAGCCTTAGCTTTCCTAACTTCATCTTTGCAGGCTCAGGCTATTTGCTGATATTCTGCCTTAGTTATGTGCCCTTCTTTCTACTTTTTTTTTACTTGTCCTTTTTGTCTTTCAATTTGTCAGAGAGTTCTTTATGCAGCCATGCTGGTTTCTTTTGAGAGCTGTTATTTTTCTTCTTCATTGGTATTTTGCTAAACTGGGCTTTTATAATCTCACTTTTCAAAATTTCCCAAGCTTCTTGAGTTGTTTTCCCCTTGAGGATTCTCATCCATGGAATCCTTCCCAAGCTCTCTCTAAGTTTATTGAAATTAGCTCTCTTAAAGTCCAAGACTCTAGTTCGACTTTGTTCTATTGCTTGTGCTTGCATAATGTTGAATTCCAATATTGCATGATCACTTGCCCCCAATGTTCCTGTAGCTTCAACACCTTCTATCATTTCATCTCTGTTAGTGAGAATTAAGTCCAATATGGCTGATCCCCTTGTTTCCTTCTCTACTTTTTTGGGAAACAAAATTGTCTGCTAGGTTTGTTAGGAACCTGTTGGATCTTCCACTTGGTGCAGAGTTTGTCTCCCAGTTGATGTCAGGGTAGTTAAAATCCCCCATTACTATTGTGATGTGCTTCCTACATACCTTAGTTATCTGACTAGCAAAAAGTTCATCTATTTCCTCTGTTTGGTTGGGTGGCCTATAGTATACACCTATGGCAATGCCATTTCCCCCTCCCTTTAAAATTAACCCAAATGCATTCAAGATAATTTTCGTCATTGTTGTGCTCTATTTCTGTAGAGATGTAGTTATCTCGCCAAATGAAAACTCCTAATATTATCATTCCAAAGGCATTGTTTGGCATTCCTACCTTTCCCCCTTTAGCAAATGTTCTTTGGAAAGAAGAAGAAAGCAGAAATGGAAAAAATATGAGAATGTTTGAATTGAAAAACTTCATTGTCTTTACTCCTTGTGTAATTTCATGAATAAAGCAAGACCATAGCATGATCATAAGATTCTGGAACCTTTTCAAAAATCCTGTCAACTTTTGGGTGAGGTTGCAGGGGATTTCACTATCAGTGTGTGGACATGACTGTAAAAAAACCTGCCGATGTAAATCAGATGTTCTTTCCAGTTGTTTTGATGCCTGAGAATTCTATTTAGAAAGAGAGTCCCAAGGTCATGAATAATCTTCCCGGAGTGCCTGCAAAAGCTATTGCCCAATTGTAATTATTAATATGACAGAAAGAGAAAAGTGTTCTTTGTATTTATTTAATTTTATACATGCCTTCATGCCTCATCATGCTTTCCCCTTTTGGAATAAGCAATGTTGTACAAAACACAGGAAGGGTTAAGCCAAGAAATTAAAGGCATGAAATAATTGAAGGAGCAGAAACTTGGGTTAAATCTAGTCTACACCAGCACCATTCATTATAAGCTATCCATGATTTTCTATCTTTGCAAATCATCCTTGCTTCCTCTACTTCAATACACTCTTTGTTCTCTATACCCAATATATACTATATTTTTCTTATCCTACTTTTTTTTGCAATGATCATTCTTTTCTATACTGTGGTGTGTGTGTGTTTTTGTAATTCACAATCTCTTTCATCCCATTATTCACCAAGCATTCTTTTAATATTTCCCATGAACATAGTTCTGCACACTTTTCTCACATTCTGTGACATGATACTTTTCAATTTGTTCCAAGCACTTTCCATTCAGTAGGTTGGGAGATTAACGAATATGTTTTCCAATAGAAAACAGTTTTCTTCCTGCAGTCATTCTACTTTTACAGTCTCTAGTTTCCTTCACTTTCTTTTTCTCTCACATCAACCCCTTCCCAAGGTCCTCTCTTGACGCTATAAAGAAATCATGTCGCACATTCAGAAATCTCATTTTTGTATCTTTCACTAAGTCTCTCAATATTCTATCATAAATAATCACATCATTTATGCTTTATATAATAATCTATATTTATATAGATTTATATTTATTCTTCTGTCTCATGTATGTGACACATATACATATATACATGCCTATACACACATACATATATACATGCCTACACACACACACACACACACAAACACACACAAACACACACACACACACACACACACACACACAAACACACACACACACACGCAAATAGAAATGCTATAGAAATTGCCTGGATAGTCCCTGGAGGGGCTGAAAGGCAGCTGTGATGTTTCCTCCTATACACCAGGGTGATTCGACAGAAAAAAAAACATATATAACCCTTTCCTGGTGAAGAGCTGATAAGGGAAGAGAGCCTGTGGCCTGGAGATTAAGCTGCTGCCTTATAGGCAGACTGCCCAGGTTCAAATCCCAGTAAGGGTATGGCTATCTGATGAGAGCTATATAGCTCGAAATAGATCTATAATAGTCTCCCTTCATTTTCATTTTCAGCAAAAAAATGTTACACACACGCACACACACACACACACACACACACACACACACACACACACACACACACACACACACAAATTCCTCAAGGATTCACCGTTTCTATTCATTCTGAAGCCTGCAAATGTCCCTGTCACTTTTTCAGTACTCTCTGATCTCATTCCTATTCATGCGTTCTTGTCATATTTTTCCCCTAGACTGAATTCATTTAGAATGTTACATAGTTTCCCCCAAACTCATTTCTAGCTCTTCCATCATCATCATTAATTGGTTCTATGGATTCCTGCTTTCATATACACTCATGACAGGACTATCACATTGTGGGAGAGGGGTCACTTTCTAGGTTGAATGAAAGGACTGAAGAAATAAATAAATAAAAATTAAATTATATAATGTATTTTCTGACGTACATTTTGGACCTCTCATTCATAATTAAATGTGTTATTTGTTTCCTTGCATATATTTTTCAGCTTTACTCCATAAGGTCACACTGTGTTCTTTCAGATCAATTATGTGGTTTGCTTTTTCAGAAATATAGTATTAATTTTTATTTTATTTTTTTCCTTTTCCTTAGTTATTTTATATGTATTTTCTCCACTTGCACTCCAAGTTGAAATTTTCTATTAGCCATAGTCATCACAAGATGGGCTCACAGATACTTACCACCACTGCCCATCATAGCCTTGGCCTATCAAGTTTTTCTCATCATTTAGTAAGATTATAGATTAGGTTTAGTAATTTCTTCTAGATTTATTAAGTGATAGACTAGGTTACCAATCTTAGACATTCTTGAGCCACATGCAGCATTCCCTGCTAAAGGTCAATTTGGGCACATTTTTGTCAGGATGCTACATGCACAACAAAAGTTCAATTTTAAGTCAAATATGTTCATGAAGCTAGGTTCTGCAGTTCTAAACTTGTGAGTTTTATTCCCAACAAATTTCTTTGGTCACTTCTTTCTAATGATTTTGTTCACTTATTTCACATCTTGCCACTCATCTCTTCTCTATCGATTCTCTGTGCTGTGAAGTAATGCCCTGCTTACAGGTCCTTTCTTCATTCTGGATACTGGAAAATGTGAATAATCTTTCCAGTTTCTTCAGTTCCTCTCTCTTCCCCTCCCCCACCCCACCTCCAATTTATTGCTGCAAAAATGATTTTTGTGGCACATCCTTTACTTTGTTACAGTAACAAAGGTGATGGCAATCAGGGTCCAGGGTTGAGTTTGAATATTTGAGAAGAATATATTGCTTCAAACATATACTGTACTTGTTAGGAAATTTCAGGATCAGGCAGTGTATCTATGAAATCTGATGTAAAGTTGACCATAGAAGCCACAGCTTTGCTCGTAAAATGAATGTAAGTATAGTAAGGAAACTTATAGCTAATCAACTGAACCAGGAAACCTGTTGATGAAAAAGATGCAGGGGTGGGTTCCACCCGGTTCAGACCGGATCGCCTGAACTGGTAGCAACCCACTGGTGACGTCACTGTCGGTGCCGTTCTGTGTGTGCCGCCATCTTTTGGGGGGATTTTTCCCCTTCCGCGCTTGAAAAAGGGCCCTCCCACCAGACCGCGGGTGAATTCTGACCTTTATTTCTTCACCCGAAGCACAGCTGATGAACTCCTCAGCTGTGTTTTGGGCTAATTCCTGCTTCTGAGCAAGCGTGGAAGTGAAATCGCAGAAGAGGGCACGCGCGCAATGCGAACCGGTGGCTAAGGTAAGTGGAACCCACCCCTGAAGAGATGCCCCTTCTCCTTGTTTCTTCTTCATGCATTACTGTGCTAGCACTAATGGTACTAGGGGGGGACCCTAAAATTTCCCAACTGTTTCTGAACTAATTCTCAGCATTTTACTACAAGCTCTTTTACTGCAAGACATAGAGACTGAGGCTGCTGAGAATTGTAGTTTCAGTAAAACCTAGAAGATTCTTGCCTTTGGGCTAATGGATAGAAAACCCAAACTGGGAAATAACCATATGTATGTAACAAGTAAAATAAGAATCCATGGAAGGATGAATCCAACTGTGCTTTTATATGTATGAATGAATCACATGCAGGACACTGTGGTCATTTGGAATGTCTGAGCAGGTATACAAACTCTCAGGTGTTTCACACAGGTGATTATGTGTGCTCTATTTTACCTTAGAAATCACTGCCTCTAATTTTTATCCCACTAAACTGCTAAATGCTCTTATCTGCCTGCTACTCATTTGGCCAGTTTGCAAGTCACTTCTGATCCAGGATTTGATTTGATTTTTTTTTTGAAAGGGTGGGACAGACAGTTTTGATGGTGATAGAAAGATGACACACTGGTAGCTTGTGCTCAAGCACAAAAAATTATATGCATGTCCCTCTAAGTCAAAATATTGTCCTTTTGTATTATCAGATATAAACTGTATATAGACTATAGAACTAAGGAGGAAGCTACTAAGTGCGTATCTGCATTTTGCCCATAAACCCATGCCAGCTTTATTCAACTGACTTATGAAAATTCTGAGAAGTTTAACTGAGACAGTTGGCAACAGTTTACAAAATAGTCAATCCAAACAGCAGGCTAACATATCCTCCCGTTGAATAATTTTCCTGCTATTTTCCACCTTTGCATTCCAGAAAATCATTGCCCAATCACTTCCCTTCCCATGGGCTGGTATTACTAGTGATTAAATAATAGATAGCTAGGTTGAAACAAATATTAAACTTACACATATAGAATTAAAGCATCAAAAATGTTTATACATGAAAGCCCAATAATCAGTTTTAAAATAATAAATATATTTTTACTGCTTTGTTGAGCTCTAATTCTTCAGGAGCAATTTTTGCCAGCATTGCCAGAAAAGAACACTGAATACAACACTCAGTTTGCAAATAGTAGGTTGCTGGTTTGAAACATAGCAGAAGCTCTTTTTCTTTTATATATATTCCTCCCCTACCCTTTTTTAAAAATAAAATGGCACATCATTTTATTTCTTCAATCCCTGGGGTCAATAGGCTCAATAAGAGTCTCAAATGACTCAAAAAATGAAAAGGGGGAAGGGAGGGGGAGGAAAGAGGAGGGGAGGAAGGAAGGAAGGAAGGAAGGAAGGAAGGAAGGAAGGAAGGAAGGAAGGAAGGAAGGAAGGAAGGAAGGAAGGAAGGAAGGAAAGCTGAACTCCTGGGCTTAGACTGTAATAAAACAAAGCATGCCAGTCAAAATAGTCAAGAATGCTTGAGGTGGCACGAAAAAGAAAAACATAGCAAGAAAATTTGCACCAAAACCACATTTGTGATGGGAAGAGGGGGAGTAGAGAATCATGTTGCGCAATTCTACTCTTCAGACTAGACTTCAGGCCTGTTCTGGCTCCAGAGAAACTGGATAGTGAGATAAGCTCTAAGTCTTTTTCAAAATTCCTGTTTTCCCTACAACATTCCCTAACAAGACAGAACAGGGACAAGCAAGAATGCAGATTTTCTTTATCTAGTACATAAGGAACAAGATAACCACTCAACATGCCCATTGATGCCCTGGTCCCACCCTACCAACCTTGTCTAATTACTCAGGAATAATAGATCTGAAAGTAGTTCAAGAATGTAGTTGCAAGTTGTTCAGTTAACATGAAGGTTTTAGCTGAGAAGAGACTGTTGTTGTGTGTTGGGAGGCTGAGTTATGCTTCTATTTTATCAATTACCTGAATGAAATACCTCTAATAAACTTCATAAGAAATTCTACTTGAAAGTGCAATAATAAATAATAAATCAGTCTGTACTCCACTATCCATAAAAAAATGGCAGTTTAGTATAATCAGCTGTGGAGGTTAAAAGAACCAAAGAGTGTCTAAAAAAACACCCACCCACACCATTTCCAGAACTAGGGAATAAGCTTTTGCAGACCACAGGTAACTCCATGGGTTTCAGACACATGGTCCATTTGAAGCTGGGAAAGGAAAAGACCACCAATCCCACTTGGGAGAATATTATTTTTCCAGTTTGGATTTGCAAATAGGTCAAACCTCCCCAACCAGATGGCTTGATAGAATTGTAATAGTGAGGTATATGAATCAGTGTGCATTGAATTCATCTAGACTGGCCACGCAGATGTTCTTTATTTGAAGGGGTGGTGGTGGCAATTGGGTCCCTCTCTATATCTGTTTGTCCCTCAGTCAGATCAAGAAAGAAAGATTCTTTTACAGGCATAACCAAGCCAGTAATGTTGAACACACATTTTATATTCTGAAACTTCCAGCTTCTAATTCCATTTTTAAAAAGGATGTGAGATTGGGAATAGGGTCCAGTCAAACCAATGGCCATTAGAAGAGACTTCAACATACACATGCTTATCTCTACAGCACGTTATGTATTGGAATGAAGGCAAATATATGTGTCCCGGGATAATGTTTCAGGATCCAATCTGGGTCGGTTACCAGGACGGGAGATTTAGTCTTCTGAGCTTTCACACTCATGCTGGAGCCCATCCTCAGGGTACTTCTCTCTCACCAGAATATGTCTCTCACCACTTGGGCTCCAGCACAAGTCCAAAAACTCAGAAGACTAAACCTCTGATCCCAGTGACTGACCCAGATTGGATGCTGCAATGGTATGTACTGCTTTGTTTTCAGTTTTGCATGTTTTCCAAACTTATCAACTGTACCTTGTATGTCAAGGGTGGGTTTGCACAATGAGTAAGGCAAATACCAACCATATTACAGTTTGACATTTTCTGTAGATATGAATCCAAAACGGGAAAAGGTGACTTTGACTCATAGTGGGAAATGCAATCATACAGATTTCCCTTTAGGCATGAGTCGAGATGTGCAAGAGGCACCAAGTGTCTCTCAGCTTTGCCTGGCTTCCTTTAAAGATTTATGGGACTAGTTGTAGCATAAGCTTGTGTAACCAGAAAACTGGAACGAAGGAAGATTGCTAAGTCTCAGTATCCCTGAGAATGCTGGCATTGCACTTCTCTTCAAAAGCCTAGAAATGCCAAGTCTTGCTATTCAAGAGATTGGAAAAGGAGGGGGGAAAAGTGCTTAATGTAGAAATGGTGGTCTTGGTAATCTTAGATATATTTTTATTAACATCTGTACACCAACTATTGGCAGGGACCTTACTGTATTTACAAAAACTGCTTAAGAAAGCTTTTCTAAGCATCTGAATATGTGCTTGTTTTTTTAAGCAGGGAAAGATTTTTTAATCATGCTGCAGATTTTACAGTCAACAGCAATCACAAAGCATCCAATTCTCAACTCAGCTAAATGCTGTTTCGGCTGAGCTCATCAAGTCCAAACAGCTACACAAAAAAATGCCCATCTTTCACATAAGCAGAAATAAGTAAGCTGGAATAAAGAAACACATTTACTTCCGATCCGGGGGGGGGGGAATTCACATCCTGCTTCATTATTGTATCATCAGGAGTCCCATAATGGTAGAAAGTTGAATAAGATAGGGTGAAGCTCTGCCTTTGCTTCCTGGTGTCTGCCTTAAAATTAATAAATAACGTTTATTTATTGGGTTTTGCACTTATACAGCTCCATCATAGATCCTAGAGCAAAAATCTACCAGTTGAGACGATCTTAGGAAATAGGGAATATATTGCTTTTTAGGTAGAGATTGCACTATGTGGTGAAATGACATTTATGCCAGTGGAATACTGTCAGGGGTCTATAAGAACTTCTACCACCTTAGTTGGATTTGGGGAATTGGGATGGTGCCTGCAAACCAAGTAGAAAATACTAGAACAGGACTGCTCTGCCCTACCCCATGTTCACACTCATAGCTGTCACGACTTTAATAAGGTAATCTTATGAGTATTTACATAGCTTCCACTGTGTTCAGCAAGAGATTTTTTAAAATTATGATTTAGAAAAGCAGCTGAAATCAAGAACATTTTAAAAGGTTGCCTAGAAAACAGTATTAAATAGGAATCCATTTTTATAAATCACAAACACACCCGCCCACACACACAAAACACACACGCGCGCACACACAACAACATGGTATGGAAGTGAAGACTGAACAAGTATGAGAGTGAAAACAATTTTGGGGTGAAAGGTGGGTGAATGAAAGTCTTTTGGCCTTCTGTGACATCTAAGTAGTGACAATATTTCACAAGAAGAGTCCTCCACTCCTCTGTTTGCAATAAAATACCTTATTCCACCAAACTTGAAATATTGGGATTAGACAATTTACAACTACGTCGACTCCGATCTGATCTAAATGTAATTCATAAAATCATATACCAAAATGTCCTTCCTGTCAATGACTTCTTCTGCTTCAACCGCAACAATACACAAGCACATAATAGATTCAAACTTAATGTAAACCGCTCCAAACTCGACTGCAGAAAATATGACTTCAGCAACAGAGTGATCAATTCCTGGAATGCACTACCTGACTCTGTGGTTTCTTCCCCAAACCCCAAAAACGTTAACCTTAGACTGTCTACAGTAGACCTCTCCCCATTTCTAAGAGATCTGTAAGGGGCGTGCATAAGCGCACCACTGTGCCTACCGTCCCTGTCCTACTGTCCTATTGTCCTCTATTATTGGTACTTTTTACTTATGTTATGTTTATACAAACAACTACTATCCTGTACATGTTTGACAAATAAATAAATAAATGATTTCAGTGAGATGCTGCCAGAATAGACAATATCCTGTCTAATCATATACTACAGCCTGAAATGTTTTTGTTATCATTTGTTATTTGAAATAATGAAATGGGAAAATAATGAAATATGTTTAAGTCCTTAATGGCCTCAATCACTTAAGAGGATTTGTTTGTTTGTTTGTTTTTTAAAAAAACTATGATCCCTAACAAGAATCATTAGTAAGATCGTCTAGGAATCTCTACCTAAAGCTGCTGCTGACAATTCAGGGTCAGATCTTTTCCTGTTGTTGCATTTGAGCTTTACAGAACTAAGATGAGGGAAATGGTATCTTAAATGAAGTTAAGGAGAAATAAATTAACAGGCTGTCTTTTCATGTTTTCTGAACTGCATTAACTGATATGATCATTCTTAACTGTTTTATTTATTTCCACTGTTTTCACTGTTACTAATTATTTCACTGGATGCTGCTATTAATTATCTAGAAATATAAGTGATAGGCAGTGTGTGTGTATCTAATAAAGTAAATCAATGTTTGGGAATAAAATGAACTCATTTTTTAAGAGAGAGAAAAATAAAAAATAAAGGATCTTCAAAATGCCATGTGCATTGTTTGCAATGCAATGCAATGTTTTCATGTGTGGACAATATTCAGGATTAACATCTAGCTAAATATGAAGTGACTCCTTGTTACTTTTAGAATGACACAATGATTATCCTCTGTCAGATAATGCTGACCTGTTTGAGTAGTCATCCTTTAGAAAAAGTCCCTAAGTCCTCATAGTGGAAAATTAATAGCTGCTGTGTCTTGTGGCTACAAGGTTTATACCACTTATAAATGTTGTATACTTTACAGCCCAATATGACCCACTTTGTCTTCAGCTGAACTCCTAACTTTGAAGATAGCTAGATATCTTAGGTGTTTAAGAAACAAACCTCATTTTAATTAGTAGAATATCTCTTTCTCCAAAGAATATGGAGCTGGTCATCTGAAACTTTTCCTTTCTCCACAAAAGTATTTACTGATTTCTAGAGACGTAGGTATACTCAGCTGGAAAATATGCCTCAGACTGTGATGATAAAAACAAATTTGTCAAGTTGCATTCTGATTTTTGACTTTCATTTTTTTGATTATTTGTATCCCACCTTTATTATTTTTATAATAATTCAAGATGGGGAACATACCTAATACTTCTTTCTCCTCTTGTTTTCCCCACAACAACCATATAAGATGAGTTGGGCTGAGAGAGACACAAAGAGTGGTTGGCCCAAAGTCATCCAGTCAGGGTGCATCATATTTGTTCGAGCTGTATAAACTTCTATGAATTATAATGTATTAAACTGCTACAATTAAGATGCATGATATTTTAACTCTCTTCCCATTCTCCCATCATTAATCAGCATTGTCCTTACTTTATTTCCTAATGTATTAACTATCTTATAATACAGGAATGGACAATCTCAAGGCTAAAACTGTTATTTTGGAGTAGGGAAGCAAGAGTGAGGGGGCATGATGATAACACAAAATGAGTAGTATATAATAATGGCAATAGCACTTAGACTTATATATGACTCCATGGTGTTTTACAGAACTCTCTGAATAATTAACACTGTCAGCCTATTGCCCCCAACAATCTGGGTCCTCATTTTACTAACCTCAGAAGGGAGGAAGACTGAGTCAACCTTGAACCTTGTCAGGATCGAACTCCTGGTTGTGGGCAGAGTTAGCCTGCAATACTGCAGTTTAATCGCTGTACCACCATAGTTCTCTATCACACCATACACATTGGTAAGGTGGGATTTTCCATATTTTAAAAGTTCCTTTTAAAGAGAGCAATCTTTTTCTTTTTAAAACTAGATTAAGCTTATTTTAGAGCTTGCATTTAAATTACCCATTTCAGAATCAAAGGAAACCACATTGCCTTCAATTCTGGCAATGTGGTTAGAAAAGAGGCCACAGGAAGGGGGATGCAAGCAACCATGGAATCACAGGCTGTCCTCTCTTGGTTTAATAGATTACTTAGAATTGAAATTGCACATGTAATGGCAAATAGTCAATAAAAGAAAGTAATACAATGAATGAGAAGGCAATTTGTTTACATGCGTATACATAGGCATATCGGATTTTCTCTCTGTTGTGTTCCCAAGAATGGGATCAGAGGGCTATAATTTGTTTAGCTTGATCTGGCTCCTCAGCTCTTGTTTGTTTATGTTTTTGCATATAAAGCTGCAGTACAGTTTTCAAATGTAAGTGGTTATATAAATGGAAGAAACAAATACTAAAAATAAATAAGACTTTATAGCTCCCGAACAAAGGTTTATGTCTTGTCTACAGTGGGCTGTTCCTCAGAGCAATGTCATGGGATGGTAAACAAGAGCAGAGTTGCCTATTTGGGTTCATCATCCAGATCAGGAATCACAAGCTGAAGCAGAAATACTTCCAATGACATCTTTGAATACTACATTTCCAATCGTTCATTCATACAAAGGAATTCACCTAAGATTGAAATTGTCAAAAAATTTCTTTGTGACAACTAATGCATGAATTCTACCATGCCCAGTATAGAAAAAGTTGAGAAAAATTCAGGGGTGAAATGCTACCGGTTCGAGCCGGTTCGCCCAAACCGATAGTAAAAAATGCTACATATTTGCCCGAATTGGTAGTAAAAAAATGCTTTTAAAAAGTTAAAAAAAAGATTCCGATGATCAGCTGTGACAATCAGCTGTGACGAGCGATCGTTGAAACCTTTTCCCCTCCTTTCTTAAAGCATTTTTTACTACCAGTTCTGGTGAATAGGTAGTAAAAATGCTTTAAAAAGTAAAAAAAAAGGTTCTGACGATCGTGGGCACGGCTGATTGTCACAGCTGATTGTCAGAACTTTTAAAAAACTTTTTAAAGCATTTTTAAACTACCGGTTCAAGAGAACCAGTAGTTAAAATGCTAAAAAAAGTAAAAAAAAAAGTTGGCTACGCCCACCCAGTTACACGACACCCCCCACCAAGCCATGCACACCAAGCTACGTCCACAGAACCGGTAGGGAAAATTTTTGAATTTCACCACTGGAAAAACTGAAGAAGAAAGCAGCATAAATCTGAGAAGTAGGATTAATATTTTGAATGAATTAGGAAAGGGAGTGAGAACATGGTACAGAGTTACAAAACTTGGCTGAACCAAAAGCAAAAGCCTGCGGGTTGCAGAAGAATGGTAATTAATAGTTATGTACAAAGCAAATCATACCTGAAAAATACCGGTATATATCCTGTCTTCTGCAATTCCAGGATAGCTTGGACTTGATCAGAAGTCACATTTGGATTTGAAGGGACATTTGCCAGTCGCCTTCTGAATCCAATCCTCTTTGCATGATTAATCTTAGCATCCCAATCCACAAGTTGTTTGAGAAAGGGACCTTTCAAAGATTGCTGCTTTGGAACTAGTATAAAACTGGAATTGGAGCTTCATGGAAAGATCCAATTCTAGAAGAAGCTAATTTATATTGTTTATGCTTTGATCTAGAGTTCCAAAAAATCTGTCTGCTTTGACTTGGGATTTGCCTAAATGTGTTGTATATCTTCAGCAAAATATGAAACAGAACCAACTTTACATTTTCCCATTTTAAATATTATAAAGCAACATTTTTCAGAGAAAATTATTTAGTCCTCTGCATGGAGAACTTCAGAAAAAAAGTCAAACAGTGAGATCAGCCCATAGTTGAATGGCCCTGTGGAGGCTTTGACCACAACCTAGAATCAGAAAGTGGCCAAAATCCTGGACACGGTTGCACCCAAGAACCCTCTCCTGACCCATCACTCTCTAAACTCATCGCTGGAGGTGGTTGACAGGGTAAAAAAACTTTATTCCTCTGCTGTCTGTCTCTTAGTCCTGTTTTTTGGTATACTTTTGATATTTTAATCTGCATAGTTCTAACACTTTACTTTTCTATTTATCTCTTAATATCATGTGAGCAGTCCAGATTCAGATTTAACAGATTAACAGAGTTGGAAGGGACCTTGTAGGTCATCTAGTCCAACCCCCCCACCCAAGCAGGAGACCCTAAACCATTTCTGACAAATGACAGTCCAATCTCTTCTTGAAAGCCTCCAGTGATGAAGCTCCCACAACTTCCGAAGGCAAGCTGTTCCATTGGTTGATTGTTCTCACTGTCAGAAAGTTCCTCCTTATTTCTAGGTTGAATCTCTCCTTGTTCAGTTTCCATCCATTATTCCTTGTCTGGCCTTCAGGTGCTTTAGAAAATAGATTGACCCTCTCCTCTCTGTGGCAGCCCCTCAAATATTGGAACACTGCTATCATGTCTCCCCTGGTCCTTCTTCTCTTCACTAGAATAGCCATTCCCAGTTCCTGTAGCTGTTCTTCATATGTTTTAGTCTCCAGTTTCATTTTATAGGGGAAATGGGCAGAATAAAAATGTAATAATAATATTTCATTACGAAATTAAGTCCAAAATGTCAAGATGTACAGTTGTTATTACTGTTTGATCTAGAAATGTGGTTCTCTTTATACAAACTCTAATAGGCAGATCTTAACTTTGTAAATAAGGAGTACTGCTATGTGTGCTCTTTGTTTCGTGGAAAGATTTTAGACTAGAAAAATTGTATTGTGCAATACTACCATATTTTTAAGCTGATTTCTGGGTTACTGTGACATTTTGTCGCATAACCAACAAATTAACTTCAGAATAGGGCTTTACAGGTAGGGCTGTCTTGCGGTTATGGATTGTATTATGAAAACAGCATATTTTCCATAGATTCAGGTGGAAAGTCGTTTAAAAGAAAATCTGACTAATGTTGAAAACTGGGTCACTGCTGAAGTCATCATCATCATCATCATAATTTTGATGTAATTTTGAAAACAATAGCAACAACAACAAAAGCAACAACATTCTTGGGGCAAATAGGCAATGTTTAATTTACTCGAACTGGAATTAGAGAAGAAAAATGACACCACTTTTTCCAAGCAATGTAAAAATAAACCTAAATGTAAGTTTATAGGAATGGATCCTTCATTGTCCTTCTGAATACCATTTTTAGAGTACAAAAAAAAATTGCAGTGGGAAGGAAAAGAGAGTAATAGGAAGAAGAAGCTTCTGATTTCCTCGGCAGCAAATATGATTACAAAGTACCTCTTACCCTATGGTTAGAAAAAAGGAACGGTCACTTTTTTCTGTTATCCTTTTTTTTTCTAATCTTCAAAATTTTTGCAGGGATGAGACACCACTAGGAAATTACAGGAAGCTTCTTTTAAAAAAAATCCCTGGCACGGCAAGTCTGTAGGCAATTTTGTAGGCAAGTCTACAAAATCACTGGGGCTTAATGCAAAAGAGGTTTTATCTTTATAAAACATGAATTAGTTTCAGAATAGAAGATGACAGTGCCTGGTTCTGATTATCTGCAGGGCTAGTTTGCATAACCCCAAGACTCTGCTAAACTCTGAAAGAGTCAGATAACTTTATAAGCTAGTATGACGATGGTTCCTACTGTTGATTGAGGTAAGGAAGATGGATACTGTTAAAGTCATCCATAGTTGATTAGAGTTCTTCAGTTAATTAAAACTGGAACTCTTGAACTGTTGTGAAATGAAAAACCAGATCACTGGTGGTCCTGATACCACCGTTTACAAAATATTCTCCCAAGGCACCTACTTGGTGGGGTAGTTTGCATCTTTGATCAAGCCACTTAGAAACTTCAAGGAGTTTCATAAAAGTGCTTACAACCACATTTAGCTAAGCCATGTGTGCATCTGGAGTTGATCTTCAAACCCTTTTCTAATTAACCATATAATGTTAAATGAAGGACCAGCTTTAAAAATATACACACATATTTTGGGGGGAATGCCTTTGATGGAAGGCCAGCATTATGAGGAGTAGAAAGTGTCAGTTATGTCACTTAAGGTCCAAAAGTGGTCATAAGATGTGGGATTGTTGTCAGCAGTGATGGAAGATTGTGTGCAGTGATGCTGGTTTTAATAAGAGTTGATGGGTCACAGGGAGAAGACTTTCTATAGCACTCATAATTGGATTATGAAAACTGCTTTAACAGATTTTTATACAAGGAAAGTCTGTTTAAACCCATGCATTAGAATTATTTAAAGTCTTTGCCTTGTCTCCTCCTATCAGTTAAATCAGACTGAATGGCGAGGCTCATTTCTCATCCGACAATCAAAAATCAAGTATGAATTTTAGCATTAACTTTAGATTAAATTGATGTAAGCATTTCCTTGCTGTTTTCTGGATGCATCTGAATAGACAGGTGGTTCATGCAACCATTTTCATGTGTCAAACTGGTGAGCCAGTTTGGTATAGTGGTTAAGGCACCAGACTAGAAACCAGGAAATGGTGAGTTTCCATCCCATATTAACCATGAAAGCCAGCTTGGTGACTTTGGGCCAGTGACTTGCTTTCAGCTCAATCTACATTACAGGGTTGTGTGGGGAAAATAGGTTTTAAAGGGGGTAAAAATCCTTAAAAAGTTTAGAGCTTAAAATCAAAATAAAGAGGAAGCATTTTTCACAGACAATCTTACTTCATAAATTTAACTGCTTGCTTGTATCTCTTATCTTCTGGAACATTCTTAGTTGAAATCTTAGTACATTGGCATATATTGTTATATGAAGCCCTTTCATTGTTTAATCACTAATTATTTATCTTCTCAGTGCTGTAAACCTGTGGGAAAAACTTTTTTTGTTGAGGTTTCCAGAATTTCCTGTCAAAATACCACAAGAGCACCATTTATTATGGTCTTTCTCACTTCTCCTTATAGACCCATCTGGAATGCAGAAGTGAAGAGGCAGCATGGAAATTAAAAAAGAAAATAGTTGGAAAGCTGAAAACTTCACCAAATATTTTAGAGTCACTGTAATGATTCAGTTACAGAAATGGAAAAAAAGGGATGGGTTGAGTCTCTCTGACTTCTTTTCCAACTTCAAACTTAATGCAGGCATATGACTAAGCTTATTTTGTTTAACCTTTTAAAAGAATGCTCTTCACCTGCTGTTCAAGGATCATTTTAGACCAATGTAATAAATGTAATGAAATAAATAAGAAACATACATGACAAGGATATTAAAGACACATTTAATAAAGAAGAATTGACTAATCATTTTAGAGCAACGACCAGTTTGTCTGAAGTGGCCTGCCCAAATTTAGCATTGAATAGGACAAAAAAGATGAACAAAATGAGAATAAGCATGAGGTTTGATTTGATTTAATTACAGCTTACACATTACCCATGCCAACCTGTGCTCTCATTTTAAAAAAAAATCAATCCAATTGCAATATTTGGGTGGGCTCAAATATTGGGAAGTGGTTCAAAATGCTTTTTTTTTCTCCAAAGTAAGTCAACTGCGTGTGGGCCAGTCACTCCCTCTCAGCCCTAGAAAGTGGGCAATGGCAACCCAATTCTGAAATCTTGCCAAGAAAATTGCAGGGACTTGAAGTCAATGATGACGTGAAGGCACCAAAAAAGGGAAACAAAGCCATTTTTTTTTCCAAAAAATGGCATGGGAAAAGAAAAAGAGTAGTTAAGAATATTAGGTAATGATTTTTCTATAGAGTATAATGCCAAAAGCCCATTTAGGGTCATATAGGAATGGGGCATTAAAATATTTGTTACAAAAGAACTGTACATAATGATGTCTATATAACTTTTATGATCTTTTTACAAAACGTTCATCTCTTTACAAGTCTGGTTGGTTTCTTATTTACCATAGTATATTTGCCTCAGTTCTGCTTGGAGCAGCAGAAGAATTTAATCTGGAGTAATGTCACACTGGAAATTCACATCACTTGCAGACAAAGTATTGACAAGCAGAAAGTGGGGGAGGGGGGAACCCCACAAAAATCACATGTATAATATATTTGGGGTTCTGTAAGAGATCTCAATTGAGCTGTAAAAGAAAAGATTTCTTGTGATTTTCCAATTTTCTCTTTCTTCCCTGTTTAAAATCTGACACTGATCATAATTTGGTAACCATAATGCTTGTCTCATATTTAAGATAAGCATTGACATGCATTCAAGAACTGAAATTCAAGAATAGAAATTCTAAGTCTCAATTTCTACTGACATTGGCTGAAATTAAAAGTGCTTAACTGTGGCCAGTCTTTGTAAAGATTTCCTTTCCCCTCACATAATTGGCATGGCAAAGCATTCGGTCATGTAAGCCCCCAACTGTCATCTAAAATGATAGACACAGACTGAAGCTAATCATTTTATGGGAGAAAGTGGCCAGGGACAGGGAGAAAGCAGAACTACTTAACTCGTTTTTTGCATCTGTCTTTACACAAAGGGAAAAAACAGTCCAACCTATCAAAAACAGCACCACAAAAAACAGATTAGGAACACAAGCTAAAATAGGGAAGAAAATGGTAAGTGAAAACCTGTCTACCCTAGACAAGTTCAAATCACCAGGACCAGATGGACTACACCCCAAGGTTCTGAAGGATCTGGCAGACGAGATCTCAAAACCACTGAACTATATCTTTCAAAGATCCTGGAGCACCGGGGAACTGCCAGAGGACTGGAAAAGAGATGATGTAGTTCCCATCTTCAAAAAAGCAAAATAATAATAATAATAATTAGATCCAGGAAACTACAGACCTATCAGCCTGACCTCAATACCAGGGAAGATTCTGGGAAAGATAATCAAGCAACGAATCAGCGAACACCTAGAAGCAAACAAAGTAATGACCAAAAGCCAACATGGGTTTGTCAAAAACAGATCATGCCAGACTAATCTTATTGCATTCTTTGACAAAGTGACAAAATTAGTGTACCAGAGGAATGCTGTCGATATAATTTACTTGGACTTCAGTAAGGCATTTGATAAAGTAGACCATAGTCTACTACTTGATAAAATAGAAAAATGTGGGTTAGACAGCATCACCACCAGATGGATTCGTAACTGACTGGCGGCCAACCGCACTCAACGTGTAGTCCTCAATGGAACTGCATCTACATGGAGGGAAGTATGTGGTGGAGTACCCCAGGGCTCTGTTTTAGGCCCAGTACTCTTCAACATCTTCATCAATGACTTGGACGAGGGGATAGATGGGGAACTCATCAAATTTGCAGATGGCACAAAGCTGGCAGGAATAGCCAAAGAAAGATGATTAGGGGACAGGAGGCTAAAACATATGAAGAATGGTTGCAGGAACTGGATATGTCTAGTTTAATGAAAATAAGGACTAGGGGAGACATGATAGCAGTGTTCCAATATCTCAAGGGTTGCCTTTTATTGGGACATGGAGTCAGCTTTGTGCTTTTGGGGAAGCATAGGTCAGAACACCATTCTCTACAAGAACATGGGAAACAGTTTGATTATGCATTATGGTTCTTTGAAGCCCATAACAGCTGAATCCTGACCAGTTCCTTCATTCCTAAAGCCTTCTTATCAGTACCGTTTAACATAAAATGTAAGTAGAAAGAATGCTTGATATCTCTTTTTTGTATAAGTTAAATTTGGAAGAAATTTTCCAAACAGTGCAAGAGAAGTCGCATGTTATCCTAGGCAGTGGCTGCTGCTTAAAATTAAAAATGATTTCCTTGTTAAATGGTTCCATGACCAACCGTTCTAAGATACAGTCAGCTGAAGTATCTACAGGCTTATTTGTGAGTGAAATATGTATCTGTTCAAGTCTGTGAGAAGCCACCCATGAGTTTTGGCAAACCCTGGAGCAGGGGGATGGGAAATGGCAACTGGGTTTCCAAACTTCCGGTTGAGCCGTTGGGTCCGTTTTTCACCATCCACAGGCTCCGGAGGCGTTCCTGAAGCCTGGGGAAGGCGAAAACAACCTCCCCCTGCCTTCTGGAAGGCCGAAAATCAGCTGGCCAGTGCACACATGTGCGCTGGAGCTGACATAGGGCAACGCCTCACGTGCCCTCAGATATGGCTCCATGTGCCATCTGTGACACACGTGCCATAGGTTCGCCATCACGGCCCTAACCTAATACAAATACTATGAACATTTTTTATTAGACATGAGACACGAGTACATAATTGCAGCATTTACATGATTTATCACAAGATATGTATTATTTTGATATCACTGGGATGTGCTGTCCATGAGTACTACTTTCTGCTTAAGAGGCCTACATAATTTAATTAGACAGTTCCCTTGAGTAGGACTTGTTTACAGCATAAAGCACTTTCCCATTTCCATAAGCTGCAGTGATTTTAGTTCTAAAATGAGAATAAATGTAGTGTATGTTTTGTTGTGCCAGTATGGAGGTTCTCTTCCTTCTAATAAAATTAATTTGAAGAGTTTAAAAAAGCAAATATTCTACATTTTGTCTTAATTGAAACAGCTGTAAAAATCAAGTTTGGATTCAAATCTCACAATTCCCTAGCCAATTTCATAAATTCAAGGAAATCATTTCAAAGAAGAAAAACACTTTTCCACAAAGTATTAAAAGTGTAACAGTTCTCCTTGTTTAAAAAGGGCTATTATTGCTTTCTCCTGGCAGCAGATATGTACCTTCCCAAATGGTTGAAAAAAGATTGCCTTTGTGACAAGATACCGTAAAATACCATCATTTTGTTCTGCTGAGAAAAATAGGCAATTTAAAAAACAATTGTTAAAGGATGATATTTTTCTTTAGAGAAGGGGGAAGAAGAAAGCAAAGGAGATCAGCACAATAAATGTACAAAGAATAAGGTAAAAAGTAGGCAGCAAATCTCTTTTGCCTAAAGTTCAGTCTAGATGTCTCACAATCCGGGCACATACCAGACAACCTAACTAGACTTTTGATGAAGTCTATTAAATTGTTTCTTCTGTTTACAGTTGGATAATTTGAAATAACTTTTTTTCTTTTTGAAACAACCTAAGGTAAGGAATCATATAGGATTTGTTCTAAATGTTTTTTAGAAGGGCAAAAAGGAAAGAATGAGCAGCAAATTACTGAAAGCATTAGCCTTGCAATTCCCAGTAATATGATATTTTACTGTATTTAGTTGCTCACAGAAGGATCATATTCCTGAATGCTGACCCTAGATCACTGTCTTTGCATTTAGATAAACCATGATTCATCATGCTCAAGATAGACTTAGTTTTCACTTTCCCCAATATCCTAGGTTTGTGCACTCTTGTCTCCTCTTCTTCTCTGGGATAATCATGACAAGGAATTCATCACTTATATAATTCTAAAATTATGCTGCCTATTAATCCCCTAAAATTTGTCATTATAAACATTTCTCCTTTCCAGATGCCATAGACACCTATCCACCCAGTTATGATATCTCACAGGTAGACTAACTTGAGAATTGTGCAGAAATGTCTTCTGAGATAAAGGAAGATTTCCGGTCTAGCCTTCATGTAGTTGGTTCATCCCTCAAGCCCTAGCAGTTTGTTAGGCATAATGTTTATATCTTGCCTATTACTAGTTGTCCATATTGTTGCATGCATCAGGAATGGGAATAATTTTAAAATATTATAACATTTTGAGGAAAAATATTTCATTCATCAAAAGGAAGCATTTGCACTTTGTGTTAAGCTGAAACATGGTTTGTATGATCTTAGCATTTTGAATCCAACCATTTTGATAAATTCAATAATTGATAGATCAGCTGCCCATCTTAAACAGCTCTGGGCAGCTCAAAACAATAAAACAAACATAAAACAGTAAAATAAATAAATGAATACATTCTCACAAATCCAAACTCTGAAGTTCAAGAGTTCTTCCTTGAGCAAATCAGTTAAAGAAAAGAGTGAGAAAATGTGTCTGATTTTGAAAGTGGTAACACCACATGACTCTGTATCTTCAAGTTTTGGGACAGTCATTATTGAATGTCATACTGTGGTGCACTTGGTAAGTACCATTGGCATGTTTCAACGCAACTCATGACTCCATCTAATCTGTATGTTGATAGAGATATAGTTCCAACATCTGCTATCTTTTCTCTCCTATTTCCCAAGAACTCTCAAAACGTAAAAGTTATCATTGATTTTGCCTTAACATTTTGGCCTGATATTAAAATTATCTGGGAGAATGACCTCGTGTCCAGTCTAAATCTGTAGCAACTCTTTTGCTTTCTTTCTATAGTTTAAAGCATAATCACAAAATCCTTCTACCTGCCTGTTTCCAAGAAAAGATATAGATCACGGGTGTCAAATTTAACCACGTCACATGATGCATTGTGACATATTGCGATGTTTTTTGCCTTTGTGGAGCCAGGGTGGGTGTGGCCTGCATGTGACACAGGTGGCCCACGGGCCGCCAGTTTGACAGGCCAGATATAGATGGTTCAGAGATTCACAGGCAGGTGCTACATTTGTTTCCTTTCACACATTCCAAAGGAAGTGGTACACAACTTTAATAACCTTCAGCAATTCCTAGTGATTAGGTGCATTTTAAAAATATATAATTGTGTATTTTAAATGCAAAATATGTTCAGTTTCTTCAACAATTTGACTCCAATGCTTTCTTCTGATTGCCTCAATACACACACACACAAACACACAAATATTTCTTTGCTTTATACTATCTCCCTGAAGTGCTTTTTGCTTCGGGTGGCATTCCACCTGTATTCTGTATCATGTCTTCATGTATTTTCCAGTCTCCTATTGCTCAACATAATATCTTGTGCTGTGGAACTCTTCATCTTTTGGGGGAAATTCCATTGTTTGCCTGTATCTGTTTATTGTCAGACATTCTCATATATTGCCCTGGAGGTTTGTATAAACAACAAAAATGTTATTAGAAATCGATTGGGGAAGAAATTATGATGGCCAGTAAACTGAATTCTTTCTGTATTAAACTGATTCGAGCACTTATTAGGACAAAAGGTTGCTTCAATTCAATGCACAGAGAGAAAGTTTACTGTCCATCACAGGACTGTATTTGAAAGTGAGTAAGTGATAGCTCTTGTCAAGCATTTGGGATTTCAGAGAAATTTCTAAGAACTAAAACTTTGTCTGCTGGACAGAAGATACGTTCGCTAGTCAAGAATGCAAGTTTAATCTGTCATTCCTTCCTTTCTGCTTGCCTGCCTCCTCCCATTCCATCTGTTTTCTGCCACTTCTAGTGAGGCATTAATGTGTCCCGAATGAGAATTCATCAAATTCTTGGAGCAAAAATAGTAGAAACTTCATGGGTCAATTATGTTATTTGTTTTGCCACTATCAACACAACAGTGATCTCCACAGTTGCATTATAGAAGAACAATGCATTGATCAACAGTATGCTATAGTTTATACAAGGGGCAGAGATATGCAACTCATATGCACAATACAGACTTATGGCCAAAAGGGTGGGGCTGGGAAAAAAGCACATTGCTGATGGGTCAGTGGTTTCTTCTATTATTTCAGATATTTCTTGGGTAAGAGAGAATCTTATATGTGAATAGAATGTATTCAGACCTTCGAATTAACATGCTGAATTTGCAATTAATTCTGACCATCATCATCTACAGAGTCTGATAGTAAGAGATTCAGAATTTCTAAATTTAAAGAGGATTGTATAGTTACTCAGAATCACTCAAATGAAAGGACAGTTCACATGTTGTAGGTGCCTTTAGTAGTACAGACATTCAAGAATGATTTTGGACTAGAGGTGATGGTCACATAACAGGACCAAGGACATCTTTAAATTAAGCTTCACCTGGATTTGTAATAAAATTGATTCTGAACATTGCATTGACTTCCTCTGTATGAAGGAAGCGCAACATTGAGCAGATGACACAGTCGCCTCTTAATATTATGGACGCATCATTGGAGGAAACCACCGTTTGTGAATTGCTCTTGTTGTATGTTTGGGATCTTTGTGATGTGGCAGAACATTCTCAGAAATGGTCACCATACCACAAATGTTTATTCTTCCCCTCTGATTCATTTCCTAGAGAAACAATTGGTCACAGATGGCAATATCTTCCCACGTAAACACTACTCTGTTGAACTAGGAAAAAAGGAAAGGACAGCTGGTAGGAAGTAGTGCTGAGAAGTGGGGGAAATGTAAATGCTTAGCTTTAGAAATGGATGGGAATTGCAAGATGCGGTGAGAATTGGCTTGTAATATGTGTTATGCACTGCTTTTTGTAGGCCAAACTCCATATTACATAAGAGGTGGGTGGTTGGAATTTCACTGTTTGATTGTCTTAATTAAATGCAGCTACACTGGTCTATGAGTTGAGAGAGAGCATCACAAAAGGGAGGAATGTTTCAAACTCTATTGAACTTTCCTATCAAGATTCTCCAATGCTCAGTGCGGTGTTTTTTTTTCTTCACTGAAAAAGAAAAAGAAAACATTCAGCTTCACTGGGGAAAAATAATGCATCAAATATGCACATTTTCATAAATAAGGCAAATAAGAATTTTGATTGGGGAAATAAGATGGGGCAGTTAGGAAGTCTTCCTTTCCTTATTTCTTGCTCAAACAGAACCATTAGCCCTCAGTCCCAAAACTGAGAAATTCTATCATAGTAAGTTGTTGCTTAAGCTGTGCACAAATCTTTAATAAAAAACATTGGTTCATTAAAGTTATCTGTGTAGGAAAGGAAGAATGGTTGAGACTGATATTAAACAATACAGAGTCCTTAATGCTTCCTGACTTTATTTATTTATTTATTTATTTGTTTGTTTGTTTTGGCATTCTTATATGCCGCCCAACTCCCGGAGGACTCAGGGCAGCGTACAACAGAGAAAAAAATACAAGAATAACCAATTAAATATAATTAAAAGCAAATACAAAATTTAAAAACACAGTATAAAAACATTAAACTTTGGTTATTCTCTTGCAGATGTTTTGTTACTCCAATAGGAAACATCTTCAGTGTGGGATCAAATAGTAAACTACAGCCCAATCAAGGGACTACCAAGAGAAAACAATACCCACACCAACACTAACAAGGCAAGCCACTGCATATAAACAGCAACCAAACCCCACTCCCTTCTAACACTGAAGATGTTACCTAGTCAGGTAATGAAATGTCTGGAAGAAAAATACCAAGCTCAAGGAACATTAAGGACTCCACAATTCATCCTGAGCTACCTATATTCTCCTCTATTAAACAATATGCCCACAGATTTTTCCCCCAGTTTATAGTTTACAGTATGTATCATGTGTTCTGAGCTGCACTTCTATAGTCAGCTAAGAGTTGAAATGAGATTTACTTCTAAGTACACTTGTAAAATTGATTTCTTAGTTTATTTCCTCTCTCTGTTAATCTATATGCAACTGTTTGCATTCTTTGGTTCCCTTTAAAATGAAAGATATAACAAAATTGGGTATTAGTAAAGGACTGAAGCATGTTTTGGCAAATCAAGAAATAAGATGAAGTAATGAATGAACATTAATAGAGGCAATAGATCTATGCATCCCTTCAGAAGAAAATCAGAAATATCTACAGTAACTGCAACTCTTTAAAACTATCAAATCTCTTTCTAGGAAGGTGACATGAGTGTCAACAAAATACACAGCTGCTTGAAAGATTTGCAGGAAAATATTGTGTTCATGTCCCCAGGCGCTCTGAGACATTTCTTTGGAATGGAATCTAATACACTGCACAACTGTTTCAGATGATCCAACAAAATCTAGTTTCTTGATTAGCTACAACACAGTGAAACATATAAACAAGTGCTGCCTGATTTTTGAAACTCCTCCTTTGTGATATCAAGAAGCATAATATATCACCTTTGTTTTCAGATATGATCAATGGTTTAATAAATTGCTCTAAATGATCAACGTATGACTTGATTATAGTAGGATAGAGATTCTATGGATCATAGATCAGTCATGCTAAAGCAATACTGGTAGTCCTCGCTTAGCAACCACAATTAAGGCCAGCAACTCTGTTGCCAAGAATGTAATTGCTAAGTGGGAAATCACATCACTGCAATGAATTGATAATGTCACTTCCTGTTCAGTTAAAAAGGTGAATCAGTGTGGTTGTTAAGTGAAATACCACATGACAGTGATTTGTGATTTTACTTCCATATCCTCTTTTAAATATATTTGTTGCGAACTGGCCGGGAAATATGTAAATGGCACATATGGATGTCACGCAGTGATTATTGCCTGTTATATGTATATGCAGGGAGAAGCATCCCTATCTAATATAATGGTTTATTCCTAAGCACGCGATTGATATGTTCTTGTACGCATGTACATATTCCTTTCTCCGTTCATTCCTTCTGTTCCTAGCTTCTATCGAAGCAAGACCTATTTTTAATATCAGCAATGTAGACTAATGAGGATTTATTGTTTTGTATCGAAATAAATATTTTTACTTAGACTTTTAAACTGCGGTTTCTTTTCTAATGTCTGATGTCCGGGAAAAGATCTATTTCTCCTTTGTGAGATAAATTTCGCCTCTCGTCAATGGACAACAATTAGTTGCAAATATTTTTTTAAAAAACTCTTTGAATGTCCCAAAGGTGCTTTTTTAGGAGGCAACTGAACTTTCTTGTTTTTCTTTGAAGATGTTTCACTTCTTCAATGTGAAGAAGAGCCAAGGTGGTGCAGTGGTTAAAGTGCAGCACTGCAGTTCAGCAGTTCAGCTGTTCAAATCTCACTGGCTCAAGGTTGACTCAGCCTTCCATCCTTTCGAGGTGGGTAAAATGAGGACCCAGATTGTTGGGGGCAATATGCTGAACTCTGTAAACTGCTTAGAGAGGGCTGTAAAGCACTATGAAGCGGTATATAAGTCTAAGTGCTATTGCTATTGCTATTCTCATCTAAGAAGTTTCTTCAGCTCTGACTGGAACTGTCCAGTCAGAATCCAGTCACTGCTGAAGAAGCTTCTTGGATGAGAAGTGAAATGTCTTCAAAGAAAAACAAGAAAGTCCAGTTGCCTCCTGAAAAAGCACCTTTGGGACAACCATGACCTGGATGACTGAGAATCTCCATAGACAAACTCTTTGATTGGTTACTAAATGAGGTAGTTGGTAAGGGAGGACTACTTCTATATTAACACTATCAAACCATCTATATGCAGAAACTGAAAACATAGGTTACACATTGAGTAACCTATCAGATCTTCTAATCTACTCTTAAAAATTTCAAATGACCTATATACAGTATTCCTGCTACCCATGGCATTTCAATGGGATAGGCTAATGATAGATAGATAGATAGATAGATAGATAGATAGATAGATAGATAGATAGATAGATAGATAGATAGATAGATAGATGATAGATAGATAGATAGATAGATAGATAGATAGATAAGTAGATAGATAGATAGATAGATAGATAGATAGATAGATAGATAGATAGATAGATAGATAGAATTAATTCTTTATTGGCCAAGTGTGATTGCACACACAAGGAATTTGTCTTGGTGCATATGCTCTCAGTGTACATAAAAGAAAAAATACATTTGTCAAGAATCATGAGGTACAACACTTAATGATTGTCATAGGGTACAAATAAGCAATCAGGAAACAATCAATATTAATATAAATCGTAAGGATACAAGCAACAAGTTACAGTCATACAGTCATAAGTGGGAGGAGATGGGTGATAGGAACGATGAGAAGACTAATAGTAATAGTAATGCAGCCTTAGTGAATAGTTTGATAGTGGTGAGGGAATTATTTGTTTAGCAGAGTGATGGCGTTTGGAAAAAAACTGTTCTTGTATCTAGTTGTCTTGGTGTGCAGTGCTCTATAGCATCATTTTGAGGGTAGGAGTTGAAACAATTTGTGTCCAGGATGCGAGGGGTCAGTAAATATTTTCACGGCCCTCTTTTTGACTCGTGCAGTATACAGGTCCTCAATGGAAGGCAGGTTGGCAGTAATCATTTTTTCTGCAGTTCTGATTATCCTCTGAAGTCTGTGTCTGTCTTGTTGGGTTGCAGAACCAAACCAGACAGTTATAGAGGTGCAGATGACAGACTCAATAATTCCTCTGTAGAACTGTATCAGCAGCTCCTTGGGTAGTTTGAGCTTCCTGAGTTGGCGCAGAAAGAACATTCTTTGTTGTGCTTTTTTGATGACGTTTTTGATGTTAGGTGACCATTTTAGGTCTTGAGATATGATAGAACCTAGAAATTTGAAGGTCTCTACTGTTGATACTGTGTTGTCTAGTATTGTAAGAGATGGTAGAATGGGAGGGTTTCTCCTAAAGTCTACCACAATTTCTACGGTTTTGAGTGTATTCAGTTCCAGATTGTTCTGGTCGCACCACGAGGCTAGTTGTTCAATCTCCCATCTGTATGCAGTTTCATCATTGTCTCGAATGAGACCAATCACTGTTGTATCATCTGCAAACTTCAGTAGTTTATTGGCAATATTTTCAAAATTTCCAAAATTCTCTGTAGACATATGCAAAAGATGACTCTTGGTTGCACCTTGGGAATCTTCCAAAGAGAAAAGTATAATTCTTATTAGAATTGCTATTTTTTTTACATCACCAGAACTTTGATAATTGTTTCTGGATAGCATCTACACTCTTTTCTAATGCACTGGAGAAAGCAACTGGCATGTGTACATATATATTATACATATATTTTTTTAGCTACTTCACTCTCAGGAAAAAATAAAGGACTTTGTACCTATGCCACAGTACAAAAATAAATCTCAAAAAAGTAGTTTACTGCTTTATTACTGAAGCTTGTAGATTGGATCAACAATCATTGATTGGATCTGAGGAAGATTTTAAACTCTTCTTTCCATATTTGTCACTTTTTAGGCATTCACTTTGTGTAGTGGTTAAAGGCACTAGATTAGGAGTAGGGAAATATGGTTCTAGTCCTCCCTCATGCACAAAGCTAGCTGGGTGACTTTGGGCCAGTTACTTTTTTTAATCGTAGGAACTCCTCAGTCAGAGTTGACCGAGAGAACCTTCACAACAACATACTACCCTTTTCACTGCAAATGCCATCATAAGCTATTCAAAAGTCCAAGCACATGTTCTCCAAAAGTATACATGATTCCTTCTCTATAACCCTTCTTCCATCCCTATCCTGCTACAGTCCACAAGAAACTACATGTAGTTGAATTACGTTTTTTTCCTTAGATTTTTATTCTAGCATAGTAGAATAAGTAGAATAAGATTTGAAAATAAAATACTTTTGAGGGATAAGTAGTGCTGCTAATATGAGTACTTAAACAGTTTTGATAAAAAATATTAAGGATTAAGGGAAGTGCTTGACTGCAGCACTTAGGAAGGGTTTTAAAATTACTGTTCTATAAAGAAAGGAGTAAATCTTACCTGGAGCATTTAAGAAGATATGAAAATGAAGAAAAACCTTTTCTAGATAAAAAGGAGGTGGGGGCTGAATTGAGCCAGTAAGCATTTTTCAATAATAAAACCCTATTTGAGATAAGAAGTGAATTTGACTGAGGTACTGAAGCTGTTTTGGGAAATAAAATACAGTTCTGTAAATTAAGGGCCTTTATTTAAGAGCTTATACTTCTCAATAACTAGTTCAAGAGCGTACCACACATTTTGGTGCAGACAGCACTTGTAGGTATCTTGTAGAGAGTACTATTAGACTTTTGGCCATTCTTATTCCCACTTCCCCTATATTGGACTCCATCCAATATATAATAAGAGAGCTTCTTGCCATATACAGTACATGTCTATAGGGACATGCTCTTTGGTGTGTCATTCCTTTCAGATGCATTCTAAGCTTGCAGAATGGTCTGAATATATACTGTAAATTGATTTTTCTCTCTACCCTGATAGCATTCATTCTCTTTGGCAACCACTATCCAGGATTGAGGCAGAGGTCTATTTATTTATTTATTTTATTTATTTGTGAGATTTATATACCGCCTCACAGTGCAAGCACTCTCTAAGCCAGTGATGGCGAACCTATGGCACGGGTGCCACAGTGGCACGCGGAGCCATATCTGCCGGCACGCAAGCTGTTGCCCTAGCTCAGCTCCAGCACACATGTGCGTGCCCACCAGCTGATTTTTGGCTCGCACAGAGGCTCTGGGAGGGCAATTTCAGCCTCCGGAGAGCCTCCAGGGTGGCAGGTTTTCACCCTCCCCAAGCTCCAAGAAAGCCTCTGGAGCCTGGGGAGGCGAAAAATGGGCCTACCGGGCCCACTGGAAGTTGGGAAATGGGGAAGTGGGGGGGTCACACATGCATGCACAGGGGGGTGGGACGAGTGGGGGGCTTTGAATTATGGGTGTGGGCACACACGTGCGTGCGATAGTGCGCGTGCACACTATTTTGGTACCCAAGGAAAAAAAGGTTCGCCATCACTGCTCTAAGCGGTTTACACCAGTAAGCAATGTATATTTATATTGCCCCCAACAATCTGGGTCCTCATTTTACCTACCTCGGAAGGATGGAAGGCTGAGTCAACCTTGAGCCGGTGAGATTGAACCGCTGACCTGCGGATCTGTGTCAGCTAATGTGGCCTGCAGTACCTGCCTCTAACCGCTGCGCCACCTCGGCTCATCCGCTGCTCCACCTCGGCTCATTGACTGTGTTTGCAGGAGACACAAGCCCACAAATCAGCCAAGTATTAATTGATATAGTTAGATAACTGTATCTACCCACTGTAGCACTGATGATGTTACCTAGTTAGGGTAACGAAATGTCTGCAAGAAAACAAGCAAGCTCAGAGAGCACCAAGGACCTCTCATCTCAACCCTGAGCTACAAATATTCACCTTTATTAGGTAACTCTGCTTATGTAGTTAACTTCTACTTCAAACTGAGAAAACCTTGCTTTCATTGGTAAGTGTCTCATGTGAACCTAAAGTTTCCAGATGTATGGCAAAAGGAAGACATGTCTTCTATTTTGTCATTATGTTCTTTGTCCAGCAGGCATAGCCTTAATATCAAATATTGTCCTGCTTTTGGGTGTAGTCTTTTTTAACAACTGTTTTCACAACAGTAGTCATTCATAGCTTCATGTACTGTGACCTTGTCAATTGCCTGCTACTTTCTTTTCCTTGTCTGCTGACAGACCTGAAAACCTAAATTTACATTATTTAATGTATTTCCTGATCCCAGCAACTGACTCCAATCCAGGATCTTCAAATCTATGATCACTATAGTCTGTAGAACACATAACACACAGGAGTGGTTTCTAACTTACCTCGCTGCCGGTTTGCTTCCTCCCACGCTGCATGGCCGCATGTGTGCTTTGTGCGCGTGCGCATGCGCAATGCCAAAAAAATTCATTTTTTAAAAAAAGCCAAAAACAACATGGAGACGCATGCACAGTGCCACAAACTTGGCTTCTGCACATGCACAGAAGAAAAAAGACACAGAAAAAAATTTAATTTAAAAAAAAATTAAAAACATTTTTTTTAAAAAAAGATGGCGGCAGTACCAGTTCTGTGACATCATTGAATGTCACCAACGGCTTGCTAGCGGTTCGGGTGAACCGGTCCAAACCGGGAGGAACCCACCTCTGATGACACATCATACATGGCTATGGTAAAATTTGAAAAGTGTATTATCATTTATTCTGTATTATCACTTGTATGCGCTCTTGGAAATAAGGATTTGGGGGGGAAATTACAATGGAAAAAACCCTCTTTTTGATGCTGGAAAAGTAATTTCATATACATATAGGTCTAAGAACATTTTTTTGCAGTTTTTGCTGCAACTATTGTCACAAACACCAACAGATGATGTGATTAAACAGTTAAGGAGTCCTCCCCTCTTCCTTTCCAATTGTCTATGTCTTCCTTGTATGTTCAGATATCTGGTAACCCTAGTGTGAAGTGTTACCTGTTACCTGAGCTTTTTAAGTGGGAGGTGCTAAAAACTGGACCTGGCACTGAACTACGAACCTCTTCCAATTGTTAGTCAAATCTGAGGATGGGCATCAGTTGTCATTTGTTGCAGCCTAGATATTGTTTACTGGGCTGTTGTTGGTCATGGAATGGGATCGGCAACATATGAAAGCAAACTGGCTCACTCTACTGAGGGCACTTCAAACTTTGGATTTTCCTCTATATCAATGCTATAGGCATCTGTTAACTCTCAATAGCAGCTGATTCGTATTAACAGTACTAACTTAGCTTGCTCCAGAACCAAAGTGACCGATTCTTGAAGCTGACACTGCCTCAAGGTCAATATGTACTAATGACTTTTTAAGTTTATATAAAATTGACTTCAGGGTAGATGGGGGAAGAACTCAAGCTGTTTTGTAGAGAAGGGAGAATAGCATGGAAAATAGTTTTCTTCCTGATGTACTACAAGCACAGTGAAGGGTTTCCTTTCCATGTTCTTATGGTAAGAATATTTTGATTCTCCTTGTTAACCTTTACTTAAAAGGAATGGTGACTGTTAGTGCTGGCAGGGTTTGATCAGAAATTCTTCTCTGACTGGGATTTTAGTTTTTGAAAACTGCAAGGGACTCATAATGTTCATTTCTTCTTGGATCCAGATGTGACAAGCATTGCCCAGATTTCTGCTAACCACTTCAACTTCTGTAGTGAGAATTTCCATGTATTTGCTATGGCTTCTGTAGCTTAGCAGAGGATTAGGGCAGGGGTGGGTTCCTTCTGGTTCGGACCGGATCGCCCGAACCAGTAGTGACCCGCTGGTGACATCACTGTGAACCGGTGGCGAAGGTATGTGGAACCCACCCCTGGATTAGGGTATCCTGAATATAGAAGCATAGAGGTAGGATAGAGGTATCTGTTTTGTCCCAGCACCGCAACCCAACCAGAAACGCACACATAAACATTTGTAATAATCAAATAAAAGTATCTCTTTCTTAATAAAGCTTCTTAGTAAAGGCGCAACAGGTATAATGTCCAGAAAAGATACAAAGAACAGAGTCTCAAATGTCTTTGGGCTCTTCGTGGGTTAAGTTCAAATACAGAGAAATAGCTTCCTTATCTCAACTCACTTGAGCTGGCTGGCGTCCCAGACAGAATGAGGTTAGATTCCAAACGCAAGAACTCTGATTTCAAGAAACTCCAATGGTGCTCAAGAAACACTGGTGTTGTTTTCAGCACAGATCTCTGACTGCACCGGACTTAAATAGGCACTGAGGGCGTGAGACCGCCGTTTGCTAAGCCAATCCTGCCTGCTGGCTGCTCTATGAGCCCTTGCATCCAGCAGAGGCTCCTCTTCCTCTGACGACTCACTTTGCTAAGCAGGTGCAGAAGGTCCTGGCTGGTCTTCCTCCTCTGGCACTGAGTCGTCCTCGCGGGCAGACTCAGGTGCCAGGTACACGGGGTGGTCCTGCTGCGACTTGAGCGGCTCCACGTCCTCCGGGTCCTCCATCATCTGCGCGGGACGCGGGCAAGTCACAACAGTATCCTGTTCACTTCAGACAGGACCATGGAGAATTTTGCTGGTTTTCCTCACTCCTGCAAGGCTTGAAAATATGTCCTCAAAAACACCCACTCTAATCCTCTATCGCTGCACACTGGTTGGGAGGATTGATTTTTCACAAACTAGGCATTTTGGGGATAAATTTTTGGCTGGTCTTTTCTTGCAAAGTTCATAAAAGTCTTCCAAGAGGTCTTGGGAGAGGCAGTTTTGTATAGTGGTTAAGGTACTGAAACCAGGAAACAGCGAGTTCTAGTTCCACCTTAAACATAAAGACAGGTGGGTGACCTTGGCCAGTTGCTCTCTCTCTCTCACACAGCTCTAGAAGCAGGCAAGGGCAAATCACTTTGAAAAATCTAACTGCGGGACTAGCCCAGGGAATCACCAAGAGTCAACACTGACTTGAAGCCACCCTGAAACAAGGAGTTTTAGAATTCAAATAACTATAATCCAATTGAAAATATTAGGTAAATTAATTAACAACAGGACTTTGATAGATTTTTTTAAAAGCACTGATGTATTTATGCTATTATTCTTAAATTGCCATTCAACCCAAGCCCCCAAAGAAGCATACAATTTACAGCTTCAAAATATGAAGAGATTTTTTTTAAAAAAAGTTTAATTTGCATCCATCTGAGGTTTAGCATTCCAGCAACCTCTATCTAGGCGGACACTAAGTGTGCTTTCCAAAAAGTGCTCTTATTACCAAAGCATTCTGAATACAAAATGCTTCCTTTATTCTCTGCTCAGTAGAGCTTCCTGTACAGTACAATGAAGTAGAATTGCTGGCAAAGGAAAGCTGGTGTTTCATGTCCAGTCCTGTGCCTAGTTTCCTTGCTGTCACACGCGCATAACTTGCCACATCTCACTGCATTTCATTAACTGTGTTCCTGGAACTAGAAACAGTTAAGCTTCGGCAACACACTCCTCGGTGTTTCTTTGATGTAATCTATTTATTTACGGCATCTGTTCAAGCACTCTTTTGAAAATTCAGTTTCAGAACACAATTCTGCTCTCATATAAAATTCTTGGATGACATAGCAAATAACATTGGACTGTTCCGGTAGGCCACAGACAAAAGAATAAAAACAGCTGTCCATTTTGTATTATCTGCCTGTTGCTCTACATTCTCTTTGAAGACTGGCTATGCATGGTTAACATGAATAAAACCTTTTCCAGTGTTGTAGATTGTTTACACTGACTGTAAGAGCAGAAGTATGTGATAAACATTTTGGAGTACATACATCCTTGTCATGCTCTTGCCTTTTCAGGTAAGCACTTGTTATATTGTTATATAGAGCTTAGAAAAGAAGTAAGATTTAGATTTTTAGATTTATTATTAGAGTTGGAAGGGACCTTGTAGGTCATCTAGTCCAACCCCCTGCTCAAGCAGGAGTTCAAGCAGGAGTAAGAAACAATACATTAAGGAAAGGTAGCAGTAGTAATAGCAATAACACTTATATACTGCTCCACAGTGCTTTATAACACTCTCTAAACAGTTTACAGTGTCAGCATCTTGCCCCCAACAATCTGGGTCCTCATTTTACTGACCTCGGAAGGATGGAAGGCTGAGTCAACATTGAGCCGGTGAGATTCAAACTGCCAAATTGCTGGCAGTCGGCAATCAGCAGAATTATCCTGCAATACTGCATTCTAACCACTGCGCAACTACGCCAAGATGAAAGGAAGGCAATCACTAACACTATTCACTATTCACTTCTCCATACCGTTTCCTGTTTTGAAATCATAGATCAATTTTCTTCCACTACATGCATACATTACTCTTTGTTCTTTAAACTTTTCATTCTACTTTTTTGAGAATCTCATCAAATCCATCCAGCCATGACTTTTTTAGTCTTCCCCTTCCTTTAGACCTCTTCTGTCTCCCTCAAATATTTTCTAATGATTCAATTCTCCTTTGTTCTCTTCAGGTATTTGGCCACACACTTTTATTTTCTAACCACATTCATTTAACAGTCATTCATTCTTGACCCTATCTCTTCTTGTTTTAAAACATATGTACTTCTTAAGTACCCCTTTCCCACTTCATCTTATTTTCATGTTTCTCCTGAATTCTCAGCTCCCATATAACAAAGTGGGTACTAGGAACTTGACAATTTTCACTTCTTTAGACAGAAATATTCAATCATTCCTTGCAATTTGCCATTTTGATTCTCAGCCAATTACATATGGTAAGTTAAAGGTAAAGGTTCCCCTTGCACATATGTGCTAGTCGTTCCCGACTCTAGGGGGCGGTGCTCATCTCTGTTTCAAAGCCGAAGAGCCAGAGCTGTCCGAAGACGTCTCCATGGTCATGTGCCGGCATGACTAACTGCCAAAGGCACACAGAATTCTGTTACTTTCCCACCAAGGTGGTCCTTATTTTTCTACTTGCATTTTTATGTGCTTTTGAACTGCTAGGTTGGCAGAAGCTGAGACAAGTAATGGGAACTCACCCTGTTACGTGGCACTAGGGATTCGAACCGCTGAACTGCCGACCTTTCGATCGACAAGCTCAGCGTCTTAGCCACTGAGCACCACATTATATATGGTAGTCCTACAGATTAAAAGAAAATATTCTTCTGTGCACTTCATCTGTGGACATGGAGGTAGCTCTGCAGTCCCAGTCTAGAACAAAGTCTACTGTACAAAGTCTAGCACAGGGGGGTCAGTGGAAGTTCACTGTTGTATGGTAACTGTATGTAATAGAGCTGAGGTGGCACAGAGCCGAGGTAGTACAGTGGTTAGAATGCAGTACTGCAGGCTACTTCGGCTGACTACTGGCTGCCTGCAATTTGGCAGTTCGAATCTCACCAGGCTCAAGGTTGACTCAGCCTTTCATCCTTCCGAGATCGGTAAAATGAGGACCCAAATTGTTGGGAGCAATATGCTGACTCTGTAAACCGCTTAGAGAGGGCTGTAAAGCACTGTGAAGTGGTATATAAGTCTAAGTGCTATTGCTATTGCTATTATTCTTTGATGCACTCATGATTTTCTATAGTTTTTTTTGGCAATGCCAGTGGACACTGCATAGCATAGGGCTTGCTAGCAGGTTCAGTCAGCTGCTGCATCTTCTAATTCCCTTAGGTAGATGTCACAGTGGTGTGGGATTTCTTTCACAGCATCTTTGTAGTCCTTGCATGGTTGACCTCAAGGTCTCTTTCCAGATTCCAGGAAAGTCTATAGGTGCCTTTAGAGCAGTGTTTCCCAACCTTGGCAACTTGAAGATGTCTAGACTTCAACTCCCAGAATTCCCCAGCCAGCATTTGCTGGCTGGGGAATTCTGGGAGTTGAAGTCCAGACATCTTCAAGTTGCCAAGGTTGGGAAACACTGCTTTAGAGCAACTGGTGAAGCATATGGGGGTCATCCATTCTTTTGACATGTCCCACCCATGTCATCTGATCTCTGATAATCAGGAAATCAATGCTGGTGACTCTGCACAATCCAAGATTTAATTAATTTTTTTCTCTGAAGATGTAAGACTTTACATTTCTTCCTGTTAAATTTCATCCCGTTAATCATAAGTTATTTTCAAGACTGCAGATATTTATTAATCTTTTTCTTCTAAAATATTAGCCACTCTTCTTGGGTTTCTGACATCTGCACATTTGATAATCATACCTGCACACCTTTATCCTGGTTGCTAATAAAAATGCTGAACAGTGTAGCACCCTGTACAAAGCCTTGAGGCATTCCACCTGATGTGCTACTTTCCAATCTGATGTGGAGTTATTTACGAGCATGCTTTAAATGCAGCCAATTATGAATCCATGTAATAGTTGTATCATCTAGCATATTTTATCATGTTATTAATGAAGAGATCACAAGAGACTTTGTAAAATGCTTTGCTGAGGTGAAAGTACACTATGTCCATGGCATTTCCCTAATCCCATAAACTAATACTTCTGCCCAAAAATGGTCAGGTTAGTCTGGCATGAGTTGTTTATGACAAACTCACACTGGTGCTTGTTAACTGTTGCATACCTATCTAAATACTCAGACATATGTTTAATAATGGAATTTGGCCAATATAAATGTCCATTTGATGGACAGTAACTTTCTGGGTCATCTCCTTCTCCTTCCCCTTCTCCTTCTTTTTCCTCCTTTCATCCCCTCTTTTGGGATATGCCATTTTTCCAGGAGTTCTCAAATACTACCTTTAGTGGTTCTGCAATCACCTCCACTATAGTATCTAGGATATAATTCATGTAAATTAACTTGAATTCATTAAATGAACTAGGTCTGTGATGGCGAACCTACGGCACGTGTGCCACAGGTGGCATGCGGAGCCATATCTGAGGGCCCGCGAGGCGTTGCCCTATGTCAGACCCAGCACGCATGTGCGTGCTGGCCAGCTGATTTTCGGCCTTCTGGAGGGCAGGGGGGGTTGTTTTCACCTTCCCCAGGCTTCAGGAAAGCCTCCAGAGCCTGTGGATGGCAAAAAATGGACCCTAATGGCCCAACCAGAAGTTTATTTCCGAACTTCCGGTTTGGCCGTTGGGCCATTTTTCACCCTCCCCAGGCTTCAGGAAAGCCTCCTAAAGCCTGGGGATGGTGAAAAATGGCCCAATGGGAAGTTCATTTCTGAACTTCCAGTTGGGTTCTTGGGTCCAGTTTTTGTCATCCACAGGCTCCGGAGGCTTTCCTGGAGTCTGGGGAAGGTGAAAACGACCTCCCACACCCTCCGGAAGGCCACAAATCAGCCAGAATCCATTTTTTGACATCCACAGGCTCTGGAGGCTTCAGTGAGCCCTGTGCACATGCATGGGGGGGCAGCATGGGGGAGTTGTGCACACATGCGCCAGGGAGGAGGGCATTGCATTATGGGTGTGGGCATAAAATAGGATCTGGAAAGAAAATATCCAAGTAAAATAAATTAGACCTCTTACAAAATTTATCACAATTTCTGAAGTTTTTTTTCCACAACTCCAGAAATTAGTTTTATGTATTTATACCTCGACCCTCATAAGTGTATTTGTGATGGTTATGCTAATATGAGGTAATTCTTTATAATTGAAAATATGCATTTCTTTTGTAAAATTAAGGACCGTTTTAGTATTATAATGGTATATATTGTTAGTCTGCATAACCATTCAAGCCTCAAGGCACATACTTTAGATTATAAATGCAGAAGGTCATTGGAAATTTCTACTAGCAATCATGAAAGTGCTATTTTTGATTTCATATTTGTTGCAAACAATGTACCTACTATTACCTACTAAGAACTGGAAATATGTTTCCCTGATGAAATACAGAGAGCTGAAAACAAAAACACTGCACATTTGAAGATAAATTGTGAATATGTTGCAGTCGTTGTTTTACTCTCTATGCAGCACCCTTTTTTCTTTTCTTTTTATAACCTTGTATCTTTTATCCTTTTATTGGGGTGGACTTGGGGTGACTGAATGGAGCTGAGAATTTAATGGCTGTGACGGAATAAGAATTATTCCTATCGAGGCGATATAGGATCTTGCTTCCTTGAAGTCATCCTTACTTAGAAAATAAAACCGAGATTCAATTCTAATTAACAAAATATTTATTTCAGTACAAAAGTAACAAAAAAATATAAACCTTATTAAGCTACATTGTCTCAGCTAAGAAATCACGTCTGCCTCGGGCGAGGCTCACAGGAGAAGGAGGAAAGGAGGAGACTCCTGGAATGCACACATGTGCAGTAAAACATATCACATGTCTGCTTGATTAGAAAATACAATAAACCTAGAAATATTGCAGAGGTGCTCAACTGGCAATATTCACATCGTGACAGGCTGGATATCCTTCCTGACGCCTACATGGAGTTTGCAGCAGATATTTTCTCTTGTGATAGAGAAACATGTGTCACTGCCTAGGATTGAAATCCCAACCTTCTGATTGGGAGGCAGCGTCTTTACCTCTAAGCCACCCTGCCACTCTATACAGCACCCATATAAATTATTTAAATACATAAAGATATTTTCTTCTGCCATCCATATGATGTACTACAATTTTCTGTACAAGGATATCAAATATTACCATTGGTGATATTGATATGTTAATATGGGAAGAAAATTTGCAGACTCCTAGATTTAACTCATTAATTAGAATTAGGATGAACAGCATGATACAAGTGGTGATTTATTAAGCATAGAAGAAGTTGGAGGGTGAATAAGAGTATCTCATTCATTAACCTCAAAGTGCAATAAAATGCAATATACATAATTCAAATCTGCACAGTGCTCTTAATAATAGTAGAAAATAGATTGTAAAGACAAACAACCTGATAGAAGGAGTATGTATCAAAAGGTTTTGTCTTATCAAAATAAAATTTGGGATTTAAAGCATAGTAGCTACTTAGCAGGAAATGGAAAAATATTTACATATACCATGATGCATCAAAGAGCATAATGTGTCTCATTTTATAGAAAGGTTGCAGATGTCTTTTACGTATGAATTTCTCCTTCCCATACACAAGACTGCTTTTCTAAATTACAGCAATCCATTTTACTACATCCTTAGCAATAGCAATAGCACTTAGACTTATATACCGCTTCATAGTGCTTTACAGCCCTCTCTAAGCGGTTTACAGAGTTCAGCATATTGCCCCCAACAATCTGGGTCCTCATTTTACCGACCTCAGAAGGATGGAAGGCTGAGTCAACTTTGAGCCGGTGAGATTTGAACAGCTGAATTGCTGAACTAGCAGTAGCATGCAGTGCTGCATTTAACCACTGCACCACCTCCTTCATGAAATGAATGTACCTATTTTGCATCAGTATCATGAACCAAATATTTGAGCCAAATGGACTGACAAATGTAGAGCAATCAAGATACTGAACCACTTTGAATTCCCTGGGGTTTGATTACAGCCTGGTTCTTCTATGGATTACCAGATGGTTTCCAGTGGGTATCTAATCCTTTAGGAGATATCAAAAGTGACAGAACATGGTTTTGGCTACATCAGATTCATTTCTTGCCTAGGCTTTTTTTCACTTAAACATACAACAAAATATCAGATCGTTCAGTTCTGATGTAGTTGTGTGACATTTGTAAGTATCGGAGGATTAGGATTAATTACAGATTAATCCTTCCTGCTGTAGCAGATGAATAGCAACAATATTCATGTATTCATCGGGTGTTGGATGATATCTCAGAGGAGCACTTCTCTCTTTGCTGAATATAGAGGTGTGAAGGGAACCGCAAACCATGGAAGGTAGGGTATGAACTGGATGGGGACTAGCAAAATCTGCCTCCTACATACTGTATATTTAAAAGCTTCATAAAAGTTAAATAACATTTTTTGCAATCTTTTTTCCAATGGAAAAAGAGGTGCAACTGAGATATTGTTTAGAAGTCATGGAGGAATTCAATAACAGAACTTTTGAGATTTGGTTTTACACTCCGTTTTGTATGAATGGCCTTAAGCTTTGTTAAGAGCATCACTCATAGCTTTACAGCTTCTGCATTGCCGAAATTCATGACTTCCAAAAATAAATAGTCATATCCTTCCTTTCTTCTAGACCAGTTTAGTCATATAAAGACCAAGGTCTATGGGCACCACCTGTAAGATTCAAGAAAGCCATTGTGGTTTTAGTACATTCATTCTCCCATGTATTTCATATTCACAGGTGGAACTAATGCAGACTCCAGCTGAATGCTTCATCATGCATGATGCGAAGAGACATGAACTAAAGCTGAGCAGAACTGGTTGTATAACCTCACAAGATGGGACATTGCCATGGACAGATGATTCTGGAATGTGTAAGGAATATATACTTTTTAAAAGTTTCCTTTTGAGATTCTGTCATGGCATTCCATTTTTGTGTTTATTTGTGAGTGTTTTGTAACAACAAGGAATTCCTGCTCCTTATGGATTGATGAGAAACTGGCATTGGACTTACATTCCTTTCAGTATCACATCACACAGTTGCTGTGGTTACACTTGTGATGCCACAAACAAAGGATTAAGAGAATAACATAGTATTCCCTCCCTGTTGAACAAAGGTTCTGCCTCCTAATAGTATATCAAGATGGACAAGTGGCCTGATTCTTGTAAAAATAACTTTTGGTGATTGGCAATTCTATTATCTTTTAGTTCTGATTAATTCTGCCTTATCTAAAATGTGATTTTGTGAAATGCTGTTTTCAGATTCCTATTATTTTAGGGGCATTCGTAGATTTGTAATGTTAAAATAAAGGGGCAGTACTAGATAGTAAAAATAAATTAAAATATTCAGATATATGAGGGATCTACATTGTCATACATATTTATTTTTATTTTATTTATTTATTTATTTATGTTATTTGTCAAAACGTGTGCCAGATAGCAGGTATGGTATAAACATAAACAAAAGCAAAGTAGGTATAGGTAAATTTGGACAATAGGACAGTAGGACAGGGATGGTAGGCACGATGGTGCGCTTATGCATTCTAATGAAAACCTCAAGGGGAAACACACACACCTATGTTGTGGTGACAGCAATAGACAGGACAATCCATTTTATTATGATCTGAAAGAATCACATACATTAATTCTACTGGAAACACAATCAGATAACTAAACTGGACTTGTTTCAAAGTTTAGAGTCATTTTCTTAATTTATGCAGAATGTTAATGTATATTGGCTAAGAGTGCATGGCTTCCATCATGTGACAGTTAACATCCTATATTGCAGATTACCTGGCAGTATGTAATGTGTAAATCAGGGGTCAAACATGGCAAGTTTATCTCATCTGTTAATATTAATAACTGCATTGGCCACACATGTACCAAAGCTCAGCAAAGAACATGCTTGACCTAGTTTGGATATGCCACTGGTACAAAAGACTACAGCAATAACTCACTGCTTTGGTATGAAACAGGAGTACATTATTAATACTTTTGTAGACAGAGGGCTACCCTTGGCCTTTCTATGACATGTCAGGATTCGCACTCGCATTCGAGGTCAATCTGGATAACATTAAAATTGGATTTTTCAATATGTTAACAATTACACTAATTGAATAATACTCATAGCGTAGCAGGAAAAGACACAGGGGGTTTCCTCCCATATCCCCATTCACTGTGCTACAAGAAATGCAAAGCTGATTTTATGGGAGTTCTGTTTTGATGTTTCTGTCAGCAATTTATCAGCCTCCCTGTTTTCTTCGAGGATAACCCTACATAAACTAAATTCAAGTGATCTGAATAAGATCATATTAAAGGTTACTACTGTGGAAAAGCTATTGCTGTATAATTGTAACTGGCCAACCAGCTGACAAAAGTGATAAAGAGCACTCCAAGACATAAGGCTTCCAATGTCAAGACGAACATAGTTCCAAGATACATACTGATCCCTTCAAGTGGATCCAAGTAGACAACCAAAACTGAGTTTGTTGGGGTATTTGAGCCTTCTGATGACAAAGGTATTCCACTGCTGGTCCTTAATGATGTAACACTGCTCCAGACAGACCCAATGCTTAGGGTTCCTCTAGGATTCATGGCTCCAACTAGAAGAACAGGTGTCAGCTGTGGGCAGGAGGATCTTTGCACACCTTATAGTTATGTGCCAGTTGCATCCTTCCCTGAATTGGGAGGCTTTTCTCACAGTCATTCATGCCCTCATAACTTGTCTGTATTATTGCAAGGCACTCTACATGGGGCTGCCTTGAAGCATATTCAGAAGTTTTAACAGAATATGGCTGCACAAGTAATAAATGGTGTTGGATATTAAAGTTATATAACACTATTGCTACATGAGCTGCATTGGCTGCCAGTATATTTCTGGGTGTAATTCAAAGTACTGGTTTTCATGGTTTGGGGATGGGTTACCTAAGGCAGTGGTCCCCAACCTTTTTATTGCCGTGGACCGGTCAACGTTTGATAATTTTTCCGCGGCCCACTGGGGGGGGGTTGCGGCGTCGCGTTGATTATTAAATCAAAACAATCTCAAATATAAACAATTTTAATTTAATTGTATTTAAACATGGCATCAAAATAAAATACAGTTACAACAAAATTAATATAACTTAATTTAACATTTTAACACTCTGGATTCTAGTGACTAGAACGCTAAATCAATGAGAACCCTGAGCTTGTTTCTCTGCAATGAGACGGTTCCATCTGGGGATAATAGGAGACAATGACACCCGAAGTGTCTTGCTTATGTCCAGTTTATTCCTTTGTTTTGTTTTGGTTGCAGTCACTGCAGAAAACCCCGCTTCACAAAGATAGGAAGTCGGAAATGGCAATAGGGATTTAAGTGCTGTGGTGGCAATCTCAGGGTATTCTGCCATGACTTTAATCCAGAACACCGGCAGAGTTGTATTCTCAAACATAGTTGTATTCTCAAACATAATACAAGATGCAGTAGCAGGGTGGCCCGGTACAATTTGTTCTGCGGACCGGTACCGGGCCGCGGACCGGGGGTTGGGGACCACTGACCTAAGGGACCGTCTTCTACTAGTTGTTTCTACCCATTCAATATGAAGTTGGGCATTTTATGGGTCCTGCCAGCCAAGGAATGTCAGGAATGAGGACCACATGATGTGACATCTCTGCCATAGCTCTTGCCCTCTGGAACATTCTCCCTTCAGAGATTAGAATGACCCTGACCATGTTGGCTTTCCAACCTAGTTGTGTGCCTAGTCCTAGAACCACAAGTGTGTTATGGGCCCTATTTCTTAGCTATATCAATATCCATGGTGATACTCTATAAATACATATTTATTTTGTGTTGTTTTGTTTTTATGCTGTACCTCACCCAGAGTCATTTTTTTATATGAGGTGCTATAGAAATAAAATCTCTCTCTCTCTCTCTCTCTCTCTCTCTCTCTCTCTCTCTCTCTCTCTCTCTCTCTCTCTCTCTCTCTCTCTCTCTCTCTCTCTCTTTCTCTCTCTCTCTCTCTCCATCTCTTCCTTCCTTGTTTGGATTTTTATTCTGTCTTTTGTACAGTAGCTCACACAGTCTTCTATTTCTTCCCACAACAACAATCCTATGAGGATGTTGGACGCTTGGTCCAAAATCACCTGAGGCTGACCGTGGACTAGAAGCTAGATTTCATCATTTCTAGTTTACCAGCTTAACTGCCGCACCACAGTGTCACGATTCATTCTATTCCTTGACCATGGATTCACCTATCCATTGACTGTCCGTCCTCCCTGAGTTTAGTTTTAAAGTTTATTATCCTTTATCTTACTCCTTATGACATGTAGTAGATAAACCTGTATGGCCGCAGCTGACTCTGATGACAGGAAGACATCCTCAAACTCATGGTAAGTACCCAGAAACAAAAATTGTGCAACACCCCCCAATTTAACAGTCACAGCACTGAACCCAGTTCCACAATGCTGTTTTCTGAAACCTGCCTTGTAGATAAGAGTAGAATCACTGTACATCTATGCATGAAATTCCCACTCCACTGTCAGTTCAGTTAGGTAAAAAATGCATCAGAAGGATCAGCATATATTCTTTCATCTTTCTTGGAACATGTCCTCTGTCGCGTTTCTCAACCAATATCTAGTTATAATTCCAACATTTGTGTCAGAAATACAATAAGTTGCCAGTTTCAATGTCACAAGTTTCTTAAACACCCTGTACCAATCATCTGACAAACCCTCTGTGATGTCAAAACAGAGACCATGAGTTAAAAGATTTTCAGCTGGTTAAATTGGGATAGTGTGAAGTATATATCAGGCAATTTGGTATGACTGATGGGTCAGTAATGTTAAATTTATGTTACCAATTATTTTACATGCAAGGCTAATAAAAGCTCACTATAGTAGAAGAACCAATCTGAGATAATGATAAAAACCTAGGATATATCTTGTAATCAAAAACAGTGCAACTCAGGCAAAGGAGAATGTAAGAATAGATGGAAAGTCCAGAAATACTCATGGCCTGCTAATGTAAAGAGGATAAGAAGACTCCAGGTGATTAAGATCAAAGGCTGATTTAGTCCTATATCACAGTTTAATGGTTGTCAATAGCGAACCCATAAGCAAACTTTTATCTACATGAGACATCAGATTCAAAGGCATGAAAAATGTATTTTGGAGACAGCATCTGGGCATGCTTGAAGAAGCTGTTGGCAATACCCTATACCAAAAGACTCTTTTCTTAGGATTGCACTGTAGCTGTGAAAGGCAGTTTTGCAATCCCAGGAAGAATGCTTTCAAGTGTTTTAAGGAGTTGCCAAAAGATGCTACATGAGCAGCCTCCTGGTATTCTTAAACACACTTCTTTTAATCTGAAGGGTACAACCTTCTATCTTGTAATTTCTATTTAAGCATGTAATCCTTTTTGCTAAATCTTATACACAATAAATATTAAGAGAATGATTATGAGGTGGGATATATGACTGAAGTGAATTAGTTCTGTGCCAGCAGACATTATATTATTATGCATTACTTTGCACTATATCCTTTGGCATGTTATAGTTGGTTGATCCTGCTGAATAGAGACTCATTACAAAGTGACTAAGTATTTTAAACATTTTAAAAACAGGAACTTCATGACTCTTAGACAAAGTGGGTTGTCTTTTGCCTCATTAGCTAAGAATCAGGGGCAAGTATATTGGTTGAATGCCTGCAGTGTTACAAGCTATGTTCTAACCATTTACTTCACTGTACATTTTTATGCATTTTAAAAACTATTTTTCTATACTAAAAGCATTTTGCCACAGGGAAATCATTTTTAAACCTAACTATTTTTTATTTGTGCCTATAAACTGGCCAGTTTGGAGGGATACAATCTGTCTTTGACAACTGTAACAAATGACTGGAAGAGATGTCGGTGTTTTTTTTTTCACAATTTGGAAGTCCATATTTGGTCCCAGGCCCATCTAGTTCATAGGAAAATTTGGATAAACTTTTCACCTCAGTGCTCACTCAGCATCGTAGAAAATCCCACTTTCCTATGCCAACTTTAACATCTGTTTAAACTTTTGAACTCAATGCCAGCTCAGCATCTACAAAACATATACAATACCCTGTAAATTAGAATTAGGGACTTTCTCTTTGAGGGCTTTAGTGACTTGTTATTCATGCATAGACAAAAAAACCACAAGGTTTTTTAAAAAAAACACTGGGAAACACGCAACCAATTCCATTTCTTAAATTGCAACCACAGGTGAGCGTTGCTTGTCTATTTTAATCATTAAATATTTTTAAATTTATAGAAGCTTTGTCATTGTTGCTTGCCCCAAAATCACTATTAATGTCATATGTTTAGTGTGTAATAACTTGCAGTTTTGAGCAAAATAACATATTGGCAACTCAAAAAATGGCATTCAAACTTTATAGAAGGACAACCTGTTCAAAAGAGACCTGGACATGACCTGGCAGTTGCACAGCCCATGACTGGATTTCAGGCATAACACTCTACTAGATTCTTTTGCCAAACATTAAAATAGCTCACACAATGTTTTTGTGAATAAAGCTTGTGATATGAGTCAGTCTGTCAGCGTCCATGACCATTTCTAATGAACAGCTCAGCCAAACAATGTTAGGAAAACTTCAGAGGAAACACTATGAACCTGTTTTCATGACATGAAAGACCCACTCATCACCTTCTCAGTCCATTAATTTACCATCATGTAGCAGCAGCAGCAGCACATGATTCAGGATGGCCTTTACAAGTGTTATGGTGGCCATTTTTAGTACAGGTGTAACAAAGGAAACTGTCACTTCATGCCTCACTTCTTTTTATTTGCCAGTTGGAATGAAGAAACAAAGTTAGTGGCAAAACAGGCTTGGCATCATAGCCAACTAGGGGGAGGAGCTCTTACCTATTCCCTCTCTTTTTCTGCTTATTTTTTTTAACTACTCCACACTCTTGGGCACAGAACAAAAAAAATTGCAAAAAAAAGACTAAACAACTAAAGAGACCCCATTATCATGGATCCTTTTTAGAACTTCAGCAAAACTGGGTTAATTTAGGGTTAAATCTAACCATTTCTGACGTATTTGTCCATGTCAAATTAATCTTGCCTTGAAATTTTGATGAAACACAATTCCTCTTTATCTACTTGTATATCTATGTAGGTCTATATGCTTGTTAAACATTTTCCCTTTAATGCATTTTTTTCAATATCAATTTTAAGAGTGCACTGGCAGATTTAGAGACAGAAGCAAGATTAATTTCTTGATGATTAAAGCAACATCACTTTCCTCCTATTCATGTTCCTCAACAATTGATATTATTGCCACCATGATTAATAAGTACTGAGACTCATAACCATTGATAAATTGGGTTACTCTGATAAGATTGTGTAGGTTGGTGGGTATCCTATCTTTTATGGTAGTGAATTATCCCAAATGTAAAAGTAATTCTTTCCTGAATCATCCATCTTTGTCTTAACTGGATGATCTGCTATTATTTTAGTAGGAAAAATTATGAAGTTTTCTATTAATACCCCATACTTGTTCCTCCTAAATTGGAAATTATAACACTTTTATTGAAAAAAACCCTGATCTAATCATTTGATCATTCTGGTTGCCATCTTTACTATATTTTTTTTTCAAATCTACATGATGAATTGAGAATTTGTGACTGTAAATCTGCATTATATTCCAGGTGTGATGGCAATAAAGCCATTTAAAAATTGGCAATTTTGTTTTCAATGCAATTACTTATGATGTCCAAAATGAAACTTGCTGTTTTCACATTCATGTTCAGTCACCTTTTTACTAAATTAACTATCAAAATTTGAAGACCTGAAAACCGATTCAGCTATGTCTCCAGTGGCAGTTCTTCTATACAGTATTAAGTGTCTGTAAAACATTTGGGGCTGCAATGGAATGGGAACATTTATAGTTGGAGACAAATTGCTAAAATCTATTGCTAAAAGTCTAGTTTCCATAACAGGTTCATGAACTCCTTGAAATAATCTGAGCTTTATGGGATCAAAACCAGATGAGGTTCAGAAAGTACTAAAGGAACATACTGTCCATAAGATCAAGACCTTGAATTACTTTCCAGTCTCATGATTTTATCCTGCTGAGAAATCCAAAGACTGACTTATTAATGGCATTTAATTGTGTTGACTTCTGTTCCTTACAGAAATGTCACAAAAGAAAGAAAAAACGTTTCTGAAATGTTGGAACCCTGAGAGAGGTCAGTGTTCTTTCCTAATTACATGACATTTGAGAGGAAGGGGAACAGGGGTCTTTTCAAACATTTATCCAGCTGCTGAATTTGATTCTTTAATTTTCACCAACAATGATCTATTTAGTATTAGACTACAGAATTCTCAATTATTGATTAGGAGTCATAGATGACTAGTCACTTCTGAATCTCAAGACTATGAATACTATTTTTATATCATCATTAACAATATTTAAATGTATTTGCATGAAGAGATTTAACAAACATTCATTTACCAATTTAAAATATCGGAGCAGATTGTTGATTAACTATGTTAAGACACTGAAAGAAAAGAGGGAATTAAATAATTATTTTGGATCTCTTGGCATCGTTTAATAATATTAACAACGGTAAAAGAAAATGGAAAAATCATCAATAGTGGGGTTTTTTTTGTCCAAAACTGGTTTCATTATTTTGATTAATGAAACAGATTCTTGATTAATGAAATGAATTCTTCAAATTAATAGGTTCTTATTTTTAACTCTTATTTTAACATTTTAAAATATAGAGACCTTTTACAAGTATGGAATCTTATAGTTATGATTCTTACAAGTCTGGAGTTTTTCTTAAATGGTTACTGAATAGCTATAGTTCCTCTTGAATTTCAGTTACTCTCCTAATCTTTGGGGGGGGGGGGGGAACTGCATAAAAGAAGGAAAGATACCATAAAGGAATCTTTTTGCTATTTTTGGAACACTATGTAGGACAACCTATATAGGATGATAATCCATTGCACAGTTATGATACCTTTTCTAGCTTGGTGCTTTTCAGAAGTGTTATTGAAATTTATAGCCAGGGTGTCAAAACATGTGAGCTGTCAAGATGTCAACTGTCAACATTTATAGCCAACATGAGCCTTAGAATTCTGTGATTTCTAGTTCAGCACATCTAGTGGATGTTATGCTGAAGAAAGTTGACCAGAAAGTTGACCAGAACCCAAAACTTTTCTCAACTGATGGTAATAAGAGCCAATATCCACAAAAATCTAGATTGGAAATGCTATATTACGGAGAAAACCCACCCATTGCCTGTTTCAATTTAATGAACATATAAAGAAATGAATTGGTTGAGTCATTTCCATATTGTGAAAGTAGTTTTGTTTTCAATACATAAAAACAGTAGACATAATGCATTTTTTGAAAAGCAATTCAGTAAGTACATCTTAGATGTTTCATTTATATGCTGATGAATTTAAGGCTACGTACTTCAGATTTCAATGGGTTATTTGAATGTCAGCAAACAAAAAAAATGTAAGATATCAGTAGAGTTGTAAAACACATATTTGATCATGTTCTCCTGGAGAATGCAAAAGGAATAAGTTGCAGAAATCTTACTCTGCCTTTGAAACATTTTAATTTGCCTCAATCAAACCATCATGACCATCAATCAAACCAGCATGAATAAGGAAATACAAATTTAAATACTTGAATTATCTTGTTGCATGAAGAATATCTATAAATCCATCTCAATCCAACTCAGTCCAAATGGTTGTGATATGCCTTGGTGGTCATCTGTATGATAAACCAAAAGACCAAGAAAATATATCTCTATTGGTTCAATTGGACATTTCATCAATTTTATATCATTATCAATTATATCCTGGATTGTATGTTTTGACACAATAAATTTGATGCTTTGAGCCTTCCTGGTAGGAAGGTAGGAAATCTTCAGGTGGTGTGAGGGGAAGGTAACATTCAGTGCTTCAACCATTGATATCACATAGGAGTTTATTTTTTCTTCAAATTTTTGAGCATTTTCATAAAACTGCTTGAATAATTCGGGGCTGGGGTACTCCGTCTAAGTAGCATGCAAATCCTGCTCACTTATATTTCACTTTTCTATCTCAGTTAAGGAAATTTTAAATTTCTGGACAAGCATCTGTTTTTGGAAAGTGAAGAGACTAAGCTTAATCCAGACAAAACAAAAGTATTGCCAAGTCAGTACTACAAAAGATTAGAGTGGGAAGATATATTCTAGTTGTCTTCTCATCTTGATTTTTTTGCTAGATCTTGTTAAAGTCTGACTGTCCAGATCTTAGTAACACATAAGATTACTTAATTATCTAATAGGGGGTTATGTTGAATTATTGTTACCTAATAGATCTGGCTAGGGTTACTGTCACAGATTCTTTTTTCAAACTGTACCCAATTTGACTGACGCAGACTCTCAAGATCCACAAAAGCACTGGACTCTGGACGCCTGAATTTTTATACCTCCCTATAAGGGTTGACATGGTGTTTTATTTTGAAAAAAAAAACCAAGATACAAGAATGAAATATATAAACGTACACTAATATTTTCTATTGCTTTTATCTCATCCTATACCATAGTCCTCGACTTACAACATTCATCTAATGACTGAAGTCACAACAGCACTGACAAAAGAGACTTATGACCTATTTTCATACTTATGACCATTGAGGCACTCCCTTGGTCATGTACCATATTTTTTGGAGTATAAGATGCACCTTTTTCCTCCCTAAAAGAGGCTGAAAATATGGGTGCGTCTTATACTTTGAATGTAGCTTTTTCGAAGCTTTTCCCCCCAGCCCTAACGTGGTGCTAACGATCTTCCCGGCTTCCTATTCCCTCCGAAGAAGGTTTTTTCCAGCCCTAAGTCTTTGCAGGCTTATTTTCATTCCTACTCCCTCTGAAAAAGCGGTGCTTTTCAGCCCTAACATGGTGCTAACAATCTTCCTGACTTGCTGCATTTATTTTTATTCCTGCTCCCTCCGAAGCAGTTTTTCCTGCCCTAAGTCTTTGCAGGCTTGTTTTCATTCCTACTCCCTCTGAAAAAGGTTTTTTCAGCCCTAACCAGAGGATAAAATAATGTGCTGAAGCTGAACAGACTAAGGACGCTAGCCAGATGAATACCTGGTAGGTAGATTTTTTCCCCCCTATTTTCCTCCCCCAAAACTAAGGTGCGTCTTATACTCCGGTGCATCTTATACTCCGAAAAATACGGTAATCAAAATTCTGGTGCTTGACAACTGGAAGGTATTTATGACAGTTGCACTGTCCCAGGGTCATGTGATCAACATTTGTAATCTTCTCAGCTGGCTTCCAACAAGCAAAGTCAATGAGGGAAGCTAGATTTACTTACTGACCACATGATTCACTTAAAAAACTATGGCAAAAAATGTCATAAAATGAGGCACAACTCATTTAACAATTGTTTTGCTCAGCAAAAGAAATATTGGGTTCCATTGTGGTTGCAAACCAAGGACCATCTGTACTTTATTACTATTGCTTCTACATAACTACAATTTTCTTTACACTATGCTCTACTATTCTATAGTATTACTTTTATACTGTTACTATTGCTCCATAGAGCAAGGTTTTCCTCTGAGACATACTGGTCTGTCTTTAATTCCTTTCTGTCTGTGATTCCTTCTACTTTTTCCCTTCTTTATTAATGGGCAGCATGTAAAGCACTGGAACCTTCTACATTGTGCTCAGCTTTGTGGTTCTTCTTCTTTTTCCTAAGGATCATTCAGTCTCTGTGAGGGAAACCACCATCTTTTACTTAGCTGTTCTCTGTTGCACAGCTTCCAAACTCCCATCTCCTCCCATACTTTATTTTTCAAGGTTGCAGCTTTTGAGAGCCGAGGTGGCGCAGCGGTTAGAGTGCAGTACTGCAGGCCACTTTAGCTGACTGTGATCCGCAGGTCAGCTGTTCAAATCTCACCGGCTCAAGATTGACTCAGCCTTCCATCCTTCCGAGGTAGATAAAATGAGGACCCAGATTGTTGGGGGCAATATAAATATACATTGGTTACTGGTGTAAACCGCTTAGAGAGTGCTTGCACTGTGAGGCAGTATATAAATCTCATAAATAAATAAATAAATAAATAAATAAATAAATAAATAAATAAATAAATAAATAAATAAATAAATAAATAAATAAATAAATAAATAATAGTGAACTCTGCTGTGCTGGTGAGACGGTTAAGATAGGATGGAAGGAAGGCAGCACAGGTGCCAGCAATTTTCTTTGCAGCCTGCTTTTCCACACAGATACATGCTTGAGTTGCTTCTTATTTTAATCATCATAATCTAATTCTACAAAGGGATGCCTTTGAAATGCATTCAGAAACTTTCTCCAATTCTGAATGGTGCAAGCATAGTACTGTTCATTATATGAGACACAATTTCATAAATTGCAAACTGGCTCTCAACTGCAGTTTGTTTCTGAACACAATTCAAAGTGATGGTTTTGACTAAAAAGTCCTAAACAAATATCTATCTGTAGCATTCTTGACTTTTTTTGGACTGACTTTTCCCCCTTAAGCCCTTTGAATAATCAAGCTGCCCTGAATTTAAAAAAATACAAATATTTATACCAGTGGTGGGTTCCTACCAGTGCGGTCCACTCTATAGCACCAGTAGCGGCCCGCTGGTGATGTCACAGTACTGGTGCGGTTGGTTGCCGGTGCCTGGGCGCTGCCATTTTTTAACAAATTTTTTTAAAAAATTTAAAAATTTTCTTCTGTGCATGTCCAGAAGCCGAGCTTCCGGGACTGCGCATGTGCTGCCTTCCTACCCCACAGTGAGTCCAAGCAGGGGAGGATGGCTGAGGGAGTGCGTGAGACTCTGAAAGAACAGGCGGCAGGACCTATCTCAGTTCCCCTCCCTTCAGCAGTCTGAGAAGCCACGAACACGCGGTGATGATCCTAGGCATTTTTGCACGTTCGAGGCTTCTCGAGCTGCTGAAGGGAGGGGGAATTGGCGGCAGGAGCCTAGGATCATCGAATGGGGAGAAGCATTCAAGCTGGACGGAGCCTCCTAGAAGAACCGCTGCCGCTGTCTTGCTGCTCCCGCTGTGGGGGGCTGCGTTGTGGGTGGGCAATGCCTCCCCATTTCTCCGGCCGCTGCCAAGCTCCCGAGGCCCATGCCACCCGGTCACATGGCTGGCAAGCCACACCCACAAAATAAGCCACACCCACAGAGTGGTAGTAAAAAAATTAGGAACCCGCCCCTGATTTATACCTAGGATTAAAATGTTACAGAAAGATCTAACATGATATCTTTGCCTGGAATCTTTTTATCTGACTGATTATTGACTAAAAATATTACTACTTTTTAAACAGTGCTTTATTATATATCCATTGTCTTTATTGCTGCTAGCTGCCTTGGGAATTATATAAATTGAAAGAACAACCACAGATTCTTGACCTCACAAGATCAATGTGAATGGATTTAACAGATGGAATACTGCGACTGGCAAATTATATAACAGAAGCTAGACTATTTAACATCAATACAGTATGTTGGAACCATCCACAGATATTGGTGTTCTGTTCTGTTCCCTGGCTATAAACAATACATTTGAGGAGCATAACTAAATGATGGCTACTTATTTAATATGCAGAAGGCTCCCATTTCTGTTCTTGCATTTTGAAATTTATTATCATCTGCAAGTCAAATCAGATCTAGGAGAGACTAAATGTTATGAGTTCCATCATCTAGGGAGCTACATTTGGCAGGTTGCAGGCCTTTTCTGCTGTGGCCCCCTCCCTTCTGATGTGAGGTTGGCCTCGTTGCTTCTAGGTTTCCAAAGATCTCTCAAGATCTACTTATGCCAGCAGGCATTGGGACCTGAGGAACAGATGGACTAGTGAGGTGGTTCCATTACCATTAACATCCCTATATATATATGAATTATAAGCATATGAGTTAGGTAAATAAATTTCAGGAAATAGACTCAGGAACAACTTTAGTTAACGTCTAGGAAAGCTAAGGCTGTTCAGAGAAAACCATACTAGGATCATTTTTATCCATGGCCATAGTAGAAAAACTTTGAATATCTGTGACTGTAATACAGATTGGTAGTGGAGAACCTCTCTATGATTCAAGTTCACCTCTCAAAATCTTCATGCACACTTTCAAACCTTGAAATTCAGATAACATCCCTCTTTAGGAAAGGAGTCCAAACTGAAGCATATCTGACAAAAGTTCCCGTCTCTATCTGAATATACCCGTGGTGGCGAACCTATGGCACGCGTGCCAGAGGTGGCACGCGGAGCCATAGAAGCCGGCACGCGAGGGTTCCCACCGGCAAACCGGAAGTGCGAAAAAACGCACTTCCGGTTTACTGGTGTGCTGTTTTTTGCACTCCGGAGGGTTCAGGGAAGCTCCCTGAAGCTCCGGAATGCAAAAAACTACAAAACGGACAAACCGTAAGTGCACTTTTCCGCACTTCTGGTTTGTCCGTTTTGTAGTTTTTTGCATTCCGGAGCTTCAGGGAGCTTCCCTGAACCCTCCGGAGTGCAAAAAACAGCATACCGGCAAACCGGAAGTGCGTTTTTTCGCACTTCCGGTTTGCCGGTTTCGTCGTTCCAGGCTCCGCTAAGCCTTTGTGCGGGGGTGGGGGTGTGTGCGCATGTGCAGGGGGCAGCATGGGGGGATGTTGTGCACATGCGTGGGGGGGGAGGGAATGGGTGTGGGCACGCGAGCGTGCGCGAGCGCCCCCCCCTTTTGGCACACGAGCCGAAAAAGGTTCGCCACCACTGGAATATACCAATAACAGGGAACCTATAACTTCCTTTGGTACTTGATTTTATTGGCAACTTTCCTTATTATAGTGTTTCCCTTAAATTTTAGCCAGAATTTGCTTTTCTGTAACTTAAATCCATTAAACTGAATCCTGATCTCTAGGGTAACACAAAATAGGTCAAGTTTTTCTTTTGTCTGACAATCCTGAATTGCTCTCATACCTCACTTCAGGATTTAATTTTCAGGCTCCTTTAATTTATTTTTGAATGTCTAAAAAGGATTTTTTTTAATTTAAAACAGGTTCACATATGTCACTAGAAGCTGCAAACAGAAGTTTTACCAAACATGTTTTGGTTGACAGAAAGAGAGGGAGAGAGGAAAATTGACCTTTTGATCTATCATTTGCAAGGAATTTTTGAATGGGCTTGCTCTTTTACGTCTGTTCTTTTACTTCTGTGTATGCCATTTTATTGTGCTATAAATAAAAGTAATACTACCAGTATGTCCCACTTGGAGATAATCTTTACAGGCTAAGTGGAATATTTGGAATAAGTGATGCAGTTTTTAAAATAATTTTTCGTATTTTTCATCATTCAGTCCAGAAACATTAAATATGTACTTTCATCTGTCAGACTAATTATGCCACTCCTGAAATATTTTTGTGCCCACACACATCTTTGATTCTCATGACTTCCTTATTGTTCAGTCGTTTAAATCAAAGATGTCTTTGCCATTCAGGAATGGCACATGATATTCTAGTAAAGAAATAGTACATTCCAGCATTTTTTAAAAAAATCAACCTTGGAGGCTAAGATGAATATACCATTTATAGTATATGGTACAGTACAGTATATAGTATAGTATAGTATAGTATAGTATAGTATAGTATAGTATAGTATAGTATAGTATAGTATAGTATAGTATAGTATAGTGCAGATGGTAAGGAACCAGATTAGAAACAGGGAGACTATAAGTTCTAGTTCTACTTTAGGTACAAATTCAGATGGGTGACCTTGAGCCAGTCTCTTTTTCTCAGCCCTAGGAAGAAATCAATGTCAAATCACTTCTGAAAAATCTTGCTGAGAAAACTGCAGGGAGTAATGCATAGTGACACCAAATGTCAACAGTCACTTGCCCTGATGCTACAATAATACATTTTGTAGCAAGGAAGTCATATAGTGACTTCGGCTGGAGGCACGGCAAGCGGCTGGGCCTAAACCCGTAGCCGCCCTCTACCCAGGTGGAACAACAGCTGTCACTGGGGAGGAACTCATGGTAGATGAAGGTAGAGATCCGATGAAGTAAATCTGGTAACTCTATTACTGGAAAAACCATCCAGGATGGGAGCATAAGGCACGTGTCCTTTATGGCTGAGGACTGAGTAAAAAAGAGGGGGTATCGAGGCTCAAAGAAGCTTTTGTTATTTCAGATTCAGTCCTGATTGGCTAGAGGGCAGGTTTAACCCATTCTTGGAGGTTAGCTCCACCCACTATGGAGAACTGTTGATTCAGTTTCATGGAAAAAACTAGCAATTTAAGCCTTTTTTGAAGGGAAGGGAAGCTTTGAAATTCTGTGGGCACAGATTGTGGAAACAAGGATAACATATTTCATCCAGCTTGGAATAAACCAAAAAGGTGCCTAGTGGGAGATGTAACAGTTGAAAGGAGTCAACTGGAAAGAGTGAGATGAGAAAATGATTTGATGGACCATCGTTGTATCAAATCAAGGTGTTTTTGGTTTACTTTGCTAGTCAGCCGCATTTAAAACAAAGAATATCCAGTAGCTCAGGATGAAATGGCTTCACAGAACAATGACTGCTTTCCAAAGGGGATGAAACATGCCAGGCCAATAAGAGCTACAGCTGCCACTAGAGTGGAACTAAGCACTAGAAAGATCTGAAGATGTTATGACAGCTCAAAACAGAAAATAGTAGTTTGGTTTGAAACTGGAAAACACAGTTGTTGGGAGCAGTTGCAATGGGATAGTTGTTGGGAGTTGTTGGGAGCACTTGCAATGGGATAGGAATAGTAGGAAGATGACAATGATGTCAACATTTCCTGCATTGAGAAATCAATGGGTGGCCTGGGATGGGCAAGTAAAGAGTGTGCTATTTATTCCTAGTGTTTATTGATTTATATGATAAGAATAATTTTTAGTAATGTGTACTAAATGATAGAATGGGTGTGCTTCCAAAGTGGAGACAAAGTAGTATATGCTATCACAATAGCATATTAAAGCATAAAGCATAAACTATTAAACTTGCTGTCTTGTAACAAGATATAATTTCTTTAACTATTTTACCTTTTTTAAAAGTCCTTTTTTCCATCCACATTGGCAAAGAGACTAAGGAAAAGGCATATGCACAGGTTCTCAGATCTGCATATTTATGGTACATCATTCATTTATAGGTTTCATAAGCCTATGTAGAAAAATTAAATTCAGCTTATCATACCAGTTGCTGACTTGGCAATGGGGAAATAAATTTGAGCAGCTTTTTAGGCTAAAAGAGCTTGCTATAATCCAAGTGGCCAAAATTGCTCTGGTACCTACCTTTTTATGTTTGAATTTGGCAATAACAGGATCTGTTGCTGGAAGACCCAGAATGACTAAAGTTAAACACATCCTGCCCTAACCAGGGAGATCCAGAATAGGCTGGCAAAAGTCTAAGAAAACACAATATTCTTGCTCTATATACTTTGCCTTCCCCGTCAGACGTTGGCTGTAGGCCTCCAAGACATAGTATTGACTGAGGAGATACAATAAAGAGCTTTCCTTTAAAAAGTATTCTAAAGACATTCTTACAATTAAAGATTCTACCTGTGCTAAATACAGGGGTGGAGGGGGGAGTCATCCATTGTTAAATGTCCAGTTCTCCTTCTCTTGAGGAAATAGAGCAGGAATTTACTGCTATGAAACTAAGGCCTAACCAAGCTGTATTACTGCTGAATAGTCAGATAAGACCTTAGGACACATTACATTAGGGAAATGTTTGCATTGTGATCTCAGAATATTTTTATGGGTTTATTTTGTTTTATCAGTGGATTTGTCAGCCTTCCTTTAGTCATCAAATGGCATAATCTCATAACTTGTCTTTCAGGCCTATCACTGACAACTGACAACAAAAGCTGATGCAGTGACACAAACTCATTTCATTCTGATGTGATACCTTCTGTATGTACACAAGCCCAAACAAAACCATAAAGAACATATTACAAGAGCCTACCTATTTTCTCTTTCTTTTCAAATTTTCTTCAACATTTCTCCTTTTTTGCACTTTTGTCTTTTTCTTTGATTTACCCTGTAACCTCAATAATCATTCTATCTTAACTTTTAACTATATTCAATTTCTATCCAATTATAAAATTTCATCCAAACATTATAATATTCTGAGTCCTTCTTGTCCTTAATTTTCATTGTCAATCTATTCATCTCGGCACATTCCAAAATTTTCTTAAGCGTATCTTCTTCAGATGGAATCTTAGTTCCTTTCCATTTTTGCACAAATGCAATCCTAGCTGCAGTTATTACATGTATAATTAAATAGGTATCTTCTTTGTTGAATTTCTCTGGTATAATTCCTAACAGAAATATTTCTGGCTTCAGCTCTATCTTTTGTTTCAGCATTTTTTCTATCCATATCTGAGTTCGAGTCCAATATTCTTTTGCCTCTGCACATGTCCACTACATATGATAAAAAGAACCTGGTATTTGTTGACACTTCCAACATTTCATAGTCTTATTCTTAAACATTTTCACAATTCTTTCTGGTGACATGTGCCTAGATGTGAGAATCTTGAAGGGGATTTTTTGACCTCTGAGTTACATGGAATGTTCAGTGTAGGAATCCAAATGAAAGTATCTACCCCAGGTGATTGTCCGGCCTCTACCTGAACACATGGGGAGCCCATCAGCTTGGCTCTATGATCAAACTTCAAAGTTTTTTCTAACATTCATTTGTTTTCCTCAGTTCTTTTCTCTAGACCTTTGCTGGTTTGTCTGAATCTTTGTTAAAAATCTGGTGCAAAAAAATGAACACCATACAATATTCAACCTAACCAACCAATGTGTGAATTTCCTGTGCTTTGGAAAACTGTATTTTGTTGATGCAGTCTAAAACTTCATTTGCTATTTTTTTGCTGCCACTTCATATTTCTAAATATACTTGTTTGAAATGAGTTACAGTTCCAAGATTTTTTTCACCATTTTATTACCAAATTACAGATCCCCATATACACCTTCTATACTTGTGTATTTGATTCTGATTGAAATTTAATCCCCCATTTCTCTGTTCATTCTATTATTTTCAGTTGATATTTATTACCTGCAAGCAACATGTTAACTTCTATTCCTTCTTCCAGCTTATTAACTATTCCATCTAATTTCACATCAGCTGATAATAAGCCTTTCTTCTACCTCCATATCGAATTAATTAATAAAACTGCTGAAGACCATTGAACTTCGGGGCAGCCCACTTGATAATGACTTTCCAGTCTGACGAAGATTCTTTGCAAACTTTTTGAGTATGATTTTCAAGTTAGCTGTGCAGTCATTTTATTGTCAAAGCATCCAATCCACACTTAACTAGCTTGCTAATCAAAATGTCATGGGACACGTTGTCAAATGGTTTGTTGAAATTAAAATATTTTATACCCCATAGCATTCCCAACAAGCTGATAAGGAGGCTCTCCAATTAAAAGAAATGAGCTATGATTTGGCATGTCTTGTCCTTGACAAATTGATTCTGGCAAATACTGCATTGTTTACTATCAATGTTTTTTTTTATAATTTGCTTTAAAATCTTCCCAAGTATTGATACCAGACTGAGTGGCTTTTAGTTCTCTGGATTCTCCTTTTTCCTCTTTTTTGAAAATATGATATTCACCCCCTTCCCATCTGGCATTCCCCATCTGAATTTCCAAGATTTCTCATACGTAATACATAAATGTCTAGCCAGACAATCAGCATGGTCCTTTTTTTATCCTAGGATGTAATTAAAGAGGTTCCAGAGATTTAAATTCATCCAAAGTTAAATTTCCCCGAGATTAAGAGTAATGTTTTGAATTCTCACCATTCAATGTTATCTGATGCTCAGGGTTCTTTTTTTTTTTCTTTTTCTTTTTTCTTTTTTCTTTGATGTTGTGTGTTATTATGTATGTTCTTTTTAAAGCTTAAAAACCAAATAAAGATTATTTTTTTTAAAAAAAGAAAATCATGCTCCATTTTATAAATTCTTATTATTTCATCCCTATCCTATTTTTCCAGACACTCATATTATATCTTAACTGCAAATATACAGCTGGCATTTCTAAATAAGTGATAGAAAACCATCTGGTGGAAACTTCAGAGCTCTAGTTCAGAAAGCTGTCTATTAGAAGAGTTTTGTACTGCAAACAATGTTTGTGCTACTCTTGTCTTGTGTAACCAATGCTTTGGCTCAGCTTATATACCTGGACTTCTGAACCTTAGCTTTACCCTTGACTTTGTTGTATGCCTAATCTGTTGAATTTAATGTACCGTTTCTGTTATTTTTGATGTCTGGATTTGATTTTGCCTATTTTTTGCTGTTTAGTGTGTTCCTGACTTTGACTGGTTGATTATATTCAACTGTCTGGATGCTCAGGGATAAGACATTTCCTGAATAGTAAATACAATGGTACCTCAGTAGTCATCATTAATTCATGCCAGGATGTGCAATGAGTACCAAAAACAATGAGTTCCCATAAAGAATAATGTAGTGAGTCACACGGCAGGCAACACCAACAAGATCTAGCTTGTGCACTGAGAACCAAACAAATGATAAATACCAGGACAAAATTTTAGTGTCAACATGCAATGAGTACCGAATTCAATGGGTTTTTAAAGCAGTTGAGTACCAAGGTACCACTGTACACTACAGGCCATATGCAAGTTCTCTTACCTAATATGGAGGGGCAGTCAGTCAGTCAAGCTATACTATGCTATGCGCTGCCTCTGACTCTGAAACTACATAGGAAGTGGATATGTTCTTCTTTCCAAGCATATAATGCTGGCCAAGTTGCTTCCTCTCTTGTTTCTATGTCCTTCACTATTTTGACAAAATAACATATGGATGTTTCCTTCTGGTCAAGAGCAAGTAATGGTGTTGAAGGCTCTACCAAAAGGTCACATAATCTTAGCAAAAGCAATATGAACTGTAAAAAAAGACTCACCTTGAATATAATAATCAAAAAACAGATTATGAAAACTGTTTTTCAGACAAAGGTAACATCAAGCCCAAAAAATCTATCCATGGTTCATTCTAGAATCATTATTAGAATCATTATAAATGTGCCAATTATGCTGCAGACAGTAACAAGTAAATTATTTATGCATGGTTTTGGAAGATATTAAATAAATACAATATGAATAATTATATTATAAAAATAAGAGAATGCTGGCCAAGAACAATTGATAAGTCAAACTGAATAATAATAATAATTATTATATATATAATATATATATATATATATATATATATATATATATATATATATATATATATATATATATATATATATATATATATATATATATATATATATATATATATATATATATATATATATATATATATATATAAAATATCAACAGTACTTAGACTTACATAGTGCTTCACAGCCTCTCTAAGCAGTTTACAGAGTCAGCATTTTGTCCTCAATAATCTGGGTCCTCATTTTACTGATCTTGGAAGGATGGAAGGTTGAGTTGGATTGGGTTAAGAGAAAGTGAATACATAGTTATTTTACCTTTTTTAGTTGAAGTTTTAAAATGTGTTTTGAACTTTAAAAATAAATGTTTCATGTTGTTCTGCTAATAAATTATTCTTGAATGTATAAACTAATTACCGTATTTTTCGCACAATAAGACACAGAGGGCCATAAGACCAGAGGTGGTATTCAGCCGGTTTGGACTGGTTCGGGTGAACTGGTAGTAGCCATTTTGAGCAGTTCGGAGAATCGGCAAATACCACCTCTGGTTGGCCCCATCCTCCCGTTCCTGCCATTCCCTGTCCTATATTTCCTTTTTTTAGCTCAGCTGATTCATGCAGCAGAGTGGATTGCTGCGCCTCAGCTGAGCTAAACAACAACTCAGCTCACCAGCGCTGACACTGAGGGCAGTCTTTGAGTGCTGCCACATTTTCATGCTGCGCGTGTGAGCCAAGCACATGTGCAGAAGGTTTTGAGCATGCGCAGAAGGTTTTGCACATGTGCGCTCACATTTTTGGTGATGCTGGATGAACCGGTAGGTAAATTATGTGAATCCCACCCCTGCATAAGACGCACTGGACCATAAGATTCACATTAGCTTTAGAGGAGAAAAACAAGAAAAAAACCCTGCCTCTGCCTACCAGCATCCATCCGATATTCTTCTGGTAGCATCCTTGCAGCAAACAGCAAACACCTGGTCAGCTTCAGCACGTTATCGCAGCCCCAGCATGTGACTCATCAGGGCTCCATTCCATTGCAACCACCACCAGTCAACTGAGCTGAGCTGCTGCTGCCACCACCAGGGACACTGGAGCCTTTGCTGCTGATTGGCAGTGATTGGCGGTTTGATCAGCCTCCTGGAATACCGCAAATCAGCTGTTCTAGGCGGTGGGGATTGCCGCTGCCACTGATCGCCACTGCCGATCGGTGATCAGTGGCGGCGGCAATTACCCACCACTTAGAACAGCTGATCGGCAGTATTCTGAGAGGCCGATCCAATCGCCAATCAGCTACTTGGCAGTAAAGGCTCCAGTATTCCCATGGCAGCAGCAAACGGTGGCAGTGGTGACAGGGGGTGGTGGTGACAGCAATCACCCTTCCCCCACTGCAATATTCATTCTATAAGATGCACAGACTTTTCCACCAACTTTTTTTTGGGGGGGGGAGTCTGTCTTATATTTTGAAAAATATGGTAATTTAAAAACATAATTACATTTTTCTATTTTGTACACTGGCACACAGGATACCAAAAAATGTAAAATCAAATTAAGAGTCTTGAAAATTATTGTTTAATCCTCACTGACATTACATAGAAATTATTGTTACATTACTTAAATTTGGGATATGTTATGATTTTGGCATAGTTAAATTTTGTGAATTTCATGGCATAAAATAGCTGTCTTGGAGGCAATTAAACATGATTGTTATTATGGATCCAATCCCACTATCTTCAGTAAGATTGATCCTAAAAAAGCATATTCCAGTCTATGTATTTTGTTTTTAAAGACATGTCTTATTTCCCAGTGTACTTGAAGGTCACCCTTTAAACATTCTTACCACCAATTCTTCCAAAAGGATCAATAAGTTAAAGAAGAAATGTTTCTCCAAAATTCAATATTCCTTTAAAAACTTCAAGGCCCCTTTATTTAGTTTGGATCAATTCAATATTGGTACGTCACTGCAGAGTGGTGTAGTGTTACATAATCATTATTAGTGGTAATATTAAGTTCATTACTACTTTTTTATACCTTCCATAAAGTTCAATGATGCTGAACATTTAGCCCTTTGGTGCCCAACAATGCAAGAAAATCATTCTGGCCTTTAAAAACAAATTGCTGCAAAAGAGTAATGGTGAAATGATTATATTTTATTACTTATTGGACGCCACATGTGAGTTCACTGCTAAAGAAATTCTTCTGCAACCACTGAGATGATTCTCAGGTTTAATTTAGTCATGTGGTTAACCTGCTTGCTGAATTGGGGCTATTTGTGTTGATGTTACTACACAGATCCAATTTTGTGGAAGGCCGGTGCCAATTTTAACTTCTTTTTTCATTTGGTATGAAGATAGAGCCCATTTAGAACCATGTAATAAAAAAAAGTGTAAGCCTTGATGTTTTATTTTGGAATGGAAAAAAAGGACTCTTCTTGAATCGTAATCAGGAATAAAATTGTAGAAAGTGAGATATATTTCTGCCTCAAAAACTATTGCATGTTGAATGTTTTAAGGCAAACTGTAGGAGGAGGATAAATGGAGCACTGGCAAAGGGATTCCTGTCCAGATACCAAAAAAAATGTATGCTACAAATTCACAGTACTGCCTCCCTTGATTGCTGCAAGATAAATTTCAAGTGGCTAGTATTAGGAAATGCATAGGAGCAAAATTTTCATTAGATTGGGGGCCCTCCTATTAATAGGAAGTTAGTAGCAGCAGCAGCAGCAGCAGTAGTTAGTAGAAAGTTACCATCTTAGTTTGCACAAAGTCAACATTTTATTTATTACAGTACTTATAATAATAATGGAGCAGCAAATCCAGTTTATTTTGGCCTTCATGAAATTACATCCAGTGATAAGCAATGAATACCTTAGCAAATGATATGGTGTATAGCAGGGGTGGGTTCTAACCAGGGGTGGGTTGCTCTCTTACCTCGCTACCGGTGCGCTGTATGCGCAGCTCCACATTTCATATGTGTGCGCGCTCGCTACGCGCGTGCTCCCTAGCACAATTTTGCTTTCGCGCATGCGCAGGAAGCAAAAAAAGCCCAAAAATTCTGAAAAAAAGATGGCGACACGCAACGGCCCGGTGAAGATGGCACCGGAGCCGTCACGCGCAAATTGCATAATCTGCCACCCGCTACCGATGCGGCAGAGTCGACCACACCGGTAGGAACCCACCACTGGTTCTAACTTACCTCGCCACCAGTTCGCTTCCTCCCGCGCATGCGCAGAAGCCAAAAACAAGATGGCGGCGGCCACGGACCGGCACCGACAGAACCGGCTCTGTGACATCACCACTGATTTACTATCGTTTTTTTAGAACCGTTCCAAACTGGGAGCAACCCACCTCTGGTGTCTAGGAAAGTAATAGTTAGTATATAAGCAATGTTACAATTATTGAAATACTGTATGTTCTTAAAATTAATCTGTGTAAGCAAACCCAACATAATCATTATTTCATTTTAGATGATTTCTGCCTCAAGCTAGTAAAGACAATACCTCTTAAGTCTAACTCAGTTCCTTGTGACTACATACATGTTGTTTCCTTGCCAATGTTACAAAATTGATTTGCCATTGTCTTCTTCTAGTGTAACTTTTCTTATGGCTCCCTATCCAAGGATTAAGCTGCTTAGCTTTTCAAATCAGTCAGTCTGGGTAGGGGTTACCATCTCAGGAGGCATACCAGAGGCTGTTAAATATTCCTATACTGTTCCTGTTAATGGAGTCCATAGGTTTTACAATTGAACAGATCTTTTTTTTCCCTCCTAAAATATTATCAAAACTATTATCCACCCAATAAAATTATCTCAAGCCTGACAATCAGTTTTCTTTTTCAGTTATATGTAATCCCTGCTTCTTTGTAGTAACTCTATATAGTGGGGTCTTTAAAAAAATAAATAAAATGTTTTGCCGTTTTACAGAAAAAGTATTTCTAACGTATACAATAGGACATTTATAAAGATCAATTTTACATAGTTTCCTCTTGTTACTCACAGTTTACTAATGTGTTAAGTTCTGTGAAGGCACATTACTAGTGAAATAGTTTTCCTTTATCCCCAAACACCTATGCAATCTCCTGTGTTTGTCCAGAGAATAAGTGATTCCTTAGGAGAAATTTAGAGATGTAAAGGAGTGCAAAAGAAGGAAAAATTAGGGATTGTGATTACTGAGCAATTAGCAACAGGTATCTCTTTGGTTGCTCATTTGAGAGAACCAGCAGACATTTAGAGTATTCTAAAGAGTATCTTCTGTTTCATGATCTTCAAAAATAAATCAAAGTCATTTATAGTTGCCAGAACCAATTTCCATTGCAATGGTTCTAAAGTTAATTTAAACTTCTTATTCCATTTGAACTAAATATACTCTAAGTCTATCACAGACCTTTTTAGAATGTTTGTTTTATGAGAGGAGCCAAAGTATGTCTGGAGGATTTGTTGAACTAGGTGTGTTGGGGTCAAATACAGAGGTTGCATTGAGCTTTAACTGTATGCTTTACCATATGGCTAAGAATGATAGATCACATTCACAGTGAAGGATTGAAGTTATTTAAATGTATTGTTCTATGACCATAGCTTTGGATGAAGAATGTTAGACTAGTCTTCCCAAGGTAGAATCTGTAGCCAGTTATAGGGAGGTTTCTCATCAAGCTGTTCCACTATGCTCCAACTAAGACTATTACCACATTTTGTAGGATCCCAGTTTTGAAGTCCAGGCAATAAATGCTAGATCATCAAATAGGGCAACTCATAATGGGTACATTCTTCTGTCTTGCTTTTGGTATTTGTTTTTGTCCATAACTTAAGTATTGCATTATACCTAAGAAAGTAGGGAAAACACAGAGAACATGGCTTCTGGAATATCCCCCCCCCCCAACTTCTTTATTAGTTGTTGTTGTTAGTTGTGAAGTCATGTCTGACCCATCGTGACCCCATGGACAACGTTCCTCCAGGCCTTCCTGTCCTCTACCATCCCCCATAGTCCATTTAAGCTCACGCCAACTGCTTCAGTGACTCCATCCAGCCACCTCATTCTCTGTCGTCCCCTTCTTCTTTTGCCCTCAATCTTTCCCAGCATTAGGCTCTTCTCCAGTGAGTCCTTCCTTCTCATTAGGTGGCCAATGAGTAGTCTTTATTAGTAGTAGTGGCCAAAGGAGTGTCTTATTTTTCTTAGGTACAGTATATCCAATTATCCAAATATAGCCAATTATCCAAATATATTTGTACAGTATATCAAAGGATATTCTCTGTTGCCTCTGTAAGTGTGTGCCTGTCTACCTCTGTGAGAGCGTAACTAGGGTGGGTGCATGTGCATTGCCTCTGTGTGCATTTCTGCCTTGTGTTGCGTCTGGGTTTTTCTGAATTGGGAAGTACATGGCAAGCTGCACATGCTGTGTGCTGGATCAGGTGATGAAAACGAAGGAGGGGCAGCTTAGATTGGATCAGTCAGCTGTATTCTAAGCTGCTGTCCAACTGCCTCTTCCAAATAAATGCTTTGAGGGATTTTTTTTTCTAGAAATGTTTTTCTTTGAACATTTTTGGATTCAAGTTTTCTTTCAGCAGCTTCTCCCCCAGCATCACATCTGGTCCCATTTTGTTCTGTTTTCAGAGCATTATCTTGCTGATGGACCCTTTAGATAATTTCTTTACAATATTCCATTCGGTTGGAAGGAATAGAAATGTATTAATCCAAACATCCTAATTTTACAGGTAGGTGTACCTCGAAAAACAAATGTTATGCTTTTGTTTCCCTGACAATTCCAAAATGGAATAGGCATAATTGAATAAATAATAAACCATGGAGAGACAGAAATTAAGCATTAATTCAAATTTGGAAAGGCAAGCTTTTCAATACACAGGTCAACAAGGATATTATATTGATATACAGGTAGTCCTCAATTTACAGTTCATTTAGTGAGTGTTCAAAGTTACAACGGCACTGAAAAATATGACTTATGACTGTTTTCCTCAGTTATAATCTTTGCAGCATCCATGATCATATGATCAAAATTCAAATGCTTGGCAACTGGTTTATATTTATGACCATTGATGTATCCCAAGGTCATGTGAACACCTTTTACAACCTTCTGACAAGCAAAGTCAATGAGGAAGCCAGATTCACTTTACAACTGGGTTAGTAATTTATCAACTGCAGGGATTCACTTAACAATTGTGGCAAGAAAGATTGTAAAATGGGGCAAAACATACTTAACAAATGTCTCACTTAACAACAGAAATGTTGGGCTCAATTGTGGTCATAAGTTGAGGACTATTAAAAGCCGCCAGAACAGCTGTCTGGCGGCTTTAAAATCTCTTCCCCGGGCAAAGGGGAGAGATGAGAGCCTGACAGGAGGGGTAGAGCCCCCCCAGCGCCTTAGGAGCCATCTGTAGGGCGCGAAGGGAGAGCTCCCCATGCAGCCTGTCTCCAGCTCCGAAGATCCGGAAACCTCTGCCTTTGCAGAGCTAGATGGAGTGACCAGCCGCTGCTTCAAAAATGGGATTTATAACTACATTTAAACTATAGAAGCAGACAGAGAGAAACAGGCGTGAGATGGGCAAGTACTGAAACTTCTTTTTTTCCTTTTTTTTTCAACTCCTGGGTAAGCTTTCACTTCGGCAAGGGAACAAAGGAAACAGAGTAACAATATGGCGATTGAGAAGTGAAAGTGACTTTCGTTTCCCCAGAGGCTTTTTTTTTTTTCTTTCTCTCTCTCTTATGGAAACTTTTAACTTGGAAAAATGGTTTTTTCTTTCTCTGTCTCCTAACTCTGGATTAAAGTTATAATAGAAATATTTTCAATAATAAAAGACTATCTGATTTTTAAACTGGAAAGAACTTTAATCAGGCATCTGGCTTTCTTTCTTTTTTGTACTCTTTTGAAACACCAATGGCTTCAAAGTTTGGAAAGACTGTTTTGACTAAAAGAAATGACTATTCATCTGGATATATTTCTAAAATGCAACTTAACACTGAGCTAACACCTCCACAGCTTTTGACACCTGAAAATTTATTAAATAATTTAAAGATTATGAAACATGAACTTACTTTGGAATTTAACCAGAAAATAAGTGAGATAGACCATAAGATGCAGGCTGCTTTGAAGAATATGAATCAACAACTAAGATTTGATGTGTTAGAGGTTTGCAAAGGCTTAGCAACAAATATTGAAGTTTTGGCAGAACGTATTGAAACAAATAAACAAGCTTTGGCAACTTCGGTGAATTACATAGATAAAATCCAAAATGACATTGCAAATTTTGAAAAAGAGGTCTTAATGACTCAGTTCAGATCTATGGAAGTTGCTATAAGGATTAGAGGTTTGAAAGAAGGATTATATGAAAATTTAAAAGGCAGGATGGTTGACATATTGGATCAGGTGTCTGGAATTTCTAAAGCGGAATTGGCTACACAAATCGACAAAACATATAGAATCAACTCGTGGTACGCCAAACAAAAGCATCTACCAAGGGATATTGTCATATATTTTACCACAAGAGCTCTACGGAACAGAATTATACAAGCAACGTTTAACAATAATCTTATGGTGAATGGTCAGGAACTAAAGATTTGGAAAGAAATCCCCTCTAAAATGCTTAAAGCCAGGAAAAGCTATACTTTTTTGATTGATGAATTTAAGAGATTAAATTTACAATATAAATGGGAAGCACCAGTTGGAGTAGCAGTGAAATTTTCTGGAAAAAGATACCGGCTCAACACGATAAAAAAAGCTACTGAATTTTATGTCAATGTTCTAAAGGCTGATATATCCAAGATTCCAGAGGAAGGGTGTATGAAAATAAAAGAGGAGGAGGAGGGGAAGCCACCTTCGATGGATCAAAAAGAAATAGACTCAAAAATCCAAAAGGAGTGCCTGAATCAGATAGCTGGGGAAAAGGAGATGGAGGTTTGGGAGCAGACGGGAGACGACTCGACAAATTTGAATTTATTGAACTACTAAAAGATGAACTATCAAGATACAAAACGATGTGATGTTGAAATATATTGGATGGATAGAGACTAACATGATTGTATTTTTTCTTTTCCTTATCTAATGATTACTTATGCAATATTTAGTTAAGTTTTATATAATTTTGAGGTTATTTTTAATGTTGATAATATTAGATATATATAGTTTGTTGAAGATTTGTTTATTGTTTATTCTTCTTTTATTTTCTTTTTTTGTTTATTGAAGTTAGCGAATTAATTTAGAATAATATTATCTTATTAATATCATGATGAAATTTAATATTTGATGATCACTTATGTAACATTTAGTTAAGTTTTATCTTAGAGGTTATTTCTAATGTCAATAATATTAGTTTAAGATTTGTGTATTTTATATTTAGTTATTACTTATGTAACATTTACCTTGTATAAGACAGAGGACTGAAGGGAGGAGGTAGGAGGTTTGTTTGTTTGTAGTGTTAAAGAGTTTTCTCTTTCTTTCTTTCTTTTTTTTTATTCTCTTTCTTTTTTTTCTCTCTCTTTTTTGTATCTTTATTATTGTATACAAATGTGATATATTAGTACTGTATAGTTTGGAGTTGAAGTTTTTTTAAAAATAGTGTTCTTTTTTTCCTTTTTCCTTTTTCTTTTTATTAACAATTTAAACTTATTATTATGCCCTGTATTATCTCTGGGAAGTCCGGGGGGGGGAGGTGGGGAGGGAAGGGGGTGGGTTTGGGGGGGGGAAACAAAAATGTTTGTACTTTAGATTTAATATTTTGTTACCACTTATGTAAGTTTGTACTAATAAAACTTTTTTGAGAAAAAAAAAAAAAATAAGTTGAGGACTATCTGTATTGGATGTTGTGTCAGGGTTCCAAGTAACACCCCCAATGAAAGAAAACTCCAAGGCTTGAGTGGCAACTTGAAAGCTGGTCTGGAAAATTTCCTCAATTTTCATTTTATTAGAGATGTCATATTGGCACATCTGGGAAAACCCGAATCTGAAAGCTTCCAGTTTTCCACACCCCAAAAGAAAGTCCAAGTCACTGCCCCAGCACCCACATGTCCATCACATTATCCAATCAATGCACCATCCCAACTGGAGATGCCTCCCAGACACACCCATCCAGGTGCAGGGCAGAGTGACCTTGACTCTCGTAGAAAGGAATGTTATTTTGACTATAGTTCCCCACTCACACAATCCCCCCTCCCAGTTTCCCACAGCACTAAATGTGGCAGGCCTGAAGATCCAATGCCCAAGATGGTTTCCAGGCCTGACAGTATATTTCTTCCCCAATGACATATTGCTAAAATTAATCTGTTGGATTAGCTCAGACTGAGCAGGCACCAGAAACCTGCCTTTGTTGCTTGTCCTACTTGCCTAGGCAATTGTATGCCAAATCATTTAGTGGGAGGCATGTGCCTGCGTTGTAATTTAGCAATGAAGCAAGACAACTATGTTGATTTCCCAAGGGTGTCAATTCAGCTATCTTGTATTCTAGACTGGCCTGCCATATGTTGATCTCCACGATGAAGCCACCTGGTGGACCACACCTCATGTGTTCATAAATTATGCAACTGATCCAAGCAAGAGATAACATGTTATGGTTTCAAAGGTGTTCCACCAGATTTCTTCAGAATACATGTCCATCCCAGTGAGCTACTGTAATTAATCTCCTACATGGGGTCACTCCTCTGACCACAATTGACATTGAAGTTGATGTTCTTCAAATAATCTGTGGAGCAGGCAGATTATTATCCCATCCCAGCCTTGGCATTCTTACCTAACCTCACTTAACCATAAGGACTGGAAAATGAACACAAATTCTAACTTTTCATTAATTGCAAATAAGAAACTTATTCAACTTATTTCATTTCTATCACTTTTTTGTTCTTTTTCTTGGGTTATATTTTTAAATATCTGTTACAAGAAAAGGAAAAAAGGAAGGGAAGGCTTTATGTTGTGATGACCCAAATGACCATTTCATAAAACAAAATTTACAGATTACAGATTACAGTTTATTAGAGTTGGACGGGACCTTGTAGGTCATCTAGTCCAAATCCCCGCTCAAGCAGGAGTTCCTACACCATTTCAGACAAATGGCAGTCCAATCTCCCTTTGAAAGTCTCAAGTGTTGGAGCTCTCACAACCTCCACAGGCAAGCTGTTCCACTGGTTGATCACTCTCACCGTCAGAAAGTTTCTCCTTATTTCCAGGTTGAATCTCTCCTTGGTCAGCTTCCATCCATTATTCCTTGTCTGGCCTTCCGGTGCCTTGGAGAACAGCCTGACCCCCTCCTCTCTGTGGTAGCTCCTCAAGTATTGGAACACTGTTATGTCTCCCCTGGTCCTTCTCTTCGTCAGACTGGCCATGCCCAGTTCCTGCAATCGCTCTTCGTATGTTAAAGTTTCCACTCCCCTATTCATCCTGGTTGCTCTCCTCTGCACCTTCTCTAGAGTTTCAATGTCTTTCTTGTAGTGTGGTGACCAAAATTGGATGCAGTACTCTAGGTGTGGTCTAACTAAGGCTTTATAGAGTGGTATTAGTACCTCCCTAGTCCTAGATTGTATCCCTCTATCAATGCAATTTAGGATTGCATTGGCTTCTTTGGCTGCCGCTGCACATTGCTGGCTCATATTTAGTTGGTTGTCCACCAAGACTCCAAGATCCCTCTCGCGGTCACTGCTATTGAATATATATTTCCATGTCGATAGCTATGAATATTTATTTATTTAATTTATTTGCTGCCTATCTCACCATGGGGCTACTCTATTACAGGAAGTTTACAGGAAGTTAATTACAGAATTACAGGAGATTATTGTTTACTATCCAATAAAATGTTGCAAAGACATTCTGTTAAGGGGCTTGGGAAGGACTATCAGGACGGACGCAGGAAGGACGGACGCAGGTCAGCGGTTCAAATCTCACCGGCTCAAGGTTGACTCAGCCTTCCATCCTTCCGAGGTAGGTAAGATGAGGACCCAGATTGTTGGGGACAATATAAATATACATTGCTTACTGGTGTAAACTGCTTAGAGAGTGCTTGCACTGTGAGGCGGTATATAAATCTCACTAAACAAACAAACAAACAAACAAACAAACAAACAAACAAACAAACAAACAAACAAACAAATATCTTTAATGGTATAACCCTCCAACAAAAAACAGAACAAGACCAAATGTTGTGTATTGGGAGAAGCCAACAAAAGAAAGACTGTGTTTGAAAATAATCTGGATCAAGCTGGAGGTAAACTTTTCTGAAGAAATTCATTCAGTGCCTCCCTATAGGGGAAGTCAATGAGCAGCAGCTCGGAATGTTGTTTGCTGCTCCATTCTGAATCCCTTCTCTTTGTTCTGGCCATGTGACCCAGGACAGAGCGGCTATGAAGGCATTGGAAAGAATCCCAGAAATCATGCTCCTCATATTTTCTCAACCTTGTTATGCTTTCCAGTCTAATGGAATGTTGGAAAGAATATTTAAAGAGGCTTGGGCCTCCCATCAGCAGGATAATTCTTTGAAAACAGAAGGGAATGGAACCAAATTTGATATGGTGAGAGAAACTGGCAAAAGAAACCTTGAGCCAGAACTGGCCAGGACTGTTGACTCCTCCATTGTATGCTGCTGTTCTTCCTTCCTCCTAATCACACGATCCAGCATGGAAAGTGGGCAATCTCCAAGTGCATTGTCACGGGGTGATTTTCTGATTGTCAGCTGTACTCATATGTATTCATATGTCGGACACTATGACCCAGAGGTTCTTAGCAAAGTGAAGCAGTCACATGGGGTGTGATCTGCGCAGATGTGAGATTCCTTTGTACCCCTCCCTTCTTCTGCTGTAGTCCTTCATTAAGAAGGACGCATATTTTAGCTGCCAAGATGTAATCATTAAGTATTAGGTTTTTATATTTCTTTTGTACTGAAATAAATATTTTATTTGTTAGACTTTATAGTCGGGTTAATTTTATCATAAATTGGTTTCCGAAGCAAAAGATCCAATCACCTCTACAATTTATCTTTCTCGAGTTAACATGCATAGACGTATAAAACAGATATACAGGGACAATACAAGGAGAGAGCTTCAACAGAAAAAACATGTTATTTCATTACTCAGAAGAAAATACTATACTCTTTCAGGTTGTTTGGATGATGAATGCTCTCATTAAGATAAACAGAATTTCTACTTATGACTTTCCAAGTCTACAGCTCATGAAGAACCATCAGCCAGTCTGTACTTTCTCTTTTTCATCAATAGGAAAACACAGAAAACAGTTAACCAATCAGTGTTTACTTCTGTCCAGTTAATGAATATTGCATCCCAACCTTCCATCATGCCTAAACATACATTCCTGTACGCTGTCATATATATAAAGGAGAATAAATTGCTAGTGTTTGCAAATGATTATCTAATCACAGTAGTCTCTATGATCAAATCTTAAAACCCAAGAATCCTTTCTGTTAAGAACATAGGCATCTGGTGCCCAGTTATATGAAAATGGTAAAAACATGTGAGATCAAAACATAAATCCTGATCTTTTGTATTTGTATTCCAGTGTCTTAGTTTCTCATATGAATACATAAGTTAGATGGCTTGTAGATAGATAGATAGATAGATAGATAGATAGATAGATAGATAGATAGATAGATAGATAGATAGATAGATAGATAGATAGATAGATAGATAGATAGATAGATAAAGAAGTGATAGCCATCACGATCTCCGGAACGTTTAAAATTTTATTTAAAACTACTATTACAATTACTAAGCTTTCGTCAACCCCTGTTGACTTCGTCAGTGTGTTGACAAAATCAACAGGGGTTGATGAAAGCTTAGTAATTTTAATAGTAGTTTTAAATAAAATTTTAAACGTTCTGGAGATCGTGATGGCTATCGCTTATTTATCTGTAACTATGCCTGGAACTGCCTTCCGGGTATTTGGTGCTTTGATAAGGGTTTTCTATACCATGGATTGAGTATTGCTAACAAAATTGCTCATGATAAGAAGCTCCCAATTCTGATGTTGTATGATCAGTGGGGGGTGCATCTTATCTTATAACTGGAACTGTGGCTTTAGTTGGAAGATCCCTCTGTGCCTAGTTAATCTTCAATAAAAAGCCAGTCCACTTCTGAGGAGCCAATTCACCTAGTTTTGAATAGCATCAGCCTCTAAATCTTTCATCCCACCCAGAATGTTCACTCTAAAAGTTTAATCATATTTCCACAGACAACACAGTTGTCTTCACAGATAAGAGTAGCCTCAGGGCTTAGGAAATCTAATTCTAATTGAAATATTAGATAATCAACATGAACTAATCCTCTCTGTGACCTTCCACTATGACCATGACTCTTTAGCTAAAGCTCAGCTAACCTTACTCCATGACATAAATGTCAGAAGCACCAATGACCATAACCTGTTATTTAATGTGCTTGTCTGAAAGGGGACAAAGAAAATTACTTGAGAATAATTGACAGGCAGATAAAATATCCGTCTTCATCATATAAAGGAAACAGTTATAAGACATTTACCCTATAGGTGTTTCCTGATGGACTTTTAACTGCTTCTTTCTACAACCACAATGGATTTTATTGCATTATTGATTTTATTTGGGGATATTTATTTATTTATTTATTTATTTATTTATTTGTTTGTTTGTTTGTTTGTTTGTTTGTTTGTTTGTGAGATTTATATACTGCCTCATAGTGCAAGCACTCTCTAAGCCAGGGGTGACCAAACTATGGTTCTTTGAGGACCTGTGGACTTCAACTCCCAGAATTCCTGAACTAGCCATGCATGCATGGCTGGCTCAGGAATTCTGGGAGTTGAAGTCCACAGGTCCTCAAAGAACCATAGTTTGGTCACCCCTGCTAAGTGGTTTACACCATTAAGCAATGTATATTTATATTGCCCCCAACAATCTGGATCCTCATTTTACCTACCTCGGAAGGATGGAAGGCTGAGTCAACCCTGAGCTGGTGAGATTTGAACAGCTGATCACAGTCAGCTAAAGTAGCCTGCAGTACTGCACTCTAACTGCTGTGCCACCTCGGCTCATTTTCCCACTGACTCCAATAATGAGAAACATACTCCTAGTTTCTGGAATAGCAATAGCAATAGCACTTAGACTTATATACCGCTTCATAGTGCTTTACAGCCCTCTCTAAGCGGTTTATAGAGTTCAGCATATTGCCCCCAACAATCTGGGTCCTCATTTTACCAACCTCAGAAGGATGGAAGGCTGAGTCAACCTTGAGCTGGTGAGATTTGAACAGCTGAACTGCTGAACTAGCAGTTAGCTGAAGTAGCCTGCAGTGCTGCACTTTAACCACTGTGCCACCTCGGCATCTGAATGCCGAGATGGCATTCACGAGGTGGAATGAAACTGTTTTATTTGGTCTAGTAGTTAAGGCACCAGACTAGAAACCAGTATCTGTGAATTCTAATCCCACCTTAGACATGGAAGCTGGCTGGGTGACTTTGGACCATTCACACACTCTCTCAACCCAACTCACCTCACAAGGTTCTTGTGCAGCAAATAGGAAGAATATTATATATGTCCATCATTTTAAGTAGTTTATTTTTAAGTGGTTTGTTATTGGGTTGGGCAGGATGCTTAGTTTGTGTGTTACAAATTGTTATGACTCATTGAAATGTGTTTTATTCAGGGGTAAAATTCAAAAATTTTCCCTACCGGTTCTGTGGGTGTGGCTTGGTGGGCATCGCAGGGGAAGGATACGGCAAAATCTCCATTCCACCCCACACCAGTGGAAGGATACTGCAAAATCTCCATTCCCTGCCCACTCTGAGGTCAACCAGAGGTGGTATTTGCTGGTTCTCCAAATTACTCAAAATTTCCGCTACCGGTTCTCCAGAACCTGTCAGAACCTGCTGAATTTGTATTCTTGTGAGCCGCTCAGAGTCCTCGCAGATCGAGCGGCATATAAATACAAATAAACTAAACTAAACTAAACTAATTTCACCCCTGGTTTTATTGTTTGTTCGTATTATTTTTTACTAAGATAACTGTAGTTCTTTCTCACATACAAAGCCAGTTTGGTGTAGTAGTTAAAGCATGAGACTAGAAACTGGGAGACTGAGAGTTCTAGTCTCACTTTAGGCATGAAACCAGCTGGGTGATTTTGGGCCAACTCTGTCTCAATCTTAAGAAGCAGGCAAAGGCCAACCATTTCCTAAATCTTGCAAATAAAGCTTCAGGAACTGGTCCAGGCAATCCACCAGGAGTCAAATACTGATTTGAAGACACTTTATTTGTAGATTTATTTTGCATACAGTATGGGATTGTCTGTCAGAGAGGAGGAATGTCCTTTGCAGCTTTTCACCTGCCACTTTAAAATGCAAATCAGCTACTGGATTTTGTTTTAACAAAGAGATTCCAAAAATCATGATATCACTAAAATACTAGTGTTACTCTTCCATAGCAACTGATCTGGTAGAGCTGTAAGTATGGCAGGTTTTTTTAGCCAGCATTCACCAGGAATGAAATGAAAGAGGTAAAAATCACTTCAAATTCTTACTTTTTCCTTTACCTCTTCTATATGGATTATGTTTTTTGCGTCTGTTTATTTTATCTTAAGGCTCAACCCCCAAAAGTCAAGATGGCAGCCATCACCATGTAGTACTTGATCAGCCAAGATCATGCAATCAAATTCCTGTCGCTGTTTTCAGACTTCACATGGTAAACAGGATCAGGGTTTTGGTCACATGGTCTTGGCCATTATTTTGATTTTTTTAAAACCTGCCCTTGCAGGTGCTCTTGCTTGCCTTTTAACTATGTATGACCTTAGTTTTAGGCTCCGAAAATAATTGTGGACTTCATTCCTTCCATCTGCACTAGCTCTTCGTCTAACAAGCTCTGCAGCACTTTGGGATCTGAAGGCAAAGAAATGCTTCAGAACATGTAGGAACATGCACATAATTATTTTCCCAAATGTGCATTGAAGAGAAAGTGCAGACAGGTGCTTTATAAGCATCCTATATAAGCATCTGCTCCAAAGCAACCTTTTGTCCTTATATCCAAGGCACTGTACTTCCCTAATATCTAGAGTCATAGGTTGCCTTTCTTAAACTTCTGTTCCCACATGTGACCAGGTGCCAAATTGCACCAGAATATGTAAAGCTACTCACTCTAGTCTGATTTCTTAATCTGAACAATATTGCTTGAACACTTGTTTGTTTTCAGAGCAGCTGTCTTGATTAGCCGTTACATCGGCAACCGGTTTTCCCCTTTAGTATGGTGACATTGACTCAAAGTAGTCTCAAAAGCATTGTTTCCATATATCTCAATTGCTCAATTTTTGTAGCTCTTTCTTAAACACTTATTTGTGGTGCATGCTAAGCAAAATACTAGTTTGCTTCTGCAAAATTATTTTATTCTTTCATTTTGGAACACATGTATATAAGTTGCAGCAGAGGGTCTCAGTCTTTCCTTGGGGAAAACTGATGCCAAATGCTTGAGGTAAGTAACTGATTGTGTGATACCCCCCCCCCCAAATACCAGCATTTGCTAATGATTGACATTACTTGGAATTGCTTATGCCTGGCCTGAGACACCAAGAAAATAAGGGTGAACAAATACCCTTACATGATTTCTAGCAATTGCTAAAGTGTCTTAGACTCTTGTGCATTTGCTTATTGATTGAAAATTTTCAATTGCAATTAACCATTATGAAAATTACCTATAGCCAGCCACAACTAGCAGACTAAAATCCACAGGGACTCTTTTACCCCATTTTTTTTAACCATGATGAAACAATTTAATTAGCTGAAAATTTTCCATATCTGCTTAATTTTGAACTTTAAAAGATAGTCAAACAAGACTTTAAAAATATATCTGAGAATAAGGGTTCTGTATTGTGTGGCAGTGACTTTGAGAGTTTACATATCCCCATGATTTGGCACAGAGGATATACTTAATCTTAAAAGAAATTATGCAACATTTGGGATATCAAGGTTGTGAAAGGCCATTCCAAGTACCACAATTCAAAAGGAGTTGTCATCTCTCCTGTTTTGATCAAGAAGATCTGCCTAATGAGTACATTGTCAACATGTCATGCCATCACTACATTTGTACAATACTTTTCCTAGGATGCAAAATTTCTGTCTCAGAGAATTCTTGAAGTGGCCATTGCTGTTGTAGGGCTTTATAGATAAAAGCTATCCCCTAATGGAACCCAAATAATATTATACAATCAGTTTTTAGTGAATCATTGACAAAGGCTGGGATTACATAGCTTTACTCATTTAGTTTATGAGGCACTATTAAATTGGGCCTTGCCTTGTTGACAGAATGCATCTTTATCTCTTGTAATTATCAACTCTTCAAGGACATTCTAGTGATCTTAATCCTCTTCATGCATCATATCAGTTGGCTTTGTTCTCTTTTATTTCCCTGAAACTTGCCTCACGTAGTATTTTTTTTCTCATCTATTATCCACTCACATATACACAAACTATATGAATTTCTGCTTGGTGGCCATCACATCAGAGAGCAGTCATCTTTTATTTGGTCCATTTATTTGACTTCTTTTTGTAATCCATGGTATTCTATGAATTTCTCCAAATTCATAATTTGAATGGGTCTATTTTCTTTTTGTCTTTTCAAGCCATTCATTACTACAATAAAATCTATTTTAATGGATTAATCAGAAGAGGTGTCTTTTATTCATTGATGTCTATTTAATACAAAAGTACATCAAATAAGAATTTTTAAGAATTTGCTTAATAATATAATTCTACAAATTATGTTATTTGAGTCAACTCACATAATTTACACAATGATTGCATTCCACAAATGGCACAAATTGTTCTATTTGCATACTTTTATATCATTTGCATAATGATATCAGTACGCAAATAATGACACAATTGGCAGAAATGATGTAATTTGCATCATTTGCAAAATATTTTAACTATGTAAATAATTGCAGAAATCTGCTCCATTGTGTTTGAAATCCATTATACCAAGTTCCACTAAGATATGATTTCTTTCAATTATTCTGATATTTGTTGTCATAGAAATGTCCTTACCCTTCATGATTTCAAATTAATTGTCGTTCCTGTCTTTACTAGAATTAATTTCCTCTTTACTTATTCAATAGACTGTCTTTCTCTTGACACCAAGATAATGAAATCTATCATGTTTTTATTTCTCCACTATTAAGTTTGAGTTCATCAAGAGTGATTCAGTCGCTGACCTAAAAACCAGGAAGCTGTGAATTTTAGCCATGAAAGTGGGCTTATTTTGGGCCAGTTACCTTCTCTCAGTTCAACCTATTTGAAGAGTTGTTGTAGTGGGAAAAATAAGAGGAGGAAGGAATATTTGCTACCTTGAGTTACATATAAAGTAATAAAAGAAGGATTTTAAAAATCTGATAAAAATGCTGGTTGACATAGTTTTTGATGTCTCAATATTAACAATAACCCATATTTTACACTTTTTATTTTTACTTTGCTACTGAAGTACCGTATTTTTCGGAGTATAAGACGTACCTTTTTGCCCCCCAAAAGAGGGTGGAAATGTCGGTGCGTCTTATACACCAAATACAGCAATTTTTAGCCTCCCAAAGCCCCGCCCCTGCATCCAATTTTTGCAAGGGTGCTCTGCAGGCTTCCCAGATCCTCTGCATGCCCTGTTTTTGCAAAAAAAACCGAGCGAAAAACGGGCCGTTTTTTGCAAAAATTGGGGCATTTTTTGCCTTCTAATTACCCCATCTAGCATGACTGGAGGAGGAATTCTGGGAGTTGAAGTCCACTAGTCTTAAAGCTGTCAAGTTTGAAGACCCCTGGGTTAGGGGTGCAAGGGTCTTCAAACTTGGCAAGTTTAAGACTTGTGGACTTCAACTCCCATTCCTGAGCTAGCATGACTGGAGGAGGAATTCTGGGAGTTGAAGTCCACTAGTCTTAAAACTGTCAAGTTTGAAGTTTTTTAAAAGTATACATGGTGGTAAAAAGTGTACATGGTTGTAAAAAGTATACATGATTGTAAAAAGTATTCTGCTACACTGGTATTTTATTAAATAATATATTACTGCACCATTTGGTTCAGAATACTTTTTTCCTTGTTTTCCTCCTCTAAAATCTAGGTGCGTCTTATACTCCGGTGCGTCTTATACTCTGAAAAATACGGTATTTAAGACTTCTTTACTTTCAGCTAACAAAGTAGCATCATCTGTACATTTCAGGTAGCTAGTTTTTCTTGCTCCAATTGTGATTCCAAATGTCATTTCTTCCAATCCTATCATTTTTATATTACATTTGCTTCACAGTTTAAACAGATGCATTCTTGTCCCATTTCCACTTTTAAATCAAAGTTTTCAAACATATTTCTTATAGAAGTAGTTCCTTGTCAGTTGCAACAATTCCCAGAAAAATAATTACATATTCAATAATTACAAATTCATTACATATACTGTAGGTAAATTTCCTTCTTAAGTTCTCTTACTCTCACCATTATCCATCTTGTGTTAGTTATCCGATTTGTTGTATTTTTATCTTTACTGAAACTTGCTTGTTCATATGGAATTGCTATATTTTTTTAAATAAAACTTTAGCCAAAAAATTGTTTGCATGAGGAATTACTGTGATGCCCAATCTCTTGCATCTGTCTTGTTTGGTATAGGCAGTTATACACTAATCTTTTGCATACATTGATTTTATATACATTTTATATACATATACCATTCTCATATTTATTGACATAGAACTATTAGCACTTTAACTGCTGTTTAACTGCCTCTTATCAGTGAGTATTTCTATGCCTTTGCCTTACACTTTTCCCCAAATAGTTTATCCCTACAATTGTTTATTTCATTCTACAGTTTCATTTCAAATAGTCTTCCACTCTTATTTAACCTAATTTACTTTTGTTAGACTTCTTCCATGATTATTTATTTATTTATTTGTGATATTTATATACCGCCTCATAGTGCAAGCACCCTCTAAGCGGTTTACACCATTAAGCAATGTATATATTTACATTGCCCCCAACAATCTGGGTCCTCATTTTACCTACCTCGGAAGGATGGAAGGCTGAGTCAACCTTGAGCCGGTGAGATTTGAACAGCTGAACTCAAATGATCACAGTCAGCTAAAGAAGCCTGCAGTACTGCTCTCTAACCGCTGAGCCACCTCGGCTCATATTCTTGACTAGTCCTATGTTAAGTGTAACATTTCATATGATTTCTGATTTTTCTTAAAAATACCTCAGGTATTTGTTACTTTCTTCTGTTTGTTAATATTCTTAACTTAGATATTGTCCTTCCTTGTTTCATGTGCAAAGTCTGTGTTCAGTGGTCATATATCCTTGTTCCCCAACAATTTCATCCCCTGCTTTCTTAGCTATCATAGTAGCTTGGTCTGAAAATCATTTGGATGCTTCCCTCTATGAACAGCTGGGAAATGTTTCCTCATTTTATTTTTCATAATCCGCCTTATCTATTCCAAGAGCTTATTATTTACATTTTACAAATCTGTTTCAAATACCTAAATCTTCACATACATTGTTTTCTGTTTACTATTGTTTTAAGAAACCAAAAAGTCTGTGTTTAATAGCAGCTGGTCATTCAATAATCTAGTTTTGCCAGAAAGCCAAAGCAAGCAAACCAGCTAACAAATTCACTTGTTAAATTTTAGTGTGCCGGATAGATTTTAAAAGGCCAGGAACTATGCCAATGTACCCAGTTTCAATGAAGTTACTGAATAGGCTTAAAATGCTTCAATGCGTATAATTATCATATACATTCTTCCATGTAACTTTCACATTGTTCATGTTAGTATTATGTACAACTTTGCCCAAGATACAGAGCTCTCTGTATCATTAAGATAAAACAGATGAACTTCATGTCAAATGAACAGATTTGTTTTGAGGACCCAGAAGCACAACAAATTGTCACATCTTGTTTGGCTACAAACTGGACCCAAAAGATATGAGTGATATTAAAATTAGGGCCCAAATACTTTTAATGTCTTTCTCATTCCAAAGATTATTACAGGACAAGCAAGTTCCTGCACAAAGGCATTTGAATAATATTAACTGCTGGAAGCATATTCTCACACTCTTACAGTGAAATGCGTGACCCCTAGAGGAGGGAGCATGCCATTGTTGGCTTCAGAGCACATTTTGCTGATAGAAGGAGAAATTGTTGTTTGCTTCCCCCCATTAGTAGAAACTAATAGGAAAAAAGCACAAAGAGAAGGTGTAAAGAACTTTTCTCAGGAATATTTTGCACAGAAATATGAATTTAAATAAAACTACGATTTCAGCTGAGGACAACACTCTTCTTTGTATTATATACCATGGTATATAAATAAAGAATATACATTCATGAATCTTCTTAAATAGAAAAAAATACATTGTCAGGTCTGTGTTCTTCAAAGCAGATGACTTTTTTATGACAATGAAGAAAATTATATTCCGTACATGGAATGGTCCTGGTTTTGAAAACCATCTGATTAAGTTAGTCCTTCCTCTTTGGAGGTTACTTTAATTAAGCAGAAAGAAGGAAAGATCTTCAAGCATATTTTATAGCAATAGCACTTAGATTTATATACCGCTTCACAGTGCTCTACAGCCCTCTCTAAGCTGTTTACAGAGTCAGCATATTGCCCCCAACAATCTGGGTCCCCATTTTACCGACCTCGGAAGGATGGAAGGCTGAGTCAACCTTGAGCCGCTCAGAACTGAACTCCTGGAGTGAGCAGTGAGTTAGCCCTGCAGTACTGCATTCTAACCACTGCGCCACCACAGTTCTTAATTTTTAAGAATAATTTTAAGAATTTAAGAATTTAATTTTACAAGAATAAAAGCAATGTTTATGATTCTTTTGTGCTTGGGGAGAAAGTTAGCATATCATTAAGAATAATGTCGGCATTTTCTTTTCGTTGAAGTAATTTTCTAAAAGACAGAACTAAATAAGCCAGATGGAATTCAGCAGAAGTACAACATGAAGGAGAGCGTGCATAAGCGCACAATCGTGCCTACTGTTCCTGTCCTAATGTACCCATCAGAGGTGGGATCCTACCTCTGATTGCCGGTGCGGTTAATTGCTGACTTCGCGGCAGAGCCGAAGACTCTGCTCGAGCCTGCTCCCGTTCGCGGAGCAGGAGCCTTTCCCGGGCGCTTTCCCCGCCCGCATGGATGCCGCCAATGGCGTTCTTTTGCCCTCCGCGCATGGCCCCATGCGCGGAGGGCAAAAGAACGCAATTGGCGGCATCCATGCAGGCGCGGAAAACGCCCGGGAAAGGCTCCCGCTCCGCGAACGGGAGCAGGCTCGAGCAGAGTCTTCGGCTCTGCCGCGAAGTCAGCAATTAACCACACCGGCAATCAGAGGTAGGATCCCACCTCTGGTACCCATATATTCATACCTCTTATACTCTTATTCATGCTTGTACTAATATATATATATATATATATATATATACTAACATATATATATATGTATATGTATATGTATATGTATATGTATATGTATATGTATATGTATATGTATATATGTATATGTATATGTATATATGTATATATATATATATATATATATATATATATATATATCATAATTTTACTGTCTATACTTTGCTTTAATCATATATGCTTGTCAAATAAAACAAACAAACAAACAAACAAACAAACAAACAAACAAACAAACAAACAAACAAACAAACAGACTTGACGAATCACAGAGGGCAGAGTCACGTAAAGCAGGCTGCCCAGGTCCGATGATTGTAATTGTAATGCAAGACAAAGAATATTTACAGCAGAGATCGACTATATACTATATTGCTATTGCATTTCATTTGGTTGTTCATTTATTTCATAGCATTAATAGACCCTACCCCCACCCCAAATCTTGTCAGCTCCAAAAAAACAAGTAGCAAACATAATACAATAAAACATCACAAATAAACCAGAAGCATAAAATAGCAGAGCAAATCCAATCTCCTCAGCAGATGGGAAGGCCCACATTTCTCAACTCTCTATTAAAACTTTGCAGAGCAAGTTTTCACAGAATATGGTGTCCTTTGTGAAGGTACAGTTTGTACAATGTCTCAATCTCAGGGAGTTGCTGTCTTTCCCAAAAGTAGAAGAAAGTTCATTGTAGGTTGTATCCACTGGAATCCAGAGATTTCAGTTTAGTTGTCACCAGTGTTTTTGGCTCATCAAAATCCCCTTTCTAGTTGACAATGTTTCGGTATCCATAACACATGTGTGACCCTTGCTTTTTAACTATGCATGAACACACACACACACAATCCTATGATGGAAAATGAACTTTATAGGTCCAGGAAAACAAAGGTCTTTATTCTGTCAAGTAAATACATTTGTTTCTTTACATTCAGAAGAACTCTCATGATAGCAAGATTCGGTGCCCTACTCTTGATGCTAGTGAAGGAATCTTTCTTACATGGAACATTTCTATATTTGCTCAGAGGCTGCCATACAGTCCATCACTTATCTTGTTTCCTCTATTGTACTTACCACTCTCTGTGCTGATTGTTCAGAAATTGAAGTTGCCCATTTATAAGTTTCAGACTCTTAAAAGGAGATGGGGAGAAAGGTAGTGAAGTTTTGATTAATTGGTATTGTCGTTATGACATTATTTGAAGATCATAATCCAAGGCAATTAAAAGTAACCAATTCCATTTGTTATTTATTGTTATTATATATTGCATTGCTATGTTTCGTAGGGGCTGGCTACAAATTAGTAAAATAAATAAGATGGAAATAAAAATGGATGTTCTATGATTTTAGCTTCACTGGACACTCACAGTAGGAACATTTAGTGACTATACCATTTCCTTCCTTTCCTTCCTCCCTTCCTCACACTCTCTCAAAATCATGGCTGCCCCTTGATAACGATATGTTGAGAAAAGATTGTACAGGTTATTTAGATTTTAAAAAGTTTTTTTTTATTCCTACTCTTTGATAACTTCTAATATGACTCAAAATTGACAGAGTGCTTTGAAAATTAAGAGGGTAGGGCTATGTAAATGAGTTTTAGCACTTCTCACATAAGAGCTGAAGAAGCTTCTTGGATGAGAAGCGAAACCTCTTCAAAGAAAAACAAGACAGTCTAGTTTCTTCTTGAAAAAAACACCTATGGGATTCTCACATTGGACTCTACAACCAGTGTAAATAGGTCACAATCTGTAATATCACTGAGAGGTATTTTCCCCTCTAAATCATTTATGGGACAGTTTTTAATCTCCACTTAGATTTTTCTCTACAAACTTCGGCAATATACTGGTCTTTCTTTATATCTATCCCGCTTGTTACAATGACCATTATTTTAACGATCCTAGGTACTGTACTGAAGCCCTTTCTCTCTGTTATAGCATCATCAAGAAATTGAGTCTAATAGGGCTACACCCAAAAGAACAGCTCTGATTCTTACTGTCAGCAGCTGGTACTATATTCTGTGCAATAAAATTAATAGGCAATTGACAGAATTACTTGGAGAGAGAAAAAAATTATGTTAGTGAAAAATTGACAGATTTGGATTACAGATGCAGATATTTTAAAGGGAAAAGGGCCCTGATTGTCATACTACTATTGCATTTTGCGCCTCCCCTCCCTTATATCTTTGGATTTTAAAGTTTTTTTCTGTAATACATTGAAATATGGCAAGTTAAAACTATACAATATTTAACAGTCAAATGAAGTTAAAAAGAAATGGAGGCACTTGAAGTGACCAGATCCATTATTGATAAACCTTTTAGAGAAAAAAAATCTTCTTTAGATGATCTCCGGAGTCCTTTTTTTTAATTGAGTTGAAGCTACAAAACTCAGAAAATATGAATATAGGAATTAAAAATTGCATTTTGGGTCATTTTTTTCTTTTGGTCCAATCAAGTGACAGTATCTATGAATCATGGCTGACCTTGGAAACTAAGCAGGGTAGGATGCTGGAGGACCCACCAGGATATCTTAAAACTGTAGATTACACTGGGAATTTGAAGAAAAAAAACTAAGAAAAAGTGGCAAATTATTTTCATATATGACCATGATGTTGCCAGGAATCAAGTATGAGTTGAAAAAAGAATTCACCATTTGACTTCTTTCTTCCAGGCACAGCTTGAAGAGTAAATCGAAAGCAATTTCCCCAGGCCCACAGATGGAAGGGATCCTGTCCAAAGTATGGTAAAGTATTTGAATAAGAAAGATCACTGTCATTCAAAGTAATAAAAACAATTAAAGCAAAATCCCAAGGCTTATTTCAATATTTTGGTTCCCTCTTCACATTCCTGCTTATTTGGCCTATGGATGGGAAAAAAACAAAGATTGACTGACATGGATTAAGGTAGCAAACATTCTGCTAGCCTCTCAACATCTTAAAAGCTAAACAGCTACAGTGAATCTTTCAGCTGGAATCTCCTCTTAGCCTTTATTTAATACTGATTAACTGACTTTATTTAGATTGATTGATGGGTGGATTTTATATCCCAAGTTGCTCAAGACATCATATATAATTTTATCTTTTCCTATGGATTATTGTCACAACAATCCTGTAAAATGTTGTAGAGAAAGAGAGTAACTGGCATAGGGATACCCATAAGTTTTGAGGCAAAGAGATATCATTTGTGCACACTAAAGTCATTTGTCCAATCTTCTTCTGAGTATCTTAACAGTGCTGGAAATTAGGCGTATGTGTTATTCCTTCTCTCCAATAAACATTTTCCCCTTATCTTCAATTGGTCAGAATGTTTGTGGTTTGAGAGACAGGCATATGAAGGGAGAGACCTAGTTTAATCTGATAAAGTATGCCAAGTCTCTTTGATGCTGTTGTTCTTTTGTACTGGATTACCTTTCAGTATCAGATTGAAATGATCTTTATTCAATTATAATTAAATTATGTTTATTCGAATGTAATTTTCAAGAGGAAACATCTCACAAACACTCCTGGGAATATGCATTGATATTTGTGGCAGTGAATACATTTTGTATTTTATGTTTAGTATTTTGGTGAATCTGGTGTTTGATTCTTATAGATGTTGAGATACTGTTCTGTTTTATTAGCATTTGGATGGACTGGTGCATTAGAATGGTTCTATTGTCCAAGTCATAGTTTCATAGTGAATGTACAGATCTAACTTCCTTTCAGTCCATAGGTATCAATAGTAATCTTGTTTTAAAGTTAATTTTCTGATAATGCTACAGGGCTACATGTGGCATAAAACTACTTGTTTTGAATATACAGAAGAACAGTCATAGGAAAGTATAATAATATATAGATCTAAGATGATGGAGGGTAAAAGAAGGCCCGCGGGCGAGGGCCTTCTCTGTGGCGGCCCCTACTTTGTGGAATCAGCTACTCCCCGAGATCCGGACTATCCCCGCCCTATTGGCCTTCAGGAAAGCTGTGAAGACCTGGCTTTTCCGGCAAGCCTGGGGCCAATAAATAATAGATGTAGGCCCATGATTGTTTGAATGACTGAGTGTTTTTAATGTTTTTATATTGTGTTTGTAACCCTGGGTTTTTTTTTAGTTTTCTTTATATTGATATTGTTTGTATTGCTGTTAGCCACTCAGAGTCCCTGCTGAGTTAAGCGGCATCCAAGTACAAGTAATAAAATAAATAAATAAATAAATAAATAAATAAATAAATAAATAAATAAATAAATAAATAAATAAATAAATAAATAAATAAATAAATAAATAAATAAATAAATAAATAAGCCTATGCCCTGATCAGGTGTACCACCCAGGGATGCATGGGAGAAAAAGAGAATTCATTCCACCCTTTATATATGGGCTTAGTAAAAAAAAAAAGTCCATTCTATTGCTTCAGAGAAGAAGGCAATTCACTATAACAAAACCTTTGGGAGGTATGTTGGTGGAGCCAACTGTTATCTGACACTGTCAGATACCTAGAGCCAGGTTTCCACAGCTACACTGAGGAGGATTCCGCTAACAGGTTTTATCCCGATGCAAGAGAAATCCAAAATAATCTCAGTTCCACAGGTCACCTTTCCAGAGACTCTGGGCTCTGTAAGTTTGTTTGTTTTTTTAAGTAAAGAAGGAAATAGCCATGGTGGAGATAAATTAAAAGATTATAAAATAGCATTTTGAAGCATTTAATCTAGAAGGAATGACAATGCTGCCTTTGAAATAAAGTGTTAGTCAGTGTTCAGTTTAAATTTGTTATTCTCTTTCCTGTTCTTTTATTCTCTTACTTTAACAGCTGAAGTCAGGCTGGGTGTTTCTTGTGTTTCTTTAAATACCAAGAAGACAACAAAAGATATTTAAAACAGCTCACACTGATGTAGTTGATAGTTGTGAGAGGGAAATGCACCAAAATGCGCCCTTTTCTAGAATGTATCAGTCCTTACACCTTCTTGGAAAATACAAAGGGCAAAATAATAATGGGTGAAAGCCATAAAAGAGAAAGAGAGAGAGAGAAATTCTAGATAATAGTATACCTTTTTTCTGTGTCACCCTCTGTCATTTGAACATGCTTTCCCAAAGTTTGAAAGCATGTGTAAAAGACCGAGAAATGTGTATCTGAGGTATCTAGTTTGTGGATTTTTTGGGGGGGGGACAACAAAGCAACATTCTTCCCTCCCCCTCCCTTCTTGTTTTAAAAGAGAGGGAGGGAGGGAGGGAGGGAGGGAGGAGAGAGAGAGAGAGAGAGAGAGAGAGAGAGAGAGAGAGAGAGAGAGAGAGAGAGAGAGAGAGAGAGAGAGAGAGAGAGAGAGAGAGAGAGAGTGTTTTGAGAATTTTACTTTTCTATTCACTGTAGTCCTGGCCAAAGTAAAGCCCTCTTTTACATTGACGTCAAGATCTTTACTAAGATTAGGGTTTCATTTCTCTATTGCAGCAATTAGCCAGGGAATGTATAAAAGGCTTGAGGGAACCAAGCGAGGACTCCAGAGGAAAAGCACTTTGTACCACAGGCAGATAGCGAGAGGCAGAGAGACGGAAGAGTGGCAGGGAGAGAGCCAGCCCAGCCAGCAAGGGGAAGAGCAGAAAGTTTGTGTGCAAAGACTTTCCTCTAGAGCCCTCCCTTGACAGAAAAAAAAAGTATTATTTCACCTGATAGCTCCGGTAATAAAAGAATGAGAAAACTACTGAAATAGGAGAAAATTAGAGGAAAGTTAGCCTGTTCTGTTTCAATTTTAGAATTACAGGCAATTGGCAACCAGGCTGTCACTCTCACTCTCTCTCTCTCTCTCTCTCTCTCTCTCTCTCTCTCTCTCTCTCTCTCTCTCTCTCTCTCTCTCTCTCTCTCTCTCTCTCTCTCCCTCCCTCTCTCTCTCTCTCTCTGTTTAGAGGACTGCAAAGGGCTTCTGGCTAAGTAAAAACAACAGTAGTTTGAGTTAGAGTTTTTGAAAAATTAAAAGCAGCTCAGGGTGGAAAAATGTTCATGTTGGCGTGGTGCTTCCCTTTTTCCTTTTTTTTCTTTTTCTTTTAAGCGGCTCTACTGAAGTGAGAACTGAGCCAACTTTGAAAGAGAGCTAACGGAGCACTGTGAATTTTTTTTTAAAAGCCCCTTATGTTTTATTATTTTTATTATTGTTTTTCATGAGGGCACACAGGGTATGAAAAGGGAACTCAGAGGAATCCTTTGAAGAAGAAGAGGAAGAGCAAGCAAGATGGGCTTGTTAAGCATTGACCTGTTGATCACACTTCAGATCCTGCCGGTTTTTTTCTCCAACTGCCTTTTCCTCGCCCTCTATGACTCGGTGGTCCTCTTGAAGCACATGGTGCGTCTTCTGAGTTGCTCCAAGGCTGCACGTGGTGAATGGCGAAGGATGCTCACATCAGAAGGCTTGCGCTGCGTCTGGAATAGCTTTCTCCTAGATGCCTACAAGCAGGTAGGTTTGTGGACAGGCATGGGCTGAAGACCAAACATCCTTGGGCTCCACTGCAGAGAGGAAGAGGTATTAAAACAGCATGTGTGTGAAGTTGATATAATGCTTACTAAATGAACACGAGAATTGTAAATATTACTATCCTAGGCATTTAGTGCAGAATGTATTAAGTTGCCATCTAATTTTGGTGCCATCTAATTTGTTTCAGTGTTGTTTTTTTATTAAGAGATATACATTCATATTCTAATTTAGTTGCTTGAGTCTAGCTATTTTGTTTTTAAAACCTTTTCTGTAGAGACCTCTTCCTGAGTAATTAATAGCACTATATTAAGGTCTCAGAGATTGCACTATTACCTTTATTGGTGATTTTCTTTGTGCCCTCCAAACACTTCTTTTCTAGTGCATAGAAACACACATACAGAGAGAGAGAGAGAGAGTGTGACAAATTCTCCTGTCTTTCCTTTGTGAATATAATGGTAAAGTTAGGTGAGTCCAAAGATATGTAGATATGTAAAAGGAGCCGAGGTGGCGCAGTGGTTAAAGTGCAGCACTGCAGTTCAGCAGTTCAGCTGTTCAAATCTCACCGGCTCAAGGTTGACTCAGCCTTCCATCCTTCTGAGGTCGGTAAAATGAGGACCCAGATTGTTGGGGCCAATATGCTGAACTCTGTAATCTGCTTAGAGAGGGCTGTAAAGCACTATGAAGCGGTATATAAGTCTAAGTGCTATTGCTATTGCTATTCAGACTTAACAGACAAATTTCTCATACTGCCAGCTATTAAAATTAACCAATCCTGAGAATATATGTATTGTCATTATTTAAAATGATAGGCAGAATGAATAGGAAATCAAACTTCTTCACCTCACTTATTTCCATCTACAAAATGGAAGCAGCCATACACTGCTTTTCTGGCCCAATTTCCATTTTGCAGATGGAAACAGTGAAGTGGGGAAGGTAATTGTCAGTTATTGAACTAATACATATATCCCTTGCAAAAAGTGCAGGTTGTCCTTGCATTTTGCAAGAGGAGCATAAAAAATTTCAGAAGAGTATGTAAAAAGGTTTTCAATACTTGTGGTTAATTAACTTATTGGCTGATTCCCCCCCCAAAAAATCATCATTGGACTTGTCCTATTGACATCATTTTATGGCTTTGTATTTCCCCAGTTGCTAACAAAGCAGAAAACTTAAATTCCTAGAAATTGATTTTCTGAAAAAGAAAAAAACCCTGAAAGAATAATAGCCATCTTTCTGCTAGGGTGAGCATTCCATACAGAATTTGAATACAAAATTCAAAGAAGCCTTTGTTATGTTACTTGAGATAGATAAATCCAACCTTTTCATTACCTTAGATAGGAAGACACTTGCTTTTGGTTGGTAACAAAGGTGCTTTCTATTTTTGCCAAAAAAAGTTATTCAACAGATTTTTTCCATTTTAGCCTTTTCTGTGGTATATGTATACTTCTGAGGGATCTCTTGCACCATGGAGAGCTCCCATGGTAGTATCATCAAGAGTAAATTGGAGTCTTAGGTACCCAGGGATAACTCTCTGCATATGTTTCCCCTTAATAGGTAGAATTATTCTTTAATGAAATAACTCTCACAATGTTCAATAAATATTTCAAGATAAACAAAACATTTTTACATTTTTGTAAAAATATTTTTTCCACTTCTGTGTAATCTTGTGATAGGAAATATTTTACCAGAATGTTATTGGTATCTTGAAGTTTGGGAATATACATATTGAAACTCTTTCACTGCAGAATTTATACAGAAGTGTAGACATTCTACAAGGCAATAGCATAGAGGCAGACCTATATACTACTATATACCGTAGTGAATGTTGTGCCCAGATTTCAGCCAATTGCTTTGTTTAACTTTCTTTCCAAGAAAAAAAAAAGGCTTGAGACACTAACATTTGGTGGATTCACTGGGCTGACATTTTTTCCCCAACAGACAGAAAGTATTGGTGTTAAAAAAGAATCAGAGAATCAGATTTTATGAGTATTTAAAATTGAAAACGTATGAATTTATTTGGGGACTTTTTAATATCTTGATCTATATTAAAATTTTGCCTGGAGTAGTAAAAAAAAAAAAACAACAACCCACAAACACAGTGTTTGTCTTGTTTGAAGAACTACATACCACAACACTTTTTGAAGTAGTATAAATCCTGACTGTTTTGAACTGTGCACTTGAATGAATTACTCCTATGGGTATCAGGTGCTCATCATTCTGCTGAGGAGAATTATGCAATATATCATAGTGGCTTTAATACAATAACCTGTAAAATATATTTTGTAATCCTGAATCCCTTCCTCCAATGTAGTTTACAAGAAATGCAGCCTAGGTTTCTTGAATACTAACAGTTCCAGTAGACGGGCAAGCAAGCAAATATTTCCCTTAGGCAAATAATAGCATCTTCACCATTATGTTATTAAAACTCTTCGATCCAGTTCTTCAGTTCTTCCTGCTCCTACTCTGTAATATATTAATAAACACCTGTTGATCAATGCATTTTGAAGCATTTTTTTCAATCGTTTTACCAAGAAACAATTATACAAACAATATTTTGATTAATACCCAACTTTCATACATAGATGAACTTATGAAAAGTATTTTCTTGGAAACTTGCATAGTCTAAATCAACCTATGCCCCCCATTCAATTTTATTTTTTACCTTCACAAAGGATAACCATTTCTACAGCAGACACAAAGACTATCATTCATAGAAGTACTGGAGGTGAGATTTCTTTGAAGGTCATACTATTCTGCAGGATGCTTATGGGAGAACAAAACAAAGGTCTATACTAGACAAGATGAGCAAATAATTTAATTTAATAACTCCCAGTAATATTTGTATGAAAAGAACATACATATTACAAAGGGATGGCTGTATTTTCCCTATACCCTAGAGCAGTGATGGCGAACCTTTTTTTGGCCGGGTGCCAAAAGGGCGTGCACGCGCGCAATAGCACGCGTGCGTGTGCCCGCACCCATAATGCAATGCCCTCCCCCACACGCATGAGCACACAACCCCCCCCTGTGATGCCCCCCCTGCGCATGTGCGCAGGGCTCACTGAAGCCTCCGGACTTCCGGTAGGCCCGTTGGGCCATTTTTTGCCCTCCCCTTCCTTTAGGAAGCCTGTGGATGGTGAAAAACGGGCCCAATTGATCCTACTGGACTGAACTTCCAGTAGGCCCGTGGGGCTGTTTATCGCCCTCCCCAGGCTTCAGGAACACCTCGCGTGCCCTCAGATATGGCTCCGTGTGCCACCTGTGGCATGCGTGCCATAGGTTCGCCATCACGGCCCTAGAGCAATAAGGAGAAAAAAGGATGATGTACTATGCTTGAGTCTCATTTTCATAAAGTGTTTCCATTTTCTACTCAACTGCACCACTAATGTGTTTGAGCAAAGCCCAGCTAACCTATTCCACAGTCCCCATAGTCAGGCTATTCAGTTGCCTGTCAGGAAAAAAAATACTTTGTTTCCAGCACTAATGGCAACAGAAAACCAAGAATCTGTTTTCAGATTGTCAATAGATCGTGCCAATTAACTGGCCAGTGGTATTTCCTCTGACTCTGCAGAATGTTTGCATTTGATAGTTTCTTGCAGCCATACAGTAGATGTAGGTTGCTTGTCCTGCTCCAGTCTAAAAAAATATGCAGCAATCTATGTCAAAATACTATAAATTGGATATTTGATGAAGCAAATGGAATCATCTTCCTTGAAATACTCTTGGATCTGATATTGAAATGACGGTCAAAAAAATTCTCTTAGGTTAAAGAAACTTGACAATTGTTATCCTATCTAGAGAAAGCTGATTTAAATATAGTGACATATGTATTTCTAATGTCTACCTAAGGTTACTGTAATATGATACATAATGAACTGTTCTTAAAGTTAGTTTACAAGCTGTAATTGGCAGGAAGAATGTTTGTGGGTGCTAGTTACTCAGATTTTATTATATGTATTCAACAGTGCTTATATCCAGGCCTAATGAAACATGCTGGTTTTCTTTAAAAAATATTTCAGAACATGTAAATTGAAAGATGGTCTGTATTTATTTCAACCCCTAGCAGCATTAAAATCAGCATCAATTATTATACTCTGACCCATCATAAAATCCCTTGGTAGAAGACATTTAAGACAAGATTTTTTCTTTGGTGGCCCTATGCCTTAGGAAGTCTTTTCCTATCACTATAATCTTTAAACACATTTCCTATTCCATATTTTAGACTTAATATCAAAATGCCTATCTGCTGCTATATTTTATTCATTTGATTATATCATCTTGTTAATTCCCTTGTGAGAGCAGGGTGCCAAGAAAGAAAGAAAAGCTAAAAGCTTTAAAATAAATCAATACTTTATACATCTCATTTTGCACTGGAGCATCCTAGAATGTGTATGAATATGATTTAGAATAGCACAGCAAAATAACTACAGTGAAAGGTAAAAGCAACTGAGTGGATGTTCAGATTATATTGAGAGATGGGCAATTAACATTGCACTAACACCTGTTCTGAGTTGAGCTCGTGTCTCTTCCCTTCTCTTCAGCAGGCTATCTCTGCCAGGAGCAGAAAGAAGGAAGTTAGTTGTGTTGTTAGAAAGCTGGCATAGTGGACAAACTCTGTTAGAAGCCATGTTACTTTGACATTAAAATTCAAAGTAAAATAAGTTTATTTACTGGCCAATACAATATGGAGCAATTGGTTGTTAAAACTGCCTTTAATAATAATCTGTTACAGATTATGTTTCTTTAGATAGAGTTATTGATGATTCCCTTCTATTTGCTCAATTTTTTTCCCCTTTGGGTATCCAGCTTTAGTAAGAACATTCTACAGCGAACTTTGTTGAACTTTGCTTTTAATTTTGAACACCTGCCAGGTTCAATGGAGTTCAGTTTTGCACTGTTCCCTCCTTATCATTTGAAAAGGAGCCCCAGGAGGCAAGCACATCCTATGTTACACAGAGTGTTTCTTTATAACAGGGCTAATTATCATAATGAGGGTTAATAAAGTTTATAGGGTTTATAACACTGGGTCACTTCACATTTTAGAAGAAGAGGTCAAAGAAAAGACTTGTTTCTGAGAGCACTACATTTACTTGCTCCAAAAGGTAGTAAACTATTAGAATGGAAAAGGCAGTTGTATTTTATCATATATTATGAAAACATAATACTGCCCCCTCCCACCCCAGCTATTGTACATGTGCAAGATATCCACATTTGTCATCATTTCTATAGGTCATCCAATACAGGCTTAGTGCCACCATCTTTGTCCTGCATGTAGAATATATGTATAGAAATTATGCAAACAATATTCAAGTCATTGCTGGTCTTTTGTGGGAGCTGTAGATGAGGTAATGTCACTCTTTTCATAAGATCATGCTTCAACCTTGCCTGGAATCTCACTTTCTAAATTCCAGGAATAAAGATAGGAATAACATTCAGCAAAAATTCATTTTCAGGGATGCTATCGTTCCGTGATTGCATAAATAGTATGGCACATATAAATGTCCAGTTTTATAATTTTTTTTATAAAGCAGTTTTTACTTGCAAAGCAGATGTCTCATGCTAAGTGGGAGGTTAGAAAATAAAAGTATAGGCTGAATCTTTATTTTATGGATAGGTGATGGAAAGGATGTGATTTTTAGTGGAAAATGCAAGGAATCATTAAAAGCCGAGGTGGCGCAGCGGTTAGAGGCAGTACTACAGGCCACTTTAGCTGACTGTGATCCGTAGGTCAGCAGTTCAAATCTCACCGGCTCAAGGTTGACTCAGCCTTCTATCCTTCTGAGGTAGGTAAAATGAGGACCCAGATTGTTGGGGGCAATATAAATATACATTGCTTACTGGTGTAAACCGCTTAGAGAGTGCTTGCACTGTGAGGCGGTATATAAATCTCACAAATAAATAAATAAATAAATAAATAAATAAATAAATAAATAAATAAATAAATAAATAAATAAATAAATAAATAAATAAATAAATAAATAAATCCAAAGGTTCATGCAATATACAGTACACTGAAATTTCCTTTCTTTGATTTTCAGATTTGTATCATTTTTTCTGAAACCCCAAAGATATTTTTTTCTGCTCCTTTGCAAATAGAGAGTCACTCAGGCTTAAACTGGAATTTCATAGAAATATTAAATATAAAATATGATCTTTTTCTGGACCAGACCAAAGGTCTATCTGTTCCAGCACCCTATTTGGTCAGGGATCTCTGGGAAATCCACCAAAGAGAAGAGATGCCAAAGCTCTCTGCCTTTCTTATCTCTGAGCAACTAGTGTTTCAGTCATAAATGTAGAAAAATAGGACACTGGCTATATTACTATTCTATAATGGTCAGCATGACCTCAAAAGCTGACTTTGTAGTTGAAAGTAGAAGTACACTAACAGGAATCAAACCCATGATTTTCTGCATGTGAAGCATCTACCCAACAAATTGTAATAGATTTTAATCAATACTATGGTCCTATGGAATATTTGGCAGTACAGCCACTTTATTTCTGATTCAGTGATACTGCCGAGGGCTAAAGTAAACAAGGAATCATTGTAAATCATTGTAGCAGAAACCCAGGAACTTGGGGATGGGCATTAGTAGGAACTCTCTTATCATCCAGAGTTTCAAATTCCCTACTCCCTTTGAGGTTAAGGTGCCATTGCACCATATCACATATCAAAGCTTTTAAAAGAGAAAAAGCTCAGCTTTATACTTCCACTATATTTATTAATTTGTTGTGAAATCAAACGCTGGATTAATTGAAGATGGGCACTAGCTAGATGCCATTTTAATGGTTCTGTATTAATCAGAAGGAGCACTGATTAACTAGGAATTATGGTATTTGTTAAATTTATGCTATCTTTTGTTCTGGGATTAAGGAACTATACATAAAGCTATCTCCATCTTCCCCCACAACAGGTAGATTGGGCTGCGAAAATATGACTGACCCAAAGGTGAACTTCCATAGCTGATGGTGGACTTGAATGTAGTTCTCTGTTACAACTTCAACACATTAATGACTATACCAGACTAGCTCTCAAATGGCAATGTTGAAGACATTTGTGGGTCAGTGAAAAGGTTTCTGAGGATTTCTGAAGTAAAAAATAGTATCTTAAATTATAGTTTTATTTTAAGAACCAGAGCCAGGAGGTCAAGAAACCTGATACAGCTGGGTGAAGAGAAAGTGCAGCATATACAGTGTATGTCTTTGTTTATATATGATTAGAGGTTACTATGACTCTTGTTATAGCTTTTCATGGTTTACTGAAAGCCCTACAATGATTGCAGATACCTCAAACAATTCCTGAGATCAAAGTCAAAAATGATACTTGAGGATCTTGTTAACACAAGATCAAGTTGACCAAAGTCTCATCTTTATAGATCGGGAATTGAATCATTTTCTATTCTGTTCTCAAGGTACAAAGAAGCCTTTTACTGAAATTTAACCTAAAGGGCATTAAGTCAGTGAAAGGCTGCAGCATAAATTTACTTAAATGGGTGTACTTTTTTCTCTCGTGGTTTGTAAGGCTTCCAGGATTTCAGTAGTATGGGTGCGCCCTGTATTTCAGATTAAGGCATTCTTATGAGAAAAATGTCTGAAGGTCCAGAAGACAATAATATATTTGCACACATCAGGCATGTATGGCACAAAGAAAACATTAACTCCTAGAAACAGGAGTTCTACTCTATTTCCCTCAGATTTTTTCTTAGGTGTCAATTGGCATAGCTATTTAAGGCGCTTAGTCTCTATGACCCAGAACGGAAGAAAAACCCCAGCAGCCAAGAGCAATTGGCCTGGTTTGGAACATCACCATCAAATTGTCAAAGGGCAACTCTTGTTCCAGGTGCTGGTATATGTAAAGAATTTTCTTGGAGGTGGGCGGGGGGGGGGCATGCCAACATGTTTTTACAATATAATTTAGCAGTCCCCTTACCTCTCTCAGTTGGACAATGCATAACTGCTGCTTTCAGAAAAGACTTGGTCCCTGGAACTTAGAAGTATTTAAGGATCTGTAAAGAAAATCAGTAAATTATTCCAACAGTGGGGGAAGAATCATTTCAGCTGTCAATAATAACCTTGTAGACCCTCTCCCCCATGCAACATTTTTATGTTTGTAAATGAAATGTAAAGCATTTCAGTGCCTTAATGAAATATGATGGAATATAGCATCATCGTAGAAGCAGTATATATAAAGACAGAGAAAATATTGTAAGGAAGCGTGGGTGGGATTCTTTGTAACACGTCTGTCTGACATACTGGTCAGAGATATTTTGGCAGGCTTTTAGGGCAGTAGAACATAGCCTTTTAGCCTATACCCATTTGATTTCATCATCTTTGCTTATTTTGGCCTGGAATTCAAGGAAGTGTCTTTCCTTGCATTTCATGTGAGAAACTTGTGAAAGAAAATCTCTATTTTTAAAAAATCTTATAGTTCAAAGTCCAAAATAGCCATATTGGATGCTTAATTGATAACAGTGGCTAACTTCTCTAGAGATGACATTCAAAGCCATGAACAATGAATGTTGCAAGAGAATTAATCTTAGAATATTCAGGCGAAAATATGCACAAACTGTTTCTGAAAAACAAGACCTCAGATTGTTTCTCATGTTACTTTGATGTAGAATGGGATCAGTTTATGTCATTTCAAATAATTTACAACTTGCTTGAGTTTCTTTGATACTGTTTTTGACAAAATAATATAATTCCTAACTTGAGAATGACAGTGCCCATTTCAACCTCATTTTTGGCTGAAATAATTATTGGATTTATGAATATATGAATAAATAATCATTCTATCTAAGCCAGGAACCAGAAACCTGAAGCCCCAGTGCTTCCTAATCTTTGGAAATCCTCCATACAATTTTCAATCTGGTACCAAAAACAATAGAAAGGTTTTCCATCATTTGGAAGCAAGAAAAATTCAGAAACTGCTGTAAAGATTCTGAGATAGGCTTAATTTTATTTAAATGTCCCTAAACTCCAAACTTCATTACCTCTGTACACTTTAGCCCTCATCCTCTATAAAAATGTTAGATGCAGCCTCTGGCCATCAAAAATTTCCATCTCTGATTTGAGTCAAGAAAGTTCTGAAGTCTTCATAAAACCGTTTGCTCTTCCAGATAAAGCATAAGAAACTTTAGCATTTAGGACCACTGTGTGGTTACCATAAGGAATCATTTGAACCACTGGGAAGTGTCAGTTGTGGGAGAGAGAGATGTAGTGATTCAACCTCTGGTAAGGGCAAGGTAATGCCATTTTGGGAAAAAAAAATTCCACTCATAGCTTCCTGGCTCTTTAGAGGTGTGGCTTTCCAGGAACTGTATATAATGAATAGGGCCATTGAAGAGTACAGCAAAATTATGGGTCCTGTCAGAGAAAAACAACAACACAATAGCAGCTATGAACTGTTCTCATGCCAATGGCTGTGAAGATTTGGATGAATCATTGTGAAATGACAGACTACTAAGAACTTGGATGTCTGTGAATGGAACAAAATAAAAAGAGTAAATCTTCAAATATTTCTGACTGCTCAAAGGAATTCTGAATATAACTCTAATATATTATGTCTGGGTTTAAATGACTGGTGCCTGAGCCCACTGATTATTTGGCAACATCTTTTTTCTGCAAGGAACTGACACAGTTGACAGACTAACCCCTATGGAGAATTTGAAAAGACTTAAAGTTGCTCCTTAAAGAGAGAGAAAATTGTGTAAAGGGTAGGATATTTTGTTCATGAATGCTACACTGGCAATTCTAATTACAGTCAGTGATTTATGAATGAGACTCTTGTCTCCCTGCCTTTGACACCTCATTTTTCACTTGGCCTGCATAAGCAAGCCAATCATGATCTTGCTACTGAATATAATATTAAAGAGGAATTCCTTAGACTTAGAGTATTAAATAAAACTGCATATTGAACTGTACTTACAAAACAACTTTCATCTAGTAGAGTAATGACAATTATCTAGGCCAGGTGTGAGAAAACTATGGTTCTTTGAGGACCTGTGGACTTCAACTCCCAGAATTCTTGAGCCAGCCATGCATGCATGGCTGGCTCAGGAATTCTGGGAGTTGAAGTCCACAGGTCCTCAAAGAACCATAGTTTGCCCACACCTGGCCTAGGCCATATGTTCCCAATCTTGGCAACTTGAAGACATGTTGACTTTAACTCCCAGAATTCCCCAACCAATTGTACATGTGTCTTCAAGTTGCCAAGATTGCAAAACTCTGATCTAGGCAGCCAAATTATCTGGTGTTAATAGGTAAGATTCACTGGGTTTTGATATGAATTGAATTAGTCCTGAGACAAGTAAATGATAGTGTGACTTCATTGATGTGTAATTGGCTTATGGAATTCACTGCCACTAGATCTGATGATATTTAGATGTATGTAAAAAAATTATAAAATCAATAAATCAATTATGCATTCATCCTTTTCACTGGACAATCTTCAGTGGAATGAGGAGAGAAGTCAAAGAAAGCATGGATAACTTGAATTGCTGCTTTCAGTTCAACAGAGCTAGTGGTGGAAGAGCAACGTCCTATCTTCCCTATAGAGGAAAACTAAGGTGAGACAGAAATTCAATCCCATTTTCATAGAGCTCCATGGTAGATAAGAGCCGAGGTGGCGCAGTGGTTTGAGTGCAGCACTACAGGCTACTTCAGCTGACTGCTAGCTGCAGTTCAGCTGTTCAAATCTCACCGGCTCAAGGTTGACTCAGCCTTCCATCCTTCTGAGGTCGGTAAAATGAGGACCCAGATTGTTGGGGGCAATATGCTGAACTCTGTAAACTGCTTAGAGAGGGCTGTAAAGCACTATGAAGCGGTATATAAGTCTAAGTGCTATTGCTATAGACTATGTAACTAGCTTGTTAGAAAAGAAGTCCATGGTTATAGGAAAAGAAAGCTGGAGCCAGAAATATTGCGTGTGAGCGAAATTTCCTGGGTTTGCTTCTCAGAACTGCTCTCTTACTGCCTTTGTCTGTAATTTCAAAAGAAGTTTGGCAGAGAATTTTTTTTTAATTTATTTATTTTGGATGACATTTCACTGCGGCGCGTTGTAGGTATTTTTCCAAGAGCTAATTCCACCCTCTTCAGTAATGAATGACAACAACAAAGAAACCAAACAGTCCCTCGAAATGGATGTCAATCCCATCTCTCAACCTGCTAGAATAAAGATGACCTTTGGGAATGCTACAGCTTCATCAAGACCAATTAGCAGGAGATGCAGCCAGTTGTGTCTAAGCATTAACTACTAGTCAGGATTGGCTTTTTGGAGTGGCTAATGCTAGCACAGAACAAGGCACCGACCTAATTACTCTGTTGCAAGAGCCGAGGAGGCCTTGTGAATGTTTGCTTGGCAAGCCTGTCTCATTAAGGACAATTTTTCCAAACAAACACAAGGATTTCTAACAGCAAAAAAAAATTAATATGATAACCTGTGACCACAAGATTTCTTTTGCTGATGTGGGAAACTCAGTGATGCAATCCGTACTAGGGGATGTCCTGGTTTCTTTCCAGATATGTGATGACGTGAAACTGGTATTATTTATTTCCTGAGTCAGTTGTGACCCCTTGATTGGATGGCACTTGTTAAATATTCCTTTGTTAGAACATAATTAAACCAATGTCTCGGCACCAAGAGGGTTTGATAAATGAAAGAACAATGATAGCAAAGATCCTGGATATAGGGTTTTTCCTTCTTCTTCTTCTTCTTCTTCCAGATTTTAAGTTCCCAATTTTTAAAGAATGGCATTAAATATTGCTTAGTGAAACCTTCAAAATGGAAGTACTATCATATCAATCTTGCTTTTTATAATTTGGAAAAACAAGCAGGAAGCCACAACTGACAGAACTAGTTTTATATTTAATACAAATTGAGAGTCAGTTTGTTCTAGTGATTAAGGCACCAGGCTAGAAACAGGAAGACTGTGAGTTCTACTCCTGCCTGAGGCACGAAAGCTGGTTGGGTGACTTTGGACCAGTTAGTCTCTGTCAGCCAACTCACCTCACAATGTTGTTGTTGGGTAGAAAATAGGAGGAAGGAATATTAGGTATGTTTGCTGCCTTGAGTTATTTATAAAAATAATAAAGATGGGATAAAAATAAAGAAATAACTATAGGACAATTCTGGTTTTGATTGCATGGAGTGGTACATTGTCTTGGACATACATGTAGCATGGTCTAGAACCGGGGTGTCAAACTCGTGTCATCACAGCGGTGTCACGTAATGTATCGAGACTTTTTCCCCCTTTGCTAAACTGGGCATGGGTGTGGCCCCTATGTGACACATCTGGCCCGTGGGCCAGGAGTTTGACAGCCCTGGTCTAGAAGCTCACAGGATGACTTAGGTTCAGTAATTTTTCTTCAGCCACAAGAAAATTGTGAGGGGGGGGGGAATAGAAGGAAACTATATACGGCATTTTGAGCAAAAAGCTCAATAGAAATCAATGAAATAAACAAGATATGTTAAATCATCAATAGCTTTGCCAGGGTACAAAACTGAATTTCATATGGATAATAGTATCTTCATTTTAGCCATATATATACTACAGAGAGAATGAGAGAGAATATATCAATGTTCTAATTAGCATGCTAGTTAAGTATGAGCTGAGTGATACATCTATTAAGTGAATCCACAGCTGGTTTGCAAAGGATACTTTAAAATGTTTGTCATATCCTCATCAAATTAGAGGGAGGTTTTAAATGAGATGGCAAGGAGTGCAGTCCTGGACCAGATACTTTCTACCAGTTTTATTAATGACTTGAATGACAAGGTGGTGAAAATACTTATTAAATCTGGCTATGACACATAATTGGATAGGATAATTAAAACCCTTGAAGAGATATGAAGTTCAAATTGAGCTTGATAGAACTGAGAAAAATAGATTCAAAAAAATAGACCAAACAGGGGAAGTTTTTTTTTAATCTATGAAAATGAAATCAATGCACAGCAATAAGATCAATGATACATGGCCTGGCAACAGTCCATGTCCAAACGACCTTGAGATTGAAGATTATCATAAACTGAATGTGAGTCAGCAGTGTAAAGTGTCTGCAAAAATAAATAAATACATGCATACATTCCAGGCTGCATCAATAGAAGTACAATACATTAATCATGATAATCTTTCCATTTTATTTTATATTAGTCACACTTCACCTCACCTACGCACCTAGTTTTGAATACTACACTTTAAGAAGATTCAGACAAATTAAAATGGGACCAAAGAAAGGCAAAGGAAATAATTGGGGAGTTAGAAACTCAACCTTGAGAGGGAATTAAATAAATGAAAGTATTTAGCCTTGAGAAAACTAAGAGGATTCATGATATCAGTCAGGGGTGAAATTCAAAATTTTTCCCTACCGGTTCTGTGGGCGTGGCTTGGTGGGCATGGCAGGGGAAGGATACTGCAAAATTTCCATTCCCACCCCATTCCAGGGGAAGGATATTGCAAAATCTCCATTCCCACCCCACTCTGGGGCCAGCCAGAGGTGGTATTTGCCGGTTCTCCGAACTACTCAAAATTTCCGCTACCGGTTCTCCAGAACCTTTCAGAATTTGCTGAATTTCATCCCTGATATCAGTCCTAAATAAAAAGAGTAGGCCACACTCTGTTTTCTATAATTCCATTAAAAATGATTAAAGACAGATTCTATTAGGACCACATGTGAGTTTTCAATATTTTTACATTAATGTGACCCAAAATGTGTCATGTTCTCCACACAAGTCCTAAAACTGGATAAAGAGGACCCAATTAAACATATGAATCAAAAACATTAGACTTCTTTATTTTTATTTACTCATTAATACCTACTATAATGTGAAATACTCAATACCATCACAATTTATTTATTGAGGAAAACGATTTGTACTTGATCTGCTTGACAGTAGACTGGTGGAGTCCATACTGCAAATAGTTTTATGATATTATCCAGCCTAGTCAGCATCAACAGTTGATTTTTGATTTTTTTTTAATGCCAAGAAATGAAAATTTCCAATTATATGTCTTGGAAATATTAGACTTACTATTTTAAAAGACTGATTCTTAATCTATTATTGATATTAGTATCTATGCAACAGTATAGTATAATTGTTGTCAGATAACTAATGGAAGACAGGAAGTGCATGCTAGAATTTATTTTGATATTGCGGGAGCAGAGGGGAGGGCCGCTCTCGGGGAATAAGACCTCGCTGTATACAAGCGATCCCTTGTTCCGGCCCCTCTGATCCGGTTCCATCGTGCTCAACCCGGACACCTGGCAACCAGGGTTTTCAGGGCCCTGGGCTCAGGATGCTGCTGCTTAACGCCAGGTCAATTATCAACAAAGCCCCCCTGATATGTGATCTAATCACAGAGGAGGGGGCAGACCTGGTGTGTGTTACCGAGACCTGGCTAGGGCAGGAGGGGGGAGTAGCCCTCTCTGAGATATGCCCAGCTGGTTTCTCGGTGCAGCATCAATCCCGACCCCAGGGAAGGGGGGGAGGAGTGGCAATTATAACGCATGGAAATCTGCATCCTCGTAGGATCCCTGCCCCGGAGATTGTTGGGTGTGAGACGCTTCTTCTGAAGTTGGACTTAGGGGTTCAGGTGGGCCTTTTCTTAACGTACCTGCCTCCCAGCTGCGTAAGTAAGGCCCTGCCTGAGCTGCTTGAGGCAGTAGCCGGCTTGGCAGTTGAGTTCCCCAGGCTTATGGTGCTGGGGGACTTTAACCTGCCATCTGCTGGCGAAACCTCGGGGGCAGCTCAGGAGTTCATGGATTCCATGACAACCATGGACCTAACCCAAGTAATTCAATGTCCGACCCATGAGGGTAGTCACACACTTGACCTAGCGTTTCTCTCGGGGCAGTGGAGAGATGATCTGAAGATAAGGGATATAGTCACCACCCCACTGTCATGGTCAGATCATTTCCTTCTGAGGCTGGATTTCACAACCCCACTCCTCCCCCGCAGGGAGGCGGGACCGACTAGGTGGTTCCGCCCCAGGCGCCTAATGGAGCCAGAAGGATTCCAGAGGGAGCTTGGGGAAATACCTGAAACCCTGGTACACAACTCGGCTGACTCCCTGGTGGATGCTTGGAACATCGCAGCATCAGGGGCGTTAGACCGAATTGCGCCTAAGCGACCTCTCCGTGGCAGTGGATCCCGGAAAGCTCCCTGGTTTACCGAGGAGCTCCGGGAGATGAAACGCCAGAAGAGACGTCTGGAGCGCCGCTGGAGGAAAAAAAAAAAGACCGAGTCTGACCGAACACTATTAAGAATTTACATCAGATCTTATTTAGTGGCGATAAGGGCGGCAAGACGTTCTTATCTTTCCGCTCTTATTGCGTCCGCAGATTCTTGTCCAGCCGCCTTGTTTAGGGTGACTCGCTCCCTCCTTGCAAAAGGGGGGAGCGAGGAACACTTACAAGGCAGAGCTGAGGAATTCGCTGAGTTTCTGTCGGATAAAGTCACTCAGATTCGGTCAAATTTGGACTCCGGCATGGCAGAGTCCATAGAGTTGACAGAGGCGAGTCTTAGTCCACCATTATGGGAAGAGTTTGGGCCTGTTTCTCCCGAGGATGTGGACAGGGCTATGGGAGCGATGGGTACCTCCACCTGTTTATTGGACCCGTGCCCCTCCTGGCTGGTCTCGGCCAGCAGGGAGGTGGCACGCGGCTGGATCCAGGCGGTGATCACCGCTTCTTTGCGAGAGGGATCCGTACCGCAGTCATTAAAAGCTGCGGTGGTGCGACCCCTCCTGAAGAAGCCTTCCCTGGATCCAGCCGATTTGAAAAACTACCGTCCAGTCTCCAACTTACCTTTTCTAGGTAAAGTTGTAGAGAAGGTGGTGGTGACCCAGCTTCTGCAGCTCCTGGATGAAACAGATCATCTAGATCCTTATCAGTCGGGTTTCAGGCGCGGCTACAGTACAGAAACTGCCTTGGTCGCTCTGATGGATGATCTCTGGCGGGCCCGGGATGGGGGGAACTCCTCCATCCTGGTGCTACTTGACCTCTCAGCGGCTTTCGATACCATCGACCATGGTATCCTTCTGCATCGGCTCGGCGAGTTGGGAGTGGGTGGCACCGTTTTGCGGTGGTTCTCCTCTTATCTCGCCGATCGGATGCAGTCGGTGTTGGCAGGAGGGCAGAGATCGTCCCCTAGGCCCCTACTATGTGGGGTGCCCCAGGGGTCGGTTCTCTCGCCCATCCTGTTTAACATCTACATGAAACCGTTGGGTGAGATCATCCGCAGGCATGGGGTGTGTTTCCATCAGTACGCTGACGACACCCAGCTGTACATCACCACCCCGTCTGACTTCAGGGAGGCAGTTGATGTAATGTGCCGATGCCTGGACGACGTTAAGATCTGGATGGGGAGGAACAGACTCAGACTTAATCCCGACAAGACCGAGTGGCTGTGGATAATGCCTCCTAAGGACCATGATAACTGTCCCTCCTTGGTCTTTGAGGGTGCGAAACTGACTCCCTCAGACCAGGTCCGCAACTTGGGGGTCCTCCTAGATCCACAGCTAAAATTAGATCTTCACCTTTCTGCTGTGGCTAGGGGGGCCTTTGCACAGGTTCGCCTGGTGCACCAGCTGCGGCCATATCTGGAGAAGGAGGCGTTACTCACGGTCACTCATGCCCTTGTCACCTCGCGTTTGGACTACTGCAATGCGCTCTACATGGGGCTACCCTTGAAGAGTATCCGGAGACTTCAGTTGGTGCAAAATGCGGCTGCGCGTGCTGTGGTGGGTGTGCCGAGGTACACCCACGTGACACCGATTCTCCGCCAGCTGCATTGGTTGCCCATCGGTCTCCGGGTCCAATTCAAGGTGTTGATCACCATCTTTAAAGCCCTTCATGGCTTAGGACCAGGATATCTCCGGGACCGCATTCTGCCTCACACTTCCCTCCGACCGGTTAGGGCCCACAGAGTTGGCCTCCTCCGGGTCCCGTCGGCCAAGCAATGCCGGCTGGCGGGCCCCAGGGGGAGGGCCTTCTCTGTGGCTGGCCCCGTGCTCTGGAACCAACTCCCCCCAGAGACCCGAACCATCCCCACTCTGCTGGCCTTCCGAAAGGCCGTTAAGACATGGCTCTTCCTGCAGGTGGGGGGGACAGCTTAATCCATCTGAGCTTACCCCCCAAGTATGTATGTGGTTGAATGGATGGATGTTGTTGCTGCTTTTATACTGTTTTTTTTAAATTTTGTACTGTTTTTAAATTGTTTGAAATTTTGTCTATTCTTGTATTTCTTATGTTGTACGCCGCCCTGAGTCCTTCAGGAGTTGGGCGGCATATAAGAATAACAAAATAAATAAATAAATAAATAAATAAATATTTCTGAATGGGCTCAGAGGTGGAGAAGCTAACAGTTTTTGTTTAATAAGGGGGACAATGCAAGATAAATGGCAGAAAGTCGTAATAATTGATTATATTTTTGTTTTAATTAATAGGTGAAATTGGGTGGAGATGCTCCTAATTCCAATGTCATCCACATACCTAATGGCACTGTTGAAAGCAGCAGCAACTGCAGATGGAAAAGCTCCATGGGAAAATATGGTAGTGAATGCCATCTCTTAGACTTTGCCAAATCAGAGCGCCCACTTGTAATCAACTTTGGGTCAGCTACCTGACCTCCCTTCACAAACCAGCTGTCTGCCTTTGGCAAGTTGGTGGAAGAGTTCTCTAGTGTGGCTGACTTTCTGTTAGTCTACATTGATGAGGCTCACCCATCAGATGGCTGGGCTGCTCCTGGTATCTCATCTTCATTTGAAGTCAAGAAACATAGGAACCAAGAAGAAAGATGTTCTGCTGCTCACCAGCTTCTAAAGAAGTTTTCTTTGCCACCACAGTGCCAGATAGTGGCTGATTGCATGGACAATAATGCCAATGTGGCTTATGGAGTCTCCTTTGAGCGTGTATGCATTATACAAAGACAAAAAATTGCTTACCTGGGTGGGAAAGGCCCTTTTTTCTACAATCTTCAAGAGGTTCGACTTTGGCTGGAGCAAACCTTCAGGAAAAGATGAAATCCAAATTTACCAGATAAGAAGTCAAGAGGACTGTCCTTTTAAAATAATGCAAAAAGAAAACAAGTTGCATTTTCTTTTGAATAGGATTTTTCTGCCTTTGGGGACAAAACAGGCCTAGTAAAAAGTTTAAATGCACAAAGTGGTTACAAACAACAATGAATTCTCAGTAGCTCACTGAAAAAGGAGCTGAGATTTTTTTCCTTTCATAGAATAAGACTTCTGAGATCTTTATGCCATGAGATAATAGAAGCACCCAAAACCATTATTTCCAGAAGGTTTATGAAGAATGATATATCACACCCTGAGATAAAAATCACTTTGTCCTTCAGAAATCATCCTGTTACATTCCATCATAGCATGTTCAGACTCTAAAGCTTGCCAGTTACCATGAAATAATTATTTTAGTTTGTTGTAATGAGGTACCATTTGGTAGACAGTCCAGATTCCAGCATCTTCTATAAATTGGATAGTTAATTGCCTTCTTAATTGCTGAAAATAAGAACTGGTATTCACTCTGCTACTTTTTGTTTTTGCAATGTAGTACAGCTTGCAATTTGGAAATCTTTTACTTTGATTCTAACTCTTTTAGTGCTTCAAAGACAAAGAATTCTGTAAGAGCAGGTTATACCCTAACTCTGCATTGCATGATTAAGCTGAAATATCTCCTAGCAACAGTCATCATGGAAATTACTTGGGCTGTTCTGAATCTTAGTTTATATCCCCTAAAGTGAATTTCTTAATAATTTTGAAGTAGTGAAGACTATTGTGTTTTGAGCCGATTCAGAGAATCTAGCTCAAATGGATTTCTACCATTTGTTGTCTAAAAAAGAAATAATTTATATTGAAAAACTTGTCTCAATCAACTGACAGTTTCTTTTGTCTTCCCCAAACCCAATTCTCAGAATTTTGTTGTGAAAGATCACTATTAGACTTATTATGTCTGAGCCTTGATATATCCAGGACAGTTATGCAATCAGGTGTGCAATTGATTTCTCCTATCCAATTCCTATAACTGGTTTGTGAAAAGCATGCTTCAGTAAATATACTTATTGCAACAACAAAAAAATAGCTTGTGCTTTCTGCTAGCATAAACTAATTTTTGAAAGTAAGCTCTTCAGGTGAAAAACATTAACACTTGAAGTATTTTCTTTCAACTTAAACTTAGCCTTTAAGGCGCATCTCAAGGCAACCTCGTTTCTCATTATCACATTATTTGGGTGGTTGGATGGACACAAGAATTTCAGAGGGTGCAAACTACCTGTAAATCTTCATCCTTTGCTGATCGCACATGAAGCTTTCAACTGATGGATCATAACATGTGGAAAAAGTGGTTGGGATCATGGAAGTGGCATGGGTTGGTACTTTGTTTTGGATCACATAAGGAACAATCACGAGAACATTACCTTCCATTCTTTCTGCACTGAGGTAATGTCTGAGCAATGTATTGCAAAGTTATCTCTGTGTAAGAAAAAAAATATTGTGTGTATCACAATCTTTTGGGAACCTTGATGGGAGAATGCCCAGAATCATATCCAATATAGAAACAAACCTGTTTTACGTTAAGCCTGGATGCATGGATGGAAACTATCAGGTTTACTTGCCTTTTAAAAAAAAAACAAATTCAACAACAGTGCAGTTAATATTAGTTGTTAGTGTATAATTTTTTAAAAAAAATAATTTATTGCATTTAAAAATAGTGCAAGTGGTGTATCTTTCTGTGAGGATAAAGAAGAGAAAATGAAAAGGGGAAGACATACTACTTTATTGGGACCGAGATGTTATTCATAAATTAATGTGGTTGGCTTGATGCAATTCTTGTTGATGCATTGTTTGCCCTTCTACTCAATAACCTGAAATTAGCTTTTAATCACATTAATTTAATGTGAAACAGATTTCAGCTTTAGGACTGATGAACTGCAAAGCAGTGGAAAGCCAAATCCTTTGTCCACCTTCCATTTTTTAATAATAATAATAATTTCCTCTTAAATACTAATTTTGGCCTCATGGCTACTATCCCTCTTCATCTGCCCGTCTCTCTACCCCACCCATTAAATGGGTGACAAAAATGGAAGGAGTTTTAATGAAATAGTTGGGAAGTTCGAATTTGGAAGAAGAACACAAAGTGGAATGGTTTTGAGAGAAAGGCTGGGTGGTATTTTCCTGAAAGATGTCCTGTACAAAATGCATTGAAATAAGTACAGTGAGTAGAGTTGCCCTGTGAGCACAATGAATCCATTTGCCCACTTTTATTCAAAGTACATAAAGATTGTGAAAGAAAAGAGAAGGGGTAAAAGTCCTTTTCTGAGGACAAACTCAGAGAAGGGCAAGAAAGCATTAACAACCAATTAAATTCCACAAAGACTTAAAATTGCTTTTAAAGTTTTCACGGCTTCCTTATGGAACCATTGTTCTGATATTGGTCAAGATTTTTTCTAATACCCAACACATATTTTAGATTATGTTCCCCTCCAATGAAAGGATACAAACTTGACAGTGGAGTATGCATGCTATTTTTTTCTATGTCCACTTTTTTCTTTGCTTCTCTTTTACAGGTATACAACACATGGGCACACAATTATAGAGAAAGATGTCAGAGGAGTTGAGAATGAATGTACTAAAAAGCTGACAGATGGAGGGTGAGGAGGTGGCATATGTTGTTACAGTTTGAAAAATTTAAGGACTTGGTGAAGGTATAGAGGCAGACAGTTACAGGAAAGTAGTATTTTAATTTAGGATGGGGAGCATTGTTAAAATATGAAACAAGCAATCGTTAATATAAGTGAAATGCTCATCTTTTCAAACAGTAACCTATTGGCAGGGATGCAAAACATATTTCTTAGCAAATGATTTTAGTGGCATTCTTTTAAAAATGATCTCCCAGATTCTCTAATGTTTCTTTTAAATTGTTTTTTTGTTTTACTTCTCCTTACTTTGTCATTATAACATACAGGTAGTTCATGACTTATGAATGTAATGGAGCCTGGAATTTCTGCAATATGGCACGTTGATTGTAAGTGGAGGTCAGACCACAGGACAGACCCAATTTTAACACCATTTTTGTGGCAGTAATTAAGTCAATGTGGTGGTCATAAAACAAACCCTGTAACCATTAAGTGAATGCTATAGTTATTATGTTGATGCCATAACCATTGTCTGTAATGCAAAGTTTTTGCTGGAATCCAGTCATAAATGCTGATTTCTGGCAAAAAAAAAAGTATAAATCACAGCTGTGTGATGGTGGGACAAATGGCCATAATGCAGGCGAGTTCCTGAATGCCCAAAATACATTCATGTGACCGCTGGAGGGGCAGTCATCAGAACTTCAAACCTGAATTGCAACATCCATTGTAACTCTTATTGCTAATTGACTGGTCGTAAGTCAAGGACTACCTATATAATTTATCAATTGAAGGCCTTATTTCTATTCATATTCATTTAATACTTAGGCAGACAGATTCTAGGTGAAAGACACTTTGGGATTGCTATCTAATCCACTTAATATAACATTCTGCTTCAGGCAGCCTTTTTTTACTTAAGATTGATCCCATTTAAGGCTCAGTCCAGAACAATTGTTGTGCTGATGAAGAGGTTTCTCCCTACTGTATGTCTAATAATAATTAACTTTTAAACCAGAATGGCAATTTGGAGCTTGAACTGAGTTTATTTGTCAGTCATCCAGGTGCCATAGGACTCCTGGTTGCTTCTGAAATCCCATTCTCTGCATATTTACTATGTTTATTGACCCTGTATTTACACATCTCAAAATGGCAAGTACCATCTCAGATCAATTGATACAGCAGTCTTAGAAAACCACAATTATTTATTTGGTTGCATCTAAATTAACTAGGTTATAAATTGTTGTCATCTTTTTAAGAAAAAGAAGACATTTAATGCACATCTCATTTTTCCACTGATTTATACCATTTAAACCTTATTGTTCGTGTAAATCATTCTGTTTTTGCATAATTATATATATATATATATATATATATATATATATATATATATATATATATATATATATATATATATATATATATATATATATATATATATGCTTTCTTTTCAAATGAAATGGAAATGAAATAAACAAAACAAAAGCACTATTTTGGATGGAGACAAAAAAACAATTTAATTTTTATGCTCTTCTTTGTATTCATTATTTATTGCAAAGGATTTTTTTTCCTTTTTGAGCATTGCAAACCTTCATCCTCTTCCCCATTAACTCTCTTTTATATGAGAGTTTTATAAGACAGAAAGACCAAAATATTTTGTTTGATTGCTGGAATAATATGCCTTAATTCAAAAGAGCTAAAAATGACTAACTTTTAATACAATTTAGCACATTTAAAAACATACAGAAATTTTCAGTACCATAATTGTGACAAAGATACAGAATAACAGAGTTATTCAGATACAGATAACAGATACAGAAGGGACCTTGGAGGTCTTCTAGTCCAACCCTCTTCTCAGGCAGGAAACCATATGTAACATTTCAGACAAATAGTTGTCCAATCTCTTCTTAAAAACCTCCAGTGTTGGAGCAGTCATTCCACTGATTAATTGTTCTAAATGTCAGGAAATTTCTCCTCAGTTCTAGGTTGCTTCTCTCCTTAATTAGCAACCTAGAACTAACATTTTAAAGCTCTGTGTTTCCTAGCACTTTCTTTTCTTCCCTTCCCTCTGAAAAAGAAAGGGGAAAAATCTAGAGGAGAATGGTGTTCCTGCATTCCATTTCATTATTCAAGTGGGTTCAAAGAACCTCCCAGACATCAGTAGGGGTATTTCCTTCATCTCATCAAAAACAGATAACTCTTAAGATAGGAACACTCCTTTCATTTTGGAATAATTGTCAGGGAATATACTTTGCAGTTCTATGTTTTGAATTGAGCATGAGGCAAAAGCAGTAACTTGAAAAATGTCACTTGCAAAGCTACAAGTTTGCACTCAAAGTTGGCACTGAGCCTGGCCAATCTTTTAAAGACCAGTGTAATCAAAGGAGATTTAGTTCTTTCCCCCCTTCCCCCACAGCGATGTGTTTTCCTTCTGGCCACAAGAAGGGAGGAAAACATGTCTCTTTGCAAAAATCACTTCCTCCATACTTCCAAAACGAGTTGCTGCCCTCACATGTGGCTGTGGGAGCTGCTATGGGGGAAACGTGGTGATAGGAGTAAGTGCAAGGAAAGAGGGAAGGCGAACGGATCTCTGTCTCCTTAGAATTTTTTCCTTTCCAGCAAGTGGAGAATATAGATAGGAATTCCAACCTTCCGGGATGCCTTCCAGATCGCTATACTGATCCAAATGTGGGCTGATGGGAAGTTATTTCCCCTCCATAGCCACAGTAGACATGACCAATGAAGCATGTGGTTGGATAAGACGGGGCTCTCCTGCAGTGGACCTATTAGAGCCATGCAGGTTGTCAACGTTTCTCAGGCTCCTCCTGCTGAAATCAGAATCTTCACTTGGGAAATTGCATTGCATTTTCCAATGGAAAAGATGACTTTTCTTTCAGATCACTGATCCAGTTTCAGTCTGCCTCAGTCTCAGTCTGACACCAAGATGGAGATTCCATTGGGAGGACATGTCCTCAACATATAGTTAGCAGGCCATCTCAATGTTGAGACAGGGAAAGTGTGTAGATGAGATCCCAGTCTTATCCAGAACAGTCTGACTTGAAATCAAGTATGATCAGAGCTAGATCCAAACCATTCTACACAATGGCAGATCTAGTATTCAGTCTTAGATGCCACTTAGGAAACAAGCTCTGTTTTGTCTTGTATTTTGAGCTCTGTGAAAATATAATCTGTGAAAAACGGATTTCACGCATCTTAACATTAGACTAGCAGTATACTTTGCTTATATTTTACATTTACGACAAGGCACATCAGTGAATCAGATTCACACTATTTTTTAAAATAAAATATACTATAAATCTGTGAGAAGGCTTAAGGTGAGATCACTTATATGAAGGGTATTTGGTAAAGTATATTTTTGTGAGCTTATTTGGTGTTCTATGTGATCTTTTGTGTTGACAGATGTTGGCTTTAGATCTTTAAAACCTACATTCAATAATATAACCAAAGCAATAAAAGATGTATCAGGTAGGGAATACAGGCCAGTCATATTCATTTCTTTACCATAATCAACTCAGAATCCATATTGACCAAATTTTACTTGGACCCAAAACTTGGTTTGCAAAGAGGAGATGTTTGGATGAAAGAGAGATGCTGGTGTTTTCATGAAGACCACTAACAAAAGAGCACCATGCTCAGTTGGTGATCAGATGCTTTCTATACTGGCATTTCTTTTTTCTTCTTATATCTCTGGGTTTAGAAATGTGGATGTGTTTGAAATCCATTTGATATGAGTCCTGGGTCAATATGGTGGTGAACATTTGTTTATGAGTATGCTTGTTTTATTCTTAAATGTCATAAATACTCTTTGTAGAAAAATGAGCAAAACATGTTACAATATTGGTGCTGTGTGGACCATGTACTTTATAGAACTGTTTTTTTCTCCTTGTATTTTAATAAAAGTGGAAGAAAAACAATACGTACTCTCTCTCTCCTTTTTAAAATTATTGTAGGAGATGTGTTTCTGAAGGCAAGATGAAAACAATAAATATCCACTTTAGATTGTGCAAGTTTTGCAGTAGTCTGATTTGGGATGATCCAAAAGTGGTATTATAGATTCATTTAATGTAAATGAAAAAAGAAAATATAAAAGCTGGCTGAAGCCCAATTCGTTCAGATTTAATAATCAAGATTGGAGCCATAGTGGGTAAATTGATGGAAGTATATGTGGGGGGACTTTAAATGTCTCTTTATCAAGGGCTAGAGGGAGAAGACAGCAGCAGAGGAGATGAGTGACCTCTCTAACAATAATATATATTTGGCTACTCAATCTTTCCTTAGTTTAGTATTATGAGTCTAGGAGGATCAGTCGCAACCACTATTGTTTCCCTCTATAATGCCTTTGGGTTTGATCCCTAAGGCAGCATGAATGACCTCAAGGCCTGTGAGATCGTAATGGCAGCAACTACCTGGACTGAAATTCTGTGTGATGCCAGAGCATAAAATGTTGTTGTTATTAAATAGGAAGTTCAGTATCAGATGCTTGGGCTTACCATGATACATACTGACACCAAGCCCATTACATTTTCAGTATCACTGATTTCACTGGGAGAGATTTAAGCACATGTTTAATACTCCAATTGCAACCAATAAAGCATAAAATGTTTTAAATTGGTTGAACCATGATATCCAGCACAAGTGACTTTTAAAAAACATGCAGTTTAATCTAATGGCTTATATGTAATACAGCTATGCTGCACTTTGAATATACTATTCCACATCCTTTTGCCTCTTGAAATGAAACAGGTACCAGATTTCTTAATTCAATTAGACGTACTTAACAGTGCAATCCTATACAAAAATAAATCCCACTGAACTTCCTTACCTTGCCTCATACACAGAAAATTAAAGGAAGCTTAATACTGAGTATCATCATTCATTATTACTGGAAAGGAGGAGTCATACAAATGAATAAAGAGCAAATAAGAGGATATAAGTGCTGCCAACATACATTAGAAGTTTATTAGCATTTTTTTTCCTGTCAACTAAATACTTTTGAGAAATCAGGTAGTGATCCTGTTAGCCACTGGCTCATTCAGTTAATTTAAGTATGGATCAAATTGATCTTAATATTTTATTCATTGATAAATTAATGAATAATGGAGTAATAGATAAGCCTCATATCTTGCTTTCTTAATAAAAAAAATTCTAATAGAAGGGGATGGTTAAAAATATTTTCTCTGGCTTCTTCAAAAGATTCATTTAGTTGCTGGTAGGATTAATAATTTTTCTGCTTGAATTGGAGAAAGAAATGATGTCCCTTCCCAGTTCTACTTGTACATTATATATTAAAATTGTATCCCATTGATTCCTGACAGACCTGGGTGTTTGTTCCATGTGGTTACAGAACCACATAGAACAAATATAATTTCCACTATACAAAATTCATAATGTATAAAAATAGCATCGGAATCATGGGTGAAATGCTCCCGGTTCGCTCTTACCTGTCGGTCATCGCAGAGCTGATGGAGCTGGTGGCGGTCGCAGCACGGGGCTTCCCCCGCCCGCTTCCCCCGCCCGCCTGGACACCGCCATTTGAGTTCTTTTGCCCTCTGTGCATGCGCAAAGTGTTCTGCATGCACAGAGGGCAAAAGAACTCAAATGGTGGTGTCCAGGCAGGCGGGGGAAGCGGGCGGGGGAAGCCCCGTGCCGCGACCGCCACCAGCTCCATCAGCTCTGCGACGACCGACAGGTAAGAGCGAACCGGGAGCATTTCACCCCTGAATTCCAAATATCAATATTGATGACAATAAATAAGAGTGTAATATAACAATAAAAAAGCAGAACAGCCACAATGAACAATCTTTCTTCAGCATCCAGACGAGTTCAGTTTTTACCACATGCTGGAAGGCCATTACTAAGGCTAGCCATGTGGAGGGAAGGATTGTTCCAGAAATAGGCAATACAATGGAAAAACATCACTTATGGTTTTAGTCCCCCTCATTTCACAGAACTGGAGCACTAATAGCAGCTTCTCCTGGGAGGATCTCCTTAGACAGCTTGACCCAGAATGGAGTTGGCCATAGAGATGATGTTCTCCAACACCCCAGAAGCAACAATAAATTTTATGTGATTCAACAGAGATTGTTGATATTCAATATGCCATTAGAATTTTGTGTGGTTGATTTTTTTTCCATTTCCATTTTTACAATTTAATGCTTCCATAGACCACTTTGAGGGAACCTGAAATTATAAGTTTGATATCAAAGTCAGTCAGATTTCACAGACATTTTATTTCTGCTATCATAAGAGATAGGAATTGAATTCTGTTATCATTCTGGTCCTCTCTTGGCATACCATAACAAAATGGGCTTGCAGAATAAAATAGCAGTATAGATAACTTAGTTTAATCATCCCTGGAGATAAGAAAAAGAATGGGTAGCCAACAAGTTTCAGTTCCCCAGACCATAAAAGAAATCTTATATCTTTTAATCAGAGTGGCTTAGGAAACTTTGATGGCATTAGTTATGTATGATAAATACTTTGTAGTAAAGCTTTGTTGGTAACAAGTTTCACTAATGCTTAAAACCTGTGTTTGGATGGAGGAAAGGAAAGAGTGTATAAGAAATAATGAAAGCAGATAGGTTACAGAGAGAAAATGAAGGATGAAAAACACTCTCTTGCAAGACTCTTCCATTTAGTTTGTAGAACTTGTCTGAAGTCTTGAAAGAACTCACCTCCTCTGACTGAGAGCCAAGCTGTTCCCTCAGAAACAGACATCAGTGGGCAAGGAAAAAAGCTGTCTACAGTAAGAAAAAGGACAGTTAAACCTTCCTCAGCTGAGGCTGGTTCCAGATTTGCCTGTGAAGAGGTGGTGGTGGGGGAACCAAAGGACATAAAATTCTTCTGCCAAGATGGCTTATGTTTTAAATTGGACTCTATAAATTGGTCTGATGGTTTGATTGAAACTTCAAGGAGCCTAGGTTTGTTTCAGAGATCTGTCTAAAACTCAGGTGTGAATGTATCAATCTATCACCCTACTCTGTTAGTTCATCCTACATTTGCCTTCAGTTGCTTGACTACACCACACATCTACAGAACAGATAACTGGCCCACTAATATTAGTTTGAGAAGTTGGATGGATAAATAGCTTGATTTTTTTTGCATTTTTTTTTATTTTTTCCTCCACCACTTATACAATTCAATACACATATACCTTAAAATGTTACAATAAAATACACAGTTTTACATTATAATCCATCATTCAAAAGTCAATATCTTATACAACGTTTACTTCATCAATCATCAGTCTGTTCTACTTTTTTTTCCATTGCACTTCCCTCTCTCTACCTCCATCGTCTCCTCCTATTTTCTTACTCCTTCACTCCTCCTCTACCTCACTCTACTCCTTCTCTTCCTCCCCTTCTACTTCCTCTTACACCCTCTTTGCCTTCCCCTGAGTACTCTTTTATATTAAGTCCTCTTATGTTTGACAGCCTGATGATAAAATCTCAAATTTAAACTCATCATGTCTCTTCTTAGAAAAAAAGTATTTATTATTATTATTATATCATTTCTTTATATGTAATACTTTATTCTAGGTATATGCTGCTAACTCCATCTTACTCCAAAGAAAAAAGAAAAAAAGAAAAAAAAGTCTAATTTTGTCATCTGGGATATTCACCAATTAATTTTTAAATTCTTCTTCCAAATTAACCACTATTGATTTAATTTCCAAGATAGTTATTAACATAAATAGCTTGATTGAATACCCTTCAACTCTACCTCATGAATACAGGATTCTACAGGATATCAAATTATGGCAGCATGGAAGAAGGCGTATCATAGCTGCTTCTTTTAGCACTAAGCTCTTATTTAAATGAAGACTTTCTAAAGTTTGAGGCATCGGGTTTATAAACTCCATCACAATTTAGTGTCTCATCAGTTTATCATGCACAGCATCCTATTCATAGTGTTCTCTTGAACATAGAGTGAACAAATGAAATCATATTTTTGGCTTTTTACTCTTGACTTAAATTTTACTGTCTCAAATACTATATTTTTTTAATATAGGGGGTTGATGTGCTATGGGTCCATGGGGTTGCAATGAGTCTGGCACAACAGCAGCATACTATATTTTGATTCACAAAAGTGAATCTTTTGAATCTTTTCAGTGCAATATAATATATTTTGAAAGTGCACCAATGTTATATTTATCTATTCATTCAAACAATCTGTATGGACACCAATCTTGCAAATCTGACTCAGGAAAGCTGCCATAAGGTTAAAAACCTTCAGTGCGAATGAATAATAGCCGTATGAAATTCATAACCGTAATGAACAATTTGTGCAGGTTATCTTCTCTTTGGTGTCTGATTGGATAAATCATATATCACTAAAGGTTAACTTTGTAATCCCAATGCTTCTGATAAATGCTCAAATCTGCACTTCCATTTAAGTCACTTTTTTTGGAGTTGTAAGAGGAAAAAGTCTTTGGAAATATAAGAGGCTGTACTCACTTCCCTTGTGATTAAGAGATTCCCTTTCTTTTCAAGACTGTGGGTGTAGAACAGCCCTCGCGCTGCTCCTATGTATTGTTAGCTGATTAGTTGAAGACTCCAGCAAACCTGCAGTTTCTATAAAACAATTTGCTTTTATTAATAAAAGCTTCTACAGCCTTCCTGACTCTATGACCCAAGGAAGCCACTCCTCTTTCATTCCCCTGCAAGTCATTAAAACACAAAGCAGTACTTGTGACCAATTCATTCTTTCCTCTCTTTTTTTGTTGATAAGCCAAATGTTACCAGGTAGCATTTCAGCATCTCTTTCAGTGTCTCCAACTTCCATTCTTTCTTCACATAACTGCCAAAGGATTGCAGAGTCCCCAACTCAAGTTTACACCCTGAGGAGCAGAATAAGAAACAATGGGGCAGGTGCTCACTTCCTCAAGTTCTCTGTTCACCTGCATTGAGCTAGTTCAAACACCAATATTTATTCACAATATGTATAAACTGTCCCAATCCCAGTGGTCTCTTGGCAGTATATAATAAATACATACAAAACATTTGCCAGTCCAATCCTTGAATACAGCTCATCTGTATGGAACCCAAACCACATATCGGACATAAATACATTAGAAAGTGTCCAGAGATACTTTACAAGAAGAGTCCTCCACTCCTCTACTCGCAACAGAATACCTTATGCAACCAGACTTGAAATCCTGGGCTTAGAAAGCTTAGAACTACGTCACCTTTGGCACGACCTAAGCATAGCTCATAAAATTATCTGCTACAATGTCTTTCCTGTCAATGACTACTTCAGCTTCAACCACAACAATACATGAGCACACAACAGATGCAAACTCAAAGTGAACCGCTCCAAACTTGACTGTAGAAAATACAACTTTAGCAACAGAGTGGTAAATGCCTGGAACTCACTACCTGACATTGTGGTTTCATCACCAAACCCCCAAAACTTTACCCTTAGACTGTCCACTGTTGACCTCACCCGATTCCTAAGAGGTCAGTAAAGGGCGTGCATAAGTGCACCAGCGTGCCTATCGTCCCTGTCCTAATGTTCCCGCTTATCAATACCCATCTTATGTATATAAACAATGTTATATCTATGTATATTACCAACACATACTTGATAAAAATAAATAAATAAAATAAAATAAATAAATAAAAAATAAACAAACCTTCACAAGACAAAACTCAAGATAGGTGTCCCACAGTTGGTTAACCAGGCCAAAGGCTCATTGGAATAGAATTACATTGAGTTATGTCCAAAACATCAGCAAGATAGTGGGCATGCAGTTCTGGGAGAGGATATTCTATAAATCTTACCATCTCAGCCATATCTAGGTACTACAATAGGAGAGGGGGTGGTTACAACAGGCCTTCTGTGAATGACTGATCTAGAAGTACATATTTGGCATTGATGAAGTATTCTCTGATATATCCTAATGCCATACTTTTTAGAGTTGTCTGGAAAATAGCCAGCATTTTTAACTGAGTCTAGAAGCCAATGCAATGACTTTAATAGATATATAATTTACTGGTAGGTTATTCCACCAGGATACTGGCTGCCATATTTATCCCAGCTGCAGCTTCCAGGCTGTCTCTGAAGGTAGCTTCACATAGAACAGATTCCAGAGGTTCAGTTGGTAAGATTAACTGACCAATAGCCTTGTTTTTAGTTTTTGAATGGATATGCAGTACTCAAGATAGAGTCCAGCAATGGGCTTTTTAAGTACAGTACTGTGTACTGTATATATTTTAATAGTGACAGCTATTTCTCATTTTTTTTAAAAAAATTAGAACTGTGCAATCTGGGCAAAGCAAATGTCAGATACCTAGATTTCTCTGAAAGATTTGTGGCTCACCCATTCAGTGCCCACTTCATAGCTTGGTGCTAAGTTGCTTAACTACTCATCCCAGAGAGTCCCTACCTCATTAAGGCTGCTGGGCTTTAAGATATCCATACTAGAGAAAATGAAAGACTCACTTGCCTTCTGGGCTGCAAAAGCAGCTGGCTGGCCCCTCAAGGGTAGAATTTTAAGTGTTTCAATCAATTTCACATTTTATCTTGCAGCAGAAGCAAATGGGCTGCTTCAGTGATTTAAATGCTTCTGTCTCTGGGACAACCTAATCCAATTGAACTCTAAGTTTTCCTTTGTTGGTGTGCTTTGTTCCAGGCCAGGTAAGTAGATAAGACAAACCATTACTAAAATCATTATGGGCTGGATCATTACCCAGAATACCATCTGCTGTTGTTTTATCAAGCCTCCTCTTATTAAGCTGTCATTAAATTGCCTCAGATGCTCACTTGTGGTTGATGAGATAAATCAGTCCACTTGACAGATATGTAGAAAGTCAGGTATCCCTTTTTAAATTGTCTCAGCTACAATCGGGTGTCACTCACAATCTATTAAATCAAAAATAAGCCTTTAATTAAATATAATCACCAGAAATGAGCTCTATTGAAATGGCCTTGTTACCTTTTGAAACAGATTGTCTTACCAATGGCTGGAGAAGATGGGAGGAAAAGGACAATGAGAAAGAGGCCATGACAGCTGGTGAGAGTTGATATGTCTCTGACCGATATAAATAATGAATGGCTATGTTGCCTGGACTCATCAGTGCTGTCAGGAAGGGAAAAGAATCTTCTCATCATAGTCATCAAGTTTTCTACTCTGCTCCCATTCTAAATTGGTAATCCTACTTGTGGGCATTGTATGAGAAGAGCTGTGTGAGTTTATGGTTCTCCCAAATTAGGCGAAGTCATGTAGTAGGATTAGTCTTCTCATCGTTCCTAGCACCCATCTCCTTCCACTTATGACTGTATGACTATAACTTGTTGCTTGTATCCTTATGATTTATATTAATATTGATTGTTTCCTGATTGCTTATTTGTACCCTATGACAATCATTAAGTGTTGTACCTCATGATTCTTGACAAATGTATCTTTTCTTTTATGTACACTGAGAGCATATGCACCAAAGACAAATTCCTTGTGTGTCCAATCTCACTTGGCCAATAAAGAATTCTATTCTATTCTATTCTATTCTATTCTATTCTATTCTATTCTATTCTATTCTATTCTATTCTATTACCTTTTCAAACTAACACATTTTATTAAAAGTCATAAATAAACTTTCATGAGCTACAGTTCACTTCATCAGACAATGTCCACTGTTTGCTAGTTGTTAGTCTGAAAAGGTGCTACCAGAGGTTTGTAGAGATCCTCCAGCAGAAAATCTGTCACCAGTAGACACTATCTCAATTATCTTTTTGGCACCAGGCAAAGATGTTTTTGTTCTCCTGGGCCTTTTTATTCTTTATCATTAACTTTCCTGTGCTGCAGTGGCAGCTTCCAGGTCTATTGAGGCGGCATGTGTCAAAATGGTCGTCAGCAGGCACCACGGTAGGTTCAAAGCCCTGCCTCATTGTACTTATGTCAACTTTATATGCATGTTTCAACTGCACTGCCACCATAACTGTCAATTCATGTTTTTTGACCTCTCCCTTGCAGATACTGGGTTACATCTTTTTAAAGTGTATCCTTCATTTACACTTATTTGGTCTAGACCCATGATGGCGAACCTATGGCACGAGTGCCACAAGTGACACGTGGAGCCATATCAGTGGGCACGCGAGCTCAGGTCCGGCGTGCATGTGCGCACCGGCCGGCTGATTTTCGGGCCTTCTGGGCCCACTAGGAGTCAGGAAACAGGCTGTTTCCAGCCTCCAGAGGGGGTGGGGAAGGCCGTTTTTGCCCTCCCCAGGCTCCTAGAAGCCTGGAGAGAGCAAAAAATGGGTGTGCCATTGCATGCTGGGAGTGGGGGGGTCATACGCGCATGCGCGGGGGTGCATGGAATTATGGGTGTGGGCACGCACACACGTGATCCCACGCATCCCCCTCCCTTTTTGGCACGCGAACCAAAAAAGGTTCGCCCTCACTGGTCTAGACTATGAAGTGAATCTGCCCTGAGAAACAATAGTTCCAAAAGGTAACCTAGAAATATTTAAAATAAAATAAATTGCATTTCCTATGCAATTCATAACTCTGAAAGGTGACTATAATAGGGGTTACCTGGCTCTTGGGGAAGCACATTCCAGAAAATCAGAGCATTAATAAAGAAACATTAATTTTGGCTCCCACCTCACATCATCATCAGCATATTGACTCACTCCAGATTGATGGCATCTCACAGAGAATTCATTCAATGTTAAATGGACAAAAGGAATAAACCTTGCAACTTATTCCTCAGCAGACATGTATAGGATTGCCCAGTGAGAATGCAATCCTGTAGAGAAGCAAAAGAGTCCCAGGGGTGCTTAAGAACTTCTACATTTATTGTATGTCTTTCTCAAAGTCAGTCTTGGTTGCCAGCTACAATATTTCCTCATTGTACAGGACAGTCTAGGCATAGAGATGCATAAACTCATAATCTCAGGGTTGAGCTACAGCGATCTAGTCTAGAAACAGAAGTTAATGGACAAATCATACATCTAGACTGCTGAAAGCAAATACATATAGACAGACCTTCACCAGGATGATCTGGAGAGAGAGAGAGAGAGAATCAAGTCCATATGTCTTGCTGGTGATTATCTTCTTTTTCCATTCACTTTACCTATCCTTATAGCCTTCTCTAGAGAGTTAGGTCTTTACATACTGCATGTATCTAAAGTATAATAATTTGAGCTTGGTTATATGAGCAGTATGTTGTTATTGTTATGGTTCTGTTTGAAGTTTGTTACTCACAATGAAAGCTCTACTCCTTTTCTATGTAGGCCATGACATAACAAGTATACAAAAGGGACAGAGCTTGAGGAATAATGTTATGACATTACTTTCATCATTTTGATGAACATGACAAATTCCTATTACTGCTGTGTAGTTCTGTTTGTTTGTTTGATTGCATTCTTCTTTGGGATTAGTTTTAATATACTACATATTTTAAAACTACATTATTAGTTTTAATAAATCAGGCAACATAAAGGGAATGAATGAAGAAAATTTATTATGATATAAACTTCAAAATAATATTGGATATAGTTGAAAAACAAGCCCTATGATCCCAGTTAACATGACCTAGGCCATCTCAAAAACACCAGAGTAGGCAAGACTGATTTAAGGTATAATTATATTTGTTACTCTTCATAGTTCCATAACCCCCTTTATTGCTTTCCCTGTAACACTTAATCATCTCAAAAGTCCCAGTGTCTACAATTCTTCCTTAATCAAATAACCATGAAATTGTAACTTAAATGTCATAATTTTAAGTGCTTGTTCTAAAGAAAATTCTATTATAGGCAGAATTTAAATATATTATTGTTACCATTTACAACATTGAAATAGCATACATTGATAAAACTATTTCTGTGTATAAAAATGAAAGTTTTCCTTCCTTCATTTTTATTACTCTGCTATTTTCTTTCTTTGAAGTCTCTTTCATAATTTCTGTACAATTTGTCTCAGTAATAGAAAAAGGAAATGTATATATATATAGATGGTATTATATTATAAATATACATATATATTGCTATTATAAATATACATATATATTGGATAGTGAAGTTTCTATTCAAACTTCACTATCCAAACTTCTCAAAAATTGGACACAGATGACTACAGTTCTACTCCCCTCCCCACCCCATGGCTTCTGGGGAGGATTTATTTGCCAAATTGTCTGGTGGTGATCACATTATTAAAATTGCTTAAAGAACATTAGAAAACATCACTCCAGAACACAACACCAAAGAAAGACCCCAGTGCTTAATTCCTTGAGAGTGACCCACTGTCAGCCCTGCCAGGTAAACCAATGTGGGAAACCCCCGCTCCTAGAAGAATGAAATATTTTGGGAAATATTAAAAAGGCAGAATATTATATTTCCCTAAAGGAGAAATGGAGAAACATGGTCTTAAAGACAGAAAGTAGCCCTCAAGTCTTTCGTAATAGCCCACAGCAGATGCCAGCACTTAAGAGATAAAGAGCTTATTGAAGGAGGAAGACAAGTATCTAGATAACTCTATTCATAAGCAAACCAAATACTGCAGGCAGAAATCCATTCAAGACAGGGTATTTCAAAACTCCTTGGCCGAATGGTAGGATTAAAAAGCAGCCAAGATCCAACACAGGACGAAATACAGCCACAATTGGAATTGTCCAATACCCTTTCAGAAAATAAGCCCCTTCATTGCACCACCCCCAGAACAGTTAAAACTTCAAAGTCACAGAAACCTATAAAGATCCACCCACTGATTCAACCATTTGTTCAGCTGACCCAGAACTGCACACTGTCTTTGTGGTTCTGTTCAATAAACCAACTTTCCAATCAGCCTCCATGTTGTTTCCAGCTTCTTTCTCCCAGCTTGGAACTGAGCCAGAGGGATTTTTCTTCCAACACCACCAAAAAAATAAGACTATAGGAACTAATTCTACTGTACTGTAATGCAACATAAACAGAATTTTGCAAATCTGAAGGCACACACTTCCCACAGCCACTTTTAATTGCTTGATTAAGCAGATGCTTCCTAAGTTTCTTTCTCTGAGCCACTCTGGAATCCTTCCCCCCAACCCATGTGGTTGGCCCCCAAGATCACTACAACATCACAACAGACCTCTTGAAAGAGAGAGTAGTTACATCACCAGGGCACTTCCGCTCCTGCTTTCAGTGCCTCCAGCAGAAAACACAAAGCTGTCATACAGCTCCCAGCAGTATCCTCAGCCAGGTGGTCTCACTGGCCTGGCAGGAGTACCCACTATGTCAAACACCACAGGAGTGGTCCAGACTCTACACACACAGCCTAAAATGGCAGATTATATAACTTGACAATGACGTTTTTATTTTATTTTATTTATTGTAGATATTTGCATTTGCTTAAGAGAGGGGAGGAGAGCTGATTGGACCATTGATAACCTTACTTTCACCATAGGGAGAAAGGCTTTGCCATCTCCAGTTGGAGAGTCTGAATGATAGTGTGGCATTTCTCAATTCCACTACTTCTGAATCCTTGAAGAATGGAGAATCACTGCCCGCAGGGAGAAGATCACTGGAATTAATGGCACCCTTCAGGAGAGCCGTCGTGAGTATGGACCCTTTATGGTCAGTTGTATGAGGGTGAGTCAAAAAGTAATGCCATTTTCTTCAGGACAGGTATAATTACCAACACAGGAACATGTAGCATACATCAAAATGAAGCTGGTCCTCTGTGGATCACATCCCTACTTCTCAACAGAATCACCATTTCTCTCAATAACAATATGCCACCTTCAAATAAGAGCATGTATCCCTGCCTCGTAAAATTTTGTTGACTGTTCTTTGAGTCACTTCTTCACTGCAGTTTTCACTTCCTCGTCACTGGAATAATGTTTGCCTCTCAAACCCTCTTTCAAACCCTCTATAATCTAAAGTATTGTCCTCAAACACATTTTGTAATCGTCTGTGAATGTTCACAGGGCTTTCCCCCTCAGCAACAAGAAATTCAATCATTGCTCTTTGTTTTTGACGCAACTCTAAGGGGGCAGCCATTTTGAATTTTCCTTGCGAGTCTACAAACCTGAAAAGTAAGAAACAAAATATTTCCGAACGTAAATGATATAATCATTTATAACTGGGGAAAATTTCAGGTATTTTTATCAAAAACTTCACCTGAAATAAAGAAAATGGATTTACTTTTTGACTCACCCTCGTGTGTGTGTGTATGTGTATGTGTATGTGTATGTGTATGTGTATGTGTATATATATATATATATATATATATATATATATATATATATATATATATATATATATATATATATATATATATATATATATATATATATATATATATATATCAGATTGAAAGAATGTTTATTTCAGCATGACTAAGGAACATGTGCCATACAAGAATATGCGATCTGTTAATTGACATGTTACAGCATGTTGTAGACAAAAAACATGATCTCTGGGATGATTCGAGCTCATAGTTTCAAACTTAAGACTTTTGTCTTTCCTGTTTATTACAACATAAACATATTAACAGTTCTCCAAATAACATGGACAACAAAAAGGAGAGCAAGCCCAAGGGGTTTCTTATTTTCTTTCTTTCTTTTCTTTTTTCTTTTGGCTCCTTAAAATGCAAAACTCTCACAAAGCAAAAACAAACAGACAAACTTAGAGCTGCCAATGAGTAGTAGCATCAGAAAGTTATTTGCAGATGTCTGGAAGCAAGTTTTTCTTACTGGCCATTTAAATATGGGAACAAACAAGTGACAGCTTATATCTTTGAAAGCTTTCACATGTCTTCAAAGCAAGAGGAAAACGGGACAATTAGGAAGAAATTGTAGTGATTGACAGGGCCCTTAATTACAATGAAGAGTTTTGTGGGGATTCTCCAATCTATGGGGATAGATGCTGAGCTTTATATTACATTTTGATACATTCAGATTGTTGGGGTTTGCAAATTGTCTCAACTGGGTGGTAACCTGGAATCAAAGAAAGAAAGGATTTAGAACTTAGACCTAGACTTTATTGTCACTTTAAATGTACACTAATCGGCATACAATAAAATGAAATTTTATTGCATACAGCTCTCAAAATAAATAAATAAATAAATAACAACACAGACTGGTTTAGATGTACGTTGAGAGAAAAACGAATCTTGTGAGTTTACCAGACAGATGGCATAGGAAACAAAGCTGTTACAGAATCAGGTAGTCCTGCTAGAAATACTTCAACACTTCCTCCCAGAGGGGAGCAACAGAAGCAGACCGCAAAGTGGGTGTGTGGGGTCTCTAACAATGCTTTGAGCTCTAAGCACATAGTGCTTATAAGCAGTATCCTGAATAATGGGAAGCGAGCTTCCTATAATCTCAGCTGTCCTTACCACTCTCTATATGGACCTTCTATCTGAGGCACTGCTTGCTACCACCAAACCAAACAGAGATGCAGTTTGTTAAAATGATCTCAATCGTGCCTCTGTAAAAAGTGGCCAAGGACAGAAGGAGAAAAATGTCCTCTCTTCATCCGATGCAGGAAATGCAAATGCTGGTTTGCACGCTTCACTAAGGATGACGTGTCGAGAGACCAGTTCAGATTGTTAGTTATCTGTACCTTCGATATTCCTGTGTTATGTTATATCTAATTGGATAAGAAATATTCTTATTAGATTTCTTATCTAATTTTCATTCTTCTAATGAGTCCTTATTCTATTTTCCCTAGCTTTTTGTTCAAGTCTTCCTTTTCCAGTTCTATCCATTAACATATTGTCCCTGATGAATCTACTTTCTACTCCTTCATTTCCCCAGAATGCTTTCTAAACAACCTACCCCCTCAAGCTTTATTGATTTCTCCCCCTTCAATTGCTAAAACTGCTTGTGAAGAGCTATTCAGAGCCTAGGTAGCCATGGGTTGCTCCCAGTTCGGCCTGGTTCTAAGAACTGGTAATGCCAGCAGCGGGAGGCTCCACCCACCTGCCCAGGATGCTTCTGCGCATGTGCGCTAACCGGTAGCAAAGGGTTTTAGAACCCACTACTGGGCCTAGGGCAGTAGTGGATTTCACTTATCTTCACTACTAGTTTGGAACTGTGAACGCGTGTGTGCACATGTTTACTTCGCTCACGCGCAATGCTTCTGCGCATGTGCAGGTGGGCGTATCTTCCTGCCACCATCGCTACCGGTTCGCCTGAACCGGAGTGAACTGGAAGCAACCCACCACTGGCCTAGGGTCATTTTTGTAAATTAAGATGATGCTAGGCCAGAGTTTTGCTTTTGTAGCATGCCATAACCCTAACCCTAAGCCTTTTTTTAAAAAAGTAGAACTAAAATTTTGTCTGGAACAAGCAAACTGACAGGTACAAGGAGAGAAGAAGTAGACTATTTAAGGGAAGTACATCACTGTATATTCCCTCCATGTGGTACAATAGGTGAACAAAAGTTGTTAAAACAGATACTGCTGCATTGAAAAAGCAACAGGGCGAGCTGGGGACCCTGGTTAAGGCAGATGGTGTGCAGAGATTCCCATGAGCATCAAAGGCAGGAACATCTTAGTTCTGCGACTATATGGTTATACAGTGTTTGCTTCAAAATATTGTTTCCCTATGTAAACAAGGGCATTTTCACTGTAAGGAGACTTGGTGCAGGGGGAACGTCAGCAGTGATTCTGCCTGTATCTAGGATCACAATGTTGTTTGCTATTTCTACAAGCATGTTTGGTAGTGATCTAAATGCTAATAGACCTGAGCAATCTTCACTCCAGGTCTAAATACAAACCACAAATACCCTTGTGTAGCCTGAAGAGTCCTCTCTTCTTAGAGCCACTGAAATTTGTTATAAGGGTCATGGCATTCCTTTTAGGCCTGATACAGGTGGGTAGGCAAGCTTATGTGTATGTATGTGTTACATATGTACTGTATTTGTATATGCTTTTTTGGAGTGGAGTGCCCTTTACACTATTCAGTAACCTTCATCTGAAAAAGGTTACTCACCTTTGTCATAGTTTCAGACAGGGGTGAAATCCTCCCGGTTTGCCCGGGCCAGTCCTTCGGCGTATAGCCGATGGAACTGGTGGCAGTCGCGGCGCGGAGCTTCTCCCGCCCGCTTTCCCAGCCCGGCTGAACGCCGCCATTCGGGTTATTTTTCCCTCTGTGCATGCGCGCGCATGCACAGAGGGAAAAATAACCCGAATGATTGTGTTCAGCCGGGCCGGGGAAGCGGTGATTGTGTTCAGCCGGGCCGGGAAAGCGGGCGGGAGAAGCTCCGCGCCGCGACCGCCGCCAGTTCCATCGGCTATTCGCCGAAGGACTGGCCCGGGCGAACCGGGAGGATTTCACCCCTGGTTTCAGATCAATATTTCTGAAAGTGAAAAGCAGGTATAGCACCCAGAAAATTATACTGCATCTTTTTTTTTCTTAAGATTTTGATCAGGCATTTCTATAAGCAGAGTATTCCATTTGTCTTTCCTTTCTGTTCTTCTTTTCCAATGGACATGCTATGATAGAGTGCCTGGTATGGATTATTTATCATACATCCCTAAATATTTCATTAGACTCAATTACATCGCAGCGTTGTGGCTGTGTATGATGATCCTGCTCCCTGCATCATCTTTAGGTGCACAGACCATTTAATTCTCTTGTTTGGGATGCTTGCTCTAACCTCTCTCTTTTGAAGTGCAGAGAAGAGCAACTAAGATGATTAAAGGCCTGGAGAATAAAACATATGAAGAATGGTTGCAGGAACTGGGTATAGCTAGTCTAGAAAAAAGAAGGACTAGGGGTGACATGATAGCAGTATGCCAGTATGTGAGAGGCTACCACAAAGAAGAATGGGTCAACTTATTTTCCAAAGCACTAGAAGGCAAGACAAGAAACAATGGATGGAAAGTAATCAAGGAGAGGAGCAACCTCAAATTAAGGAGAAACTTCCTAAGAGTGAGGACAATTAACCAGTGGAGAAGTTGTGGGTGCTTCATCACTGGAGTTTTTTTAAAAAAGAGACTGGAGACCCACTTGTCTCAAATTGTACAGGGTGTCCTGCTTAAGCAGAGGGTTGGATTTGAAGATCTCCAAGGTCCCTTTCTGTTCTATTCTGATTGATTGATTGATTGATTGATTGATTGATTGATTGATTGTTAAGTGTTCTCCTTTTGATTATAAATCTGATGACCTAAAGTATCTGGTTTTCTTATTACAGGAATGATGGAGGATTTTTTTTTCTTTCTAAAACAAACAAATAACTGCTACATAGTAGTGATGCAAGTGGAAAAGACACAAACACACCCAGCTTTCCAATTCTTCTTTCAGTGTCACTGAGCTAATAAGAAGTCATACATTAATGTCACTGAGCAATTAAGAAACCATACAGTAAGAAGCTAGGCAAATGCACCAGGAAAAAAGAATGATATAGAGAAAATAAAATCTTCCTGTTTCTCGGTGCCACAAGGAGTGAACCAATGAGTCCCTAGGGCAGTGGTTCCCAACCTGGGGGTTGGGACCCCTTTGGGGGTCGAATGACCATTTCCCAGGGGTCGCCCTGGCATCCTCAGCTCCCCCCCCACTGCCACAAGCCTGGCCATATCGGCTCAACTTGCCCGAGCCCTCCGATTGGTCGGGAGAGGTGCCATTCGGTGAGAGGTGTTTGTGATGCCTGGCGGCCGAGCTAAGGGGCGGGGCGTCGCAAGATTGCGTGCTGGAGAGTACAAGGCGGTGCTTAAGACATCTGTGGCCACCCCTGTCTCCTGCTCACAGCGGCAGTTTCTTCCCGCTGGTGTAGAAGGGAAAGGGAGTCACGGGAGGGAACGGCCAGCCAACGACCACTTAAGTTTCACAGCGCACGACGGCAGGAAGGAGGACAGCTGGGTCGGATCCAGTGGAAGATGATATTCCTTGTGCTCTTGCAAAGACTGGCCCGAGAATTTCTGATCTGGCATAATTACATATTGTTTTTGTGATTAATCGCTATGCTTTAATTATGTTCAATTTGTAACAATGAAAATACATCCTGCATATTATTTACATTACGATTCATAACAGTAGCAAAATTACAGTTATGAAGTAGCAACAAAAATAATTTTATGGTTGGGGGTCACGACAACATGAGGAACTATATTGAGGGGTCGCGGCATTAGAAAGGTTGGGAACCACTGCCCTAGGGAGTAGGGCAGCATATAAGAACAGCAAAATAAATACAAACAGACATGGACAGGTTAAGATATGCTTATTGCAGGAAACAAATGAGTGGATCTATGCAGTGTGCAAAACCTTATTTTAGAATGTGAGAATCCCACTGCTACCTTCACCCCAAGGGACAAATAAAATATATCTTAAAAAGAAATTGATAAATTATATAATATTTTAAAAAATTGAAGAGCTATCTAGGGAGGGAATAACTCATTTTTATTCACCACCAAAGTCTACAGTCCAGCCACACCACACCAGACTTTCTCATTCTTGAGCATTACTACTTAAAGTAATTTTCATTCTCATTTTCATTTGATTTCAGCAGTGGAACTGTTCCTGAGAGGCCTTCATTCACAAAAATATACACCAGTCCAATTCTTTCTGTTTCATAAATAATTGGCTGTCTTTCTGTTGTCGACGTATTTTATGGGATACTATTTCTATGCAAGTTTTTGGTAAATATTTTGCTCTCTCCTTGTTCCTTCATACATTGTTTTTAATTAACCTTTTGGGCAGTGGCTCCAGAATCTTCTGGGACCGTTTTTGACTGTGAACTCAACAGAGCATTTCCTGTAACAACAACATAGATTGGTGATCTTATTAATGGCCAATTGTATCATCCTGGGAATAAAATGAATAATGTGACCTTGTGTTTTACATAAATGTTTCTGACATTCAGAAAATGGAATGTGTTCATCACAGGTAACCATAGTAATTTGACCATTGGTTATTTCTTGTGTATGACAATTCCTGAATTCTGGTAATAATCAAAACAGTGGTCTTTGTGATAGAAAAGCTTGATTATTCATTGAAGACACACCCATAGGGGAACATTCAGTGTCCTTACAACACTGCCCTGGATTTTTTCCCCAATCAAATGTGATGGGATTAACACTTGTTTCATAGAAGGTTGCATCATATTTTTAAAAGAATAAACATTTTAAAAATACAGCTGTTAAACATTTGTTCAAGTCTGAAAAATTTCCCATTCCTTTTTATTCATTTATTTATGTTTACCTTTCTGCTACTCTAATTTCAGTCAAAAAAAGGTCCACAATGCCTTCTGGAGCAATCAAAAGACAAGATTGTATAATGTAATCATGGAAAAAAGCAAACTGGCCTCCCATATAAGAGGCATTTAATTTTAAAACTGCAAAGTTATTACAGAGCATAATGCATATCTGAGATAGAAACAGGGCAGGTTTCCTTCCTACATTTCCTGATTTAAATAACAGCAACAGACATTGTGAAGTGAATATTTGACTGCTGTGCATGAGGTGTCTTTAAAGGCTGAACCTACCACCAGGCAGTTATTACGTTAATGAATTGATCAATTAATCTGGGAATATATTCTTTTTAAACTTTTCTTTCTTAGTTTTCCATTTTAAAGATGTAGCTTCCATCTTAGAGGCTGAAGAAACTAAACTCAGGTGGATCAAAAACTTCACATAACAAACCCCTTTTACTTTCCAAGGTAAAAATTAAGGTTAGTTAGGACTAGGGCTATGATTAGGGTTAGGGTCAGGGGTGGGTTCTGAATTTATTTACTACCACTCTGTGGGTGTGGCTTATTTTGTGGGTGTGGCTTGCCAGCCATGTGACTGGGTGGGCGTGGCTTCTCGGACTGCTGAAGGGAGGAGAACTGAGATAGGTCCTGCTGCCCATTCCCCCTCCCCTCAACAGCTCGAGAAGCCTCAAACGTGCGAAAATGCCTAGGATCATCACCGCGCGTTCGTGGCTTCTCGGACTGCTGAAGGGAGGGGAATGGAGATAGCTCTTGCCGCCCGTTCTTTTAGCATCTCACGTGCTCCCTCAGCCATCCTCCCCTGCTTGGACTCACTGTGGGGTAGGAAGGCAGCGCATGCGCAGTGCCGGAAGCTCGGCTTCTGGGCATGCGCAGAATAATTTTTTTAAAAAAATTTAAAAACTTTTTTTAAAAAAAATGGCAGCGTGCAGGCACCGGTACTGAGACGTCACCAGCGGGCCGCTACCGGTGCTATAGAGTGGACCGCACCTGTAGGAACCCACCACTGGTTAGGGTTAAGGTTAGTTTGTCTTCCCTGAGCAATAAGTCCTTTTTAGAAAGGGGACTTATTTTGTGTTTTCTAGAGATCAAATTCTGTCCTTGCAATCTGTGAATAAGTTGCTTATCTGGCTCAGATGTGAAATAGGTTGCTAATGAAATTTCTTTCTTTCTTTCTTTTTTCATTGATCATCTTGAGTGAATAGGCTTTTTGGTTTTATTTGCTGGATTTATGTTCAAGGTTCTGGTAAGACCTCTGCAACCCTTTCTTTAATACATTAACACTAAACCATACATTCAGCTCTGCCCTCTGCCCCACCACTCTGTTGGTGCCATCTACCTTGGACTTGCCATTATGTTCTTAAATGTCTTTGTAAATACAAAAAATAAATTACTTGTGTGGACACACTTCATATCCATACATTCAAAAACGTCTTTTGTAATCTGATAGCTGGAAAACATCTATTTAGAAACTAAGCACTTATATGTTATATGTACTGCATTTCTTACTCTAAATTCAATAGCATCACACTAAACTTTGTATTATTTTTGTATAAAAGCAACTGTTTCCATAGGAACACAAGCTTTTCCCCCTCTGGCAAGAATGAGATCATATTACACAAGGGGGATGCATAAAGGTCACACAATCCATTAAAAATATTAAGGAAAACTTGATAATGCTTCAGCCTGCAATTGCCTGGTTACAGTTAGTGGGGTGAGGCACCCCAAAATGAGGTCTGCACAAATGCAGAAACTATTATTTAATCTATTTAATCTAGAATTGAAAATCCTGTCTCTGGGTTGCCTTACCCAACCTGATAACTTCCAGGTATGCTGGATTTCACCTACACTGGACCCCAGAACTGGTGGCTAGGGATTTAAAAAGTAAAAGTCCCTCAAGTCAAGCCTCTCTCTCTCTCTCTCTCTCTCTCTCTCTCTCTCTCTCTCTCTCTCTCTCTCTCTCTCTCTCTCTCTCTCTCTCTCTCTCTCTCTCTCTCTCTCTCTCTCTCCATACATAAAGGCGCATACACATAGACACTCAGAAGAGAGGGGGGGAGTGCATATAAAAGCAGTAATATTTGTTGGTGGTGATGTTGTTGGAATGGTAAAAGAGCAAACAGCTTCTGTTGATGTTATCTGGAACTAGGATGTGGCCTGAAAGGTGTATTAATTGTAGAAAAAATAACCCAAATATTTCAAAACATCATCAGACACCAATGTTTTTTCAGCACAAAAAACTAAGGCCAACAGAGATGCCATGCTGGAACATCTCATCATATAATACTCAATTCCTTTTATATTGCCTGAACTTATACTCATACCCACCAAGTGCAAGGCCAGAATGGGAATATATTTCCCATGAAAATATTAATGGAACTCACATATATATACAACCAACTATCCATGACAGAAATCAGCAACAATATATACGTGTGTTCAATGTAAAGGGGTGGGAGTGGGTGGGTCCTCAGGTTCAAATTCACAGGAATTTGAAAGGTCCATGAATGGACCTTTGCCAAGTTCCCATCCCTCAGTTTAATCTGCCTCATAAGATTGTCATAAAACTGAACTGCAATAAACTCATGTAGGGTTTTCCTGAGCTTCTTGGAGGAAAGGTAAGGCCAGACAGTAGTAAGGAGTAGTAAGGAAAAATTCACTGGGATCACAACAGGCAGCCTTGCATGGGTCTAGGACAACTTGGTGTGGCCAGCTCACATGGTCAGCTCACCATTGCCAGCTCACCACCACCAAGTCACCTCTGCCAACTTACAGGGTGGGAAAAGGAGCTGTCAGAATGGTCTAACATCTGGCAACTTCAAATCCCAACCAACAAATGCTCTGTCCTACACATTGGCAAAAAAATCAGAACATTAAATACAAGCTGAAAAGTCAAGACCTTACAGACGACCCTCACTCTGTCAAAGACCTTGGAATACTCATATCAAATGACCTAAGTGCCAAAGCCCACTGCAATAACATCGCCAAAAAGGCTTCAAGAGTTGTTAACCTAATCTTACGTAGCTTCTTCTCCGGTAATATCACACTACTAACCAGAGCATACAAAACATTCGCCAGACCAATCCTCGAATACAGCTCATCTGTTTGGAACCCACACCGCATATCGGACATAAATACATTAGAAAGTGTCCAGAGATACTTTACAAGAAGAGTCCTCCACTCCACTACTCGCAACAGAATACCTTACGCAACCAGACTTGAAATCCTGGGCTTAGAAAGCTTAGAACTACGTCGCCTTTGGCACGACCTAAGCATAACTCATAAAATTATCTGCTACAACGTCCTTCCTGTCAATGACTACTTCAGCTTCAACCACAACAATACACGAGCACATAACAGATACAAACTCAAAGTGAACCGCTCCAAACTTGACTGTAGAAAATATGACTTTAGCAACAGAGTGGTAAATGCCTGTAACTCACTACCTGACTCTGTGGTTTTGTCACCAAACCCCCAAAACTTTACCCTTAGACTGTCCACTGTTGACCTCACCCGATTCCTAAGAGGTCAGTAAGGGGCGTGCATAAGTGCACCAGCGTGCCTACCGTCCTTGTCCTAATGTTCCCGCTTATCAGTACCCATCTTATGTATATAAACAATGTTTTATCTATGTATATTACCAACATGTACTTGACAAAATAAAATAAATAAATAAAAATAATAAATAAAATAAATAAAAGGAACTGCATGAATAGCAAAGGAACATTTCAATGTCTACCTTTGAATACATGTACATTGTGGTTAATAGCAGATGCAGCAGAATGCTGTTGGGGTGTGTGTGTTCCAGAACAATGGTGACTTTTACTATTGCTAATATTAATGCCAGATGAGCTAACAATGATATTAGCCCACTTCTGGGCAGGCATAGACTAGATGTTTCTAAAATCAATGCATTTTAGAATGTATTCTATGCATGGCTAAACCAGTTACTACATTGTACCGTTTGCCAGACTTCTTAAATGATTTGCTTTTCATTGGCTGAAAGCAAATTTTGCTCACTATTTACTTATTTATTTATTTTAGCTATTCCAGATCATAAAATTATTTGTGGGAATTGAAAGTAGTATTCATAGAGTTGCCAAATGGTTTCCAGAGCAACTATTGACCAAATTCTTACATGTTCAAACTCGGCAAGTTTGCCTGCTGAAAGATATCTCCAGGTCAGTGGGACAACAATTCTTCAGAAATCTCAAGGAAAAATAGAAGTTTGTAATGACCCTTTGACTCTGGACACACAGAAACAACAGAGCACATGCTTCTCTAATGCCTGTACTGCAAAGACATTCACATTAGCCTCATTTTATCATTGCTGTAAAAATACCCAGGGGAGCAGCACTCAAAATCCATGGGATGATGACCTCTGCCATAAACTAGACTTAATGACACCTAATTTGCCATATTAGAGTGCTCTGTAATTTGATATAGTTTCCCATATATTAACCTTTTATGCTTCCTTGTACCTATCTAATGTTCCCATCCTTTCTTTTAGATTGTTATAGACTTTTAGGTATATTTTCTATTTTATTATCTTGTAACTTCAGATAAATAGATGATAGATAGATAGATAGATAGATAGATAGATAGATAGATAGATAGATAGATAGATAGATAGATAGATAGATACATGATAGACAGACAGACAGATAGTCAGATGACAGATAGACAGACATAGATGATAGATGATGATGATGATGAGAGAGAGAGAGAGAGAGAGACTGATATAATTTATATGCTTTTTAATTGACTGTACTCCATTTTCATTATGTCAATCTAGGACCATAATATACGTTTGATATGATTCTTAAGGTCAATCTGATTATCAAAAATGAAAAGTTTCAGGCAAGAAGCAGAGCTTCTTTCATTGCAGCTGAATCTACCCTAATATCTGTAGCCTCTTACCAAGAGAATTTCAGCTGCTAGTTTCAAACATTGAACTACTCTCAAATCTGCTTAATTAATTCTGCTCTACTGCTAAGTGAGATTGGGAAAGTCTCTACCCCCTTGAGTTTGGCTGGCTCAGGTATTTCCCTTTTTCTCCTCCTCCCCCCTACTGCCATCATAATCCTCTATTAATTTTCTAATCGGCTGCAATTCATAGCTAAATGAGCTAAGTCTTCTTCTCCTCCTGAGGCTTACTAATTATGGAGCAAAGTGTCCATTGTTATGATTAAAAACCCTGGAGGTGAGTGTATTTATGTGATCCCTGCACATTGCAACGCACCTTCCTCTGCTGGAAGCCATCTTCAGCTAAAATGTCTGAATAATACCAGTAAGAAAAGAGACAGATTTTTTCCCTGCACTGGACTTGTTTGACATTCAATCAGAGAGACGTGTATTCAGGATAACAGTTGGGATCAGATTTTGTTGGCTCAAAGACACATTTTTATTCCATACGATCAGGGATGTTTTAAGATTCTGAGAAGCCTGAGCAGAATTTTTGTTCAAGCCTCCCTTCATTTCTATGTCAATGTCATTTTTTATCTTCCATGATTTTATCCACTGAATTATTCTGTAAAAGGGCATGTGCAGGGGAAACCCAAATATTGACGTAAGCTTTAGGATCACACAGTTTAAAAAAAAGTAACCCATCCTTTAATCATCTGAAATACAAAGCTTGGGTGCCCGGTCTAACTTCCTATTGCTTGCATTGCATTTATTATTCATTTATATAAAAGATCTCTATGGCTACCCATCTCACAGCACACATATCTGGGTTGTTAACAACAGTGACACAAACGCAAACAGTACAAACAATACAAAAAGAAAGTCAAGAAAAACTAGGCACCCAACCCATAACTATACCTATTCATTGTTTCAGTGCCTTAACTTCAACTTTACTGTCCCAGTGCCTGCATGCTTGAGTGCAGTTTTGAGGAATTTCCAAAGTATTGTGAAATGCTTGGATTTTATATATTTGGATCTTATATCTTAAACCCTCTAAAATGTGATAACATTCTAATTGCATAATTTTTCATCTATGATATTCTTTCATGTTGTTTTATTCTGGACTGAAAATCACTCTCACCAATGTTTTCCACTATTTGTTGGATAGATTTATCTTGGAATAAATGACATCTTCAGATTATATAACTAAAATAGCACCATGAAAGTTCTTCTGTTTAAAATATTTATCTCCTTCATCCAGCCCTCTGAAGGTATCTCTTACTACATAGGGTTGTTAGCATATTCTTTCAAGTAGTTCTCTCATTCATTTGTCATCTTTACAATTACTTGATGAAAGATTGAATTACTGAATGTTACAATTACACAGTTGGATTTGGTTATGGAAAACCTGGAAATAATGTTAATTGGAAGAGCCAAATTAAGTCCTATTATGTTGTGGGGAAAATAGGAGGAGGAAAGAATATTAGAGATGCTTGCTACCTTGAGTTATTTATAAAAATAATAATAAAGATGAGATATAAATCAATAAATAAAAACCCTACTTTAGCATGATACCCCTGATGGCAGTCACTGTCTGCGTAATATTTGAGAAAAAAATTCTTTCTCTTTCTCATCCCTTCTACCATCCATTAGCTGATAAAACATAATTCCTATTCCTTTTTTATGAGGAAAACATCCATTTTGCTTATTACTGATGTCAGTTTTCAATCTGTACAACTCATCTTGATTTCAGTGGCATTATTCCTGACATCTTTTTAAGGACAATGAGTGTTGGTGCTGTGTAGTGAATAAGAAAAAATGAGCCAAAGGACTGTGTTGCCTTTCATTCATTCATTCTTCCTTCCTTCAGCTATTACCATATCAAGTAAAGCTTTGATCTTATCTTTATAGTGGGGAAGTAAAGTTAATTTTGTTTTAAAGGTACTTGCAGTAATTAGCAATATCATTATTTATCATAGGTACAAGCAGAAAGGTTGCCTCTACAGAATGAATCTCCTTGACCCTGCACTCTTGAACCATTCTGCATGTTTGAGATGGAGATAGGAAAGAATGCATAGAAGTCTTCCAGGGGAGATCATTCAAATTGAATTCAGCCCTGTCAAAGCAGAGTCTACTACTGTAAAGACCAAGGAACCTGCAAGTAGTTCTTTGGAACCTGTCTGGATAAGGAGAGGACAGGAGATCATCCACATTGGATCCAGAGGACTCCTTAGGAGACTGCATGACAGCGGCATTCAGTGGGCTTGAACAATGGGAGCACTGGGACTAGCCATTTTATTCATAACCAAGGTAGAGGCTTTTAAAGGACACTAAGTTCACCAACTTTCACTTTCTAACCACTTTTAGCAATTGCTCATTAACTATCAACATATAGTGATTATAACATTGAACTATAACATTTTTAAGGATGATTTGTAGCAATACTGGGATGGTGGTGGCGCATGCACCTGGCTCACTTTGATTTCTCAGTGGCCTTTAATAGCATTGAATATGATAACCTTCCTGATCAACATTGAAGGCTGGGGGTGAGGACAGAGTGATAATCTGTAATATCAATGGCCAGAAGGGCTTTCAAACAAATCTAACTACTGAGTGAGTTAAATCCATTCTTAGTTCAGGGGGCATTGCTCATAGTCACACCTGCCATGGTTATCTCCCAGTTGGATTATTGCAATGCACTATTCATGGAACTGCCTTTGAGGACCACCCAGAAGGTGAAGTGGTTCAGAATACAACAGTCCAGGTAATTTTGGGTGCATCATGTCATGTCCATATATTACTACTGATGTGCAAGCTCCTAAGTGCAATTCAAGGACTAGTTACCACCTAAAAAGCCTTTCACAGCATAGGGCTGGGCTTCTTGAAGGAAGGGCTTTCTTTAATTCATTCTGCTTTTTACACAAGATCCAGCATGGTTAGCTCTCTATAAAATAGTGTTATCTGGTGGGACTTTGGAGGTGTGTCTTCTCTTATTATGGTGTCTGCCCTTTGGAACAGTAAACGCCTCCAAATTCAGAAGGTCTTGATTGTTGTGTGGTCTTCTGTAAAACCTTGCTTTTCCCCCAGGCATTTGGCTAGGGTGGTGGGTGAACTTGTTTGTAGCAGTTTGAAATGTAATGGTTTTCAGCTACTTATGTTACTTTTTATTTTGTTTGCTTTGTTTCTGGCTGTAATAATATATTAACAGCCAGAATTGCAAGTTACAATTTTTCAAATTGGGTGCCCATATAAATTGATTGATTGATTGATTGATTGATTGATTGATTGATTGATTGATTGATTGATTGATTGATTGATTGATTGATTAAACAAACAAACAAACAAACAAACAAACAAATAAATAAATAAATATCTAGAGTGCTGTGTTAAGAACTCTATGGAAGAAGCTGCCTATGCAGAGAGATCTAACAGAAGTCAGAGAAGCAGCATTATGCCAGTGTGTTCTAAGAAACTCTTTTGAGCTACAGGGTATCAAAGAAGAAAGAGTTTCTTTATTTCCCTGATCCTTTTTAATACAGTAGATAAAATACTGTGAAATCTTCAGTCTTTAACTCCAGGGACAGGAGGCTGGGTGCATTGCCTTCACCTTGCATCATCGCTAGGATGCTTTCATGTAGTCCACATTTTCACCCTTCAAAGCCTCAAAAATCAATTCATAACATCCCACTATCACAATTCTAAAATCCTGCCATGTTCTGAGCATCACCATAGATCCAGAGAGGAAAAATCCAGGAACCAGGCAGATGTTGACCCCATTATCTTAAGGAAATGTGTGTGGAGAAGGAGGAGGAGAAGGAGGAGAAGGAGAAGGAGGAGAAGGAGAAGGAGAAGGAGAAGGAGAAGGAGAAGGAGAAGGAGAAGGAGAAGGAGGAGGAGGAGAAGGAGATAGAGGAGAAGGAGAAGGAGAAGGAGAAGGAGAAGGAGAAGGAGAAGGAGGAGGAGGAGGAGGAGATGGAGATGGAGATGGAGACGGAGATGGAGATGGAGATGGAGGAGGAGAAGGAGAAGGAGAAGGAGAAGGAGAAGGAGAAGGAGAAGAAGGGGGGAGGAGGGGGAGAAGGAGAAGGATGACCATATTTGGAGGCTTAAAGCTCTTCCCACTCTCAATTAAAAGACTGCTGAAAGAAAACCATGGTGCCACAAAGCCAAGAAGCCAGAAGGGATGAGATGAGAGTGCTTGCCAATTGGAAATGGCTGGCTTCTGGCTTGAAAGCTCCAGCTCTTCAGCTGCATTCATAGCAATTCCTCCTGCACTGCAGCTGAACCAGAAATTGTCCTGTTGTATAAAAGCAATAACAGTTTGTCACCAGGCAAAGAAAATAAAGGAGTGTCCCTAAATCAGCATAAGGCCAGTGGCATAGAATTATGGGATCCTTACCTCAACACACACTCACATTTCTAGTTGTGTGCAGTTGTTTGTGCATATGATGTCATTTTTCAGGGTTCTCAAAGTTGCTATAATAATAGATTAATGTATTGTTTTCTTCTCAGTAAGAAGGAAAAGGAACTGGGTGCAATTTTCACTTGTGAGTTAGTCACTGGTATGTTTTTTGAGCCTCTGACTTTGGAAGTCAGTGCTAAGCAAGTGCAATGGGCTTGTGCAATAGAAGAGCCTGGATGTACCTGGACTCTGTTCTCTATAAGACATCTACTTGAAAAAGGTAACGCTATGGAAATGGGTATGCTATGCAATCAAATCAGTTCTATGCAAAAGACATACCAGTCATTTTACCCTCAAGATAACAAACATTTTTATTCATGAAAAGCTTCAACTTATTCTCAGTTGATGAGTAAGTCCAAAATATGTTTGCAAGCATCCAGTTTTTCTTTTCCCTTTGTAATTGGGTATTAGTGCTTTGTATTTAAGGGCTTTGACTGATTAATCATTGTGTCATTGGTATCAAGCTGGTATTAAAATGCATTGTGTAGTCAAAGAATAAAGGACAAACAATTCAGGAACTTTGATATATAAGAGTCAGATCCATTACAGTATATATCAGTCTGACCAGTATTTCTTCACCTATTATATTCTTTTAATTCTTCGATATAAGCTATATTAAGACATATAAGGCTCCTGGGCACTCTCCCATCCAGGTATTAATCCAAGATAGTCCTGCTTAGCTTTCACAAGATGTTCACATCATGTCATCATAGACTCTGTTTGGGCAACATTTGGGGATTGCCCATGCAACATATAGACAAGTTCAAACATATCAACATATAGTAATTGCCTTTGAGCGGAAAGGTTCTACAAAGACAACTGGAGAGATTTCAACACACTGACATGCTTGCAATAGAGTCGCAAATGGTAAAAGGATTTAACGTATAAATTGCTTGAGTCAAAATGGAAATGATATATGAGGTGATATATGAAGGAATTGGAACAGCAAAAGGTGTTGGGAGAGCTACAGAAGAGTTAAAAGAACTGCAAAAGAGTGATGGGGAAAATGCAAAGAGCTAATAGAAAAAATGGTGGGGCAACTAACCTAAAAATTAGGTTCTTCACAATGGGGAGAATTGATGTGTTGAAGAAGACAGAGAAGGAAAAGTCACATGCACACATACATTATTTAAACAAAGAAGGAACAATTGCCCTAACATTTGCATGACTTAAAAATTAATTGGTTTTTCAGAAGTCAGTTTCACCTTCTCAATTTCTATTAAAGCGGTAATGTCTCCAATGAGTCTGGTAACTAGTTATATGATATACATGTGTACATAACGGTTGGCTGCATTGCTTCCTCTTCACTGTGAAAGAATGAGGACCAAGGGAATCATCACCATATCACTCTTTGCTATGAGTGGGCCCGGTTCATTATCATAAACTCCCAAAGCTTAGCATTTTGCCCTGTGTTTCTTTGTGACTGTTCTGCCAGCTGTCTCTTTTTTTTAATGATGTAGGCTTAGATTTTATGTATATTGTCTACTGGGGGCATTAGAATTTCAGACATTCTCAGCTGATACCAATAATGTCTGCGCAGATATTTCCTGCTTATAATACTGGTTTTAATCAGAGAACAGAAGATAAAACTGGGATGAGTCCAGTTATTGAGTGCCAACTGATTTCCTAGCTCTGTAATCACACACTTACCCCTGTCAATTATTAACACTGGCAGTTAGGACTTGTTCGTTTATAAAATTTCATATATTGTATCGAGTCAGTTGCATATTGCCTCTTATTAGCAGGATATGAAGTAAATTCTCAGTGGATGGGGAGTACAAGCCAAGAGATGGCATTCACCAGAAAGATTTTTAGGTGAATGTAGCCAAAAATAATTACATGGAGTCAGAAGGGATCATGACGGTAACCAGCAGATGCATCTTCTAAGAATCCATAATTTCAGCAGCATATTGGCATTCTAGTTTTGGAGTGAAACTTTCTTCCCTTAACATTTTATTTGTATACATTTTTTAAAAAATGAAATCAAACACACGTTGTACTCAGGGGTGGGTTCCTAATTTTTTTACTACCACTCTGTGGGCATGGCTTATTTTGTGGGTGTGACTTGCCAGCCATGTGACCGGGTGGGCGTGGGCCTCAGGAGCTTGGCAGCGGCCGGAGAAATGGGGGGGCATTGCCCACCTGCAATGCAGCCCCCCGCAGTGGGAGCAGCAAGACCGCGGCAGCGATTCTTCTAGGAGGCTCCATCCGGCCTGAATACTTCTCCCCATTCGATGATCCTAGGCTCCTTCCACCCGTTCCCCCTCCCCTCAGCAGCTTGAGAAGCCTCGAACGTGCGAAAATGCCTGGGATCATCACCGCGTGTTCGTGGCTTCTTGGACTGCTGAAGGGAGGGGAAATGAGATAGGTCCTGCCATCCATTCTTTCAGCATCTCACGCGCTCCCTCAGCCATCCTCCCCTGCTTGGACTCACTGTGGGGTAGGAAGGCAGTGCATGCGCAGTGCGGAAGCTCAACTTCTGGGCATGCACAGAAGAAAATTTTTTAAAAAATTTTAAAAAAAATTTTTTAATGGCGGCGACCAGGCACCAGCAACCGACAGCACCGATACTGTGATGTCACCAGCGGGCCGCTACCTATGCTATACCGCACTGGTAGGAACCCACCACTGGTTGTACTATCATGCTGTTGAACTTACCAATCCCTGCAAAGCATTTATGAGAAAATGTTGCAAGAGGGAAAATCTATTTTAATCATCCACTTCATCATTGGGTAAAGAGACTTGTTTTAAGAGACAAAAGATCAGAAGTCTGGAAGTAACTCTTCTGGATTTTATGAAAAGGCATAAGCTTTCATGAGCTGTAATTCACATCATACATAGGGAGGTTAGACTGAAGGTGGATTTAGATTGTGATGAGAAAGTGGAAGGTGACAGAAAGATTTTCTTTTGAACTTCTAATTATTGTAATAGTCCAACTACATCCTAATTACTATCTGGAATACATAAAAATTCCCATGTATGTAAGTCAAGAATAAGTTTAATGAAAAACTCTGGATGACTGGTAGATGGTGGCAAGGAAATACAGAATTCTTTATTGCCATCCACTGCTCAGTTGGAATTGTACACATCAAAGGTATACCATCCATGTAATTTACCATCAATGTGTTTTATAGAAATACTCATGTAATGTTTGATCCAGCTGGGAAATCTACTGGATAACCATACAAGAAATTCCAGCTACAAGTGGATGTGATATACATTTCTAGAGACACAGTGGCGCAGTGGTTAGACTACAGTACTGCAGGCTACTTCTGCTGATCACTGATTGCCAGCAGTTTGGCAGATCGAATCTCACCAGTCTCAAGGTTGACTCAGCCTTTCATCCTTCTGAGGTTGTAAAATGAGGACCCAGATTGTTGGGGGCAAGAGGCTGACTCTGTAAACCACTTAGAGAGGGCTGTAAAGCACTGTGAAGTGGTATATAAGTCTAAGTGCTATTGCTAAAGCGGTATATAAGTCTAAGAAGAGCCGAGGTGGTGCAGTGGTTAGAGTGCAGCACTGCAGGCTACTTCAGCTGACTGCTAGTTCAGCAGTTCAGCTGTTCAAATCTCACCGTCTCAAGGTTGACTCCCCACCTTACTGCCTTCCGGAAAGAGCTTAAGACCTGGCTGTTCCGGCAGGCATGGGGCCAATGATCCTAAGATCATGTTGGAGTGAAAGTTCTTTTTAAATATTACTTGTATTTTAATATGTTTTTAAATTGTTTTACTGATTGTTGTTTCTATACCCTGTTGTGAGCCTCTCAGAGTCCCCCTGGGAGTTGGGTGGCATAGAAATTTTAATAAATTCAAATTCAAATTCAAGCCTTCCATCCTTCTGAGGTAGGTAAAATGAGGACCCAGATTGTTGGGGGCAATATGCTGAACCCATGGTTAGAGTAAAATGGTTAGAGAGGGCTATGAAGCGGTATATAAGTCTAAGTGCTATTGCTATTGCTACCTTGTACCTTTTCAACTTTCCTCCTTCTCTTCCTCTAACATATTTCTATTTTTAAACATTTTATTTGTTACCTTTCTTCCTGTTTTGAATGCTTATCTTGCTTTGACATTTGCGTAACTTCTGTGCACAACATTGGGTAATGAAAGGGTCTCTATTCTAGCCCATCTTTTTTTTTTTTGAGATTATAATTGGCAGTGCTGATAATTTGTTTGCTTTACTTTCCTTGGTAAATATGCACACAAGGCTCCTGTAATGGTATGTGGAAAGATCCTGGGAGATGTTGCTTGGGAAATGGTTACATAAGACACAGCAGAGCCTGCAGCTGCATAGTGAACAAAGCAAGAGGTTCAGAAGAGCCTTCCCTAAAGGGAAGGGGATGGTGAATTCTACTTACATACTTACAAGATTCTGTTAATATAGCTTTACAATAAAGTAGACTTCGCTTATCTGGATGTGTTTCCAGTCTGGTCTACCTGGTAGCTGACAGAGAAAGTAAGGGAAAACCTTACTTCTGTCTCAAATAGTCTCAAATGGCCATAGGTACAGACTCAGAACCAAGCATTTCTTCATTATTAAAAAATAACAAATAACTTTTTTTTATTTCTGGCTACATTTCAATCCACTGCTTCGGGGAATGTAAGGATTAGGTAAAAGCCATGTAATACAAACCACTATTCAACAGTGAGCAAGTAAAGGCAAATCTCATAAAAATAAAAGACAAATTGAGGTCAATTTTGTCTGGAATGGGAGGAGGAAATTTAACACAAAAAAAACCTTCTTATTCCTTAGGATTGTGAGAGTGGCCCTCACAAGTATTTTGGGGTTAGCTTGAACTTTTGGAATCCATTCTGTTTTAATGCTCTGTTTTCTTTACATTAAAAATGCAAAACAAAACAAAAACTGAAAAAAAGAAATATTTAAAATTATCGTGTTCTGTGGAAAAAAGCAAAATTAAAAATAATACTGTATTTTCAAGACTGTGCTTACTAGCTTGCATTAAATTGCTTTTAGTTACCAATTGGAAACTGACTACTTACTGAGTAATTTGAGATGTATCTGAAAGATTTGGAACATGAAAAGCTAGCTTAAACTTATATTAAAATACTGTGCACATATCGCTGGGAGGTATGTGGTAGTAGCCGGTCCTGTAAATATCATGGCCCAGTGCCATGTAGGGCTTTAAAGGTAATAACCAACACCTTGAATTGTGACTGGAGACTGATAAGTAGCCAATACAGCTGGCGGAAAATTGGTGTTACGTGGGTGTATCTTGGTGCACCCACCACAGCTTGCGCAGCTGCATTTTGGACTAACTGAAGTCTCCGAACACTCTTCAAGGGTAGCCCTTCACGTGATCTTGATTATACTTCATGTGATCTTCATTCTATGCCTCTGTTTATACAACCCAGCATTGTATTCTCATCATGAGATGTCTCTTTTGGGAAACAGATACCCCCTTTGCAGTTTCACCCTGTGTTTGCTGGTGAAAAAATGAGGTAGAGCGGAAAAGGAGGAGCAAAAATAATCAGACTGGGTTTTCCTCACACACTGTGCTACAATGCCTTTCCCCAATTTGCTTGTTTGTTTTAAATCGCAGGCAAAAAATGCAACATGCCAGGTTAGGTCTGAGAGATGATGGGGATGCTAATAGGCACAGAACCAAGGATTATCAGTGCAGCAAATGAGGAAGGATAGCACTTGCTTGGTAACCATCAATGTGGCAAGCCTCAGTATAATACAGCGTCCTCATCCTGGCACCTTCCAGCCTATAAGTACACATTGCAATAAGTTAAAGCCTCACGTTAGCTGGATTTCTGGCAGTTGTACAGTTAGTCCTCAACTTTTAACAGTTTGTTTAGTGACCATTTGAAGTTACAACATCACTGAAAAAGGTGAGTTATGACCATTTTTCACATTTACAACCGTTACAGCATCCCCATGGTCACATGATCAAAATTCAGATGCTTGGCAATGACTCATATTTATGACGGTTGAATGGGGAAAGCCAGATTCACCTAACAATCGTGTTACTAATTTAACAAGTGCCGTGATTCACTGGCAAGAAAAGTCGTAAAATGGGGCAAAACTCAGTTAACAAATGTCTCACTCAACAACATAAATTTTGGGCTCAATTGTGGTCGTATGTCGAGGACCACCTGAGGGTGCCAGGCTGGACTAGGCTTATGTATCTAGCTATTTAGTTTTATGGAGACTGATTAGTCTTGGAAACTTGTATAGAATACCAGCTTAGCATAATAAATCATCGTTTTTCATATCCCTTTCATTCCCTCAAAATTATTAGTGCAGCTGAAGCTGGCCTCTTGCAACTTTTCTATAAATAGCCTCTGTCATCAATATTCTATCAATGTTTACAAAGGACTTGTATCCCACTAGTATAACATCCCCCCTTTTATCCTCTGTTTGCCCTCCTGCCCTTTTTTGACCTCTTGTTCCCATGTTTCTAATCCAGCCACATCTGCTTTTCTTATATTGGATGCTTCTCTTGTTTTCACACTTAGCCTCCTATGAAAACGTTTCTGGGTTCTTTTGTATATCATTCAAGCTCCTTGTAAAATAGGATCTTACTTGGCTAAACTTCAAATGCTTTACAAATGGTTTTGTCACCCACGTTACAGCAAAAAAAAAAAAAAATTGCTGCATTTAAATGCTATACCAAAAGTAACCAGATTGCCTAAAATGGGTGGTTCAACAATTCATAGAAATTGTAAAACATTAAAAAGAATTTAGGAATGCATTGATTGCATGTTTAACCCTTCTCCTTTAAAAAAAAACATAGACTGTTGAAATTGTGGCCTTGGGAATTCAATTCTTGGCATAGACAGGCTCACCTCACCCATATCTCAATATTATTCTGGATAAATGTACTTGGGATTCTTTGTAACGGTCCAGGTCAATGGACCCTGGAATATTCAAACAAAGCAGTGTGTTCCAACCACGTGTAAAGCTGCCCCTCCTGCTTGCAGCTGAAATAAGAGATATTTGTTCATTCCCAGTTCCCAGTTCCCAGTTTCCTATAACAGCTATTTCTGTTTTGACAGTGATCATTTCCCACAACAGTGCAATTCTTCCTTCCACAGTATCCCTAAACCCTTCCTCCTCCTCAGATTTGCATGGGACAGATTGTTTATTACATATCAATTACCTTCCCATCTGGATTTGGAATGGAGAGAAAGAAGAAACCTCAAAGGAAAAGTCCAAATGTTAATTCCCTATTCCAAAATGTCTATCTCTTTTTTTTTTAATTAATGAATCTAAGATGTGTTTGGATATGTAACATTTGGATAATGAAACTGACTACAGTTCATAGTGCAGATTCTCAGGGGTTCTATGATCCAATTGTGCCTGTCTGCTGATGGAAACAGCATCTACCAGTGAGACATAGTTCTCCTCCCTGCCTTTTGCTTTCTTTCCATGTGCCCTCAAGCTTTATTGGGTGAGTCTGCTGGAATGCTGTGAAGTAAATGCAGAAAGTTTAGGAAAAAGCTTTTCACATGGAGGGCTAAAGATAAACGATACTATTCAAGAATTGTTGACTCAAAAGTAAGCCTAGAATGACTGTAGGGTTGTATTCTAGTGGTATCTCATAAATAATTATATGTTTTCCTAGTACTGAAGCTAGGAAAAGACAGGACTTGGTTTGGTCTTTGAAACATTACAGTGTTGAGTCCATTTCACTGGAGAAATTGAGATGACTAGAATGATTTATAGTAGAATTGCTATATATAATGGTGGATCCCTGCATTCCAATGTTGTTGTTAAAGTGGTTACTGTTCATGGAAAGATTATACCTGTCCCTTGGTTAGTCCATGTTAAGAATAAATAGTTTTTCAGATGAAATCTAAATCTTTCTATAGAAAAAAAAGGGCAAAAGTTGTAGGAGAATATAGTATTTGCTATTTGATTCGGAAATATTTTGTAACAGAGAATTACAGAGAATATTCTTCTATAACAGATAATACAACTTCTGCATGCAACAAGTAGAAACAGAGTCCTTTCGCATTGTCCAGTTAATCAACATCTATCCTTCTTTCCTTTTTCTCTCTTCATTTCTTCAAGGAAATACTACTTCAGCAGCAACTGTCAAGCAAAGTAAGGGCTAACAAAATACCTTTTCTTCCAATGCTTATATATGCATTGCCTTCTAGTTGACCTTGTCTGACCTTGGAAGGCAAGCAACATTGGCTCTACTTAGTGCTTAGGGTGCAGAGCTGGCAGAAATTTGAAGAAAAAAATTCACAGAAAATGGCAGTGGCAAACCACTTCTGTTACAGTGTCAAAAAAAATGGAATGGGTAAAGATACCAGCAACTAAGTTCAATTTAAGCTCAGCTTTATTGAAGCTTCATTCATGCTAGTATTGGATCAAGGTATCACAGTTATTTATAAGCCACTCAACAAAGTGAACAGTGTATGCGTGAGAAATAGTAATAAAGAGAGGGGAGAGGATACACACACAACACACTCTGTTTGCAGAAAGCATCAGTTAACTATTTTTCAATTGCCTGAGTGCAGAAATTACACATGCAGATGGGCACCAAGGCATTTGAATTTGAAGAAGGAGCCTGGAGCCTTGATCTATTTATTCCCATTCCTTTTTGCACTAATATCACAACCATTGTGGGTTTGGATATAATGCATCATATGGAGAGATATTCAAAATTTGATCACACAAGCTTCTGGGTACTTATACTTTTAACTTGGAATTGGGTTGAACTGTGGAATGGTGATGTTATCCCTGTTGGTTTTCTATTTAGAGGACTGCAGAGAGTTTTAAAAGGATCTTATAAACTGGGCAAATGGGCTTTAAAATGGTAAGTGCGGCTTAAGGTAAACAAGGGCAAAGGACTGTCCTTTGAAATAAATAAATTAAAATGCCTTCGCAGGTAAACTATTGGACTTCATGACTGACCATGAAACAAATTTTGACAGTGTGAGAGAGAGCTGAATGAATATGTCATTCAAGAGTGTGCCAGCTGTCCAAAAAGCAAATCTCATGCTATGAATCATTATGAAAAGGACCAAAAGTATATAGCCAATGCAATGATATCTTTATATAAATGTATAATTCATCCAGATTTAAAATATGGCATATGTTCTGCTTACTACATCTCAAAAAGGGTTTGTGAAACTAAAATGTGTAGCAAAGGACTCCCAAAATGATCAGGGGATAGAACATCTGTAGATTAGGGGGGAAAATAAGTATGAGTGAATATAAAATCCTTGACGTATTTAAAGAATAGGCAGATTCCCCCCCCCCCACACACACACGCACAACCCCTGCAACATTAAAACCTGAGATTCATTAATTTCAAGATCAATAAAATACTTCTCTGCAAAACATATAATTAAATAATAGAACTGATGCCACTCTGATTGGTGATGGGCACCAATTTATAGTTTTAAGGAGGAAAACTAGACAAATGCATATAGGATAGGAGTATCCGTGACAGTTGATAGCTATTTACCTTTTCTGGAATCAAAGGCCATATATATTCAGTATTAGTTAGAAAGATGATTGCTGCCTTCATGTCCTTGTCACTTTCCAAGATATATTTGGCTGACTGTTTGGGCACATGGAATACTGAAATAGATAGACCTTTAGCCTACTCGAGTGAGATTCGTATTTGTTCTTTCGGTATGTACCGGACTCTGAACTAGGCTGCTAGTCATTCATATCAGATTTAAGTATAATGCTTAAACATGAATGACAATGAATAGAAAAGGGGTGAAGAAAGTTTGTACTCCTTATTAAAATCGCCATTTATACTGAACTTCAACAGTTCTGCTTTGTGATATGTAGTAGCATTGCTTTTTCAGGCAAACTTTGCAAGAGTTTGCAAAGTTTACCAGCGAACTGGTAGTAAAGGGTTTTAGAACCCACTACTGACTGGGTCCTATGTGTTCCAAAGCATCTTCATCAAAGAAATTGTACAGTCCTAATAGACCAGTGATGGCAAATCTATGGCATGGGTGCCGCAGGTGGCACGCGGAGCCATATGTGCCGGCACACAAGCCATTGCCTAGCTCAGCTCCAGTGCGCATGTGCGCACCAGCCAGCTGATTTTCGGCTCGTACGGAGGCTCAAAGAAGTGGCTCAAAGAACAGTCAACAAAATTTTACGAGACAGGGATACATGCTCTCATTCGAAGGTGGAACATTGCTATTGAGAGTATGAGTCACTGTGACTATGTTGAGAAGTAGGGATGTGATCCACAGAGGATCAGCTTCATTTTGATGTATGCTACATGTTCCTGTGTTGGTAATTATACTTGTCCTAAAGAAAATGGAATTACTTTTGGTTCCAGTCATGCACACCTAAAAGTCATATTTTAAAAAACCAAAATTAGGACCCAAAGCCCGCCAGGTTTGAATTTTATCAGCAGGTCAGATCTGAATTTGTTAGTAAGGCCAAGTAATAGCAATAGCACTTAGACTGATGTACCGCTTTACAGTGCTTTACAGCCCTCTGTAAGCGGTTTACAGAGTTCAACATATTGCCCCCAACAATCTGGGTCCTCATTTTACCCACCTCGGAAGGATGGAAGGCTGAGTCAACCTTGCGTTAGTTCAGTGTATGCGTACAACATTGCATACAAAGTTACCATGGAAGAGATGTGATTAGGTTTTCAGAATAGGATGTATCCCACATGAAAATGTGGGAAATGTAAGATGGGTTGGGTCCAGAAGATTAATTAGAACAAAAACAAGTACACACATGGCAAAAGATGTTAAGCAGGTGGAGTTTTGTCACTGAGTTCATGAGAGCAGGATTAAGGATTAATTACCCCAGATTTTTTTTAGGTGAATCATAGCGGGTAGTCAGGAAAAAAATCCCTCTAGTGTAAGCTTGTCAAGTGGTTGAGCACAAGCTGATAGGACGCAGCAGAATTAAGCCAAGCTGCTATGCAAATACACAGCGTTCTCCTGGGAGAACTGCCCTTGATTGAAGCTGGCACTGCCTACTCCTAAAACCTGAGGGCAGAAGAGATTGTGTTTTGCTTCAAGTGGCTGTAGAAACAAGATATGAATAAACTTGAGCCTGATGTTGCAAGGCTTGAAGCCTTTCTGGTGGGTTTTTTTTTCCAGCAAACTGCATCCAGATACTTTTGTGGGTTCTTCTTCTTCTTCTTCTTCTTCTTCTTCTTCTTCTTCTTCTTCTTCTTCTTCTTCTTCTTCTTCTTCTTCTTCTTCTTCTTCTTCGTCATCTTCGTCGTCATCTTCGTCGTCATCTTCTGTCTTCGTCGTCTTCTGTCTTCTGTTTTCTGTCTTCTGTCTTCTGTCTTCTTCTGTCTTCTTCTGTCTTCTGGATATAGCACTGTGGTCGCTTTAAAAGGAAGACAAAAAACTTTTCACTGAGTTGCTACATATTTCTTTCCATTGATAAATGACTTTAGAGAAGTATGGGGATATATAACTAGTAGACTGGTATCCACACTGATTCCAGTGGGTGATAAGAATTTTTTTTGTTCCATTTCTATTTTAATAAGCATTTACCAAATGTGATCTGCTGTTCCTACATTACATGCACCAATTCCTTGGCAATTAAAAATATTTTGTGAAAAGTGTTTGCACTGCACTAAGGCAAAGTTGCATACACAGTTACCATCCTTGTGTTCTTTCTTTTCATAATTAATACACATGGTGCTAAAAGTATGAAATGCAAGCTTATATTCAATGATCTGAGCATAGGTTGGACTGCAGCAGCTGAAGGCCACTACCCCATTATGTTTCTTTTGCTGAACTGCCAATCATTTGGAGCTTGGACTTACAACTGCTATTCTACACAGTGCTTAATGTCATTGCATGGACTCCTACATCAATCCTTTGGTGTTCAGCTTCTTCCCAGAAGCAAAAATGGATAAGGATTACTGTCCTAGGTTTGCAGTCTTAAGTACGATACTGACGGAGGTGAAATTTATCTCACAAAGGAGAAATAGATCTTTTCCTGGAGATCAGACATTAGAAAAAGAAACCGCAGTTTAAAAGTCTAAGTAAAAATATTTATTTCGGTACAAAACAATAAATCCTCATTATTCTACATCTCTGATATAAAATAGGTGTTGCTTCAATGGAAGCCAGGAACAAAAGGAATGCATGGAGAAAGGAATGTGCACATGCGTACAAGAACATATCAATCACGTGCTCAGGAATAAACCATTATATTAGATAGGGATGCTTCTCCCTGCATATATATATAACAGGCAATATAAAATCACTGCTTGACAGATACATCCAATTTTGTCCAATGAAATTCTTAGAATGTGTGGGTTTCACCCTTCAGTCAACCACTGAGCTTCAAATTTTCTACTTCAGATAGATTGCATTCTTAATATTATATTTTGAGTAGGCTTCTAAAAACTAAAAGGAGATCGCAAGGATCTAAGCAAACATTCCAGCTAGAGGAGAGATGTAAATTGTACATTCCAGAACTGTAAATATACAGTATAACAGCAGCAAATGTATGTATTAACATAGTAGTGAGATTCAGGGGAGCTATTTCCAAGCAAAACCCATAAGATTGGCATACAGACCATTATAATTAAAATAGCAGAGACTCTGCAAGGCCTGTGCATGTTTATTAAAAGTAAGTTTGACCTTGAATTAAGCTTGTCTCCAAATATGTTCCGATCTATACAAGCTATACATTATACTGTATATGGGGTCATCCCCCCCCCCATCTAGTCTTAAATATCTAGTCTGGAAGTACTGTTGATGCAGATGTAAATACTACCTCACAATCTGGATATGATTTGACGGGAGTTAATGTTTTTTGCTAAAGTCAGCCTGGCTGCTGCTGGTTGGGGTAGTGCCCAGTACAACTAAGGGGAAGGAATTTTCTTATTCTCAATGAGGCACCAAGCGCAGCAAATTATATTGTTATCACCACCAAGACCACCAATAGAATCTTTTTATTCAAACAGAAATAAATATCACTGTCACTCTGTTAAGATGTATAGAACCTCTGTGCTGTTTATAATGGGGCAGTAGCAGCAGAAGTTTTGCTTTGTTGATAATTATTTCCCAGAGGTCCTATATTTCAGACTAAGTGCCGTGAAAGAAGGAAAACATGTGCTGGCCTTGATGACATCTGAAGTGTTTTGAAAAGGGAATGAATGGAAATCAAACATTTCTTGAGAAAGGCTAATGCAGAAGCAACCGTAATCATGAACTAACTGTTCAAATATTAAGCTCTAAATTGATTGTCCTTTTATACTAGGAAAATGTGACACAGAATATACTTACCGTATTTTCCGGAGTATAAGATGCACCTTAGTTTTTGGGGAGGAAAATAGGAAAAAATCTTCCTACCAGGTATTCATCTGGCTAACGTCCTTAGTCTGGTCAGCTTCAGCACATTATTTTATCCCCTGGTTAGGACTTTAAAAAATGTTATTCTGAGAGAGTAACAATGAAAGAGCCTGCAAGCCAGTAAGAGCTGGGAAGATCATTAGTACCTAGTTAGGGCTAGAAAAAAACTTATTCGGAGCAAGTAGAGCAATGAGAAAAAAACCCTGAAAGACTTAGGGCTGAAAAAACATTCTTCGGAGAGAGTAACAATGAAAGAGCCTACAAGCCAGTAAGATCTGGGAAGATCATTAGCACCTGGTTAGGGCTAGAAAAAAACTTATTCGGAGCAAGTAGAGCAATGAGAAAAAACCCTGCAAAGACTTAGGGCTGGAAAAACATTCTTCGGAGAGAGTAACAATGAAAAAGCCTGCAAGGTAAGAGCTGGGAAGATCATTAGCACCTAGTTAGGGCTGGAAAAAAAGCTGCGAAAAAGCTACATTCAGAGTATAAGACACACCCAAATTTTCAGCCACTTTTAGGGAGGAAAAAGGTGTGTCTTATACTCCAAAAATACGGTAAATGAGTGGAATACTTAAGGGAGGTACGCTGGAGAGCCTCCATTGGCCATAAATCTCTGGTGCATGTAAATTTTATGTTTACAAAGGAACTATACTTACTTTTGTGTGCTATTTTATAATATCCTGATCTAAAAATAAGATAACTTCCATTATTGGCTTTTTCATTTGACACATTCAGTTAAAACAAGTAATATCCAACAAGTAATATCACAAAACAATTTGTGATAAAGATCTAGACCTCAGCTGCATACCAGTTTATCAAACAACTGAAAAGTACTGATAGCGTCATTTTACTGCATTTATTTTTGGATTAACTGAATGTATGCCCTGCCTTTCTAACAAAGAAAGGTGTTCGAGGTAATATCTAGATAATTAGATTGTTCAGCCAGGGATGGTGAGATTGTGGTTTAAATCTCTTAGACTCAAGGGTTGTTCTGAAACTATAAGATTTGGTTGTTCATTTATTTGATATGTATATTAGGGGGGAAAAAGTACAGTGCAGAAAAGGAGAAGGTCAGGGGGGGGCAGCCTCTTATGGAATACCAAACCCCATCCTGATTTATGAGCACTAAGACAACCCTGGTTGATAAACTATTTCAGGATCAGTGATAACAATGAAGCAGGCAGGCAATTTAGGCATTTGTATGAAGTCAAAGTAAATTCTATACATTTATCTGATTTATTAGTCATCAGCTGAAGGTGAAAAAAGGGCGAGAAGCAGAACTTGTGGGAATCCTGTGGCAATTTACAGTGAATATGTAAGAGTAAAATCCTATAGAATAATATGGCTGCTTGCTTGCTTGACCATTGCTCCAACAGTGAAGCCTCAGGTAGGGACTCAGGCAACTGATACAGTTAAGTAAAAGATAGCTGTGAAGGAAGTTCAACAGTTAGAATTGACTTCAAAGAATTTGAAAAAGAAAAAATGGTAATCAAAGCAAAAACAGAGGTATTGATTCCTCTAAAATTATACTGTTCTGAGTCGTGTGCATAGGTTTTCGCTATTTATTTGGGTCATATTTCTTAGGAACTGACCTAAAGTATCACACAAATAAGACTTAAGCTTTGTTATCTTGGCTTTTGCAGAAATATGTATTTCTCTGGCTAACTGTATGCACCCAATCTTCTTATTCAACAGCAAAGCAAACTTAAACTGGAGGCACTCTGGTTGATCCTTTCATTTTCCTTGCTTTCTGATGAATTTCCTCCAAAAAGTTAAATGCTTGAATATCAGCGTGGATTTTGCACAGATATCCCTGGCCTGTTGTTTCATTCCATTGTTGTGGATGTTGGATTGGAGGGTGCCTTGCATCAGGCCATTTTACTGCATCTGTAATAGATCAGCAGTCAGCTGTGCTGTCTGGATGCCAATCTAACATGAATTCAGGCCACTGACACAATGACTGCACAGCAGCTTGATCCAAAGGCCTTTGAAGTCAATGGAAAGTCTCCTTTCTGCTCCAATATCAACCTCTAAATCAACCACATATGAGGAGAAGACAAGATAGTATGATTCTAGTTCTCCTACTTTCCAAATACACAGGCCTTTTTACCTCATGAAACTACCTGCTAACAAAAAAATAAACACCTCATCCTCTGACAGGGCCAATCTCTTTACTTATATAGGGTACAATCCAGCTGCTATTAAATACTAAAGCCTGTTGATTAAGCAGGCACCCAGTTAAAGCAATCCGACTAAAAAGTACTTAAATTTAGCTGGAACATCCTCTGACTGAGTCAATAAAGCAGTTTGTTTCAACATGTATTTATAGGTTGGTATTTTTTTTTATTCCCAGTGGCCTGTCACATAAAAATTGAGCAGGTTAATCTTTTCCTGGCACAGAAGTGATGGGAAAGCTTCATGGGCTAAGTTTATGAGCATAAAACTGCTGATAAAGGTGCAAGAATAGAGCTACTCACAAGATGCTAAACCTGCAGGAGTTTTATAAAGTGTACCTGTCGCCACAATTCACATGCCATGTAGATCTGTCACTGTTTCTTCCTTTATTTTTTTTTGTAATAACTGCTTTTGCTATTACTATTATCCCAGGTTCATTCTGTTATAGGTCTGTGTTCTCAAGGCTTTACAACACGAATGGTGAGTCCATGGCTCTTTGGATGTTGCTGAACTAAAACTCCTATGAGTTTCAGCTATAATAATATCAGAGAAGTCATTCATCTGGGGGAAAGTATGAGAAGTATGCTGATTAATCTAAATTATACTATACATTGCTACCCTGGGGGGGATCCTGACATGGTGCTTAGAGAACGTGGAGAAAAGTATCTCTGATTAAGTTACTGCAAGGCAAACATGCCCTTTAAGAGTGACAGAAATGGCTCTGTCCCATCTCCAGTTTTAGTTCTTGATGAAGTCATCAAATCCCTTAGGACAAACTCCAAAATGTGGGGGTCCTCTTGGACTTTCTGCTATTTTTTTTCCTCAACTACAACTGGCACAGTGATTGTGGGGTACTCAGTATGTCCTGACTTTAATGATGAATGCCATTGTTATCTCAAATACTGTAAATAATTCTACATGAGGTGCCTTTGAAGAGAACACAAGCATTCCAAGTAGCTTGTCTGCTAACTAGAGAGCAGGTTTAGCAACACTAAAGGTACAGGAACCTATCCTATGTCTTAATTAGGCCCCCACCCATGCAAAGTCAAGAGAATGAGAAGCTAGCAATGTGCTCCTAGACCCCATAACTATGGAACACCTCCAATATGGAATGGCCCAAATCTTCTTGCTTTTCAGAAATGGCTTCATACATGGTAATCTGTATATGAGGATATAACCAAGTCTTGGTATAGCCAAAGTATGAAGAGGTCTTTCAAATATGGGTGGTTTTACAAGTGGGAGTAAAACACATCCTAGTTTTCCCTGACACAGCAACCGTTGCCTTGAATCAATTTTGCTTCATTGTTAGCCACAAACTTTCGCCATTCGTTTTAGTTTAATCTAAGCAGTTCTTCCTTTGTACAAATTTTGCAGCAAGGTTCTGGGCTAAAAGAAGGAGAAAGAAGAAGGTTGAGAACAGTTAGCAAGTGCAGGAGATCTTAGGAACAGATTCTTCTTCAGAGTCATTGGCCTTTGGAAATGTTAGCTTTGCCTGCCCTCTAGTGGGTCATAATGCATGTTGCCTTACCTTTTCTATTAGGATGTCATGCTATTTCTTTGATCAAATCTATCATGATAAATATGATTTGGCTGGGTTTCATATCCACAAGGGAACTGCAATTCCACAAAAAAAGAAATACCAAACCAACTTACGCTATGGTGGCACAGGGCAGGACATATTTTCCCCCTGATGATCTGATGAACTAAGAAATATTTCCCCAGCACTTACATTTCAGGATATATTTTTGCACATTACCAATATTTCAATTTCCCATCCTAATATCTAATATGACTGAACGCTCTAATCTTATACCACACTTTGAATGACTGTACATCATCCAGGCAAGATATATTACATTCTAGGGTACTGAAAGAACTTGCTTATATGCTACCTTTGATAAATCCTTGGGAGATGGTGAAGTACCAGATAACAAGATGGGATAACATTATTCCTGGTGTTCAAAAAGAGGGAAATACAATTCTGTGAACAACAGACCAATACTTGAGAAGAATCTATAGCAGATAGTAAAGAAATCAATCCATAAGCACATTGAAAATAATGCAATAGTTACCAAAAGTATGCACAGTTTTCTTAAGACCACGTTTTGTTAAATTAGATAAATGTTGCCTTATTTTAAGACATTCTGGTTAATTAATTAGTGTTAATTAGGTGTGGTCTGAATGATGTTTCAAATGTGGATACAAATAGGACTAAAAACTCACACAGAGTTTCTTTAACGATTAAAAGTTTTTAATGATTCTTCATTAAACTGGAGGCTTTTAAATATTTTTATGAATGGACTGGACATAGAAATAGAGCGATGCTTATCAGATTTGCAGATGAGATAAATTTGGGTGAGATAGCTAATACTATACAAAATGGAAATAAAATTCAAATAATCTTATTACATTAGAGAAGTTGAAAATAACTAAATGACCTTTATCACAGAGAAACACAACATTTATTCACTTAGGAAAAACATCAAATGCATGAGATACGACAGTATATTTATTCAACTAAATGGAATTTTAAAAAAAACACTGCATTCATTATTGGAGACAATATGTAACCATCATAACAAGTAACTACTGATTTCTATTTATCCATATATTTGTCTTTGTACTTTAAAGCCATTCAAGTAAGCATGAGCTTTTGGAAGATAACCTTTATTGTCATTTTGTTCTGTGGGCACTCTGGCACACATTAAAAATGAAATTCTGTTGCCTGCTTCCAAAAGTGTACACATACCTAATACACATGTAGATATGCTACATACATACACATGTATATACCTACACCCTAACACAGGAGTGTCAAACTGGATTTCTTCGATGGCCGGATCAGCATTTTAGTTCTCCTCCACGGGCTGGCCAGTGGGAGGATTTTAGATTTAGATTTAGATTTATTATTAGAGTTGGAAGGGACCTTGTAGGTCATCTAGTCCAACCCCCTGCTCAAGCAGGAGTTCCTACACCATTTGAGACAGATGGCAGTCCAGTCTCCTCTTGAAGGTTGCAAGTGTTGGGGCTCTCACAACCTCCGCTGGCAATCTGTTCCACTGGTTGATCGCTCTCACCGTCAGAAAGTTTCTCCTCACTTCCAGGTTGAATCTCTCCTTGGTCAGCTTCCATCCGTTATTCCTTGTTTGGCTTTCTGGTGCTATAGAGAACAGCCTGCTCCCCTCCTCTCTGTGGCATCCCCTCAAGTATTGGAACACTGCTATCATGTCACCCCTGGTCCTTCTCTTCGCCAGACTGGCCAAGCTCAGTTCCTGCAACCGCTCTTTGTATGTTTTATTTTCCAGACCCTTTATCATCCTGGTTGCTCTCTTCTGCACTTTCTCTAGGGTTTCAATGTCTTTTTTGTAGTGTGGTGACCAAAACTGGATGCAGTACTCTAGGTGTGGTCTGACCAAGGCTTTATAGAGTGGTACTAGTACCTCTCTGGTCCTTGATTGTATCCCTCTATTTATGCAGCTCAGGACTGCGTTGGCCTTTTTGGCTGCTGCTGCACACTGCTGGCTCATATTTAGTTGGCTGTCTACCAAGACTCCAAGATCCCTCTCGCAATCACTGCTATTGAGTGTGGTTTCACCCAGTTTGTATGTGTATTTTTGATTCTTCTTACCTAGGTGTAGAATTTTACTTTTCTCATTGTTAAATTTCATTTTATTTGTTTGGGCCCAGTGTTCGAGTCTGTCAAGGTCCCTCTGGATTTTGAGTCTGTCCTCTGGGGTGTTTGCTACTCCCGCCAGCTTGGTATCGTCTGCAAATTTGGTTAGTTCTCCTGCTATTCCCTCATCTAGGTCATTTATGAAGATATTAAAGAGTACTGGGCCTAGGACGGAACCTTGTGGTACGCCACTGCTTACTTCTCTCCATGTGGACTTAGAGCCATTGAGGACTACTCGTTGGGTACGTTTGGTCAGCCAGTTGTTAATCCATCTGGTTGTGTAGCTGTCTATCCCGCTTTTTTCTAGCTTATGAAGAAGTAGGTTGTGGTCTACTTTGTCAAATGCTTTGCTGAAGTCCAGGTATATGATGTCTACTGCATTTCGCTGGTCTACTAATTTGGTCACAGTGTTGAAAAATGAAATGAGGTTGGTTTGGCATGACTTGTTCTTAACAAATCCGTGTTGGCTGTTGGTTATTACTTGGTTTGTTTCTAGATGATGTGAGATCTGGTTTTTAATTATTTTTTCCAGTATTTTTCCAGGTATTGATGTTAGGCTGATTGGTCTGTAGTTTCCTGGGTCTGTTTTTTTACCTTTTTTGTAGATGGGGACCACATCAGCTCTTTTCCAGTCCTCGGGGAGTTCCCCTGTGTTCCAGGATTTGTGGAAGATGTGGTGCAGTGGCTCCTGCATGTGGTGCAGGAGATGGGACGGACACCTCCTGCAGCACCCTGTTGGCCAAACCGGGACACAGGGGGGCTCTGCGCGTCCCCATGCCTCATTTTGGCTGGCAGAGTGCTGCAGGAGGCCATCCAGGGCAAAAACGGGGTGTGTGGGGGCTGCATGCAATTTCTAGGCTGGCTTGGAAACAGCTCGCAGCTCGCAGGCTGGATCCGGCCCACGGGCCTTGAGTTTGACACCCCTGCCCTAACATATAAATACATATAAATATTAATCACTGTCCATCTTGAATACATAGTGGAAGGAGGAAACTTGAGAGTTCATAAGGTTGATACTATATGGAACAAGACGGTGGCTGAATCTGGATGTTCTGCTTCGGATACCACAAAACCTCCTCCCAGAAGGTAACAAGGAAAACAGGTCATGAAGAGGATGTGTAGCATCCCAGACAATCCTGCAGACTCAGTCCTATGTCCTAGATAGAACTGCCAATAATCTTTTCTGCCATTCTCACTGTTCTCTGCACCGCCTTCCCGTCTGAAGCAGTAATGTTTCCAAACCAGACTGTAAGATTGCAGAGAGAAGCCTGGTAGAGTAGTTAAAGTATTGACTGCACCAAACCTGGAAGATTTAGAATCATTTGGAGCACTCTTTTTTCCTTAGCTTAACCTACTGTACAAGGTTGTTGTGAACATAAAATAAAGGATGTTTTCCATATATGCTGCCTTGTGTTCCCAGAAAAAGGGTGTTTCAAGCTCCTAGCAGCCACTCACAACTAAAAAAAAGCTAGATTGTCAGTCTGATGAAAAAAAGGATTAGGGGTGACAGGATGGTAATCATCCAATACTTGTGGAGCTGCCACAAAGAAGAGGGGGATCAACCTATTCTCCACAGCACTTGAAGGCAAGACAAGAAGCAATGGATAGAAACTAACCAAGGAAAGAACCAGCTTAGAAATAAGGAAAAATGTCCTGACAGTGAGAACAATTCTTTGATCCCCTTGTTGACTGTCTCTTGAGGCAGTAAGAGGCGTGGCGGCTCAGTGTCTTAATGATGCTGGAGAAGGCCTATACTCCAGCAAAACCAGTCTTAACACCATGTGCTGAAGTGAGTTCCTATCACTTGCCTCAGCTTCTGGCAACTTAGCAATTTAAAAACAAGTTACATGCAAGTAGATAAATCAGTATCACTTAGGTGAGGGGAAAAAATGGCACTTGGAATGGCAGTGTGAATTCAACCGGTGCTGGACCTGCCTGAACACAACACCTGAATGCAAAGTGACATTGGTGGAGGGAAAAGTCTGGATGATGCTGCAGAATCCCATCAAGCCTTCTAAGTGTGGGGCTAGTTCACCCCCTATGGTGGACTCTGGATAGCACACAAGCATCAACTGAACGGATTAGCAATTATTGGCAGCCAAACAACTACTTTTGTATTAACACTCCTGGCTAAAGTAACATTGCCATGCATTAATAAATGATACGTAACCTTGAGGCAGCGGGGAGATTGCCACTCGATTCTATGATATGGGAGGAATGCATAGATATTTTAGCCATGTAACATTTTGCAAACCACCAACCCCTTTCTCTGAGATGTCCATTAAAATGTAGGAAGTGCATCATCATCATCATCATTGACATTATTGGGCTTTTAAAGCTGTCGATCAAACTAAGAAAGAAGCCAAAATCTACCTTTAAAACTTTCCACTTGATCAACTATAACAAATACTAATTTAATGATTGCCTTTTTGTAACAACAAGAAGCAGCAACACTTTTAGCAAAAGGATTGGAATGAGAGAAATTGCCTAATCAGCCTCTCTTACGCAGTTCTCTGTGAGAGCGATTATTGAATTTTTGGCCTCTGCAGAATTTTAATGACGCTCTGTCTTCTATAAAATCCAGCCCTTTGCCAATAAAGTTCAATAACTCGACCACCCATGTAATAAGATGTACTGGCCTGAAATCTTTCATTTGCCCCAAAGCTGAAGTCCTGCCAGAAGCTCTCTGGGAATACAGAGGCACCTTCAGATGTATTTGCCCAAAGGAAATAGAAGACCCACAAGTCTCTTTTCTATATTTTAATTCATTGCTGTATTTTCTTTGTGTATAAAATACTTTGCCAAAGGGTTATGGGTGAAGCTTTATAAAAACCCTTCTCTTTTGAATTTTCATCAGTCAACATCATCATAAAGATTCACTTTGCACAAAGAAGACAGGTGCAGTGCCTGCTCTTTTTTCCATGAATATGTCAACCTTTGTATAGTTCATTTTCAAGTCATCCATAAATATGGATTTATGTTTTATTTGTTTCTTTTTTTTGTTTAATGTAAATCGATTTACCTGTGTATTCTGCACTACACTGAACAATTAGGTGGCCTTCCACAGCTTCAAATAAAAGTTTTCCTAACTTTTGGGGGGGGAGACACAAGGGCATGCTAACATTAATAGTTAATATTCCTCATTCAAAAGTTCAGGTGTCTGTTTAAGGTCTGAATTGCTGCAGCACATTTCAGAAGTGTTATTACTTTCTGCAATGAATAATTTGCTCTTCAGGCTGCAACTCACTTTTCTCTATGGATCTATTGACCATACAGCTCCTCTTGAATACATATTTGCAGGAGTAAGTGGGCAATTTTTTGTATAGGAAAAGGTAAATTTAGATATTAACATCATCCCTAATGATATAGCATGGGTTTTCAAGAAGGTAGTCATTCCCTGAGGTCTTAACACCACAAAGTTTAATGATCTTAAATCACAAATTAATAAGCGTGTGCACGTGCTCCTCTGGTTTTGTATCTATGTCTACCCTTAGGCTTTTTCTCGGTGTAATATGACACTATTAGTAATCTCAGAAAATATACATGTATTTGCAATTTTAATTTTTACAAGTTACATTGAGGGAAAAAATGGTCTGAATTTTTACTGAGAAGAAAAAAGAAAGAGACCGTAACTTTAGGCTGGTCAGAAGATTTCAAACTAGCCTTTTGTTTTTCTCCAACACCCGCTCCACACTTCTACCAAACTACCCAGGTGTAAAATCTTAATAGGAAGATTTTAATAGTGTCAAAGAGTTCCTCTCATGCAATATAAAGATGTTGAGTTCCAAGAAAGCTGACAGGAGACAGCCTTTGTTGATGAAGAGGCTAGAAGTGGTTTCAAGTGCCAGCCAAGAGCCTGGATTATTCACTAAGTGCTGGCACTCATCAAGGCAGACATTACACATGTTCACGCCCAACCTCTTTCTGCCCTTGCCAATACAACTGTGGCATACACTGGAAAATGCAAAATTTTATCATGTCATTCTCCTTTACTGCCAGATGACAATGTCTGTGCTGTTAATTAGTATTATGAATCACAACTCTAGAGAAGTGCATGTGGTGTAATGTTGTTCCATTTCATGATAATTATAAATAATAATAATAATTAATAATTATTGGTTCCTTGGTTAGGGCTTGAATTATTTAGTTTCCAACCATCTTACACTGTGAATTTAATTGTAGATTAGACAACACCATTTATAATTTATTTAGAGACATCCAGAGATTTGTGCAAAGATCAATGGCACAGTGGAAGACACAGTTGTGGTTCAATGGTGATAGACTGGCAAAGATTAATATCAAGAGAGGAATCTTTCAAGGAGACTCACTATCACCACTACTGCTTGTCATTGCACTGATTCATCTGTTAACAATATTGAACAAGTCAGGCCATGGTTATCAAACATCAAAAATATCTGCCAGAGAATCTTACCTCTTTACATGGAGAAACTGAAGCTGTGTGGGAAAACACCATCTGAAATAAAATTGCTGTTCAACACTATAATATAATATACAGCTAACATATTGCAATGTAGTTTGGGCTAGACAAGTTTAGGTTAATGTACATAAGATATGATTAAGGGGATATGATTAATGGAACATATAGAACAGTGATGGCGAACCTATGGCACGGGTGCCACAGGTGGCACGCAGAGCCATATCTGCCGGCACGCGAGCCGTTGCCCTAGCTCAGCTCCAGCGCGCATGTGTGTGCCCACCAGCTGGTTTTTGACTCACACGGAGGCTCTGGGAGGGTGATTTTGGCCTCTGGAGGGCCTCCTGGTTGGCGAGGGGGAGTGTTTTCGCCCTCTCCAAGCTCCAAGAAAGCCTCTGGAGCCTGGGGAGGGCAAAAAACGGGCCTACCGGGCCCACTCGAAGTTGGGAAATGGGGGAGTGGGGGGGTCATGCATGCATGCGCAGGGGGGTGGAGTGAGTGGGGGGCTTTAAATTATGGGTGTGGGCACGCACGCACGCGCGATAGCACGCACACGCACTATTTCGGCACCCGAGGGAAAAAAGGTTCGCCATCACTGATATAGAATAATCTTCATATATCTAAAGGATTGTATCATAAGAGAGGGAGTGGACTTTTCTATTGTTGCAGAACCAATGGGCTTAAGCTGGAAGGAAATCAGTTTGGTCAAGTGGTTAAGGCACCAGGCTAGAAACCAGGAGACTCTGAATTATAGTACAACCTTGTAGTGTTCCGGTAAGCCACAAGAGGGCGTGCAAAATGAGCGGGAATGTTAAGAGTTCGGATTGGTTGAGCCGCCTGAGGCAATTGCATATAAAGCAGCTGTCACCCTAGTGACAGCTGAGTTCGTGTCAGACTGTTCTGTAGTTAAAGTGTTAATTGTTAATAAACAGTTGGTTCCAGCAGCGAGGCTCTTAATCATTGCGCCCACTTACACTTCACTGGCGACGAAGGACGGGATTCACCGCGATCAAAGAGCAATCAATTAAGCAGATCACATTACCGATAGGGACGGAGGCTCTGACAGAAGATCGGCTCGAAGTGATGAAATGGCCACCCAGTATACCTTCGCTCCCTTCAATCCGCCTGGTGAGACTTGGGAGTTGTACGTGGCTCGGTTTGATTGTTTCCTGATAGCCAATTCCTATACCAAGCTGTCAGGGGACAGAAAGAGGGCATATTTTTTGGGTTTTATTAAGCATAAAAGGCAGTTACTCTCTCTCAGCCCAACTCACTTCACAAGATTGTTGTTGTGAGGAAAATAGGAGGAAGAAACATAGCACTTAGCAATAGCAATAGTACTTAGACTTATATACCGCTTCATAGTGCTTTACAGCCCTCTCTAAGCGGTTTACAGAGTTCAGCATATTGCCCCCAACAATCTGGGTCCTCATTTTACCGACCTCAGAAGGATGGAAGGCTGAGTCAACCTTGAGCCGGTGAGATTTGAACAGCTGAACTGCTGAACTGCAGTGCTGCACTTTAACCACTGCGCCATCTCGGCTCTTATATTGGATCCAAATATTGGATATGTTCACTGCCTTGAGTTATGCATAAAAATAATAAAGGTGGACTTAAAAGAGTAGGTTCACCCTAGATGTCAGGAAACTTCTTGTTTCTGTAATTTGGAGAAAAGGCTGTTGCTTGAAGTGATAAGTTTTCTTTCATTAGGGATCTTCAAACAGAAGCCAGATGTTCCAGTGGATCTTGTGTTGAGCAAGGGCTGGGCCTAGATGACTTATAAGATAACTTCCAAATCTACGAAACTGTGAAAAATGGACTGGTATTATTAAGGGATGAACATTAGAAACAGATTGTAGTCTTCCTATTGTGCTTCTTTCTGGAAACATTTTGTGTACCATTGTTGGGAATCGGTTTGTTGTAACATGAATTATGGAAAGTTGTTGAACTCCTATCACATGATGTGAATGTTCCAGGCAGAAATGCACACATGATACCTAATATTTCACTAAGCATACTGAATGTTTCTACTTTCTTTAAAATGCTTTTACAGTTTCATCTGACAATTTAAAATTTCATTATATGCCATTGTAAGGAATTAATAGGATTATTAGACTCAACATTATTTAGGAAACTGTCATCATAGCCAAGTATAATGACAGGATTCACTGAGAGGGGAGAAGGACCACTTGACGAACCTTTAACCATGAATACCTCAAAGCTAGAGTTATCCCATTGGCCCCTTGCAGAAATTTGTGTGAATATTTGCTTAAAGCCCATTTAAGTGGCAAATCATTCTGTCTGTTTTAAAGCATTCATATCAATGGAAGGTATTTAGAGTCTTGCTAGATCTCATGTATTATGTTCTTTAAAAATTTTCATATGGTGCTAATACTAATAATCTTCTCCTATATCATCATTAAGGGTCAGTTTGGTGTGATGTTTAAGTGACTGAGCAAGAAAGAGGGTGATGAGCACAGCACAAAAAAGCATGCGCTGCCCCCTGACCCCACTGGATGAAATCGCCAGGACTCGCTGCCTCATCAGAGGACCCAGAGTGGGGTGGGAATGGGGATTTTGCAATATCCTTCCCCCAGGAGTGGGAGGAATCCTCAGGGATGATTCACACCCTGGTCAGCACTTCTTTACTCTCCTACCATTGCGCAGGAGATATAGAAGCATAGCCAGCTGAATGAATAGGCTGAAAAGTAGCTTTTATCTGTGGGCTGTCAGACTTCTGAACGCAACATAACACCACAATTAGGTTTAATATGATAGACTTGCAGGGCCAGCGCAATGTGCAACATGTTCATACTGGTGTAATATAATATAATGTTACATATATATAGATATATGGGAATGTGTGTTAGTTATTACTTATTTGGGTTTAGGGATTCTATTTCTTTCATTTATTGAGTTATTGAGCTGCACCAAGGGAGGTTCATTCAATTTCATTGTACACATGTTGTGCATTGACAATAAAGGTTTGGTTTGATTTGATGAAATCAGGAAATTGCATTTTAGTTCCACTTTAGGCATAAGACCAGTTGGATGATTTTGGATCAGTCACCTTTTCTCAACCTATAAAAAAAGCAGTAACAAACTATTTTCAAAATATGGCCAAGAAAATTGCAGGGATTAGTCTAGGCATACACACAAAAATTTGTCATCATCATCATCGTCATCATCATCCCCCCCAAATTAGTCTTCTGAAATACGAATGCATCTGCATTAAAGATTACAGACTGTAATCAACCATGCTGGTCCATTGTGGGTTGGTAGCAGGGGTGAAATCCAGCAGGTTCTAACAGGTTCTGGAGAACCGGTAGCGGAAATTTTGAGTCGTTCGGAGAAATAGAAAATACCACCTCTGGCTGGCCCCAGAGTGGGGTGGGAATGGGGATTTTGCAATATCCTTCCCCTGGAGTGGGGTGGGACGGAGATTTTGCAGTATCCTTCCCCTGCCACACCCACCAAGCCACGCCCACCAAGTCACGCCCACAGAACCGGTAGTAAAAAAAAATTGGGATTTCACCACTGGTTGGTAGATATTTTTCAACCCTCAATCTAGGACCGAAAGACCCCCCCCCCACTTTCTATGATCTAAGACAGGGGTAGGCAAAGTTGGCTCTTCTATGACTCATGGACTTCAACTCCCAGACTTTCTGAGCCAATCATGCTAACTCAGGAATTCTGGGAGTTGAAGTCCATGAGTCATAGAAGAGCCAACTTTGCCTACCCCTGATCTAAGAGATGGATAGAATCTTGGTGTCCCTGCTCATATTCCAGCATTAGCACTACACCAAACTGACTCTTCTACATAGAGAGAATCACCCCCTTAATTACTTAAGTAAGAAGAGAATTTCCTACAATTAAGCTGTACAATGAAGTGATAATCACAATCATCCACTTACAGTTCCATGAACAACAGTTTAACCTAGTAGAAAAAACAGAAAAAAAGTGTTTTTTAATCAAATATTGAAGGAGAAAGAGAAAAAGAAAAAGTGGAAACTAAGTTCATGGAGTCATAATTTAGTAACTTGTCATGCATGTCACTGAGTGCAAATCACCAATTAAACCAAAACCACTACAGCAACAACAAAAATGGAATAAAAATTATTTTCTCCTTTTCTGCATTATAGGTCCAAAGTATTTTGGTATGTTGGTAATTTGTTAGGTTTACTTTTCTCTTTTTTTTCATGTAACTTGATTTTCTTGGAACTCATATGAAAATTTCATTTAAACACTTATTATTATATCTCCTCCTCCTCCTCCTCTTCTTCCTCCTCTATTTGAGATTTATATTTAATATGATAAAAGTAAAATGGAATTGGAATGTGGAATGGTCCTGTACATGTGGGTGAAAAATCGTTAAAATTGTCATTATTGGGAAAGTCCCAGTGCTAAAAGGATAATTCTCCCTTAAAAAGAAAAAAGAAAGAAAAAAGAAATCCAGATTCTGATTCTCAATATGATATGGAAGAATAAATTAAATTTCCCTATAAATGGTGAGCAGGAAGAACTTAAGTATCATAAGACAGCCAGTCAGTTGAGATGTCTTGCCTCTTACAAGTTGTGACAGGCAGTACATAAATATTTTAAACAAACACTAATAAACTATGTAACTCCATTTTCAAAAAGAGATGTTATCTTATTTTCAAATTTCCATAAACAATGTACATATTTAATATACATTACACATACACAACATACATTACACACACGCACACACACACACACACACACACACACACACACACACACACACACACACACGGAGAGAGAAAGACCATTCAGTAGAATTTTTGTATAACTTTAACTTTATTGTGGAAGAAGTTCTACAGGGAAAGAGGAACATTATTATAGAGAAAAATAAGTTGAAATCTTTTAAAAAAGGAATTCAGTAAGTTTTGTGGACTTGCTAATAGTTGGCAGCTGTGTTTAGCAATTTCAGGGCTTGCTAATGATTGGTTGCTATTTTTACAAGGTCTTAATAGGCTTGCCGTAATTTGGTAAAGAATAGAAAAGATAGTGTTGAAAAGCCTCTGTCTTGCTTCAAACAAAAATAGAAAATTTAGTTGAACATTTTTGTTGACTAAGATCTGTTAGTAAATTATAGGAGTCTGAGAAGTGACAAATTGTCACTCTGTAACTTCTAGATATGCATGGAAGAGATTTTCTTTATTCTTTACAACTTCAAATAGGATCCCCTTTCCTGTATTCCATTACCCAGAAATAGAGTACAACACTTGCATTGCAGATTAAATTAGAACCAACACTATAGATGCTTGTGATGAAGCAAATGGCAGAATTCTCAAAATCTTACCTCTAGAATGGAGAGTATTAATAATGGCTGGCTCAAATTTCTAAAAGGCAGAAAGAGCAACTGAAATGGGATAAATCACCTTCAGACTAAAAGGATGAAAGGTCCCTTCTAACTTGAAAAACATAGCCATACCAGAGAGATTGTCCTCTCCTCTTCATTAATCACATTGGCACTGAGAGTACAACAGTTTAATTTTTTGTCAAGAGTGGGAAATGCTCACATTGTTTTAGATTCCTGCCTGATTCATACATCATGCTAAATCAAAATGTAGTTTGCTATGTTTGGTTTAGTGCATTGTGTGGTTCCAGCCATTTGTGGCTTCTTCTATATCTGATTGTGTTCATCTAGCAGTGCAGTCTTCTGGACATTAACTGATATTAATAGTCAGAGTGATATTCACTCTGTAGAGACCTTTGCAACTGTCAGGCACAAAAATCAAGAAGCAAGGTGGTTCAAATATCTATGGAGATTCCCAGTCATCTAGGTCATGGCTGTCCCAGAGGTGCTTTTTCAAGAGGCAACTGGACTTTCTTGTTTTTGTTTGAAGACATTTCGCTTTTCATCCAAGAAGCTTCTTCAACTCTGACTGGATGATGGGGAATGGAAGGATTTATATTCCTTGTAGACAGCTGGTCATTTGCATTCTTTTAGAGAGCTGTTGAGGCCACTTAGAGGTTTATCTGTGTCCTCAGGATCACCTGAGTTGTGCAAATGGGTCAGAGCTGAAGAAGCTTGTTGGATGAGAAGCAAAACATCTTCAAAGAAAAACAAGGAAATACAGTTGCCTCTTGAAAAAGCCCAACCAAGGAACAACCATGACCTAGATGACTGAGAATCTCCATAGATATTTGAACAAGAATCGGAATTATTAATTGTCAAAGCAAATTAGCGGTAGATCAGAATCAATGGAATTCAAGGTGGGCTGGAATTAGATCTCTTGTTGGGCGTGAAGGGACTTGAGACTGATGATGCACTTGACTCCCCTCCCCCCTTGGGCTCAACCTGGTCATCTACAGCAACCATCCAACTGGTCTTTTTTCTAGTCTTTTTTCTCTAACTTCAATTGACATTGTTACGTGTTCAGCCACTACGCTATGGATTTGGTTCAAACCATTCTACAATATCTTTTATCAATTTTCCCTTAACTTAGCACAAGTATAGAATTCAATTCTCAGTAATCTCAACAATTGAAGATTTTTGGGAGTTGAATCACCTGCATCTGGAAGTTGTCAAAGTTGGGAAACACTGCCTTAGACAGAAATAAAGAAGTTAAAAAATAAATTATAGATTCTATGATTATAGATTGACATACATTTGACATATTTTTGCATACACAAAAATGTATTTGCTAGGATCAAATGAAATGTAGTACTGTAAAGCCTTCCTAATAAGTTACACAGGCTTTGTTCCCACAGCAGCACAGGAACAAGAAGGCAGTTTTGATGTGACTGAATAAATATAAAATCCATTTGTCAACCACTCAATAAAGTGAATGGTGGAGATATTTAACAATTTGCTTTGAAGGTGGTGTACATTTTCTAATTTATTGGATGCTTGCTTTTTTTCATAGAAGTAAATTATGTATCATTAATCTTCCTGTGAGGTTGATGTCCTAGAGTTAATTTAATGATTATTTTCTAAGATAATTTACCTGCTTGGAAAGAACTGCTTAATCAATATAGGAAAGTCAGCTAGGTTATGAATGAATTTAAAACATATGTACACTCTTGCTTCACTCCATAATATTTATTCCCAGTGAAAGGGGAATGGGTTTTTTTTCTGCCTCTTTTGCAAAAAGGTAAAAACAATCCCACAGAGTGGGGGAGGAAATAAATCACCCTGAACTATCCAGTATTTCTTTTATAAAAATGCCCCTTGTATGCATTTGCACATGTCCATCTCTTTTAATTAGTAAAAGATCAGCAGATCATGTAATTTTCAGTGGTGGTGCAGTGATTAGAATGCAGTATTGCAGGCTAACTCTACTTACTGCCAGGAGTTCGATTCTGACCGTCTCAAGGTTGACTCAGCCTTCCATCCTTCCAAAGTCAATAAAAGGAAGACTCAGAGTGTTGGGTACAATATGCTGACTCTGTAAACTGCCTAGAGAGGGCTGCAAAGCACTATGAAGCAAAGCACTATGAAGCACTATATAAGTCTAAGTTTTAAGTGCTAGTGCTAAGTTCAAAATAGAGCAAACACCCAACACACCACTAATATTAACTAATCTCTTCAATGAAACATTATAGATTACAACATACAGAACGTATAAGAATAAAACTTTTGCTGAATCACGATAGTTTGATGTGACCACTATTTCTAATAGTGGACAACCTGATAATCTTAGAAATCCTACAAACAGGACACAAGAAGACCAACTTTAATGTTCAATATTCAGAAGTTTCTAAATTCAGATTTTATTTTATTTTTACACTTCATTTCATTCTGTCAAATGTTCTCTGGCTTTTACAAGTGACCGTTTGGGAGACTTCAATGCAACACACAATGCTTAATTAAGGCAAATTCCATTGCCTTAATAAAGAAAATCGTATTATCTCCATAGCACATAAGTTTTCATCAAGGTGAATCTAAATTACTTCAGACAGTCCTATTTGTTTTATTAGCAGCTGTTAAAATAAATATAGTAAAACACTTAAAAGCAATTGATACACCTACTGTACATTTATGAAATGGTATTGAAAATATGAAAATAAATATTCTTTGCATAATTGACTCATTTGTTACAGCTCAAAAGAACCACAAAAGAATTGAAAAGATTTTTTAATGTTTATTTTTATCAGTGGTAGGAAATTACAGTATATATTTCAGGGATAAGCTCTAAATATTTTTTTGCATGTATGTTATAATTATAAAACTGTTCTACTATTCTACTTTTTAATGTTATATTTTTAAAACAGTTTAAAAATGTAACAATATATTACTATACAAAGGAAAAGGTAGCAACAGTGAATGCAAAAACCACAACAAAATTAACTGGGAAGATATTGGAGGAATACTGTCCCAGGCTGCATTAACAGATGGATAGAATCAAGATCACGTGAAGTGTTAATAACACTTTATAATGCCCTTGTAAGGCCACACTTGGAATACTGTATCCAGTTTTGGTCACCACAAGATGAAAAAAAGATGTTAAGACTCTAGAAAGAGTACAGAGAAGAGCAACAAAGTTGATTAGGGTCTGGAGACTAAAACATATGAAGAATGGTTGCAGGAACTGGGTATGTCTAGTTTAATGAAAAGAAGGACTAGGGGTGACATGATAGCAGTGTTCCAATATCTCAGGGGCTGCCACAAAGAAGAGGGGATCAACCTATTCTCCAAAGCACCTGAAGGCAGGTCAAGAAGCAATGGATGGAAACTAATCAAGGAGAGATCCAACCTAGAACTAAGGAAAAATTTCCTGACAGTTAGAACAATTAATCAGTGGAACGACTTGCATCCAGAAGTTGTAGTTGCTCCAACACTGGAAGTTTTTAAGAAGAAATTAGACAACCATTTGTCTGAAATGGTATAGGGTTATTTCAAATAACTTCAGAAGTAGTACCTCTGTTCTTTGATTCAGAAGCTGGTAATAAAAATAAGCACATCAAGTCAAATGTCGCAGTATCGTAACGGTCCAGATGTCTAAAAACCATCCTGCTTCTGTAGACCCACACAGTAACAGAACCTACTTGTTTATGCAGACCAGAGGTGGGTTCCTGCCGGTGCGGTTAATAGCTGTTGTTCGGCGCAGAGCCGAAGACGCTGCTGCCGTTCGTGGTGCGGGGGCTTCCCCCGGGCGCTGCCGTCACCCGCATGGACGCCGCCAATTGTGTTCTTTTGCCCTCTGCGCATGCGCAAAGCATTCTGCATGCACAGAGGGCAAAAGAATGCAATTGGCAGCATCCATGCGGGCGGGGAAAGCGCCCGGGGAAAGCTCCTGCGCCGCGAACGGCAGCAGCGTCTTCGGCTCTGCACCGAACAACAGCTATTAACCGCACCGACAGGAACAAGCAGGAACCCACCTCTGATGCAGACATCTCCACTCCAAGATTACTGTGTGCTGTGGCAGGAACACCCCCACCCTTTCAATAATTGATCATCATTGTCTACAGCCCTTGTTTTTTTACAAGTCAAATAGCAATGAAAATTTGGCCTTCTTTGTTTGTTTTACAAATTCCCCAAGAAAATAGTGAAATGGACCTAACTTTATTATTATTGTTTTGTTCTACTTTATCCAGGTGAAAATTGACAAGAAACCTGTTACTTTCCCTTTTAGCAGAAGTGCCAGGAAAAAACAAAACAAAATAGTTCTGTTCTTTCCTTTTGTATTGATCCAAGAAAAGTCAGGAAAGAGTCAGTATCCATGGTAAATATGGTCCAGATAAACCATCAGGCTACCACTCTGGTCAAAGCATGGAAAGCAATTGAAATCCACAAAAAGATTTCTTAATCCATCTTCATTTCCAATTGGTCTTCTGAGCTTAATGGTATAGTGTGGAAAAGCCCTAAGTATAGTCAAGGGCAGTCTAAGCAGTACAAAGCATAATGGAATTGTTATCTCCTATGATCTGGATATCATGCTTCTTTTAATACACCCTCAGTTTTCACTGGTCTCTTTAGCTGCTGCTTACTCATGTTTAGTTGATGGTATATTAGCAATCCCAAACTCTTCTCAGGCACACTGTTACCAAGTCTGATCTCCTTAGCCCTCAATCCATGCATTGTCAGGTTCTTTAGCAGAAGCCTGAATCAAAAGTGATATATTTCCAGTAAAATTCTCACAGAGGTAACTTTACCAAGGTGCATTGAGATGAAAAGAGCAGAGGTCCAAGAATTTCAGCAACTGAACTATTTTCACCTGAGAACCAATATATTTATGTTTATATTGATGTACGAATGGGAGTTTTATTGGGACCTCAATGTTATGTATTGTTTATTATTTTAAATGGATTTTTTCATGTATTTTATTGATGTTGTTGTTGTTGTTGTTGGCCACCCAGATTTTCTTGTGGTAGATGAATTGCTACATAAATTTGTTAAATAAATAAATAAACAAACAAACAAACAAACAAACAAACAAACAAATAATAAGATTGAGCATTTCTGGTTCTTTTTCTCACAGCCTTCTAAAGAACTGACAAGGAGGCTGGTTTCTTCACCAACAACCTGTTCATGCAGATTACTATTTATATAATGATTTAATGATTAACTCTGCCATTGCCGGTCTCAAGCCTGGATGAAAAAGGAAGGAGATAGACATCGGACTTTGTGCAAAGATTTCAGTGTTGCATCATTATGCATCAAACCCAAACCAACACTTGAGATGCAGCTGGGATGTCCCCTTCAGGCAATGTGCCCTGACTCTAGTCAACTAGGGTGACAAATGGATGAGGGCTACTTGCTCGTGGCCGGGGCAAGCTAAAGAAGAAATGGACTGCCTGCATAAAGACAGGCGAGCCATAAGTGTATGCCCCACTGATGCTGCAGATCAAAGTGGTGGGTGAAATGCAAAGCTGCGGATTCTGCAATATGGCGAGAATAATGCAAAGAACAAGAAGACTGTTTATATAATGATTTCTTAAATCCTTATAAGTCTGGGAACCAATTTATACAGTATTTAATATTTTCTATCCAGTTGCATTTTCTAGCACTTCTTATGGCTGAACATCATATTATTGGATTTGGGGCAATGTGCAAACCTGATCATTTTTAATGATGATTTTGTCCTCTAAAAAAACTAGTCAATCCTCTTAGCTTGATGTCATCTGCAATTCTAAATCTACTGTATTTCTAGGTCATTTATCAGGTTGAATAATCTTGAGCTGAGAACTCCATTTAATATTTCTTCCAGAGTGATGCAGAACCATTTCTGAGCATTAACCAATTATAAATTCAACTGCAGTACTGCATAGCCTACATTTTTTAAAAATAGTTTTTATTAAACATTTTTCACCTTTAAAAAAACAACAACATAAACAGAAAAAACAAGAAAAAACAAGACAAACATAACAATGTAGAGTAGTTTTACAGCCATCTGTATCAGCATATATGTTCTGTTTTTATAATTTGCTCTTCTACATTGCCTTCCTATTGGCTATAACCACTATAATGATATAATAACAATTATAACAGTACTAGTTATTTAATAATAATTAGTAACTTCGGTTAATATTTAATCAATACTAATTTAAAACTCCTATTTCTTATTTTGGCTTCTGTTCTCTAACCACTTATACATTCTATTCCAAACGTTGTAATGATCCGCTTCTTCTCTTTCTTTTAACTCCATGGTCATTTTGTCCATTTCTGCACATTTAAGTATCTTTCTGATTACTATTTCATCTGAAGGTGTATTAGCCTGTTTTCAGTTTTGCGCAAAGGCGATCCATGCAGCAATTAATATGTGTAGTGTTATATATTGTAAACTTTTATCCATTTTCAAATCTTAATATTCCTAGTAAAAACAATTCTGGTTTCAGTTCTATCTTTTGTTCCATAATTTCTTCCAGCCATTTCTTGATTTTGCACCAGTATTTCCTTGTATTGGGGCACGTCCACCACATATGGTAAAACGTTCCTGACTTGTGACCGCATCTCCAACATTCAGGGATAGATTTGGGAACATTTTGGCCAATATCGCTGGGGGCAAATGCCATCGATAAAAATTTAATAAACATTTTCTTTGTAGGCTACTGTCATCGTAAATTTATAATTTCTTTCCCATAATTTATCCCATTGTTCTAGCTCTATATTATGACCAAAATTTCTGGCCCAATTAATCATTGTCTCCTTTACTGTCTCTTCCTCCATTTTGTATCTTAAAAGGAAATTGTATATTTTAGTGATCATTCCCCCCCCCCCCCGTTCCTTGTAATAATTTATCCAGTTCCAATTGTTTCTCATAAATACCATATTGTTCCTGATCTTTTTTGAATTTCATCCTAATTTGTAAATAAGGCCACCAATCCATATCTATTCCTTGTGTTTTCAAGTCTTGGACTGATTTTAATTCTTCTTTTTCATCTAAAAGTTTTGCGTAACTCACCATTTTACTAAGTTCTATGGTATTTGGATATACCATTGCCTCCATCGTTGATAACCAAATTATAGTCTACATTTACTTACTTTGGTTACAAAGATTCCAGACCTCATCATGAACACATGCACAACATTTGCTTGGCCAACTAAATAAGTTGCTCTGTCACAAAAACAGCTGAGGTTAGTCTGGGTCTTATTCTGAGTCTTATTCTTGACAAATCCATGTTAGTATTTGATTCAAATAGCATTTTTATTAGATGCTGGTATATAATTTTTGAGCCCCTTGTCTGATAGACATTAAGCTAACTAATCCATTGGGTTTTTTGTTTTTTGTCTTCTTTCTTCCTCTTCTTGAACATTGGAACTATGTTGGCAGTTTTCCAATTTTCTGGCACTTCATCAGTTCTTCGGGAGTTTCTAAAGATTAGAGTCTGTAGCTCTGAGATTACTTTTGCCAACTGTTTCAACATCCTAGGATGTAATTTAGCTCTGCAGCATTGAACTGATTTAGGGTAGGAAGCTGGGTTCTTATTATCCCTTCATCAGTCCTGGGCAACATCCCTACCCCACAGCCTCAATTATGTTAAGAAGAGATCTATTAGAGAAAATTGATATACATAAGGCTATCAAGAAGTCTTACCTTCTCTCAGTTCACTTATTTAGATATATCCCCCAAACCCTTCTTAGTATATTTTGTGTTCATCATCATTTTTATCTCATTCTGAGCTTAAATCCTCTTGGCTCTTTATCATTCAAAGTGCAGTTTATATTTCCTCTTGGTTATTTCCTCTGTTTTCATTTTCTAAACACCATTTTGCTTCTCAGTTTCCCTGTGAACATTATATTCATCCATACAGGCTTTTAAAAACTTTTCCTGGTTTTCTTTCTTATGGGGGACATTTTGTATCTATATTTCTCTCTCTCGCCCCCCCTCTCTCTCCAGCTACAGATATAGCTATGTATCCCTCTCTCCCTCTCCCTCTCCCTCTCCCTCTCCCTCACCCTCTTCCTCTCCCTCTCCTTCCCTCCCTCCCTCCCTCCCTTTCCCTCTCTCTCACTCTTCTATCTATAATCTAACTATCTTAGGCTTCCATTTATTTTTAATTTATTTAGGACTACAAGCCATAGTATATTACCCAGTTTTCATCTAAATTGATTTCTCAGCCCAGATTTTGTTTTGGAAATACTGTGATATTGGGAGTAATATTGGAGGTAAAGATCTCCAATTGGAGATATTGGATGTAAAGTTTAAAAAAATTGCATAGTTTTAAATTTTAACTGCTTTTCTATTTATCTGTTTATGATCTGTAAGTTGCCCAGAGTCATCTTGTCATGGTGATGGGTGGCATATAAATTTAACAAATAAACAATAAATAAAATACTAAAGTACTGGAGCCACACCACAGATATTCTGGAACACGTATATAGTTTTGGAGGCTGTTGCATAATAACTCCAGAAAATAGAGGTATTTTGTGTTCAGTTGTAACATGTGAGAAGAGCTGAAAACATAAATCTGAAGTGTAGTATGGGAAAGTGAGATTATGCAGACTCATACCCAAAACATTATCAATGTTGATCAATGTTGGTAGAATCACAGAATGAGTTGGAACAGACCTTACTGAACATCCCATTCAATTCTTTACTCTGTGCAGTAAGCCACTAAATCAGGGCCATGCTAGCTGGGAGTTGAAGTCTACAAGTCTGAAAGTTGCCAAAGGTGGACTCCTCTGCACTAAATCATCCTTGAGACAATTGTACTCATATGCTATGAAAAAAGATCAAGGAAAGAAACATTGCCGACCATGTTCACAACAGTTTCAATCTTGGGAGGAAGCTCTATGAAAAGTCACATAGATGTCTTGCTTCTGAAGATCCTCCCTCCCTCCCTCCCTCCTTCTTTTGCAATATTTATTATTTATTTCTTTGTTTGTCAAACATGTACAAGATAGTAGGTATAGGTATAAAAATAAACATAAGCAAAGTAAGTACAGATAAATGAGGACAATAGGACAGGAAGACAGGGATGGTAGGCACGATGGTGCGCTTATAGACCTCTTAGGAATGGGGTGAGATCGACAGTAGACAGTCTAAGGTTAAAGTTTTTGGGGTTTGGGGAAGAAATCACAGAGTCGGGTAGTGAATTCCAGGCATTGATCACTCTGTTGCTGAAATCGTATTTACTGCAATCGAGTTTGGAGCAGTTTACATTAAGTTTGTATCTATTGTGTGCTCGTGTATTGTTGTGGTTGAAGCTGAAGTAGTCATTGACAGGTAGGACATTGACAGGTAGGACATTACAGGTAGGATATTACACTAAGTGATTCCTCTCTGTTTTCTAAAACATCAACTCTATATAAAATGGCCAATTTTCAGAATCTTACACATTTAATTGAATTCATTCCAGTGAAACAAATTCCCTAATGTGTTGAAATATGCCCTATCTTCAAATAATCACACAGCTTTAGGTACCGAGATCCACTGTAGTTCTGCAAATGCTAGCAATAATATGATATGTTTTTAATCCAGTTATAGAATTGCACTGACTCAGCTGACTGCCTGCGTACAGGTCACTTTTCACTTTCTTTTCCTTTTCCTAATGATGTTTCCCAAGAACATTAAAAATGATTTGATAGCAATCATTTTGGTTGTTTTGTCTCAATATAAATAAAACTACTTTGTCTTTAATAAACTCATACAGTTAGTGGAAAAATTCAAATTAAAACATAACAGATGACAATTCATCTTCTGTCTGAATTTTTTTTCCATTTTAATGACCCTGTAATGCCTTGCATCTGGGTGGAGTTGGGGGAACTGAATAGAGCTGAGTGTTTACTGGTCGGATGCCCTTCCTGACACTTATGCGAAGCTCACAGCAGATATTTTCTCTTTGCGCCCAGAGGGAGAAATACCTGCTGCTACCTAGGATAAAACTTACAGCCTCCTGATTGTGAAGTGAGAGCTCCACCTCTAGACCACTACGGTGTTCTATCCTCTGTCTGAATACATCTAATAAAAGGGAACCCACTCCTTTTCAGGTAATTAGTTTCCATTTCAAACCCCTTTTTACATTACATTATTATTCCTATCATTCAACCAGAACCAGCTTTCCTATAAATTGAGACCATTATTCTAGATTCTGCCCTTTGGGCAATAGAGTGCACAGCTTTCTTCTGTGTGAACATCTGTTGAGTTTTTAAACATGTCTCGATCCTTCAATCTTTCCTTGTAAGACTTAGTTTCCCCTTAAGCTTCCCTTACTAAGATTCCCCTGATCATTGTTGTTGCTCTTTGTGTCTAAGAACAATTCAAACAAACTGAACTAAAGTAAGATATCTAGAATGGGGTTCTGCATTCACAGTGCGGTCTGACCAATGCAATTTCATTTTCAGATGTGCCAGAACCACCACTCACATCTTGTAATGAAACATTTGTATTTGCAAAGATCTACAGGCACTTTGTTTCAACAAGAGTCTGATATTGCATTTGAGAAAATTAGACATGAATAATTCTGTTTTTTTTTTCCAGACTGTGCCTTTCAGTTTATTGGCAATGGTATTGAAAACAGCTGCACAATGCATTTGTAATTTCATCACAGGGCCTAACATAGACCATAGGGCATGTCAAACTTCCACACAAATGTAGCCCATTAAATCAATTTCTGCTACTTTATAAAGTATCCTTTATAAATTTCCTTTACCAACAGTAATTGTGAGAAGATTATCACATAGCACTTTTCATAACACCTGTTATATATTTTCCTGTTCATGTAGACTGTATGCATATGTATCTCAAACCCCAAAACGGCAACCCTCTGGTGAGCCATCCCGGAGTTGCCATTCGGGGTGGGGAGGCTGCAGGGGCTTGACTGGGAGTCGCGCTGATCAGCTGGCAGGTGGCGAATGACTTGGCTGTGCTGATCAGCTGGGAGGCCGACGGTGAATGGATCAGCTGGGCGTCAGAGCTGATCAGCTGGGAAGCAAAGCTCCGATCAGCTGCAGTGTGGACAGCAGGCCAGCAGCTGAGTATCAGCTTAGATGTGGCCGAAGATTCCAGGATGTTCGCGTTGTCCAGAAGCCGAGGGGGGGGGGATAGGTACATGCAAGGGGATTTAAGACATGGCAGAAAAGCCATGTATGCATATCACTCAGTGCTGGTTTTCCAAGCTTTCCAGGATAAAATGCTTCAAAAAAAACCTGTGTTGCTTGCGGTTTTTTGGTGCTGGATAAACAGAACGTGACAATGTATGCATATATATACACACACACTCATGCACAAACTGTTTTAGTAATAATACTTCATTTTATCTTTCCATGTATTAATTATACTGTGATTAAAATAGATTAATGAATGGCACCTTAGCTCATCCTCATGGTAAAAATTGGCAAAGAGTTCAGTGGAGAGTAAACAACATATCAGGTAAATTAATATAGTGTCCAAGAGAATGTCCAAATGTCCAAAAACTAGTTCAAATCAGGACTCTTTAAAGAATGCATTTGATGGCAGAAGATCTCCCAAAATAAAATTAAAAATTCAAGGGAGGTGGGCAGAGGTTGTTATGTTCAGGGGCTGGGGAGCCTTAAATCTCTTCAAGGTTTAAGGTAAACCCTTGTCACTAAAAGCCATGCATCAGACACCCTCCCAACATTGAGACATCTGTCTTTGTCCACTCCTGGAAGACTCTGTAGGGAAAGCTGTCACCCACAGACTCCCACACCCAGCCTAAGGTAATCTATTCCATCACTATGTCAGGCCTCTCTCCTACATACCTCTATTAGTAATATTGATTTAAGTTACAGGATTATTGTGGGAATGCGCTGGATAATAAAACAGTGTGAAGTGCTTTGCTTCAACAAAGTTTCAAGGCTATCCTGAAAACTGACTCACAAGCAACATGTTCCCTTATTGTTAACAACAAGGCCAAGGGAACATATCTGTTTTAGAGCCTCTTAATTTTCTATTCCTCGAGCTCACACTACAGCAGAAGACTGAGAAGTGCCTTCTTTGATAATTGGTGGGGGGAAAATGCAAAAAGGAGATGTGGTGCTATACAAAAGTTTCCTGCATTCCTGGTCTTAATGATAGCAGCATTGCAGCAAGAAATTTATTGATACTGCTCTCCTTTTGCAACTGGTGAGTGATTGAAAGGTTAGCAATGCATAAAAAATACTTTCACATCATTCATCTATTCCAATGGCTTTCCAGTGGAGGGGCTTGTATTAAATCCATCTAGCCAGAAGCTTCTTCACTAAGACCTCATGTAGAAGGCTGAAGAAATTCCTGTTAGAAACCTTTTGATGAGGTGAAGGTTGAGGGCAGGGGCGGGTTGCTCGCTTACCAATGCCGGTGCGCTGTGCGTTCATCTCCACGTTTTGAGCACGCGCTCTCTCACTATGCACGTGCGCCCCCTCATGTGATTTTGCTTCTGCGCATGCGTGGAAGCAAAATCATGCCAAAATCTCGCGAGGAGACACGCGCGCACATGAGATTTTGGCGCGATTTTGCTTCTGTGCATGCGTGGAAGCAAAATCTCACTGAAATCTCACGAGGGGATACATGTGTGCATGAGATTTTGGCACAATTTTGCTTCTGCGCATGCTCACAAAAAGATGGCAACGCGCGCAACGGACTGGCGAAGACAGCTCCGGAGTGGTCGTGCGCAAATTGCACAATCGGCGGCTCCCTACCAGAGCTATACATTGGACAGCTCTGGTAGGAACCCACCACTGGTTGTGCAATTTGCACGCAACAGCTCTGGTGCCATCTTCGCCGGTCCGTCGCATGGCACCATCTTTTTTCTGGAATTTTTGGGCTTTTTTTGCTTCCTACGCATGCGTGGAAGCAAAATCTTGCAAGAGGATGCACGCGCGCAAGAGATTTTGGCAATTTTTTTCTTCCGTGCCTGCGTGGAAGCAAAAAATTGCCAAAATCTCGAGCATGCATAGCGAGTGTGCACGTGTGCGAAATCAGATGATGCGCGCGCAGCACACCGGTAGGCAGGTAAGAGGAACCCGCCCCTGTCTCTGCCTCATCAAAGCTAGCCATTCTGAAACCCACTTGCTCAGCGAAAAGTGCCACACAACCTGGGAAGTCCTTCAGCATGTACCAATGTCAGGCTGGAGAGCTTCATCATTTGCTGCTGAACTCTTCCAACCACTCATTAGATAGTAAATTCAAGACAGTAAATGGTTGAGACCTTTTTCATACTGCTTGCTTTTCTCAGTGCTTCCTGTTAGTGGTTGGTAGAATGCAAGCAGTGCAAAAGAATTGCCCACTGTCCAAGTCAGAGATGCTCTGCCTGAAAAGTTTTTCCATGTACTGAAGGATTTTTGGCTCATTGCCTCCAGAATGTGCTACAGAATGCCTGCTATCTCTGTTGCAGCTGCTCAGCCTGGGAAAATCTCCGGCTTTGCCAAGGTGGCTTTGGCTGGTGGCTTTGACATGTGTTACTGGACTCTGAACAATTCATCAACATGGTTGGGAGGGCCAAGTGGCATGAAAGGACGTTTTGTGCATTACTACTGTCTTGTCAACAGAAGAAGTCAAGTAGATCAAAGATTGCTCACTATTTGTGCTGCAGCCATTCAACTGGCACACGCCAAGGGATAATCAGGATTGGGCAGCTAGGGTGTGAACAGTGGGTTGTGTTGCTATGCACATCACAAATATTTGACCTCATCTCCTTTGGCACATGCTATAGAATCTTCCTAGCTGAGTGGATTCAGTATGGATGGAGGGCAATTTTCTTGAGACTGAAAGCAATCAAAGAAGTTAGCAGTCATGTCATGCCAATCAAAATCCCCCAAATGGTTGCCAGCTCACAAGAATTTGAGAAAAACCACTAGGATGGCATTAGAAGGAAGAGAGTAGCCCGCAGGGGCAGAAAGTGTTTATTCATGAAACACTTCATAAGAAAGCTGAGAAGACATGACAAATGATCGTTTCTCTTACAACACTCATCCAAGTGCTTCCAGGCTCTTCAGGAAATCCTGCAGAAATGTCTAAGCTGGTCGGTATGGAAACCCTTTGGATAGCAGAGCAGCACGGAGAGCAGAGAAAAAAATTGTTCGTCAATGCTTCTCTGAAGAGTTTTGAGGCCACCTGAATTCCTCAAGCATTGAAAGACATCAGGTCATTTCCAAAATCAAATTCACTTCATTAAAGCAAATTTACCAGCTAATGTACATAAAGAGATTTGCACTTTGAAAGCCATATACAGTATGACTCTTGTGAGTAGACAATTTTAACAAATAGACAACAAGAATTGGTGCCCTAACATAGTTTTAGTTTTCTAAATGGCTTTTGAATTCGCTAGTTTCAGCATAATTGCGGCCACAGCACTTCTAAAGAGAAAGTCTAGAAAGGAATCTACACAATTGTTAACAAAAGTAATTATTCACTACAGAATGTTGGGAAAGAATAGGGGGCCTCAATTTTATTAGATTCCTTGAGATTTTGCCATCTACCCCTATTTAACATCTACATGAAACCTCTAGTACCAAACAATCTGGATGAGGCAGCAGTCCTCTAGGCGGAATTGGTGCACAATTTGAGACTCCTCCTGGATTTTGGCTCCTATTTGGATGCTCATATGAGTCTGTCCTCTTATAAGCTCCATTGCAGAAAATACGACTTCAGCAACAGAGTGGTCAATGCCTGGAATACACTAACCGACTCTGTGGTTTCATCCCCAAACCCCCAAAATTTTAACCTTAGACTGTCTACTGTTGACCTCACCCCAGGGGTGAAATCCAGCAGGTTCTGACAGGCCTGGAGAACCGGTAGCGGAAATTTTGAGTAGTTCAGAGAACCAGCAAATACCACCTCTGGCTGGCCCCAGGGTGGGCTGGGAATGGAGATTTTGCAATATCCTTCCCCCCCAGGAGTGGGGAGGGAATGGGGATTTTGCAGTATCCTTGCCCTGGACGTTGGTGGGAATGGAGAGTTTGCAGTATCCTTCCCCTGCCACGCCTGCCATGCCACGCCCACCAAGCCACACCACACCCACCAAGCCACGCCCACAGAACCGGTAGTAAAACATTTTGAATTTCACCACTGTCTCACCCCATTCCTAAGAGGTCTGTAAGGGGTGTGCATAAGCGCACCAGCGTGCCTACCATCCCTGTCCTAATGTACCCTTTAATTTTTATTCAGATTCATTTCATGTATTCAAATCATATTTATACTCATATTTACTATCTAATATATGTTTGACAAAATAAATAAATAAATAAATAAATAAATAAATAAATAAATAAATAATAAATAAATAAATAAATGAATAAATAAATAAATAAATAAATGGATTTTTTAAAAAAAGCTGCAACTGGTCCAGAAGGCAGCAGAATTAGGCCATTTATTTGTAAGCCACACTAATTCTGTGTCAGTGTGTGATTCAAGTGGCTAGTTGTCACTTTTAAAATCTTCATGGCATAAGGATTGGGAGCTGCCCAGAGTTGATTATAAGATAGGAAACTTATATAAATTTATAAATAAAGCCAGGTTATTCATGAGGTCATTTATTGTGGGGTCACTTGTCATCTAGTAATTCTGCCCAAAATACTAGACCTGTGCTGCAGTGGACAGTGGTTAGAATGCAGTACTGCAGGCTAACTCACTGCTCACTCCAGGAGTTCGATTCTCACTGGCTCAAGGTTGACTCAGCCTTCTATCCTTCCGGTAAAAAAGAGGACTCAGATTATTGGGGGCAACATGGCGACTCTGCAAACTGCTTAGAGAGGGCTGTAAAGCACTATTCAACCCTGAGTTACAAATATTCTTCACTATTGCTGCAAATTCTCTTTTGAGATTGATATTTTTAATCTTGGTTTTTAAATTTGTTGTATGCTACCCAAAGTTTATTGAATTGGGTGTCCATATGGAAGGAAGGAAAGGAAAGGGAAGGGGAGGGAAGGGAAGGGAAAGGGAAAGGAGAAAGGAGAAAGGAGAAAGGAGAAAGGAGAAAGGAAGGTGATTAAATAGGATTAGGATTCCATGAAGCATATCCTCTCCAGGCCTGATGCTACTAGGTAATTAAACAATATCAATTTGATGATGGAAGTACCAGTACCATGTACTGAAAGCCCTATGGCTAGATTTCTATTCTCAAAGCAAGGGCCAAACCATAATAATTCCAGTACTTGCTATGAATTTTAAATGCTAATGTGACTTAGATGTAAAAATGATTAAATACATGGAGAATATTAATTGTAGCATTTAATTAACTGATATTTTATTGTACTTAAATCAAATTTAATTTTTGTTTGGAGCTTTCTACAGCTTCTGTCATGTCACAAAGGCCAAATGTGTCATGCCACTCAAAGGCCAAAGGGGTTGGCCTAAAAAAAATGGTCAAATGTAAGATTCGGCTTTCAAAAAAAATCTGCATGTCTAACCTAATCCTATGCAGGTTTGTGGTTACAACTATAGTTGAATTATGGACTGGCCATCACACAGTTTTATTGTGCTATACTAGTTCTCAATCTAATAAATTTGGACATTCAAGATAAATTTCTAGGCAGATTCTTGCTGAGAGTTTGTTCATTTCTGTATCCTGACCAGGCATGGTCCAGGTTAAAACTCAAAGCACCTCCTAGACTTTCCTCCCTTTGAAACCATAAGCAAATTCCTACAGGTTGTACATCCTAGTGTAACAGTTTTTATACCTCTTTACTCTTTTAATCTTTAGTAAACTTGACTGCAGACATCAACTGCAAGAGGGAGGGAAAATTTTTCTGGGAAAGAATGTTAACATTTCTTTTTCCAGAGCATGAAACAAGGTTACATCACCTTCACATCTATATAGTAACTTTCCACAAGCAAAACTGCAATGAAATAACAGTTGTTCAACCAAGTGTTTAATATCTTCTCCCTATGGAGCAATTATATCTGTCAATTATTGTGGCAATAGCAGAATCTAAAAATACTATTTTCCATTTCTTTCTTTTTATTATTTATTGATTTTATTGATTTTCATATTTTACATATCACAATATTTATAGACAGATCTGCCACCATTTATATATATCGCTACTATATTTATACAATTTATACATTATTTTATCATATTTTCTAATCCTGTGTCCTCGTCCCACACTGTTTCTTCAAGTTTCTATTATTAGTCCAGTTGTACCATTTTTCCCAAACGACGTAGTAATCTGTATTTTCCATTTCTATTATATTTCCAGAAAGTAAAAACTGGGTGTAGATTGTACTGAGTAGTTCTTGTAATTCATGCTTCCCCGTCCCAAATCTGCTCCTTTTTTCAGAGGATCCAGTCACATAATGGTCAAACCCCCTTACATTTTGTAATTATTTTAGTGATCATTTTTAAAAATTGTAAAATGAGCCAGTGGATAAAGTTTGTGAATGCCCCCACAAATTTCCTCCCTAATTCAAGTATAACTTTGCTAAATCCTCATGTGCTTTGCTGAAATGTTGAACTCCTATTTTTCACCTGTCCCCTGTACCGCAATTTGCTGCCAACACTCAATTTGAACAGGCAAAATTCAGTGTTTGGCCTTTGATACAGCTAAAGCAACCCTGCAATCTCCTGTGTAAACTTATCCTGTGTAAACTTCAGCCTCTTTTGCTCCTCAAATCTCTTCATTTGTTCTTCATTGCTTTTGACCTTAACGTCGATGGCCAGTGCTGTGATTCCTGGAGGACCTGCCATTGGTCTGCATCACTCTGCTCATCAAAAATTGTTCTCTGCTTTATTGCTCCTTTGAGACTGCCATCTTCTAGTTTAGCTTTCCAGGGATTTGCTGACAGTGTAGCCACTGGCACAGCCAATAGAGGAGGAGGCTACAACTTTGTTTTTCAGCACGAATTCTGCATTCAAGAGCTGTCAAGTTCAATCCATGGAATCTGCAGCTAAATTGGAAAAAACTGTAACTTGGAGACTGGCTGTCATTTGGATTGAACAATGCTGGTATTCTGACTTGTGTTCCTATCTCGCTTCTAATGCTTATTTGTCAGTAGATTATCACTTAATCAATAATACCTTGTTATAATAAAAGTCCCCAATAGAATATGCCTCTGCTAGATTCTATTCAAAATTTTGAGAATCATTGGTTGGAAGACTATAGAAGCGATTGAAGAGAATATTTGTATGTCACGGTTGAACTGTGAAGTCCTTGGTGCTTTCTGAGCTTGGTGGTTTTCTTTCAAAAGTTTCATTACCTAAGTTGATAATGAAATGTCTGCAAGAAAACCACCAAGCTCAGAGACCACCAAGGACTATAAAAAAGAAATCGTAATTTGTCTCTTCTTTACTGTTCTAGGAAGCCCAGGATTGCTTCAAATGGAAGGAAAGGAAAGGAAAGGAAAGGAGAGGGAGGGAGGGAGGGAGGGAGGGAGGGAGGGAGGAAGGAAGGAAGGAAGGAAGGAAGGAAGGAAGGAAGGAAGGAAGGAAGGAAGGAAGGAAGGAAGGAAGGAAGATCATGTGAAGTTGAAGACAATAATTTTGTTACAAAATTATGTTGCTGTATAGCAGTGATGGTGAACCTTTTTTGGTTTGTGTGCCAAAAGGGGGGGAATGCGGGGGATCACGTGTGTGCGTGCCCACACTCATAATTCCATGCACCCCCGCACATGCACGCATGACCCCCTGCTACCAGCATGCAATGGCACGCCCATTTTTCGCTCTCCCCAGGCTCCAGAGCCTTTCTAGGAGCCTGGGGAGGGCGAAAACGGCCTTCCCCACCCCCTCTGGAGGCTGGAAACAGCCTGTTTCCCGACTCCCAGTGGGCCCAGAAGGCCTGAAAATCAGCCGGCTGGTGCACACATGCACGCCGGACCTGAGCTCGCGTGCCCACCGATATGGCTCCGCGTGCCACTTGTGGCACCCGTGCCATAGGTTCGCCATCACGGCTGTATAGGATTGAATAAAAAATAATGATTTCACCCTGTAACTTTAATTTAAAAGCAATCTTTTAATAAATAAATGAAATAAATAACCTTTGAAAGAGTTCTTTTGTTAGCTTTATTTACTCCATCATATAATCATCACCATTTGCTACACACTTCTGTCAATGACGGACAAGCTTTTTAAAGCCATCACAAAAGAACTGTGTCCCTTGTTTCTTCAACCATGTCCTAACAATTGTTTCCATAGTTTCATTTGAATCAAACAGATGGCCAAGAAGGTATTTCTTTAATTCTGGGAAAAGGAGGGAGTTGCATGGCATCCCATCTTGACTCTATGGAGGATGGGAAATGTGGTGAGATCCCACTTTGCAATTGTCCCAGGGGTGGGTTCTACTTACCTTCCCCACCAGTTCGCATCGCGATGGGAGTGCATGTTTTGCGCACGGGCATCACTCTCTGCACATGACCCTCTGCACATGCGCAGTACTATTAAAAAAACCAAGATGATGGCACCTATGGCACTGCCGAGAGAACCGGCTCGGGGGCATGGTAGGTCTGGGTCACTGCCGGTTCCAGTGACCCAGGGCACCAAGTTACTACCGGTTCTATAGAACCGGTCTGAACCGGGAGGAACCCACCTCTGAATTGTCCCCAGGTTAGCTTATGAGGTATAAAGTCTGGAATTGCCATGTTGCAGTGAAATTTCCTGCTTGTACTTCTAAATTCTGCTTAATTGTTGTTTCAAAGTTTTAGGTGTTGCTGTGTACTGCTCTGAGTTGATAATGGTTCAAGGAAAACCATGTGAATATCACAATCGCTATTTCCCAAACTGCAATTCTAAGTTTTTCTGCTAAAGCCTGAGTTTTTAATCCTTTACTCCCAGAAGAATGTTTCTGATGATATTCCATAAACCAGCACTTCTTTTCTGGATCATAATGATGAGCCAATGTTTAACCAGCTGTCACAATGCTTTTAAACTCATAAATTTTCTTCCCTGCCAATAGCATGCAAGGAACCTATCTTGCACAAAAAGTCCAGTATTAAAGAATATCAATAATGTAACCCACACATTTCTGCAAATTTCCAGTTTTGAAAACAATTTCTCTTAAAGTGATTGGCCAATTGTTCTTAATCAACCTTTCCCATCTGAAACTCATTGTGTTGATATTACTGGTCATCAACTTTGTTCTTGATCACACAAATCCGCTCTTCCCAGTTCACAATTTTAATATATTTTGGCCTAATGATACACAGCCATCACCATAAACAACCTGCATTTGGTGGTGAATTCCAATTAGAAGGGTTCCTTCAGCAGTTAAAAATTCAACCATGGCACACTGCTTAATGCACACTAATGAGTATTCACTGGAATCTTCCATTTTACAAACAATAGCAACACAATCTTTTTATACAGCAGCCATGTGTCATTGTAGTAAAGGAACCAATCCTAGAAAACATCACAGCATAAGTATTTCTATCTCTTGGCAACTTATACTGTAACATTGAAGATATTACTTTTAATTCAACCCTCGTATATCTATACTGCCATTAAATTCTCAGAATGTGAACAATCTGATCTTAGAATCAAAGGATTTGTTTGTTCTTACAAGGTGTTGTTTCTTAGCTTTTCTGACAACCACTAAAGATATGTATTTGATTCTTTCTGCTTGTTTGATTTTTCAAACTATTGTATAGCAGAGAACTGTGCAAAAGAAAAGATCCAGGGCTAAACACACCAGATTAGGGTTAATGTCTTTGTTTCATAGGTGATATATTTCAATTCTTGTTTAAATTGCCTTAGGCACCAATGTCCTCCAGTGGAGCAATGATCTTTGGGCTCAATAATGCATTTCCCACAAAGGCAATGTTTCAGAAATAAGACACACAATGACTGTAATGTAATGTGTAATGTGCACAATTGTTCAGCATTATGTCCTGAAGGAAAGCTTCTCAGCAGATACAGTAACCAAGTCTTTGCTCTAAATTGTGCAGACTGACAATTCTTTTAATTTCTTCTTGGCAAATGCAGCATCTTTCGCAGGATCAGTGAACTGTCACTTCCTCAAAATTCTGTTAAAGTACATTTCTCAAACATTCCCATTATTTTATTCCCTTTTGGAATAAACAGTATTTTGCAATGAGAGTAAGAAGCCGTAAATCAAACAAGTAAGGAATCGGGTAATAATAAACAACAAAATATAGTCCAATATACAGTAGCTATACTATCTGCATGCACCACACTTGTCCATAATTTTCTATCTCTGCTTACCATCTTTGCTTCCACCATATGTTAGAACAATTAATCAGTGGAACAGCTTGCCTCCAGAAGTTATGAATGCTCCAACACTGGACGTTTTTAAGAATATGTTGGATAACCATTTGTCTGAAATAGTGTAGGGTTTCCTGCCTAAGCAGGGGGTTGGACTAGAAGACCTCCAAGGCCCCTTCCAACTCTGTTGTTGTTGTTGTTGTTGTTCTTGTTCGTGTTCTTGTTCTTATTATTATTATTATTACTATTATTATTACTATTATTATTACTATTATTATTACTATTATTATTATTACTATTATTATTATTACTATTATTACTATACACAGCAAACGAGATTTATATGCTGGATTTCGTATCACTATATCACAAGTCGAACACTTCCCAAGCGTCTAGGACTGTGTGATGTTCTTAGAGGCAGAAAGCAGCCCCAGTCTTTCTTAATGTCCCTATTCACAAACAAAACACCTGCACCTCCAGCGATGGGATTAAAATTTACATCCTTCTCCACCCAAATTCTAAGAACAGGGCATGACCTTTAGGACATAATAGGATTAACCCACCACCATTAGAATAGCAAAAGACATAGAGCTCAGTACATTGCACAACCCCAAGGGCATTTCAGGCATTGCACAACCCCCAGCAGCATCACATAACCCTATAAAGATCCATCCACTCATTCAACCAGTTGGTCAGCTGCCCCAGAACCACATGCTGTTGGTGGTTCTGCTCATCAATAAACGGGATCCTTCTCTTCAATCAGCCTCCATTTTATTTCCAGTGCCTCTCTCCTGGCTTGGAACTGAACCAGTGTTAGATATTTCTTCCAACACCCTGATAAGGCATTTCTAGGTAACTTACAGATCATAAAAAGATAAATAGAAAAGCCATTAAAAATGTAAAACTATGCAAAAAATCAACCAAGAGATGGATAGCGTGGGGATGAAGTCTTCTTATCCTGTCAACCACCTCCAAACAGCAAAGCCAACTTTTTTTTTATTCAAAAAGTTTTATTAGTACAAAGTACAAATATTTTTCTCTTTTCTCCCCCCCTTCCCCCCAAACCCCTACCCCCCCTTACCCTCCCCCCTCCCCCCCGGACTTCTCAGAGAAAGTACAGGGCATAGTATTCAATAAAATAAATTTAAATTAAGTTAAAAAAATTCTCAATTTCCACATTTCTTTGAGTCTTTAACTCCTAATTATTCAAAACTTTTTAAGCATAATCAGAAAATCAAGCATATTATTAATCAAACACCATTCAGTATCTCAGGCTGATAATTTACCCCACTAAATATCTTTCCTTTATATAATCTATATATGATCTAATAATAAAAATAAAAAAAGAGAAAGGAAAAAAAGGAAGAAAAAAGAAGAGAGTCTTTCCTTCCCATTTCAATCAGTTGCAACATCACATCATTACCTCAATATTAAAAAAAAAACTTAAGTAAATATTACATAAATAATAAGTAAATATTAAGTATTTATACCTATTCAAAATACCTAAGTATTTAAAATATTCTATCGAATTATTAATCAGTATTATAAGATTTCTTTAATCCCTTATACCCCAAAAACCTTAAACTTAATCATAAAGTCAAACACAATATTAGTAACCTAATATTACAATATATCAAATTATTAATTTCACAAAAATTCTGAATCATTAATTATTTTAACATATATTGATAAGAAAAAAGAAGAGAAAGAAAACACGTTAGTCTCTCCATCCGTCCTGTAAATTCCAATGCTAACACCAAACTCTGACCATTCCTTCCTCTCGATCAAATTTTGAATCTAGTTCTTGCAGCCTTTTGTAGCTTGGCGGTTTTGGGTTTGTCAGCTCACCTCTCATCTGACTCTGATCCTTTGTCTCCTTTTCTACATTAAAGACATCTGTCTGGCTCTATGAATCACCTTGAATCTTCAAAACTCTTTCCGTTTGAACAAATATAGATGGCTTTCCCTTCTCCTCTTCTGTTGCTTTCATGCTTCTTACTTCTGGAATTTTGGATATATCAGCCTTTAAAACGTTGACATAAAAATCAGTAGCTTTCATTATCGTATTAAGCCGGTATCTTTTTTCCAAATATCTCACCACTATCCCTGTTGGAGCATCCCATTTGTACTGTAGGTTCTGTCTTTTAAGCTCTTCTACCAAAAAGGTATAATCTTTTCTGGCTTTAAGCATTTTAGGAGGAATTTCTTTCAATATCATTACTTCCTGGCCGTTTACCTGAAGCTTATTCTTAAAAGTCACCTGTATGATTCTATTCCGTAGAGCCCTTGTGGTAAAATATATTACAATGTCCCTTGGCAGGTGTTTTTGTTTAGCAAACCAAGAATTGACCCGGTATATCTTATCAATTTGCGTAACCAGTTCCTCTTTAAACATTCCAGACACCTGCTCCAAAGCCTCCACCATCCTTCCTTTCAAATCTTCATATTTTTCCTCTTTCAGGCCCCTCACCCTTATAGCAAATTCCATGCTTCTGAATTGAGTCATTAACACCTCTGTTTCAAGATTTGCAATGTCATTTTGAGTTTTGTCTATATTTTCCCCCGAGGTTATCAAGGATTGTTTAGTTATTTCCATATCGTTCTCCAGAATTTGCATATTTACTGCTAATACATTACAAACATCTAGCACATCCTTCCTCACTTGTTGATCCATCTTCTCTAAAGCAGCCTGCATTTGTTTATTAATTTCATTAATTTTTAAGTTAAATTCCATAACCAGTTCATTTTTCATAACTTTTAAAGTATTAAATAAATTTTCAGGTGTTAGAGTCTGTGGAGGTGTTAAGTCAGAAGTGAGTTGCATTCTTGAAGTATAAACAGAGGAATAATCAATTCTTTTATTTGAAACCGTCTTTCTAGGTTTAGAAGCCATTTGAAGTATTAGATTAAAAAAAATAGCAATGCTCATCAAAACCCAACATTTCCGGAAGAATACAAAGAGAAAGCCAAATCTCTAATTGACAAAATTCTTTCCAAATACAAAACCAGTTAGTTTTTTATTTTTTAAAAAATATAAGTTGTTATTTTAGTCCAAAATCAGAAAACAAGAAGAAAAAAGCCAATTCTCAGGATCAAAAGTTTCCATAAAAGGAGCTGTTGGCAAAACGAAACTTAATCACTTTCACTTCCATGCCCAAGATCTCCGATCGCCATTTTATTGCTTATTAGCACTACTTTGTAACTTCCCAAAGTGAAAGTCAGCAGTGGAGTTAAAGATTGAGATACTTGCCCTTCTGGACTCCTGCCTTTCTCTGTCTGCTTTCTTTAATGCTTCAAGTTATTGTAAATCCCATTGTAAAAGCAGTGATGGTCGCGGCATCTTTCTCCGCATAAGCGGAGGCATCCGAAGTCCTGGAGCAGGAGACAGGCTACCTGGGGAGCCCTCACCCTTCGCGCCACTAAGGGGGCTCTACCCCGCCTGTCAGGCTCTCATCTCTCCCCTACGCCCAGGGAGAAGATTTTCAAGCCGCCAGACAGCTGTTCTAGCGGCTTTTACAGGGTTTCGGAAGAGGCGCTCGGCGAGGAGCGTCCACGATGTCTGCGGAGCCAAACCGGAAGTCAGCAAAGCCAACTTTTTAATACCCTTCTGGAAGGCTGGAAGGTTGGGAGCAGCTCTCGCCTTCAGTAGTAGTGTTTTTCACAGGGTTGGGGCCAGAGGTGAAATGCTACCGGTTTGGACCGTTTTCCCGAACCGGAATTAAAAAAATGCTACCAGTTCAGGCGAACCGATATATCCAACGATCAGCTGTGCAACGATCAGCTGTGCCGTGCAATCTAGATTAGCTAGAAAGCAGGATTTCCTGCTTTCTAGCTAATCTAAATCGTGCAGCACAGCTGATTCCCCCCTCGCTGTTCTACTTACCTTTGCAGACTCTGATGGCTTCAAAATGCTCCTTTTTCAGTGCTGCACAAAGCATGCGCAAAGCAAACCGGTAGCAGACTTCAGAGGATTTCACCCCTGGTTGGGGCCACAGAAGAAAAGGCTCCACTCACTCGAATTCCTTAGAGACAGAAGTCTCTTCTGGAACAGTGGGGAAGGCTAGTAGTATTAGAGTGAGAAGGTCCCTCAGATATTTTGAACCCTGAATATCTTGAATTGATTGCTTCAATGTCATATTAACACTAATGTGAATATTAACTCAAAGTAAAAATTAGGAAAATTAAAGCCCACATTTTAATATGGAAGTCACTGTTTTGAAAACTGGGAATCTAAGGTCTAATTGGAAGTATATTGGATTTATTCCAGTTAATTGAATAACCTGATAATTTATCAAACTCTTTTATAATATCCATAAATTTAATGAGGAACTCGGGTTATGTTGCCTAGATATTCAACATATAAAATAATAACTATAAATAGATCTGGCAATTGAATGAACTTCTCAATGTGATTTTTTTTGAAGAGGGGGGATAACTGCTGTCCTGTGGATTAAGTTAGATAGTTTGTTATTTTGTTGCTTTCTTTTTTTCTGTCAGTTTTTAATTTTTGCTACCTAGAGTCACAGGGGTGATGAGAGGCTATAGAAAAGTATAAATAATATAATATATATATTCTACCTTTAAGGCAAGAAGATGAGCAAAACATTGTTCAAAACTTCTAGTTCAGGGGTCCCCAACCCCCAGGCCATAGCCTATTTGGAACCAGGTCAACCAGGTGAGCAGCAGGCCAGTGGGCTGGTATGCATGCAGCTCAACTTGCATGAGTGGTGAACCAACACACACACACACACACACACACACACACACACACACACACACACACACACACACACACACAGAGCTCAGGGGTGAGTTCCATTTTCCTTCACCACCGGTTCGCATCGGGACATTTCGTGCGCGTGCACTCATTCCGCTCACACACACGCGCATTCCCCATGTGCAATTTCACTTCCACGCATGCTCAGTAGCAAGATTCAGCCTGAAACACAGCTGAGGAGCTGATCAGCTATGCTTTGGGTGAAGGAATAAAGGTGAGTATTAACCTGGGGGTGGGCAGGAGGGCTCTTTTTCAAGCCACGGAAGAGGAGAAGCCATCCAAACATGGAAAAATTCACCCAAAATTCCCAAAAAAGATGGCGGTGCCCATGGACCGGCACCGACCAAACCAGATCCATGACGCCATTGTTGCATCACCAGCAGGTTGCTAACGGTTCGGGCGATCTGATCCGAACCGGGAGGAACCCACCCCTGGTGCAGCTGAACTTGGACAAGTCGATCTGCATGTGCACATGTATGTGCCAGCTCACTGTTCACACAAGTTGAGCTGCATACATGTATATGATGGCCCACCACTTACGCAAATCAAGCTGTGTGCATGCATGTGCCGGGCCACAAATCACACAGCTCAGTTCCCCTCACCCCCCCCCAGACAGCCACAAAGTTTGGGGACCACTGTTCTCGTTTATCCTTAACTGGACCATAATATTTAATAAAAGCTCAATATCATCATAATAAAAAAATCCTTCAGTGTCAGATATTTCTTTTTCCATAACTAAATTGGAAAACCTATTAATCAAACTATTACTCTCATGGCCAATTTTAACTTACTATAGATATTTAACTGACTTGTCTATGAAAATTCTCAGTTATCCATGTCATGGTTGTCCCAAAGGTGCCTTTTCAAAAGGCAACTGGACTTTCTTTGTTTTTCCTTGAAGTCATTTTGCTTCTAAGCCAAGAAGCTACTTCAGTTCTGACAGAACAGTGGAGAATGGAAGGATATTGGAAGTCAAACTGGAAGGAATATAAAAAAGCACCTTTGGTATTTATCTGACTTGTATTCATTTCCATGAAAAGAAATCCATCTCATTAGCAAGTATCTTGTAAAAGAAATGGTCTACATATTTTAGATTAAATTAGAGGAAAATTTTAACATTCCTTGAGACAATTAAATATGGCATACTGTAAATATAAAAATTACTTGTTACATATTGATTTTTTTAACAATTCCGCCCTTAACTTCTGCTTTCAGAACAGGATATGAAGTGACAATCTGTAATGACCAGCACTTAAGCCAATTTTTATTTTTGATTGTGAAAATTATGAACGAGTGGTTTTCAAAAATTAGAATAGAAAAGGGCGTTGTCTTCTTGCTGAACGCCCCTTCTCGTAGGGTGGAGCTAGCCTCCAAGTCCCTCCCTTCCTAGGGGTAATATTCTGATGTGCTGGGGAGTACACTGGAGTCTGATACTGTCCTTCGTCTCAAGAGGGAGAGTAGCAATGGAGGGCAGCTTTTATATGATATCAGACTCAGTCCTGATTGGCTGTGGAATGTGTCATCCCATTCTTGGAGGCTAGCTCCACCCACTATGGAGAATATTGAGGGTCAGGACCATGGAGAAGGAAACCAGAACAGGGTCAAAGAGTAATTTCTAGGTGCAAAACCAAATAAACTACAGCGCATATTGTGTTTTACCCTAAAATTCTTTGTATAATTTTGGAAAGGAGACATTTGGTTATTAATAGTTCTCCAGCAAGTGAAACCTAATGCAAAACTATGGTATAGATCAAGTCATGAAGGAAACTTTATGTTATGCACCACATATAAGTACTGTTCATCTCCTTTCCAGCTCTAACTACTTGTTTTTAGTCTCCTCAGAAACAGCATTTCTATTACTCAGTCTGCATCTAGCCTTTAGGAAAACAGATACATTTGCTGTCAGATTGAAATAAGTCCCATTAAAACAGGAATAAATTGTAGCAATCTACTTCTAACTATTTCTTCTAAGACGAGAAATGACATCTTGAATTTCTTACTTGCGTAAGGAAAATGATTCACTTTCCCATTTATAATACTAAAAATCAATGCATGACAGTAATGAGGCATTCATTTCATTTAGGTTTAGATTTCTTGTTTGCTGCTTTTCAAAGTAAGACCAGTTTATAATGTTGATGGTTCTCTTAGTTACTTTTACACTTGCATTAAAATATGACTGTAAGACTTAAACTTGTTGATAAAGTTTATTCAACATAAGCACAAAAATGGCTAAAGGAAGCTTGCAAGTAGACTAGTATTTCAGGGAAAGATGAGGCTCAGTTAAGTTTGTTTGTTTGTGGTCATTAATTTTTCAAACTAGCAGGATATTGGTGGTAAATTGGTGGTAAATTGTTCCTCTTATCTGTCTGGAAATGTTGGACTGCTGGCGCTCCAGTATGACATCAGGCTGGCCGGGATAGGGCCAGAGCACATGTCCAGCCCCGGGACATCTGCTTACAGGGTGAGCGAGCGGTGACTGGGGGACCGGTTCGGGGGCATGGCCAGCCAGCCGTCGCTACCGGTTCGGCGAACCACCGGCGGCCCCTGCTACCGGTACACACGAACCGGTACGAACCGGTAGCATTTCACCTCTGCTTTAAAGTCTTTTCCTTCATTCAATCTCAGAATCCATTTAAACAGGAACCCAAACTTTCCTTCTCAATGTTACCATAGATCCCAAAGCTCCCACCACAGGCCTCTTTTGGGTGAAAATTTCCAAATGCGGATTCTGTCCTTAAGGCCAGAGTTTTCATCCCTAAACTGAACTGATCATGCAAGACTTTGTTCTTTTCTATTTCTATCACTATTGTTCCTACCTGCTGCTCAATCTGCATTTCCCAATTGTTCTAAGCTTATTATTGACTACTAATTATATCTAAAATTACAGTTTCTTTCACAGATCTAACAAAAAAAAATGTTACTTGTGTAAGTTGCATCAGATTTGCCTTGAATTCCCTGCTAGGTGAAAGGCTAAACATAGCTTTGAAAAAGGAACATTAAGCTTTCAAATGAAAAAAAAAAGAATACTGTATGAGTATTGCTGAAGAAAACATTTTAAAGGAAATATTAGTTCTACATTCATTTGTAAGCCAGAGACAAAAGATTGAGTTATGTTTGGGGATATAAATTATTAAAAGTTACCGTTGCACTCCTTGTACAGATTTTACAGCCACAGGAAGCATACTTACTATAAGGCAAATGGCAAAAAGAAAATATGCTTTATTCATGTAAAAACAAGGGAGCACTTGGATAGCATGATTATGGCTATGGCTACCATCTTGATTGTTTTTGACCTATTTCTGCAGACACTGTTGATGGAAGTACTAATATTTTACTGAAGGCTCTTCTGATAATCTCAAGTAGTCTCTGGAAACCCAAGATGAAAATCATTGTCCTAAAAAGCTGTAATTCTTTTGATGCTTTGGAGGGGAACGAGGGGCTCACAGGAAATGAGATTTCTAACCCTCCAAATGGGATCGCGTACCTGAACAGTGAGTGATTTATACCCAAATCCTTTCAGTTGGCTTTAAGAATCTTAGATATAATATTATTTCACAAGTATGCTTCATAAAATGAAAAGAGAGCTGCCCTTCAGATGTCTCAAGCCAAGTGCTTCACTCCCAGTGATGAAGAAGAGGAAATGCTTGATGAGCTTATGCACACTAATAAATCCAAGACAGAGAAGAAGGAGCAATGGTTTCTTCCAAATTCCAATGGTTTAGATCAGTGTTTCCCAACCTTGGCAACTTGAAGATGTCTGGACTTCAACTCCCAGAATTCCCCAGCCAGCAAATGCTGGCTGGGGAATTCTGGGAGTTGAAGTCCAGACATCTTCAAGTTGCCAAGGTTGGGAAACACTGGTTTAGATAGAACGGTTACTAATTACCATACTTAACAAGAATAATGAGCTTTTAGTTAATGGTTTTGCTCCAGTTCATTTCTAAACATACAGACAATATATTTCAGAAGTTTGGAAACTGGGATAGGTGGAATTCATGGAGATCTTAAAATGCTGAATGTTCAAAATTTTAAGCTTAGCATTTATGAGAACTATTGTTATTTCTCATGAAACCAGAATTAAGGCCTTAGAAGGAAAGGTTTAAATCTCACAATAAACTCAATACGAATCTACCGAAGGGATGCCTCGCATTACATATCAGAAATAACTTAAAAAGAATGTCTATGGAGATTCTCAGTCATCCAGGTCAAGGTTGTCCCAAAGGTGCTTTTTCCCCAAGAGGCAACTGGACTTTCTGGGGGGGGGGGGTTGAAGAAAAAAATCCTTCCATTCCCCACCATCTGGTCAGAGTTGAAGAAGCTTCTTGGATGAGAAGTGAAATGTCTTCAAAGAAAAACCAGAAAGTCCAGTTGCCTCTTGAAAAAGCACCTTTGGGACAACTTAAAAAGGAATTCACCTGCATTTGGATAATGAGCTACAGAAGCATTTGTTAGATTTCATGAAAGAATGCCTTCAGGAAATCTTCTCATTGCCAGTCAGTTTTACGCTTAATATAACAGATGCCTCCTCTATTAATTATCAGTTTTATTATTTTTATACTGAGTTATATAAATTAGGGACTTTTTTTAACTGAATAGCAATGTATGCATTTCCTGAAAAATATTGAAATAGAAGAGATTTTCTATAAAAATATACTGTAAATTGGCACAACCATTGACATTAGAAGAAATTGCAGGAACAATTCAATCTATGAAATACAGAAAAGCCCCTGTATTAGACGGACTTCCAGTTGAATGGGATAACTTTCCACATACCTGCTGGCATCTATATTGTTTGAGCTTTAAGCTCAATCATTTAACATCTCTATATTTCTTTTTTAATTTTTTAAGAGTTGTATTACATGAATATTAAAGTTTGGGGAGTGGCGTACTAGATGTGTAAGTTATATTCCAGTACCTTTGCTCAACTATAGCCAAGATACAGAATAGAATAGAATAGAATGGAATGGAATGGAATGGAATGGAATGGAATAGAATAGAATAGAATAGAATAGAATAGAATAGAATAGAATAGAATAGAATAGAATAGAATAGAATAGAATAGAATAGAATAGAATACCATCTATAATCCAGTCACCTTATTCTGAATTTATATATAATAATATGTGCCTGTTAATTGATATTGTACATGATGACAAAGTCATTGATATGGTTCAAATAACATTTATGAATTGATTTTATGCAACCCAGAGTCACTATATAGAGGTGGCATAACAATTAATAAGTAAAAATAAATAAATAGAAAATGAAATGTATTCCAAGTTTCCACCATCTTTTAGATGCTCGATTTCAACAAGATATCATTACCCAATGGTTTAACCCAGTGGTTTGAGTGAGTGCAAATAGATTAATCTATCAATTTATCAAGTTATATTATGGCATCCATTGCTTGCTTGCTTTCATATCAGAAGCACCGAGGCACTTCTGGGGTGAAAGGATTAGTCAGTGACATCATCATTGCCTAGGGCAGTGATGGCGAAACTTTTTTCCCTCGGGTGCCGAAAGCGCGTGCACACATGCTATCACGCATGTCCGAGTGCCCACACCCATAATTCAATGCCTGGGGAGGGCGAAAACAGCCTCCCCCGCCCCCGCAGAGGCCCTCTGGAGGCCAGAAACGGCCCATTTCCTGACTTCCGGTGGGCCCGGTAGGCCCATTTTTCGCCCTCCCCAGGCTCCAGAGGCTTCCCTGGAGCCTGGGGAGGGCGAAAATGGCCCCCTGCCTCCCCGGAGACCCTCCAGAAACCTATAATGCCCTCCCAGAGCCTTCACGTTAGCTGAAAATCAGCTGGCTGGCACGCACATGTGCGCTGCAGCTGAGCTGGGGCAATGGCTCGCGTGCCGGCAGATATGGCTCCGCGTGCCACCTGTGGCACGCGTGCCATAGGTTCGCCATCACTGGCCTAGGGGATGCCCAGTTGGGGAATCCTTTCATGTCCTTGTTAAGTTGCCCACTGAAGTGATACTTGCGGTTGCCCACTTTTGAACTGCTGGGTTGGCAGGAGCTGGAGCGAAAGACAGGAGCTTGCCCCATCACACAATAGCATTCGAGTCTCAAATGCGAGCTTGCTGATTATCAACCCAGCTTTCCAGCCACGTGAGCCACCATGCTCCTCATGGCACATTAGGCACCTTAGTTCCATTAATCTTCAATTTGTTTCTTGGACCATTGGCTTCTATTTGATAGCCTCAAGCCATTATGGGTGTAAGGCACTTGGTATTCAATATAATTTGATCTTATTTGCTGATAGATATTTTGGATAATTTTGCTATCATTACCAAAAATTATTGAAGTTGTGCAGCAATATGGTTCATGCAAGTAGTCCTTAATTAGTGACCACAATTGGGGCTTATAACTCAGCTGTTAAGTGAAGAAGTTGCTGAATGGAAGTGTGATGGTGCGTAGGTTCTTGCTTCAGTTTTCCTTTGCAAAAGGTTGGAGTTATAGAAGGACTGAGATTAGAATTTACAATTTATATGGCCTCTGTAAAAGATTGGTTTTATACCTTTCTCAAAATATATCAGAATATGTTGAATTAAGTATGTCTAAATGGATAGATGCAATTTCAGTTGACATAATTCAATGGTTAAAATTTTCATTAAGGCTCTGGGGTAAGATTAATGTTATTAACATAAATATTACATCAAGATTAATGCATATTTTAAGAGGGATTCCAATGTTAATCCTTATTAGATACACTTTACACAGACAGATAAGTTAATGAGAACATTTTAATGACAGGTTAAAGCCACTCAAAGATCCTTGGTCAAACTGATGTTACCTTATGATGATGGCAGTTTTAACCTTACTAGATTTTCAATTATATAATTGGGCTTTTCTTTTAGTATCTATGGCTTTTGGGGAATGATACCTACTCTCTTTGGGGGGGATAGTACGAGTAATATAACACCTTTGAAATCATTGCAAGTTTTAGGGTATATTAAGCAGGGATCTTTGTTTCCAATCTTGAAAGCTGCCAGGCACATTTGGTTATATGTGAATTGCATGAGAAATTAATGTTGTATAATAGCAGAAAATAGCAGGAAGAAATGGCCGAGCAAAGGATCCATGATCCTTTGAATCACTTGATTTCTCATGGTTGTTTTCAAGACTTCTTGATATTAAATTTTGAATATGACTTATATAGATTTGCTTGGCAACCAGTGGTGGGTTCCTACCGGTGCGGTCGACTCTACCGCACCAGTAGCAGCCAGCAATGGCGCTATTTGTGCGTGACAGCTCCGGTGCCGTCTTCACCGGTCTGTTGCGCGGCACCATCTTTTTGGGGGAATTTTTGGGCTGATTTTGCTTCCTGCGCATGTGCGGAAGCAAAACCTTATGAGGGGACGTGCATGTGCGTGAGATTTTGGCAATTTTTTTGCTTTCGCGCATGCGTGGAAGCAAAAAAAGCACCAAAATCGTGTGCGTGCACGCATCCCCTTGTGAGATTTTATTTTCGCACATGCGCAGGAAGCGAAATCACATGAGGGGGCGCATGCACCTAGTGAGCAGGCACGCGCCAAAACATGGCGATGCGCATGCAGCGCACCAGTAGCATGAAGAACAAGCAAGCCGCCCCTGTTGGCAATGTATGCTCATATAATTGAAACATATATTGACTTATAGAGGGGGAAAATAACCTGACCTGAAAGGTAGCTTGGTCTAATAAAATGGCTTCTGCTTGCTAAAGAGCGCTGACCTATTGCAAAGAAGCACAAATATAGGAACAACTTATGCAGCTTGGTAAAGCAGAAATGAAACCTCAAGGAACAGTTGTGAAAACAGGGAAGTTCAACCCTCAACCTGCAAATGCTTGGTGGATTAAGGCTATTAATAAAAAAGGGAAATCAGGTTGCTAGGAAATGGGATTTGGTTGCTATGAGGTGCTGCTCTGGCTCATATAAACAGGATCACTATATAAGCTTTTGCCTTCCATCTCATTATTGGACAGAATCTTGAATTCTCCTCAGCACAGTTCCAATGAACTTGACTCAAAGCAGTACAATTATGTATTTGCTGAATTTGTGAGTGACTGTCACCCTTTGGTAAAATCCAGTCCTTGCATAGCTCTAACCCTTCACAAAGGAAAGCTGAAGCAAAGCTGTGCATTGTCTCTTTAGCTTCCCAATCTAGGGGCAAGCCACAAGCCTTTGACCAGTAGTTCAGATTGTAAAGGAGGTGGAATATGGTAAGTACATGCTTACCCACTGGCTGCAAAAGTATGTGAATGATTTAATCTGGCCAGGATAGTCAGAAAGTGAAGTATTCAGCTCAGGGTGGAAGGTTGCCATTTTCTTTGAGTGGATCCTTTGACCCCAAGGTTCTGAATAACCATGTACAACCCTAAAACCATGTTTTTTAAAAGGGTGGATACTGAATTTCTATTTTTCCTCTTTTTTTGTGCTGAAATTGTAAGAAATTTGAAGGTTTTTTTAATTCACACAATCTGGTCTGGTGAAATTATGTTGGGTTCAGACCATTACCTAAGTTAATACACTTTGGAAAAAATATTTATTCATTTATACAATTTGTATGGCCACCCATCTTTGAACACACTCCTATTATAGTTAGGGAGCTATGTGATATCAAACTATATTCCTCAAATGTGGACTTTTCATTTATAAGAAAAAGATTCAGAATATGATTCTGTTTATTTATTTTTGAAAGGTGTCTGTTTTTTAAAAAAATTAGATGAAGCAAAATGTTTCTGTATGTTCAATATGGAATGATGAGTTTACGGATTTAATCAATATATAAGAATATTATTTTTCTTCTTTTGCCACCTACCATTTAGTCTACTTCAATCTTCATCCTATTGACATTGCAAGCTTTTTTGTATTTCACTATTAAAAAAGAAAATAATAATAATAAATTACATGAAAAATACATTTCTCTCTATCCTGCTTTTTCACACACACACACACACACACCATCTGAAAATTTGTCTTGGCAAATGGACAAGAAAAATTATTCTGGGGTTTGGCCTTGGGGTGCTAAATTCTGAGATCTATATCCAATATTTTTTTTCAGAACTGCTGCCAAGCTGTATTATTCCATACACGTGCATTTGATTTTTATTTTCTAAATGAAGAACTTTTCATTTGTCTCTATTACATTTCAATTTGCCTTTTTTTTTCAAGCTCATCTACACAAGGGATTGAGGCAGGAATGTTCCAGTTTTTCAGATGAAAAGAACTGGAGTCATCTTTTGTTTTTTAAAATACATTCATGTGTCATGCCTACAACCCTACACCGACTTTTAACAAACCTGCTACTAAAATTAAGTGGCAACATCAGAGGCAACATGCAAAATTTCCCAGAGCAAACTAACATTGCCTGTATCATTTCTACTTTGTGGTTACCTCTTCCTCCTAATTTTCATGATAAAAAGTAGGCATGAATGATGAGAAGCAGGGATGCTACCTGCCTGTTATCCTGCTAGGAATCCTAATCATGCAAGCCTCTTTGATGGCAAAACTGTCTGTGTCACACAGCATGTTTACACCCTCTACATTAGCTTTCTGCTCTCAAATGCAGCAGAAAATGCTGTTGAAGAGGCTACTTTGTATTTATAAGTGGAACAGAGGATGCTATTCTGTTTGTTGGGTCATTCCAAGATGGAAGACTCCACAGGAAGCTTTCTTGCTGAAGCCATCAAAGCAAAGTTTGTATATGAAGACTCTAGGTGGAGTTCCTAGGATCTGCAAGTTGTGTAGGAAAGGCCACTGTCTGAGACCTTGATGCTAGTCCATGCAGCAATTGTCTGTAAACCCAGCATATTAGTGTTTATAAAGCTTTACTTGGTATAAGATAGCTTCCAAGCTTCAGTTTTGGTCACCACATTACAAAAGAGATGTTGAGACTTTTGAAAAACTGAAAAGAAGAGCAACTAAGATGATTAAAAGCCTGGAGACAAAAAATATGAAAAACAGTTGCAGGATTTGGGTATGGCTAGTCTAGAGAAAAGAAAGACTAGGGGGGACATGATAGCAGTATTCCAGTATGAGAGGTTGCCACAAAGAGGAAGGGGTCAACTTGTTTTTTCAAAGCACCAGAGGGCAGAACAAGAAACAATGGGTGGGAACTAATCAAGGAGAGAAGCAACCTGAAATTAAGGAGAAATTTCCTGTCTATGAGTACAATTAACCAGTGGAACAGTTTGCTGTCAGAAGTTGTGGGTGTTTCATCACTGGAGGTTTTTAAGAAGAGACTGGACAGTCACTTGTCTAAAATGGTATAGAGCAGGGGGTTGGAAGATAGCTTCCGAGCTTCCCTATACACCTCTCCACTTTTCTTGTTCTTGTTGTGCGAAAGAATATATATGCTCCTGTCGAGCATGCCGGAATGTGACAGTGCTAGTCACGGAGCATTTCCCATGTAAATCAAAAGAAAAAATGTTTGTTGCAGAAACCAGTATATGCACCACTGGTGTGATGTTTCTGGTGTAACAGCTTGTGTTGTTCTTATTAAAGGTATAACAGCACCAAGCATTGTGTTGGGGCTGTGAAGTAGAAACTAATTATCTCTTAACAATTCTGCCTGCCTATTTCGCGCATGGACAGTCAGCATCTTCAGCAGGGCTGCCTTCAGAGCCAAGTTCAGGCTTAAGGAACTTCAATTGGCCCAGGGATGTTTTGTTATAGGCTATATAAATAAAGATACAAAAAAAAATAAGAGCACTTCCACATTTTATATTGCTGCATCTGCATTTTAGAGTTAATTATTTGGTAGATAACGTCTAGGTAAAGAGACTGGAAAATATAAACTTCAGCTAACCAAACGAGTAAGCAACACGAAGCAATTGCTTCTTACTAGGAACTTATGAAACTGTCAATCTGGTTTATTTTTTATTTTTTATTTCTCATTGACCAGGACAATATTATGGGAGACAGCTAGCCCACCAAGTAACCAGATCCTATAACTGAGCCAGGAATTATGGTCATACGTCATTATAGTCAGAAATAAAAATTAAAATAAGCAAGAAAATGGTTACAGAATACCTACAGTATCTGATCTTGATGAATATAAATCATTAGGACCTGATGGATGATACCCCAGAGTTCTGAAGGAGCTGGCAGATGTTATCTCAAAACCATTGAACCATATCTTTCAAAAATCCTGGAACACGTGGGAATTACCTGAGAATTGGAAAAGAACCAGAGGTGGGTTCCTCCCGGTTCAGACCAGTTCAACCAAACTGTTAGCAACCCACTGGTGATGTCACAGTGATGTCACAGAACTGGTTCTATTGGTGCCGGTCCGTGGGCGCCGCCATCTTTTTTTTGAATTTTTTTTTATTTTTTTAAAAATTCCAGGATTTTTTTCTTCTGCACATGAGCAGAAGCCAAGTTTTTGGCACTTCCTTGCCGCCACTGCCCGGGCTTGCATAGATGGGGAAGCCCGCCAGCACTCTTGGTAGTTTCTCCTGCAGTGTTTTCCAGACTGGGATTACCCAAAGCGGCAACTCCTTACTGTGCGCTTTCCCAGGGCCCCGAGGGCTGCCCTCCTGGAGCACCTCTACTGCCACTCTGGAACTTTCTTTCTGCAACCGCTGCAGCTGGAGCTCCCATCAGGATCGAAGGCAGGCAAGCATGTCGGGGCCGAGAGGGGCATCCGTGGGGCGTCCTGGAACTCCTGGTGAGTTTCCCTGCATGGGTTTGGGCGGCGGTGTGTGTGTGTGAAAAGCGAGATCCAAGCGGTGGCGGGCGGCAGTCCAAGAGGCCAGGCAGCACTGTCTGCCACTACTGGAGCTCGCTTTTCACCTCCCAATGGCAAAAGCCGCCCAGGAAAAAACTCTGGAATTCAGGGCATTTTGGAACTCCCAGGAAGTTTCCCTGCATGGGTTTGGGCGGCGGCGTGTGTGTGTGAAAAGCAAGCTCCAGGCGGTGGCAGGCAGCAGTCCAAGAGGCCGGGCAGATGTCCCAGGACAGTGCCACCCGCCACCGCCTAGAGCTCACTTTTCACCCCACCCCCCACTGCTGCCCGCCAGCAAAAGCGGGAGGGCTGCAAGACACACTGGAGATTGCCATTTAGCCAGTCATCATAGAGGTCATGGGGGCTTCTGCCTTCCAGCGGGCCATGGGCAGTAGGAGATTGCAAGCCACAAGGGCTCTTGGTGGGACGTGGAAGGCATGCAGCTTCTGGCATTGCAGGGGGGAGGGGGTGGAAGCCTACCTGATTTCTCCGTCACATTTCTTGTGCAGGGAAACAAAAGGTTGTGGGACAAAAAATAATGTGCAATCAATCAATTTCAACTTCTCGCAAAAGAAAAAAATCCCACAAACTTTTGTTTGCCTTCACACGATAGCAAGAAACGTGACAGGAGAAACTTCCTGTCTATGAGAACAATTAACCATCTCAGTCTACATTTGTGTATTTCTGAGCAGGGCACACACTTCCAACAGTATAGCCATTAACTCTTTTATTCTCTAAAAATGTCTCTAAAACTCTTAGTTGGTTGTGGGCATGCTCAGTTTTACACTTGAGTCTGGTGCTTTGCAACAGTCTAGTTTCCCGCAGTATTCATGTAAAAGAATATTTAAAATGCAGGTGACCAGGAACCAGGTGAGATGAAAGGAGATGTTTCTGATGACAACTGATACATAGTAGAGAACATGTTACTGATCCAGTCCTATAATAGCAGCACAATTTGGTTTGTTCATTGGTTAGATTATTTATTTTTTAAAAAAATTTTCCAGTTTGCTTTAGAATAATTTACAACTTTTTTCATTTGAAATTTATTTGTTCAACTATATGCGAGTGAAAATTCAAAATTTGTCAATGAATTGTTATGTTATGTTTTCTAACTTGTGGAAGAGATGTTGTATTTGGAAGGATCTAAAATAAGCTGGGAGTTAAAAATAGAGATTACTAAATGGCCTGGATAAACTTTGTAATTTACATAACTGTTTTGTTAATCTTTTTGAGTTGCAGTTGGACTAGATAATGGTGCTAGGCTCTTTAATATAATTTTGCGTCCATTAATGGAGTAGAATAAGATTTCAGTAAAAAAAAAAGACTTGTCTGAAATACAATTTCTTCATGTTTACATTTGGAGATGTAATGTGGTGGACATATGGTGGTTTAAACTAAATAAGCAAGGGTATACTTTTATATCTATACCATATGGCATGTGCTATGTGCTCATGACTGGATCTCTTTTCAAAAAAAATGGCTAGATTAATGGCTAATTTAGTTGATCGGTGTAATGTGGGATCAGTCCCAATTTCTGTTCACATATCCATATGTCTGTGATTTGCAAAAAATATGAAAAAACAAAATTCAGACATTAAGAGACTTTAATACTCTATTCCTGGATGACTCTTGGTTTGTTAAAGAACAAAAAGAAGATATAGAGATTGGGTTTTTTTTTTCAAATTAAGAACGTTGACTAAAATTGAGGATCATCTGAAATATTCATAGTAGGATAATAGTTTATGCCTCTTAAAGGAAATGTGTGAATTACACACAACAGTTACAAGCAAAAGGAGAGTTAAATGCTTTTGCCAGAGCTCGTAGTTTGGAAGCATATCAAACTTTTAGATCAATGAAGCTGGATTTTGATCAATTTCATGCATCAGATGCTGAATGCTCACATATGCTAACAAATATATTGGGAACAGAAACAAAATGTGGGAAATTATTGACTTCTTGCGCAAATAGTTGAAACAAACTAGTAAAATATAGTCAATAAACAATTCAACAAGGATAATTCAAAGCAAATTAGCTCTCAATTTATGAGATTGATCTGTTCAGCAAATGCATAATTATTTAACAATGAGACATTGTTGAATAAAGTAAAAGTTCTTTGAATTTTGGTTGCTCGATTTTGAATTCAACTTCACTATCACTGTTACTGGAAATCTATGCATTTATTGATATTATGTAATCTGGAGAAACAGATGTTACTTGGAAAATAGATAAAATAATCATAGACTGATATAAGAAATTAAAGGTGAAAATATACTGCTAATAATATACCTAGGACTCTATGAAATAGAAGTCCTGCCAGCTTCATACATTGAAAGTTATAGAACAGTTATTTTGTAACGTGGCAAAGATTTTAAAAAATATCCTACTTATCACCCATTAGCTTTGTTAAATGTGGATGCTAAAATTTTAATAGCTACTTGGTAAGAAAATTACAAAGATATTACCTTCAATAATTCATCTGTCACAATTGGTTTTCATGAAACACTGTCAGATAACATTAGACATTTAATGAATGTATTAGATTTCTATCCCGATATACATAATACAATTGTTTGTGGCATCGTAAGGTGCAGATGAAGCCTTCCATAAGGTGGAAATCAAATTTTCTGCGACAAGTGATAAAATAGTTTGGGTTTCTTGCAGAATATATTTCTTGGAGAGAAAAAATCTTGTGTAACTAAAAATGGGATTATTATTCTTGCAATAAAAATACATAAAATGCCCTTCATCTCTTAATATTTAACTTAGTGCTGGAACCTGGATATGCAGAATCTGGTAAACTGAATATAACTCAAATTAAGGTACCAACTAAAAATACTATACTACTAAATCTGGGAAATGGATGGACTTGAAATGTAATGAAAGTTGTTACTATATCAAACATTTGGATAATTTTACTTGATCAAAGAACTTTATCTTAATTAATTGAAATTGTACAATGAGATGGAAAATATTCCAGATAGATAATGAACTGGATTGTCTATTATACTTATTGACAATAAAGTTCCTGAGGATCAAAATAAAGATTTCTGGTTTGTCCACAATCTATCAAATACTGAAGGCTGGAATTCCTAGGAATATATTCTGCTTAATGAATAGAAATATTTTATATTTATATAAACAAGAATAAATATCCCTAAATGAGAGAGAGAGAGAGGGAGGGAGGGAGGGAGGGAGGGAGGGAGGGAGAGAGAGAGGGAGGGAGAGAGAGAGAGAGAGAGAGAGAGAGAGAGAGAGAGAGAGAGAGAGAGAGAGAGAGAGAGAGAGAGAGAGAGAGAGAGAGAAAGAAAGAAAGAAAGAAAGAAAGAATGAATGCCAGTGTTAATTCCCATAGTGCTTTACAGCACTCTCTGGGTGGTTTGCAAGGTAGAAGCATTATTTGTGTATTGTCCCAACGATTTGGGTCCTGATTTTACCAACCTCTGAATGATGGAAGGCTATCAACCTTGAACTCCATCAGGATCAAACTCCAGACTATGGGCAAAGTTTGTCTGCAATATTGCACTTTAACCACTGCAACACCAGGGCTTCATTTAAAAAAAAATCAGTGTGGAATTGCCAGCCTTACATACCATTACAGGAGCAGTCAAAAAACATTTTCAAGCTTATGGGCTCCTCAAATGATATTTAAAAAAGACTGACCATTATCCTTTTTATACTGGAGGTATAATATACATGTCATGGCAATTCCTTATAAGCAAGATATTATTGTTATGGTGAATTATATTCTTGAAAGGAAACTGAAATTCAAAGACATCAATTCGCTATTAAATGCTATTCTTAGAAAATGGGATTTATCAGTGTATGAACATTGAATAAATTGTGCCTAGATCAATAATGGGTTTCACTTACCTTTGCTACCAGTTCAGAGATGTGCGCGCACCACTTCTGTGCATGTGCAGAAGCTTCTGCACACGCACAGAGCGTCCGTGATGACATCTGGATGGGTGGGCGGAGCCTCCCACCGCCACTGGTGCTGGTATGCCTTAACCATGGCGAACCGGTAGAAACCCACCACTGGCCTAGATTGTTGTAAATAATGGGATAATGTATTTCTAGAAAGTTCTTGTGTATCAGAGCCTAAATGCAGAATCCATAAAATTTGACACTCTCTACTTTTGAATTAACTTTCTCTTGGTCGAAAGACAAGATCAGGCAACATAATTCCATATATTTTATGTTTAACTCAGTATTTCAAATTTGACTTGTAATGGTGTGTGTGGGTGTAATTAAGGCTGTTATATTAAAGAAAAGGGCTAAAACCAACGTTCTGGGATTTGATTTGTTTCTTGCTTTTCTTATTTTCTTTCTTTTTCATTTTTTCCCAGTTAATTTCCTTAGGTTTCTCCTTTCATGCATCTCCTTTAATAGTGTTATAGTTTATTACATAATACCAATGTACTGACTTATAAACCCAATAAAAACAACTTCAAAAAGTATCTACATGATGTGCATCTTTATTTCTCCTCTTCTGAAATCTCAGCGCTGAATATCTAGAACAGCGGTTCCCAACCTGGGGGTCGCGACCCTTTTGGGGGTCGAACGACCATTTCCCAGGGGTTACCCCGGCATCCTCAGCTCCCCCCCACTGTCACAAGCCTGGCCATGATATCGCACCCCACAACCTGCGACCCCACTGCGACCCACCATGCCACCGCCATTTGGGTTCTTTTACCCTCTGCGCATGCAGAGAGTTCTTTTACCCTCTGCGCATGCGCAGAGGGTAAAAGAACCCAAATGGCAGCATCTGAGCAAAGTCTCCAGATCCGGGCAAGGTCTCCGCTTGCTTCGTGTGTTGCAGCAGTGAAATGCTCCCCGGTTCGCTCTTGCCTGTCATTTTCATTGCAGAGCCGATGGAGCCAGTGGTGGTCGCGGCATGGCGCTTCCCCCGCCCACTTCCCCCGCCCGCCTGGACGCCACCATTTGAGTTCTTTTGCCCTCTGCGCATGCAGAACGTTTTGCACATGCGCAGAGGGCAAAATAACTCATGGTGGTGTCCAGGCGGGTGGGGGAAGCCCTGCGCTGCGACTGCCACCAGCTCCATTGGCTCTGCAATGACCAACAGGCAAGAGTGAACTGGGAGCATTTCACCCCAGAGGCAACATGCGAAGCGAGCGGAGACCTCGCTCAGATCTGGAGACTTCGCCCGGACGCCATTTGGGTTCTTTTACCCTCTGCACATGCGCAGAACGCTTTGCGCATGCACAGAGGGTAAAAGAACCCAAATGGTGGCGGTGGGGTGGGTTGCGGTGGGGTCGCAGGGGCGCCGGTCGTGGCATTAGGAAGGTTGGGAACCACTGATCTCGAAGAATATTTGTCTCTCAAGGCTGCAGAGGACTGAGTCAAGAAGCATATTCTGAACCTAAATGTTGATAAAAGGGAGTAGCTACTGATTCAGGAGGGCCATATTTTGGGATTTGAGAGATTAGGTCTGATCTGGATTGATTGGTTGATTGATTGATTGTATGTGTGTGTGTGTGTGTGTGCGTATGAGAGCTGCTTCTTCATGAGGATTTGAACTGGCATTTTAAAAACCCTCTTTTTTTGGATACTTATTTATTTATTTATTTATTAGTTGCATTTGTATGCCGCCCACTCCACAGAGACTCTGGGCGGCTGAGGGAGTAAATCATTAAACTGAATAGGTTTATTCCTGAGAAAGATAAAATGTTACAGCACTAAGGATATGAAAGGTCTACTGCTTGACTACATCCAATTGCTTCTTGCTGACATCTCCTTTCCACATGCTGACTAGCTTATGTGTATCACATATCTGAATGCTTTCCTTGGGAGAATGAAAATAATCCCTGGTAAAACTTTCATTATTTTATTCATAATGCACATACGGTGAATAGTAAATGGGTAGACAGAAACTGTAATAAAACTTGATGCAATAAATTTGTGTGTGGGGGGGTGAGCCATATTTAATAAAGAACAGAGTGACAAAGATCCAGGGGAGGGGGAAAGACTGTATGAGGCTGCTTTTCAGAGTCTCTGCAGGATGCAGAGATGAAGCCAAGAGATGTTGACCTGAAGAACAGCAGATACAATAAGAAGAAAGTACTATTAACATCGGTGTCGGCTTGCCCCGCGTGCTTTGTTTCTTGAAGAAGATGGAAATTTAATTCAGATCACCATAATGCATTTATCTGTTGGCAGCAGAAATGCTTATGACATTTTAAAGATTGAAAGATTGAAAAGACATCATTTAATCTATGAGAGATGGGGGGGGGGTGTTATCAGACCGCGTGTATTACTTAGGCATTAACCAAGGCAAGGTTGTGTGTTCCATGCCCAGAAACTGTTTTATGAATGAATAAGCTCATTCAGGTTGATATTTTTTGCATTTCATTTCTGTCTCACTGTACTGTTTACCCATCTAACCAGAAAGGTTTATTTATAATCCTATTTCAGGATAATACTCTTCTAATGAACCAATGCAGTTCACAACACGTATGCCAGAATGAATGTGTTATCCTTTGAGATGTACCTAGTTAGTTTGCTGATTTTTTCCCCTTCTCCTTCTGCAGAACCTTAATATAGTTGCAGCAGAATCCCCTAGCCCAGTGATGGCGAACCTATGGCACGCGTGCCACAGGTGGCACGCGGAGCCATATCTGCCGGCACATGAGCTGTTACCCTAGCTCAGCTCCAGCGTGCATGTGCACACCGGCCAACTGATTTTTGGCTCACACGGAGGCTTTGGGAGGACATTTTAGGCTTCTGGAGGGCCTCCGGGGGGCGTTTTTGCCCTCCCCAGGCTCCAGGGAAGCCTCTGGAGCCTGGGGAGGGGGAAAACAGGCCTACTGGGCCCTCCAGAAGTTGGGAAACAGGCCGTTTCCAGCCTCCAGAGGACCTCTGCGGGGGCGGGGGAGGCCGTTTTTGCCTCCCCGGCATTGAATTATGGGCGTGGGCATATGCGTGATAGCGCGCATGCACGCGCTTTCGGCACCCGAGGGAGAAAAGGTTCGCCATCACTGCCCTAGACTCACAAAACCAGTTATTTAGCAATAGCCTCTTCTAACAGCAGAATGAACAGTAGTCAAAATAGACTTGACATTGTGAGAGACTGTCCACAAATAATGGTTCTATCCAGGGGTCTCCAACTTTGGCAACTTTAAGACTTGTGGACTTCAACTTCCAGAGTTCCTCAGCCAGCTTTGCTGGCTGAGGAATTCTGGGCGTTGAAGTCCACAAGTCTTAAAGTTGCCAAGGTTGGAGACCCCTGCATACACCTGGTATACGCACTATAGATTCTAAGGTTATACCAGTAGCTATAGGTACAATTCTTAAAGCTTAGTGAGTACAGCATTTATGTATATGTTACTACTATCCAGTGGTCCTGAATCAGAGAGTTAACATAAAACAGAGAATCTTTAGAATCAGGTAATAAGAAACTGCAATGTAAGCATTGTTATTTATGATGCATGTTGATACTGTGAAAAATAAAGGGAGGTCATCCAAATGGCTTATCAGTGCATTCAAGGGAAAAGGATAGAGGCTAACTGATGAGCGCACACTCTGCTAGAGAGAAATTCCCTGAGGATGAGCTCCAGCACGGAGTTTGAAACCTCGGAAGATTAAACCTCTGGTCTGTCGTGACCGACACAGATTGGATCCTAATTGATGCATTCTTTTTATCTATCTGTTTTTAAAAGTAATTGACCAACATATATCATTTGAGAGGTTGTTTTTCTCAGGACTCTCTCCTGCTGTTGACTGGCTGGAAGCCCAGTGATCATTGTAAATCTGCTCTAATAAATTATACTTCATTGCCTCTATTTCCAAATTCTTTCTTGTTTAAGTGAGCAGGGTTTTTTTCACAATACCCTGCTCACATGAATGTAATTCATTAAATAGGTTAAATAAGTTGAAAAACATTTTTTGGAGGGAGGATCAAGTACTGGGAGACTCCAGTTCAAAGCCACCCTTTTCACTGGCTGAGTTTGGGCTGGTCGTTTTCTCTTACCCCAGTCCTAACTCTCAAGTTGATTTTGTGGACAAAGCAGGAGGAGAAGCACTATGTACACCACTCTGAGTTACTGAACAAAATACACATCTAACTAACAGTCAAATGAATGAATAAATAGGATTTAATAGCAAGAGGGGTTAAACATAGACCAAGTTTTTTTTTAATTGTCCTACATGTGCTAATCAAACTTCAGTGAAAAACTAGAAGTGTCACTGTTGTGGCCAGGTCGAGTCCAGGGCAATTAGCAGCCGATCCCGAGGATTCGGGGGTAGTGAGGGTGCAGTACAGAAGACCGGTGTTCCTGGCACCAGAGACGGAGAGTGAAGAGGATGTGGGGTCAGAGGCTGGCGAACAATTAGAACCTGATGCATCTCCTGAGATTAGTGACTCAGGAGAAGAGGAGGAGGCTCTTCTGGATGCCAGAGCACGCAGGTTCTCAAAGAGACATGAGTGGCTAATCAGGAGGAGGCTTCCTTGTGAGTAGTAATGCAGGGCTTGACCACGCCCTGAGGGTATTTAAGGGTCTGTCACGAGGGGCTTCATTGCAGAGAACAACCCCGTCCTGTGGTTTTAGCATTTTGCTCTTGTATCTACGGCTCGGATTATCAACAGTTAACATTTCTCCTGTGATTAATGAGTTTGGATTTCCACCAAAACCTCCATGAGGTGAGATAAGGCTCCTTAATTGCTCTCTCAGACTCTAGCCAAATACTGGAAAGACTTTGTGAATGAATGATATTCTTTTCAAAAGACTCAACTCTGGCTAAGAATTTATTTGCAGTAAAACAATATTGTTTCCAATTCCTTCTTGTGCATCTTATTTTGGGGGCATACCCGTGGGGACAGAACAGTCACTCTTTAGTAAACAGAATCATTTTGGAGTCAGACAGTACCTAAATCTAATAAAATGAATTAACAAATATTTAACTAGATCATCTTCGCAATCTTTTTGTTTATTGTTCATCATTCCTTCTTCTATAACCGTGATGGCGAACCTATGGCACGTGTGCCCGAAGTGGCACGTGGAGCCATGTCGCCTGGCACACATGGTGTCACCTGTTCGTCTTCCAGGTTTCTGGCGCACATGTGTGTGCGACGATCAACTGGCCTTTGTGTGTGCGGCAGTGCTGGAAACTGTAAGACCTGGTCTTCTGTTTTCCTGTGTGAACATGTGCACCGGCCAACTGATTGTCGCACACATGCAGGCCAGAAACCCGGAAAACTAGTTGGCCAGCGCACATGCGTGCGCCAGAAACCAGAAGTTTATTTTCTGGCGCATGCATGCACCCTGGGATTGCAGCCCAGATGAGTGTGTGCCATCACTGCCCTATAAGTATACTACTCATATCACAAGAGTATACTATATGTCTGTGATATAGTAGGTAGTGATTCATAGTGATAGTGATCCATGAAATATTATCTGACAATAAAGGCATTCATTTTGGAAGCTGTCACAAAACTCTATAACATTTGCATGCATTCACTCATAAAGTTGAATCTATATATTTCCATTGAAGACCTGTTTCTTTGCTCTGTAGGTGCCTCAAATTACTTTGGAATTTCGCCACTGTGATGAATGTTTGGAGCAGGAAAAGGGGCTAAGATGTTTTGCTAGAACAAAGACTTCCATCAGCAGAATCACTTCAAAATGTATTTACTGCCAGTGACCACGAAACACTTACCATTCTAAAATCTGAAATGTAATAAATTTGTACACAATAACATACAAAAAATCAAAGAAACAGTTGGGCCACTAAAGAGAGAAGATGGCAAAGAAGTAACAGACAACACAGACAAAGCAGAACTACTGAACACATTCTTCGCATCAGTCTTCACACAAAAGGAAACTGCAGCTCAACTACCCAGCAACACAAATATAAAAAACAGATTCGAAGCAAGACTCAACCTAAGCAAAAATACAGTAAGAGATCACCTATCTGAACTTAACGAATACAAAGCACCAGGACCAGACGGATTACATCCCAGAGTCCTAAAAGAACTAGCAGAAGTCATTTCGGAACCACTGCACCACATCTTCCACAAATCGTGGAACACAGGGGAACTCCCCGAGGACTGGAAAAGAGCTGATGTGTTCCCCATCTTCAAAAAAGGTAAAAAAACAGACCCAGGAAACTACAGACCAATCAGCCTAACATCAATACCTGGGAAAATACTGGAAAAAATAATTAAAAACCAGATCTCCCATCATCTAAAAACAAACCAAGTAATAACCAACAGCCAACACGGATTTGTTAAGAACAAGTCATGCCAAACCAACCTCATTTCATTCTTCAACACTGTGACCAAGTTAGTAGACCAGCGTAATGCAGTAGACATAATATAGACATAATATACCTGGACTTTAGCAAAGCATTTGACAAAGTAGACCACAACCTACTCCTTCATAAGCTAGAAAAAAGCGGGATAGACAGCTACACAACAATAGCAATAGCAATAGCACTTTTCTTATATACCGCTTCATAGTGCTTTACAGCACTCTCTAAGCGGTTTACAGAGTTCAGCATATTGCCCCCAACAATCTGGGTCCTCATTTTACCCACCTCGGAAGGATGGAAGGCTGAGTCAACCTTGAGCCTAGTGAGATTTGAACAGCTGAACTGTTGAACTAGCAGTCAGCCTGCAATGGCTGCATTTAACCACTGCACCACTTCAGCTCTTAACCAGATGGATTAACTGGATTATCAGCTCACAACCAGATGGATTAACAATTGGCTGACCAACCGTACCCAGCGAGTAGTCCTCAATGGCTCTAAGTCCACATGGAGAGAAGTAAGCAGTGGGGTACCACAAGGTTCTGTCCTAGGCCCAGTACTCTTCAATATCTTTATAAATGACCTAGATGAGGGAATAGCAGGAGAACTAACCAAATTTGCAGATGACACCAAGCTGGCGGGAGTAGCAAACACCCCAGAGGACAGACTCAAAATCCAGAGGGACCTTGACAGACTTGAACACTGGGCCCAAACCAATAAAATGAAATTTAACACAGAGAAAAGTAAAATTCTGCACCTAGGCAAGAAGAATCAAAAATACACATACAAACTGGGCGAAACCATACTCAATAGCAGCAATTGCGAAAGGGATCTCGGAGTCCTGGTAGACAGCCAACTAAATATGAGCCAGCAGTGTGCAGCAGCAGCCA